>OX336349.1:0-600000 GCA_946902875.1 Nematopogon swammerdamellus | reverse complement strand
CGTATCATGTATGGGGACCGCCCTTAATTTTTAACTTATAGTTTTTTTTTTTATTATTTGTTAGGATATCCGCAATAATAAATAACACAAATTCTGTGAAAATTTCAATCGGCTCCCTTACGGTTCAAAAGTTACAGCCCTTACAGGCAGGATGGACGGACGACGTAGGCTTCTTAGTAATAGGCTTCTGCACTGATACGGAACTCTAATAAGTATATTAATGTGAGCATGGGTGGTTCACCGCTCGTGATTCCACATTTTTATTGAATGCTCGCATATAATTGTATCTATGTACATTGGAGTTACACTTCGCATCAGTTAGGAGCAAAAATAGCTTTTCCGAGAAACAACGTTGAAATGAAATGTTGAAATGTTTCAAACATTATGCATATTTTTGCATAACTCCGGACGCGGCGGGCCCGAGCAAATCTGCATTCGCACCGCGCACTAATCCCGGCGCGCACTCTCGTGGAAATAACGCAATGAATTAGATGTGCAAGCCGGGCGGGCGGGGACGAGCGGGCGGCGGGCGGCGAATATTCAGCGGAGCGAAACAGAAAGGACAGCGGGCCGCTGCTTGCGCCCTGCGCTGTGACGCCACGGCAACGTCTCATGCCGTCGCTGCATTTCATACGTTCTAAGGGTAACAACGCACTAGCCGCTAACCGCGGCGGATGGCGGTCGTTGGAGCGGTGAGCGCGGATTGCTCTTGCAGAAACCGTCGCGGACAGTTGTGGTAGCTAGCAGTCATGAAAGTGTTCGCGGTAGGAGCTGTGGCCATTTTCAACCGACCTCCCAAAAGGAGGAGGTTCTCAATTAGTCGAATTGGTTTTTTTTGTATGTTCGTTACGCGATTACTCCGTCAATTGTGGGCCGATTTTGAAATTAATTTTTTGGTTTGTAGGTCATTCTTCAGAGGTGGTCCCATATGAATTTTATCGAAATTTATTCAGCGGTTTTTGAAAAATCAACAAAAAACTATGATGTGTGGTTATCTTCAGCAAAACTTTTGTGATGTATTATATAATTATATTTATATATTATATTAATTATATGTATTATATATAATATTTTGAAATGTTCTCTGTCATTGTATTGAAATATATGAATCGATATAAAAAAACTGTGAAATAAAAAACTATAAAAAAAATATAAAAACCGACTTCAAAACGTATGAAATAAAAAAAATCTAACCCTAGAGTTGAAGGCGGTGCTAAAGCAAGCAAAAGTGATTTTGTGTAGCCTTCTTTTGCACCGCCTTCAACTCTAGGGTTAGATTTTTTTTTATTTCATACATTTTTGAAGTCGGTTTTATCATAAAATAAACTAAAAAAAATATTTAAAAAAATAGTTTTTTTAGAAGACTAAACCCCGCGAGCTTGCGTTGTCGTGCGTGGTCTCTCTACAAGTGTGAACATGTCGACAACGCGGCCTTCGCGTGCGCCGCCGCGCCCTATGCCGGCGTCCGCTCATCCGCGCGGTTACGCGGATGCCAGGCCAGTGCGTTGTCTGCTACGTGACATCCGCGCGAGCGCAATCCGCCGCGGTTCGCGGCCCGTGCCGTGCGTTGTCTTACTAACTGCTGCCGTGCCGTGGTTGTTGCCGAGCCGTTACAGTGCCATTGCCGTCTACTCTAGAACGGAAGCAGCCATTGTCGTGCGGAGCGGTCCAGAGAATGTGGAACAAAAAACAAAATGGCGGCAGTAGCGGAGCAGCGGAGGCGCAGTCACAAAGGCTCCCAAGTAAATAGAATATAAAGAGCTCAGTGAGGCGTGCCGAGTCCATTTTGTGCGGAGACCGCGCCTCCGCCGCCGCCGCACTCTAACTGCGTTGCAGTCGCTTTTCGACTGTTCGCAGCGGTTGTTTTATATTCGGCGGCAGGATTTTCGTAGCAAAACACCTCGACGACGCATTGTCGTCGCGTCGCTTTGAAGTGCGAAGAATTTGTTGCATCCAACGAAGCACACGAGCTTCGTGAGTGAAATATAGCTATGCATATATACCGTCACACTGTAGCCCGTCAAATCGGGTTAAGCAGAGTCATCGGAATTGTGCTGCAAGAACTCGAGCCAATAACGGCACAACACCGACCACCACCTTCAGCAAATGATTAAGCACTACATAACTATTAAACAGCGTGCACCGCACGAAGACAGTTAGGTACATGAGAATTCAACCGGAAGGGGTACATGATACTGCATTACTTGTGGAATGATCGTACAAAAGTGAGAGGCGCCTATCTCGTCACCATTTTGCACGGCATCTTGTCTTTATTAGTTAGAAGACGCTCTGTGTGACATGCACGGGGAGAGATGCAGTGGGAATAAATGAATTAGCGGACTCTAATTTGCAACATGCTGAGATGGGACCCATTGGCATGTTTACCATATGTTAAATTGTTAATTTGTAATGTGTTTTTATGTGCTAATAAATCCATTTTCTTTCTTTCTTTCTTTCTTTCTCTACACGGAAACACAATAATTTAGCAAAAATGTTTTATACTAAGTTAATGTACCTAATGTCACCGTTCCATCCATGTTATCGTAAGCGGGCGAGCGAGTGCGCGGGCGCTATGCTGACTTTGTTGTTAATTAAAAAAAAAAAAAAATAAAAGCGGATAGCGGAATAATCTCTAGGATCGTGTTCAAGCGATACATTATTTATTTCGTGCTCTGAGGGCCTAGTCCGAGTTTACGTGACAGCTACGTAAACGTCAAATACCGATCGAATTAAGTTTTTATGTATGGAGCTCTCTAGTGGCGTCGCGGTGAGCGTATTGTGCTCCCATACATAAAAACTCAATTCGATCGGTATTTGACGTTTACGTAGCTGTCACGTTAACTCGGACTAGGCCCTCTGTTCATTTTTCATTAGCTCTAGTTCCAAGTAGAGCGGGGGCGGCGGCGCTGCTCGCCCGTTCAGCTCGTGTCTCCCCAAAGTGTTTTCTATCAATAATATGTGAAGCTCGGCTGTAAACCTAGTTTACCATAAACCACAGATCGGAGAAATTATAGCTAGATGGGCGAGCATATCTGCCGTGTCGCTGCATTATATGCGAGGAGTTACCGCTTATGTCAGTCGCACATTTTTGCGCATTTCTGCGCTATCTCTTGGCTGTAGCCGTCGACATTATATCGCTGAATGGCCGCGAAGTACTTGTGTGAGCATTTAAAGCAAAAGTAAAGGTTAGAACAAAATGCCTCGTGATGCCCATGCTCGAAGTGTCTGCAAACTTCTTGTGTGAAATTATACTGTTCAATAATATTAATAAAAATGTAAAATTGTTATAAAAAGAAAATGTGTTAATAAAGGAATATTAATAACAAAAATTAGTTCAGAAATATTTGAAGTTGAAGCTGTTTAGTAGAATTTTTGGCCACCGTGTGATAGTGTGGTTTTGATGGTACATCTAGCGTTTGTTTATCTGATCTGCGCCACGGACGTGGCGCCGCCCCCGCGCCCCCCGCCCGCCACCTGCGACGACTGTTCATTTCTGTGCACTGCGCTGCGGCGGCCGCTGCTTTTTACAGCTTTTCTTCAGCATTGTAATGTGATTACTCGCTCCGGTGACCCAGTTCCCGCCCCACGCCCCGCCCCGCCCCGCCCCCGCGCACAGTGCGCTGTTTACGCCACTACGCTCGCGGCCGCGTTACTCTTTTATTTGAGGACACGCTGTGAACCCCGCCTCCCGTACTTTTTTTATTGAAAGCGCGACATATGGCGCCGAGCCATCCATAAGGTGCCCCACAACGCCCACGGACATTCGGTCGTATGCGGGGGATAACTAACGTAATCGAACGATTGCTTCAAAACAGTTTGACTGCGCGGGTAAACAATTAATTTTGCATCGACTTGTCTACTCAATATCTGTGTCTCTGTAGGAACTGTTTTAAATTATTTATATTATATCTTACATAGAAATAATAATAGCCTTCGTTCGATAAATCTTCAAACTCTTACAGAAATGAAATGAAATTAAAATATACTTTATTTTACTCCAATATATAAAAGGGTTACAAAAGGCGAGTTTAATGCCTTGCGGCATTCTGTACGAACTAACCTACCTATCTTCTCTGTGGCCGCAAACAATAGCAGAAGTCCTCTCGTTAAATAACTCTTAAACCGATCATCCGAATTCGATGAAACTTAGTACAAGCACATTTAGCTGTAGCTGGCTTACTTACTGTCTTCTTTTTAAATACGAATTTCACTCGAGCGAAGCCGCGGGAAAAAGCTAGTAATAAATAAAATAAAACGCGTCGACCGCGAGCGCGAGCACGTAGCGATACTGAAGCGGGGCTCGCTGAAGCGCGACGTTATTCAAAACCAGAAGAGTTGCGCTCTCAGAATGGAAGCCGCGAGATGTGAACGCTAATTAAATCAGAGACACCTCCCCCACCCGGCCCGCCTCCGCTCCACACCGAAAAAGCTTCATTTCACCGAGAAGATATTTAGAGATGAGTTGATACAAACTGGGTACGTCGCCACCAACTGGGGACACACGTCATCGAAGTGGGCGTTGCACTGCATCAGCGGCGTTAACTGAGTGTTCGCGGCCCAGCGCACGTGGAGTTATATGGTGCGTGATGGTGGACCCCCGCTACTGCCGTCACTGGCGACACATGGAAGTCTCCGATATGGCACCTACCTTCTCGGAGGTGATATTGGCTGGTCGGAGCATGTGCTTTAGCCCCTCCGACTAAACCACTTATACCGGATTACATAAAAAAAAACATGTTTTACTAGAAATTATAGCTAGCAACCACTCCTCCCTACCTATCTCTACTTTATTTATGACGTTAGTTGCCCTTTACATAATTAGGTACCCGCGCTCTAAATTACAACAGAATTTAACTCCCCAGTGCATCGTACAGTCGCCGCCCCGCCTCGCCCCGCCCCACACCGCGCCGAGCGGGACCGAGCGAGCGGACGAGTTAATAATGCGGCGGCGAAATAGCGTCTCGTCGCTCGCGATATAGCTTCCGCTGCACTCGCCGACACATTTCCCGAGGGATTTTTATGAGAATAATTCAATGTAGTTAGCGAGTACCGCCGCCGGCTCTGCCGACGACGGGGCGGGGACGCGGCGCGCGGCGCGCGGGAGGCGGGAGGAAATTTGCATTTTACTACCGACATTAATGACGTTATTATTTAATGTTTGCGATCCGGTGAATTTATTCGCGCTGACCCCGTTATTGAAAATTGTATCCGAGCTCGTTCGCTTTTTAATATGCACGCGATCAGACTTAATTAGTTCGTCGCGTTTCCGCGCCCGCTGCCGCCTCGCCTGTGTAATCAGGGGCGGACTGGAGGATGACGACGTGCCGAGCTTCACGCCCGCGGAGACCTACCACCTCGCGCCGCGCCGGTCAACGATCAACAACGTTACCAAACAATCAACACATTTCCACAACGTCAGCTCCTTACATTATAAACTCAGTCAGGGTTATATTATAGAGCCCGTAGCTCCGCTCTCGTTCGTTTTATTGTTTGACTATGCCAGCTTGAAGAAACCAATAAAAAAAATCTTATTACTTAATTAAATGAAATAAATATAATACCCCGTTTTATCCGATCGATTGATTTAATAAACTTTATTTAATATATTGAGACGAAACAAAGGACACAACACAATAACGCCCTATTCTATAATTGGCGTCTCAAAATAAATCATTAGGTATGCCATTAAAAAGAAACCACACAATTCTAGGAATGTTCTATATAGGTAGTTAACTTAAAGCATCTACAAGTAGAAAGCTTTCTCTGCGGGTGAACGTAGAGGGTCTACCAGTTATTTAATTCGAGCTCCGTATTGCGTAGCACCTCTACGAGCTAGCAGGCCTCGGAGCGTCGCGTAGCGCCTCTCCGAGAGACTTCTCGTTGCGAAAACGAGCCCGAGCCGTAGCGGCGCTACTAATAAGAGCATGGGCGTGAATGGGCACCTGTCAGGCCGGCATGGCATTCGCAACCCCGCATACGACCTAATGTCCATGGGTGTCGTTAGTCACCTTATGGGTGCCATCGGGGCCACCTTATGTGGTGCTCGTAGCGGATCTATGAGGATTTTTTTCCGAGCTCCGTATCGCGTAGCACCTCTACGAGCTAGCAGTCGTCGGCGCCGTCGCGTTGTGTAGCGCGTCTACGAATGAACAGACGCTAGACGGCTCGTTGCGTAGCGATGCTACGATATAAGGGCTACGCGGTGCTCGTAGCACAGTATCGCGTAGCACCTCTACGAATAGAAGTATTCTCGGTGGTGGGTGTTCACTGTTCGTAGCAGTAATGTACAAGGTCTTCCGCTGTGCGCGCGATACAGTGCGGCTCGCGGTCTCGTCTGCTCCGGTCGCGGATGGGGTTCGTACGCCGGTATTTAACGCGATATCTCGACGGCGACGTCTCGTTAACAAGGTGAAACAGCTGTTTAAGTGCGGCGATGGCGACATATCTGTGCCGAGTGCCTCCGCCGCCGCCGCTGCGACAATCGCGGCCCGAACGCTCTCTAGTAGGCTACTGAAAGCGCGTCTCGCTCTCGCCGCGCGCGCTCTGGCGTGCGGGTGCGAGGGAGAAGGACGACAGGCGGCAGGCGGAAAGATTGCGGGCGCTTTTACGATTATTGCGCGGCGTTACGAAGCGGCGGGCGGCGGGGCGTGCGGGAGGCGAGACAGTGCGGCGATAACCGGCCCGGTAGACATTAGCGGGACGCGCCGCCTCTGCATCTAATACGCAAGATTCACGTTTTATTGCCGCTCCTGTTGACTGTTTCTGCCTTTGAAGCGATCGAGTTGGATGTTACGAGTATTTGTTGTTGCGCGCCGAGCTTTTCAACTTCGGTGTCTGCAAAATCTCATCCTGTTCCCGAAGTGTTATCGGAAGGCGAAGGGAATTGTAGTGTTTGCGTAACTCTAATGTTGGTCATGCGATGTACACTCTGATGCGCAGAAGTCAAGTGTTATAGGTGAGAGGGGCGAGCGTGTGGTTAGATGCGCAAAGTTTACGTAGTGGACATCGTACGAGCGCCAATATAGTTTGACTAAAATGTAACATAAGGAGCGAGAGGCCTCGAGATGAGAAGCCAGTTCCGACAACAATCGCTCACTCGCTCCCGACATCAGCAATGTGGCGAGTATGTTGGTGGACATAGTATATTATATGAGTGTGTACTCACGGTCCTCGCCCATGCAGGGCATGCCCGGCGCCGCCGGCACATTGGGGAAAACTGCAACAAACACACAAACAACACATTAGCTATAGCCGCTGACAACGCATCTTCTAACACACAGTCTGCTATCTATGACAATAATTTAACAATTTTAAATTAAAATTCTTTATTTACCTTTTTGGTCACACAAAGTTAGCATAGTAAAGATGTGATATAAATTAATTATTTTAAACATCAAATACAAAATCACAATAAACATTATTTTAAATACAGCATCAGTCATAAAAATTTATATTTAAAGGGACAAGTCAGAAGTTATAAAATCACACAATATATAAAATTTGAAATTAAGAATAATAACAAAATATTATGTATATACATATCATCTATCATCTCATAAATTAATTAAATTTATCAACATTAAAATATATTTTGAAATTATAAAATTAATAAAACACTATTAAACATTGCAAACGGATGTGAGCTGGAACGCGATGGAGCATGACGAGACGTTTTTCGCTCTTCTCATTTTACATACAAATATGCAAGAGGCGAAGTAGAGACAGTTCATAACATAAAAAATGAGCTCGGCTAAATTTGATCGCACATACCTTTATAAATATAAATAAAGTGCTTCATGAAACATTTTATAAAATCTTGCTAAGAGTGCACGCGGTTGTTATTATTTATTATTTTATTTTAGGCGCACATGGACACAGAGACATTGACAAAAAAACAAACGCTTTAACATTTAATAAAAGGATTAAGGTAAAACGCAACGCAAACTTCTAACGAGAACGCACACGTAGCAATTTCCACACTGCACGGTAATCGTCAAACATAAAACATTAACAGTTAAAACGATATCTTATCCAAACGTTATCATATCCTGTTGCGGTTCAGTTTTCAGCTGTAGCTGTTAAAACATGATTGTATGAGTGTAGTAACTGTTCCCGCTATATCCTATAGCCATCGTTATATTTGCCAGAAGCAGTCAGTGAAAACATCATGTGAATTCATTGAGCAGTTCTCGAGTTATACATAAGCGAACGACGACGCATATAAAGATTGTAATAAAAAGTTTTAACTAATAAGTTAGGAAACATTTCATATTACCCACATTTAGGAACTATCTACAAGTATATACTGGTTACATAATGTTCATGAACACAGAGCGCGGAGTGAACGGCCGCAAATTGGTTTGCGTCGTGCGCCGAGCCCGTCCCCCAACCCCACCCCCGCCCGCAGGCTAATTACGTGTCCGCTGCGTCGGGATCTACACTCTCGACTGTTACCCGCGCCCGCGCGGACACTGCGCCTGTGTTACTGTGCAATCATTCTCGACGCGTCTGAAAATGTGCGCCGCGTTACTGCAGAAGAGCAAATAGGAACCCGCGATATGAGAATCGATTGAGTGGAGAATGTGATCCCGGCCGGGCCTCCCGCTCTATCAACCGAGCAGGTGTACCCGTCCACCCCTCCTCGCACTGTCCGCATAATCCTCAGCGCAGCCGGGCGCGGGCGGCTCAGGAGCTTCCGAATCACCGCGTCCGACCGCACCGGAACGGGCGCTCGTCCTGACAAACCATAGAGAAGAGAGGTGCGAGGAGCTGTTGCTAAAGTGCGGTCGCGGAGCAGGAAGAATTTCGTACATTGACCTCGTTTCCTACTAACAGTGGTCACAAACATTTTTGTATTAAGTGCGAGTTTTGTTGTTCAAGGCCTCCTGGAGCACTTTTTTTTCCGTCTGCCAACTTGAATGTAGTGTTTTTCCTTGCCACATACCCCTTGACGTCTGCCCACACCAATTCAATGGGATTCCACTCGCAGTGGTATGGAGGTAATCTCAATACCTCCACACCAACTTCTTTCGTCATTTCATCGACCACGATATAATCCGCGACGCGCGCCGAGACTCGCACCGGTCGCGTGGCGTGTGGCCGTAGCGTGATTCGTGAGACCCGCGCGGTCCGCAGGGCGCCTAGAGGGTTAAATCGGTGGGTAGGTAAAAGGTTTGCAATCCCTTAAGACTGCGGTCATTGCATCTATGACGGAGGTTACACGCTAGGTTTGGCATCAGTTCAGTCCATCTGTCTGGTTAAACCATGGTCCAGACTGACCGTTTAATCTACTTTGATGGATGGATGGTTTGGACTGATGGACCAGACTGATGGATTTTAAAATATTTTGATACTAAACTGATGGCAGACTGATAGTGCGAATGCATTTTACGTCTGGCGTCAGTCTGGCGTCAATCTGGTCGTGACCAAGGTCACGGACTGAACTGATGGAAAACCTAGCGTGTAACCTCCGTATATGCGAGTCTGACGCAATATATTTACGCGGGAACGTCAGACAGGTTATAACAGGTTAATGTTTGGTTAATGTACGAAATTCTTCCTGCTCCGCGACCGCACTTTAGCTCGATTTTTTAGTAAAACATGTGTCGCCAGTGCGGGGAGTAGCAGAGGAAGGCGCGATTTCATAGTCCACCATCGTGCACCATTTAACACCCCGTCGTCAGTCGCGTGCACTTCGTGGACGCGACTGACGCAATGTCACACCCTCTTCGATAACGTATGCCCCAGTTTCGTGACGACGTACCCAGTTTGATTAGAACATCTCCTCTCACCTCTCTTCTAAATGTGACAAACGTTATTGTTAACACATTGCATCAATCACGAATTGAGCCCCCGCGCACATCATCTCTAGCGCAGCGGAGTTACTTCGCCAATGCGAAGTAGAGAGAAGTAGTAAAAGCGTCGACGGAATGACTTACGCCCCGCGCGAACATTCCAATTTCGAAGTTTACACAGTGAGAAGATTGTTTTTATTATTTGTTTCTTCGCGCGCATTAAACCAACTCGCTTTCCTTTGGGAAGCGAACGGTGTGTCGGATGGGCTACGCGCCGCGCCGGTCGGCGGTGGGAGGGGTCGGTAGAGCAGGTGAGAGTCTCAACGTGAGACGGCTGTAAATGAGCCCAATGTATTAATACCGGTTTATCGTCGGCGGCTGACGCGTGCGGTGGCGGCGGGCGCGGCGGGGCTCCCGCGGGACGGCCCCGGCCCTCGGCAATATTTTTTCAGCCGCCCGCTTCCAAGAAGCTCATCAATCACTCATCTCCTCCTTCGGTCCGCCCCCGCACCGCCCCGCCCCGCCCCTCACCGCTCCGTCAGAAGCTGCGACGAAGATCTTTCCGCTCCGAACGCCGAGTTATTTCACATTGTTCTTGCTCTGCTTTCGTTGCGCAGATCGGCCGTAGGCGCGCCGCCGCCGCGCCGCCTCCGCCGAGTCGGCTTTGTGCAGCTAGCTTGGCGTCGCTCTTCTCAAAGAACATTTCAAAGTACATCATTAATCGGCATTGTGAACTCGACACCGCGTCGCCGTGCGTCACTCACAAGCGGGGCGCGGCCGCGGCGGGGCTGGGTGGGGGCACCTGCCCCCTCTAGCAGAGGCAAAAGTAAACAATGGAATTTTAGCACCAAACCATCCTATGAGATAATTTTCCTACTTCAGAACTCGCCTCCTGTTCAATAGTAAACTTAAGAAATCTAGTAGAGTGAAACATTGATTTTACAATTTAATTATTGTTTTCTCCACCCAAGATTCATTCATGTGTTTCATTCTCGCAGATTAGGCTGAGCCTTTTACTGATTTCTCTCTCATTCGTCTTCAATTGCTCTATCTCAATTGTACGTCTCTTTTTTATTTTGCTGGTTTTGACCATTAGTGATATTTACCCCTAATGGTAAAGAGCCGATCGCTTTTAGCCGTTCTGAGGGTAACCCACCCAGGATACAGTTCTGTCTGCGGCCTCGCTCGCAAGCAGCAGGTGCGGGCGGGCGCGGATCGCTCGCTCGCGGTAACTCAACAGTCAAGTAAGCCGCCGCAGCACATCACTCAGCTAAACGTCAAATTGACTCGGAGGTCCGTGGAAACGAACGTGTGGGGCTACCCTATTTTATTGGGCTATAAATGGGCTACCCTATTTTATTTACGAGTGCAGTTGTGTTGTCTCTTTAATTAATGTATACAACGTGTCCCAAAACTCAACGTCCAGCGGGAACCAAGGAGTAGGCCAGTTTATGACTACCCAGGGAAAAATAAGAAAAAAAAATCGGAGTCATTTGTTTTGTACGATATGAGCATTTTTAGAAAAACGTTGAAAATTGACATCTCTTACAACATTTTAGGTACTACGACTACAAATTTGCAAATATAATTGTTGAAATTTTTATATTGGAAGCCTAAATAACTCTGCTACTGATAACTATCCAAAATAAAACCAGAATGCCTGTAGTTTTACCAAAAAAAAAATATTAAGTTAAATTTTTTTCTAAAAAAATAAATGACTCAGATTTTTTTTTTTCTTATTTTTCCCTGGGTAGCCATAAACTGGCCTACTCCCTGGTTCCCGCTTGAGGTTGAGTTTTGGGTATATGTAATAGTGTCTTGTAAATTAAAGACAACACGCTTCGAGTGTTCACGTCTCGTCAGGGCCGGATCTAGGGGGGGGCGGGAAGGGGCACTTGCCCCGGGCGGCAAGATTGGGGGGCGGCAAAATCCCACCCATAAACATAAAGATAAATTGTAAATTACTTATAAAATATGTCTTTGATTTCGATTCGATAAGATGGTCGCGAAATAATTCGTGTAATGGTAAAGGAGCGGAGGCGTTGATCCGGACGGCGGCGGAGGGGGCAGGGGGCGGCGCAGCGGCTAGTCTAGTAAGCGAGCGTCTCGCCGTCGCTTCGCGCCGCGCCGTAGCGTAGTCGGTCGGTCGGCCGAACGAGCGGCATACGTTCGGCAGCGGCGCGGGGCGGTAGAGCGGCACCCGCTCCGCTCGCGCGCGTGTTTGGATCGCACGCCTAATCAGTTCTATTTATATTTTTAGAAAAAAATATATCTATTTGGTTTTCAAGATAATATTTTTAATGTCTCTATAAAGGAACCTAGAAATAAAAAATATCGAACCCTAGAGTTGAAGGCGGTCGGTTATTTTTGCTTGCTTTAGCACCGCCTTCAACTCTAGGGTTCGATTTTTTTTATTTCATGCATTTTAGAAGGCGGTTTTTATATATTTTTTAATAGTTTTTTATTTCACAGTTTTTTTTTTGTAATTTTATGCTAATGTACTCGGCGGAATCGCTCGGCCTTCGGCCTCGCAATTCCGCCTCGCTTTCCAATCCGATCTTGACCAAATTGAAATGGGACCATACGGGAAGCACCAGCTTTCAAATAAAAAAGAATCATCAAAATCGGTTCACCCAGTCGAAAGTTCTGACGGGACAAACATAAAAAAAAATACAGTCGAATTGAGAACCTCCTCCTTTTTTTGAAGTCGGTAAAAAAAAAAGATTTTTTGTACATTAATAATTGGAATTTAAATGTCAAACTACCAAATTCACTTTACAAAGGATGTAGATATCAATCACATACATTTTTTTGAAGAAGTTAACATGACTACTTTTGTAGGTATTTAAAAATCTAAAAATTTAGATTTTTTTAATGATATGATTTTCCAAGATATGTGAGTAGGCCTATGGCTATGGCGATGCGCACGCATCGCCATAGACCAATCCAGTCAGTATTATTTTGCTCGTATACATTCAATAAAAATGAAATTATGGTTTAATTTTTATTTTATTGATTCCTGTATTTCATTTTTCCAGACATTTCTTTTTTAATGCCGATATACAGGGTGTTTCATGATAGGGTTTCGTAACTTCAGGGTTCGAAAGCGGTCCATTTTTGAAGACGAAAAGCTGTATAACTTTTTCCCAGATTCGGTCATTTTATAGTACTTTTTGGTGACAAGTCGTTTCATCGAGCTTTGGTGGACGGTTAACGTCCACCTTTATTTAAATAAAAATAAAATGACTAACTTACATGCTTAACTAGTAGAATTGTACTGCATGTAGGTAATTCCAAACACATAAATTTGAATGACATCAAAATAAAAAGAGCACTGGACTCAATGACGTATCATCTCTTTGACTGGACTAGGTCATTTCACTCCCTAGACCTAGACAGCACTATTGACAAATCTCACTGTCCATCGAGTTTTTATAACAATTTTCAATTTTTGTACGAAACAAAAAATACAGAATTTCGATTTGAGTTATAAGGATTTTTTTCTTCTAATAATGAGTACTTTCTATTCCTGAAGTTTTTCAAGCTTATCCTGAAACAGCCTGCATATACTATTTTGTGTACTGATCATTTTGTGGTACATACAAAATAAATACCTATACACTATTTTTAGTGTACTACTATTTTTAGTGTACATATAAAAAAGATGTAAAATATATAATTTCTTTTTTGCATATGCAAAAAGATTTGAGTTATTTTTTTATTTTATTTTTTTATTGACAGAGCGACATATGGAGCCGATCCACCCATAAGGTGTCTAACGACGCCCGTGGAGATTCGGTCGTATGCGGGGGTTGCGAATGACATGCCGGCCTGACAGGTGCCCATTCACGCCCCTCTAGAAGAACCCGAGACTGTACTTGGGGGGAAATATATGGGCAGGGAGAGCATTCCAGAGTTTATCTATTAGTTATGTACTTATTATGTGGCAGAATAAATACTCAATGAAACGCGGCGTCCGTAGATTATGGACACTATAAGTAGGAATTTTTACGCCCGTTCGCGCCAACCATTGTATAATGTCGAATTGAATGTGAATTTTTTTTATTAATAAAAAAAAATTTCCTCTTTTCGATATTTTTTATGTTTTCCAAACCTCGAAAAAAATACATACCTTTTTGGCATTAGTATTAGTAAATGACCTAAAATAACCCCCTTTCTTTCGGGAATGTCACCCATTTTACTATAAAAATTAACGAGCGCAAAAGGGCGGCATTTTAAGATTTTGCACCCCCTCCAAAAATATGTAGATCCGGGGCTGCGTCTCGTGTCCAACGGCTTTACGCCGACAAGTGCGTGTTGTGTGTAACGGCCACGTGCGGTGGAACGCAACGAAACGGAAGACAACGCAGTGCGGTTGTGTTGTGTCGGAGGCGTTGCACGCATCTCTCTTCACCAAACGTCGCGTCGCGTCGGCGGGCGACACAACGGTTCTATGTGCTTATTTCTGATGTATGTTTGAGTTAAATAGGAAAATTAGCTTGGACTTTGTAACCACTAAGATAGCGAAGGGTTCTAGACGATCACACCAGACCAATGAGTAGTAGCGCAGTCGGGGCGTATATAGGTATTTCTATATATTATTCGTAATGAATATAGGTATTTTGACATAAAATAAATGTTATTGTAAAGGGGGGCCCGCTACAGGCATCAATTTGCAGAATGTAATGACGTGATGCTATATAGCCTATAACATGGCGGAGATCGTCGCATTACATAGGCAAATACCGCAAGCGAATATGTTGAGCCGCTCTTGAGTTATAAGCGAACATACATACACAGAGACAGAAGGCAGACGTTGAATCTTATAATATGTAGGGATAGGGATAGGGAAGATAGAGCAATATGTTTGTTCAAGAACAATTCAAGAATACTTTAGTGACATTTGCTTTTTAATTAGTCACAATAAAGTGTTCGAAATTTGAAACAATGTAATTCCGTGCTTTAAGGACCGCACCTTGCTTGCGGCACTGCAAACTGCAATGCAGCGAGCGGAGCGGCGGCGGCGGCGCGTCAAAATATTTATTTGTATGACATTGTATGAAGTATGAACAATGTTATGCCGCGTCGCCGCCGCCGCACTGTCGTCGCTTCGCCATCGCTTCGCTTTGCGCGGAGGCGCGGCGCGGCCGGCGCGTCGCGCGCGTCGCGGCCGGCGCCGCCGTGCAGTGCGGTCTCACCTTTATACAGACAGGGGATAGAGATGAATGAAAATCATGGAACGTTTAAAATGGTGCGTATTGACCGGAGGGCGAGGCAGACTCGTCCCCGTCCCCGCCGCCGCCGCCCCGCCCCCGCGCGCCCCCGCCCCGCCCCCGCGCGCCCCCGCCGTGCCCGAGCACCGGTTCGCCCGATTCAATTTGTAATTTCCAACTTTCATAATTACTTTTCGTATATCAATATTTACAATGGAAGTAAACACTCGTAATGTGCGCTCTCTCGAGCCCTTATTGGCTTATGCTTCCAAACTCGCCTATGTAGCAGTGCTGCCACGAAAAGTCTCTCTCGGAAATGTTATATTTGATTAAATTTTAATTGGTATTGGGTAAATTTTAATATATATTTGGTGGTATGGTATTGTATCACCAACTTATGTAGGTATAGACAATGATGACAAAAGTATAAGTGAGTATTTAGCTCAGCTTGAATTATTAGATAGTGAGATGCTGCAATGCATCGGACTCCGCTGTCACTGCAATCTTTTCAGATGTGACTTTCCCCGCTTTGAGTTCGTCTACAATTCGGTCGATGTCGGAAGTTTTCCCTAACTCTTAACAAAAAGGCTTACGCCATCGCGTTACCCAAAAAAGTTCACCTACCAAATGTTCACTACATTGAGTAGGGGAATCTATCGAATTTTCCGATCAAATTTTACCATTCCCATCAAAAGTTTTTGAACGTGTAGTTGACAATCAATTAACTAGGTTCCTATAATGCGCGGGGCGGATCTCGGCGTGTCGCCGCCGCAGCGGTTCGTCAGTGTTCTCCCTCGCACCCGCACCGTACTTGTATAGTGTATTCGCGTGGCGGGTCGCCCGCTGCGGATACGACACGCCGAGATCCGTCCCGCGCATTATACCCTGAAACAATCTTCTTGGCCCTTTCCAATCTGGATTTCGTCCATCGCACAGTACTACTACGGCCTTCTAAAAATCACCCATGACATTCGCTATGTGATGGATGAAAGACAACTTACTCTCCTAGTGTTGCTAGACTTCAGCAGTGTCTTCAATTCTGTCGATCACGACATTCTACTAGGCATTCTCCTTCCTCTTAATATGTCGCAGTCGATACTTGATTGATTTTCTTCATATTTAAGTGGCCCTCAGTAAACAGTCCGATTTGACATTGTCTGCTCTGACTGTTGTGACATTAATGCTGGAGTGCCACAAGGCGGCATAATTTCTCCTTTACTCTTCTCTGTCTTCATCAACACTATTGTAGACCAGATCACTACCATCTATACGCTGATGACCTGTGTTTAGAGGTGCGATATCTTCCTTGATATCCTCTGCGTACATTATGTGTCTCTCCAGCCAGATAGTTCTCGTGTGGATCAGCGGTCCGCGGTCGCATAGAACACGAGTCAGAGTCTCCTCTTCCTCGCGACAGAGCCCGCGTATCTCCGGCAGAGTATGCAGCTCAGAGGACGGACGAAATATTGAGAAAGCGAAGAGCCTGTGTTAGTATTATGTGAAAAATTATACATTTGTACTTCGACGAAAAAAATTATAGAGGCGCGGTCTCATTATAAAAGCAGTCAAAAACATTCTGAAACACCCAATTCAGCTATATCAGCCACATACAAGACTACGCAAGACAATTGTTAACATTTTCATTAGACAAATTTAATACCCTAACCCCGCCTAGCTGTAGGCTGCGTGCTGCAGGAAGGAGCGTAAACAAAGTGTTGACGAGTAAAGTCGCAGTACAAAGATGTCTACTTAGTTAGACGAATGTAGATGACTGGCGGCGGTGACTGTCTCACCCCGGCGATGGTGGCACGGCCACGGCCATAAGCGGACCGCTGCTGGTACAGCACCTATTTCGGACAGGAGCGCGATGCACTGACGTCGCGAGCGTAATATAATAGATGACATAAAGGTGCGGTAGCGACATAGTGGACTAGCGTAGGTAGTAGGTACTACTAGCTCGCCACTAATGGACACGGGAGGTGTGTCGCGAATGCAATAAAGAAAGACGTCACTCTGACATTGTCGTGTTCGTCATACATTATGTGTGCCCTGCCGTCCTGCCGCCCCTCCCCATTCCATCCCCTTACTGCTCTAATGTTCGCTTTCACGTCGTCGAAAAGAAAATCTTTATTAAGCTATTTATTTATCATTTAACTATTTATCTACTCGAGTATTACGATGAGGAGGGGAGGAGTGGAGGAGGGGACGAGGAGAGGTCGCGTGCCGCGCTACAGTAAATCCTGTTTCGACAAGTTTGTCGGTCGTGAGAAGCGACGGTACAGAGGTTGCGATTTACGAAGGCACGTGCTCGTGAAATATACGCATGAAAGAGGATGATGCCTCCTGCTGGCCGGCTGAATGTAAAGGTGCGGAATAACGTTCGGAAGACATACACAGAGTGTGCCCCGCTCGCCTGCTCGTCCGCTACAGCTTCAGTTTCTATGTATGTATGTATGTATGTATATATTCTTTATTGAACACCAATTTATAAAAATTAGGAGCAACAGGCTACACAGTAGCTGCTGGCGGATCGATATTACTTTTTTCCATTCACACAAATAAACGCATGATTCATTTATATTTAGTGCACAAATAAAATATGATTCATAATTCGGGGAAAAGTTCTTTATCTATGGATGGAACGCACGATACGAGTATGTTTATTTCTTAGTATTAATAATAAGAAACTTAGCAGCTGCATTATATTACGTCCATACAAACACGCTCGCGCACGGCAACGGCCCAAAATTTTGAATGTTCTAAAATAGTTCAGTGAAAACCCATTTATTCTGTAAGTGTTTGAATTTATTTAGATTATTCTTACTCTAAGCTCAATGAAGCAATTTTCGTATTAGACACATTTGTAAAAAATGCCGATGGAAATAGCAAAGGCATTTTTGAACGATTTTACCACTTTTCAACCACAGGGAATATATACATAAGATTAAATTAGAAATAATGTATTCACATTATACCTTAAACCTTTACCTAACTATAGGCATATAAATTATAGTTAAATCATTTGAAATATGGGTATGGTTAGGGAAATACGAAGTGCTTTTGCCTACCTGTTCATTACTTTAGTTATTGTAGAAAATTCTGTAAAGTTATAAAAAAAATATTTTTGGTTTTAATATGCATAAAAACATTAAGATTCTATGAACTTACGTAATTGTTTCATAATAATAAAAACATTATGCACAACAAATTATGATAAACATTATGATGATTTTTACAGATTGTTTCAAAATGGAGTGTGCTCCTTAACCGACCGACCGAGTACTCGGTGAGTTTAAAACTTTCATTCATGTTCACAAGCGACCACTCCAGTGAGGCTCTGCACAACTGTACTGCGCGCTGCACTGCCTGCTCCAACACAGCGCAGCCTTCAGGTTGGCGGCGCGTCACGCGGCGGCGGCACGTGGCGGCACGCCAACCGATCGCAAATCATTCCGATACACGGCGCGCGCGCGACACTGCTTCCGCGCTACTCCGCTGCCGGCCTCTCCTGTCGCCGCCTTGTGTTTCTGTTTACTCTACCCACGGAGAAGTTAAGTGTAGGGGAGTTCGTCCCAAACAGACTTAGTACGTCGCCACCAACTGGGGGCATACCCCATCGAAGTGGGCGTGTCATTGCATCTCGTGTCCACGGAATGGTTGCGACCCAGCGACGTAGAGTTAAATAGTGAGCGATAGGTGGCCTATAGAGTCGTGCTACCACCGCTACACCCGCACTGGCGACACATGTTTTATACGAGTACTAGACTTTAGAGCTGGCAACTCTCTAGCTAGACTCTACCTACATTCTCCGTGACTGTACCACAGCGGCAACGGAGCGGCAAGCTAGCGCGGACGGAGCGCGCTGTTGGCAGGCGGCGCGAATGCGACTAGGAATTAGCTATCGTATTAAGTTCTGGTAACTCGACGGCGGCCGGGTCGGCGGAGGCAATACCGGAAGGGGTGACTGCATGTATAATGCGGCGTAAATGGTAATAATCAGACATCGGAATCCGCGGGGCACGAATACGACCTTGTTAGGGATTGACTACGGCGATCAATAAACAATCGACACTGTTATCGATACTCATATTTATTTGTTTATTGTATTTTATTCATGTCATATTTCAGACCTGAATACTTATATACCTACAGTACTTATATAAACATGTACACTTTATGTTAACGATTAAGTAAATATAATACATATTTATATAAGGTCTTTCAAAATTAGTTCATAGTACGCTAAGGGAGGGTTCTGTGTCATATAGGGAGTAAAACCTATATAAATTTTTTTGGACCTTGGGCTTTTTTTAAGTAAAAAATGTTTTTATGTAGGTATTTAAATAAAAAAATAGGTGGTTGATTTTTATAACCTAATCGATTCAGTTTCATAACAGTAACAAAAAAGTCTTCATGACCATTATGATGTAACACGTGTAAGTTGGTAAAAAAAATTAAATTCTTTCTATTCCATACTAATAAAACTAAAATTGTGGTTTTTCTCAATTTCTGAAAGAAAGAGATATACGTGTTGGAAGACTTTTTTGTTCCTAGCACGAAACCGAAACGATTAAGAATAATAAAAAAAAAAAAAAAATTTTGTGAAAAAAAAAATTCTTTGTTCTTCAAAAGTGATCTATTTCCGATACAGAACCCCCCCTTAGCTTACTATGAACAAATTTTGTAAGACCTATTTTTTTGGACCTTGGCCTTTTTTTTTATGTAAAATATTTTTTTTTGTGTTTAAATAAAAAAATTGGTGGTTGATTTTTATAGCCTAATCGATTCAGTTTCATAACAGTAACAAAAAAGTCTTCAATATCATTATGATGTAACACGTGTAAGTTGGTAAAAAAAATCAAATTCTTTCTATTCCATACTAATAAAACTAATATTGTGGTTTGAACAGATTTGTATTGTACCTACAAAGTAAATACAACATTTGTTTATTATATCTTATTTTCTATAGAAATACTCTTAGTTTTAATAATCGACATTATTTCATATTATTCTAAAATAACGATCGATTTTCGATATTTGTGGATACATTGTCCCATCACTAAACAACCTTGAATCATTCGTGCCCCGCGGATTCCGATGTATGGTAATAATGCACATTCTAACATTAATTTTGTAGAACGCCTCGCGCAGTTACGTGGACTTGTTTATGAATGTATATGGACGTTTCAACAGTTAGCCGTAAGTTAAATACGATTAAAACAAAACACAAATATAAAGGCTGCCTCTCGGTTACTCGTACGTAAGTAGTTTATATTGTTGTAATGTCCTTCTCGTTATACCTTTTATGTGAAATAAAAGTTTATATTTCACTCTATTATATTTTATGCTTGAACTTGTATTCGTGCCCGCTATGGTACTTTTTTTTTAATGGAAACTGACACGGTTGGCTACATCACCTGCAACATCCGTAATGCAGGTGATGTCAGCCTATAACACAGCGGGTGAACTAGGTGCCATGTCAGTGCTTCCAGTGAAGCACATCGGTTTTGATGTTAGTTGGCAAGTGAGTGTGACAAGGTTCTGGTGGCACCTGATCTTGCCGCGTTAATACAGTGCGGTCGTAAGACGTAGCAGCGCCACTGCTAAGCGAAACAGATAAAACCCAATGAGGCGGGCGACACCGGCTTCAGAAGCTCGGTAGTAGCTCTCAATGTTACTTGCTTCGGCTCCGTAAAGTAAATGCCTTTTATTAGTCACTAGCCGCGCAGAAAAACAGCAAGTAGCTCGCATTATGTCTCTTCTGCGCATCGCGCGGAGTTGAGCGGAACATAGCTTCGCATAACCCGCCGCATGCCTGATGCAAAAACTTACGCCGTATTCCTACACGGGTATTTCACACTCGAAAATACTTAACGCTAGGTAAGTATATACCAATAATAAGAAGATGGTTTAAAATGATATTGCAGTTTACATACATAGTGCATATTCTTTTAGTTTATAGCACTTAAAACACTGAATGAAGATAAATTATAGGTATATTTAGTTTTATTTTCTATAGAACGGAATAATTAAACTTTGGTACGTTTCAAGTAAGTCCTTGAAAATTTAATAATAATGCTGAATAGGAAAAGAAACATTTTTTAAGACTAGAAAGAGGGATCATCAGAATGAGCACAACACGTTGAAATGTATCATCGCGTATAGGCATCTAAATTATCTACTAAACATCCCCACAATCATGACATACGTATTTTGTGTCTTGCCTCATAGTCTGTTCGAACAGAATCAAAGAGCTCAACGCAATCTCTTCTGTTATTATTCGTAAGACATTTAAATGTTGAATAAAACTGATTACGTTTACCGAAAAAGGTGGCGCCGCCGGCGGCGCTTGCCTACACTGATACTTCATACCGGAGTTCAACTTTGTCACCAAGTCTACTCACCCCGAGCCGCAGCAAGACACTGAGTTGGTGCACACACGACGAAGCGATTGCTACTCTCCAGCTACTGAGAACGCGGATCGCTAACATGTTTTTTTTATTTGGAAATTAAATATCAACAGAACATTTCCGGTATGAAATACCCCGTGCAGGCATGCGCCGGGTTAAATCTACTCTCATTTTGCTGTAATCATATTATTCAATCGTTTTAGCTGTTTAATAACGTTTTTAAACGTTTCAGAAGCGTTTATTATTTTTTATCTAACTTCTTATAACTATCTTGTTTTTAACCCCCGACACAACAGGAGGTTAGGTATAAGTTTGACGCCTCCGTCTGTCTATGGCATCAAAGCACCCAAACGGATAGGCCGATTTGGATGCAGATTTTTTTATTAGAAAGCTGGGTTAATCGGGTGTTTGATGAAGATCAGGTCAGCCGATTCGAAGATCATCAGCACTCATCAGCAGCAAAATGAAAATTTATTACGCTTTCACTCGTCGCTTTTATGTAAATAAACGGAAATTATTAAAAAGCGAATTTACGTACTTGTAACCTAACCTAACCTCAAAAAATTATTAAAAGTTGAAATTATGTCGCTTAAAAAGCTTGAAATAAAAAATGTATTACAAATAAAAAAACGCCATGACATCAACAACCCTCAGAGGTAAAAAATAATTTAAATGTGTAATACATTTTATTATCTTATTGTTTTGTCGAACCAAAAATCCCTTCAGTTATCGTCAGGAAACTCCCTTTTTTTTCAAAATGTTTGCTCCTACTCGTTATGTCTGAAACTGTAATGTTTTTGAATAAATAAACATATTTTCATTGTTTCTTTCTTTAAAACTGTGCGCGGGGCCGAACACATACTGCGCTGTGCTCTGTTATCATGTTATCAGAATAAATAGCAATACCTGCGAGTCATCGATACGGCCGGGTCACCGGTCGCTTTATTACTATGACTATGTGCGTAAATATCTGAATAAATAAACGTTTTGTTTGATTTGTGATTTCGATATGAGAAATTGAAATAACAGCGCCAGCCATATCTCTCACAAGCAAGGGTAGGAGAGTGGTGCGACGTAGGTTTTCGTCTACAGTCGGGTCGGGTGACGTCATCGTATTGTTATGATTTATTCGGAAGGAAAACAGTACAAACATACATAAATAAACAAATCCGGGATAAAATATAAAAAATTAAAAAACCGGCGGGAGGCCAAGGGTATGTCCCTTGGCCTCCCGCAGTTATAATAATGCTTACTCCACTCGACTACCGAGCCACTTTCGCCGCGCGTAGTTTCGGCGCCGAGCGGCGCGAGCGCTCGCACATAAACTCTAATATTTAGTAAAATAATTAAGTCAGATCAATCAACTCTATTTGCACTTATAGCTAATGACATTGTCCATAAAACTTTGTAAAACAAGCGAGGACTCACTTATTTAGAAGCACAGACGAATTTTTTTAAGAGAAAAACAAAACACGCTCGAGATTTATTTCCGAATTTTTCTAACCTAAAATTGATATTTCCCCCGTAAAAATTGCATATCAATGTGTAGATTACGAAACGATCTCTTCAAATACTGTAAAGGAAATATAGTAGCACTTGAAACCATGTTACAATTGACTAAAATGCATGCGCGACGCCAGTGACAGCCTTCAAAACATTGTTTCCTTCCTTAGAATATTTGTATCGTACGTATGTTCTATGGGGAAGGTGAAGTATTTTTATCCATACATCCGCCATTCTAACTAGTTCCACTAAGAAAGATCGAAGATTGATATCGACGCCGAGAGTAAAAACACCACAAAAAAAGTAAGAACTTAGTGTTGCTTGGACTACATTTAGATTTAGTGTAAAGTGTCAAGTATACTGACGGTAGGCAGCGCAGGTGGGCGGTGTGACGACTACGTCGGGGCGCGCGACGGCCAGCGCGTGCGCGGTCGCCCACACGTGGCACGCGCTCGCGCACGCGCACGCGTACCGCTCCCACTCCCACGCGCATCGCTCCCACCACCTCCGCCGCGAGCGCATCTCCACCTCCATCCCGCCGCCCCCCGCTACACTCGCCCCTCCCTCATCGCGCCTCCCTCCCTCACTCTACGCTTAACATAGAATGCGAGTTGTAGTCTTTTAGTGAAATTCTTGAACAGAAGCCGCGCCTACACTTTTCACAGCCGTTGTGCTATCACAGTTCCGCACGCCGCGCCGATCCACTTTTCAATTCACAACTAAGGATTCTCTACTCACGTCACGTGTGACTTCGTTAAACACTTAACTGACGATGAAATGTAGACACGATTGGTCCCGAAAACGAGCTCTCGCCGCGCGCCGCACGCGGGCGGGTGCTTACGCTCAAGCGATGAGTGCTCTCTTTGTAGTGTGTGAGGGTTCTCCGCGGACACTCGGCGCGAGTGACCGCTGCGTGCGATTGTGACATTTCCGATACTGCTCGATACCGGAGTCTTATCCCGCTATTGTCTACATACCTGCGATTAGATAAGAGAAGCCAGCCGCCTCCTCCGCTCCGCCACCCCGCGCCCACTTACGAGTAGCATCCAGACCTGCACCGGGCGCGGGCTCGCATCATGTGATTTTTCTCTAGCCGCTCTGGCTCAGCAATCTCGAGGTGAAGAAATCGTTCAGTTGAGTGCGATAGTGATAAGATAGTGTAATCGTTTCTGGCGGTTTTCTCGCTCTACAACGTTCTCTGAAAGACTCGAATAGGCGGATCGGCGACGCTAGATCGCGCGTTCACTATCCACGGCGCCGGGGCGCGCTTTCAGACCGAACTCGCGAAGTCTACATACAGACGAGAATAAACAGACGAATATTATATCGTTTTCCGCTTCGCACGCCGCACGCCGCCGTGTCGCCGGCGTCGGCGGCGTCGCCAATACGTTATATATTATCTCGAACGTCGAGATATCCCCCGATAAGTTGGCGATAAATCTTGTAGCGCTATATTTGCGGGAATTGGGAGCGAAAGTATGATAGGAGGAGCAGATAAGCTGCAAAACTGAATTACCGCGTCCGCCATCGCGGAGCCGACACCGCGCGCGCACTGGGTAACAACACACAACACAACACAAGATGAGGCCGGCAAATAAAACAGATAATATGCCGACAATGATAAGTTGATAACTGAGGTAGAGTTTAAAGCGGAATGAACGTTTCGGAGGTTAGGTCATGTTGGAAAAAAATATGATAGGAGACGAAAAAGATTTTGTGGACTGGAAGAGCCGGAAACAGTCGCCCCGGACGCACCTATCTAGACCAGTACCCTTATCACGAGATTTAACCTACACCGCGTACTACGCTACGCCGCCGTGTTCTCAGCATCATTTTGTATGGAGAAACGGAGCAGCGCCTCTAGTGATAGATTTGCGAACTTCGTTGCTCCATACAAAATGATGCGGAGAACACGGCGTAGCGTAGTATGCGGGTTTGACAATTGGATACACTTTGTATCTTAAGATTTTTAATATGACTTATTACATTTCTTTGTAATAAACGTAAACTAATTGTTTTATATTTGACTTGATATATGAAGTATCAAAATTGACGATGGCACTATACACCAGATATAGGTAATTTAAATAGGCAGTGTGGTCAGACTCTTGAGTATTCATGTTTATGCTGTAAATATTAATGTTCTTGTGAGCGGTAATATGTTATGGTATGTTACGGTATGGGTTAATATTTGTAAGTTACTATAATATTAACACTTATAAGGTACTAACAAAACATTGTGACTTGCGAAGTTTGTTTGTCAGTTCTTCTTCGCATTGAATTTAAAACTGGCGGAATTTTCGACATATCCAAGCGTAGGTTACCTACCTATGGATGAAATTATACAATAAACAGTGTATGTTAAATCTCGTGATTAGGGTACTGGTCGGGATGTGCGTAACCGAGACGAGCATGTATGAAGAACAGAGTGTGTCTGTCTAGAGGCGTCAGAGGGACGCGGCGCGTGGAGACCATTTATCCCTGCTATTGGGAAACAGGGCGCTGCTGTGCCAATCAACTCACAACAATCCGCGCACACATTGCTTCGCTGCCGTTCAGCGATCGCATCTCGATATCTACAGCAAATGAAAGCGTGCGAATATGTCGGCATCCTCTGCATTATTAAATCTGCAATAAAGTCAGCGACAAGATCATCACACATCTAGTCATTATTTGGCCGATCTGTGGGAGAGTACTGTGTGCGGGTGCGGGCGGGCAGGGGAAGCAGAAGTCAGCCGACCTCTCCGGATTATGTCGTCCAAATAAGAAATACGTTTTCAAGATTTATTGCTTCCACTATAATATATACAGGATAAAAAAACTCACCCCTGGACAGAGTAATTTCGTTTATACAAAACGGGCCAAGTGTGAGTCGGACTGGCGCGTCGAGGCTTCCGTACCACCGCTTCGGTTTTTATTATTTGTTGTTTTAGAGTCTATAATCAGAATCACACGACGATTAATATTGTAATACATACGTATAACGTTTTTACGATAGAGCAAAAACAAACAAACGTTGAAAAAAACACCTTTCTTCTATGAGGACGCCACAAAATATTTTACTTTTCTTTTATTTAAATATTTTTTTTAGTATATCCGTATACGTAGGTATCCATAACAACACACATATATGTGAAAATTTCAACCGGATAGGTATTACGGTTAAAACCCTTTAAAGGTAGGACAGACGGACGGACAGACAGACGGCGGCGTAGGTTTAGTAATAGGGTGCCGTATGAATACGGAACCCTAAAAAGAAAGCAAGTATATTTTGCCAATATTTTTTTTTACTCTTTTTATTTTTTATAATTTTATAATAATACATCCGTTAGTAGGTGTCTGTGCACAATCGGGCAAGTCGTAATGTATGTAACAAAATTAATTAAAAATATTTTTTAACATTAAGGTGTTGTAATATAAATACGCACAACAAATCGCTGACCACGTTACTTTTCAACATTCTACAGCTTCTGGGTTTTCAAGAACCTATCTAGGCTTGTCTAATGTCTGGATCGGCGAAACGCTTCTACGTACAAAACAAATATAGTAAATTTCTTCGGCACTGGAAATCTCATACATAATTTCAATCGATAATAATCGGCAAGCACGTAACTAGCTTCTGCTCCGCGTCCTAGTCAACGCAGACTAGCTGACGAGGGCACGACGCGAGCCGAAATGTCTGGCGCGTTGTTTGTCCAATCGCTGCTGTCTCTTGCTCTATTGAAACCTTCTTTTTTAGGTTTAAGGTTTTATTATTATCATTCGTAGGCAAATACATTTTGAATTCGTTATCTTTCGAATGGCAACTATAGTGTGAAATGTAACAACAATGAAAAACAATGAAAACAATGACAACTTCTACTTACAGTATGGGGCCGGATGTGTTTGGTGAAAGTAATTGAGTGGCCTGAGTTCATCTCCTGCATGATCTTGAGCTTAATGAAATTAATTAAAATGTCGTGTAAGCTGCTACAATTAGATAATTAGGTACATATGTGCGTTTACTAGCTCATTGAAACAATGAACCGATACAACAAAGTAATGATGCCCGGCAAATGAAGCTTCTGGAGGTGCGTCCGCGAAGATTTGAGAGTTTTTTTAAGTAATCTTATGGTTGGCTGAATCAGAGGGGCCAGCTCACATGCTCCGACCAGCCAATATCAGTTCAGAGAAGGTTCCATACCGGAGACTTCCCTTTGGATGTCTGGCTATACTAGACTAGCGAAGAACACAACCGAGGCTGCTACGCGGTCATCTTAAATCCAGTACGGTGGTATCAACCCAGTCGGCCACAACTTGAGCCGACTGGGTTATAGATTGAGAGGTTACTAACTGATGTCGACGAAGCGCTCCTGCGCGGTGAACACGTCCACGCCCATCACGGGGAAGGGGTAGGTGGCGGCCGCGCTCACCAACTCCGACCAGAATGACGGCATCTTCACAGTCACCCCAGCAAACTACCGCACCCAGGCGTGTTACACTCGCTCCTTCACCACACTTCACACGTTCTTCACTGATACAATTGCACTATACGATGTCGAGTTTTCTCACTCTGGACATGTTAAAGTTTGAAGACCCTCGGCAGCGTGAGGAAGCTTTTTTGGCTTAATATTGTGCAGTGGATGATGGCGTCTGCACGAACGGTCTCCCGATATGCTGCACCTGCGCTGATGGAGCCGCTACGTCCATATAGCACTGGAAAGGAGGTCATGGGTGCCGCGTCGCCGCCCGCGCCGACGCGCCGGTATCATAGCGGGCATCGCCAATTTAATTTATGATGCACAAGATAAGCCTCAACGATGACACGATCGATTTGCCCTTCACAGGTCTGAGTCATTTAGGACAGAACATTCGCTGTATTTGCTCTTTCTGAGTGAACGTTTTTCCCACTTTCTACACTTTTGAGGCATCACTATCTACTTCCAGTCACGTTCTAGAAGGGGTTGACATCGCGTGAGCCCAATAGAACAATCCAGTATCTGTATAATCCAGCGAAACTTCGCGTTTGCCCAATGCTCTTAGACTTCCAAGTTGTGGTCCTCGACAAGCTTCCAATCGACGTGGTAATGGTGGTTCTGGCAATATGACGGCGGAAGCGACGTGAGGTTTAGTGATGGTGTGGCGCACGACTGAGCCGCGTTATCGCTCGCAGTCGATATCAGAGTCGGTGATAAGGCGATCGCGGACTGCACCGCTAATTGCTCATCCGTCCACCTCTACCGTCAACGAGGACAGCCGCGCCCTGATGAACTCCTGCTTCAGACTATTCTGTTCTAGTCAGTGAACAGCGGCAATATGTTCGAACGTAGATTGTCGGCACAGACAAGTGGTTATCGGGAACTTTGCAAAATCTTTCGTTACGACAATCGAATCGGTGGATACATTTGATCAAGCAAATTGTTGGAATAAAACAAATATGGCTGCTTACGACGCTGACTGTTGCAGTGGTGCCGAAGTATCGGTTGTGAGAGTGGAATAGTTTACCTCGAGAAGGCGGTGGCGGCGGAGGCGGCGGAGCGGGCAGTTTCTCCAGCCGGGGCCTGCGCTTGGTGCAGAGCAGCGTCAGCAGCAGGTGGCACGCACAGCTCTGCACGCGCGGTTGCCGCTGCACCATGCCGCTCGGCGACCGGCGCACACCACACTATACCACTGTTTTGCACTCGCTCAATGCTCCACCATACTTTTGTCACTATATCCACCATACAATATTCTAAGTTCACGCATCAGTTTCGCACAGCAAAGTTAACTGACAACCATTCAGTGAAGGCTCCAATGGGTTAGTCGTTTGCAAAATATAACGGGCGCTTTAAACGGAAGAAGCATAATGTTTTTAACCGTAATAGGCAACCGGTTGAAATTTACACAGAACATGAGTTATTATGGCGGATATACTAAGGAATAATAAAAACACACACACACACACCACACGCCGTATCCCGACAGTCGGGGTAAGCAGAGCAATCGGAGTTGTGCTGAAAGTGCTGTGGTAAATTATAGCACAACACCGACCGCCACGTTTAGCAAAGTATTCGGACAAGATAACTATCAGGCAGCAAGTAAGGCGCGAAGGCCCACCTGCTGCTAAAAAAGCTAATAAAAACTTTACGCGTAAACGTGCAAACGCGCTGGCGGCTCAAGCCGGAGTTGCAGGTTCGAATCCTGGTCGGGACGTATTTTTTTCTCTTCATTTTCGGCTTTGCATTCATCTAAAGAAGAAATAAAAAAAAGAATAATAACTAAAAGTTAAAGTCCATACGAGAAACGTGTTTTTTTGCTCTATCTTAAAAACGGTAATACATACAAGCGTCAAACTTGGTGTGATTATAGTGTATGTATGTATATATTCTTTATTGAACACCAATTTATCAAAATTAGGTACAACAGGCGAGCTTAATGCCGCGAGGCATTCTATTCTAACTAACCTTTGGGATGTGGGAGAAGTACATGCAGGCGAACAAGAATAGTTTGAGACAATGTGTTAGATGTGTAGTGCTAAAGTATATATCTCTCTAAAGTATATCAACTAATAATGAAAACACATTTGCAGCGGCCAACTGTGTACAGGCTGCACAGTGGTGGGTGGTGGGGGTGGTGGGTGGTGTCGGTCGAGCCGAGCACGAGCGTCTCCGGTGCGGGGGAGGGGGCGCGGGGGGGGGGGCGCGGGTAGAGCCCCCGGTCACAGCCCCGGTGCACAGGCAGACAATCCCCCGCGCGTGGGCGGATGGGGTGTCGCAGTCACTTACTGCAGTAGAGCAATTTAGAACTGAACACCTGCCTTATCGATAATAATAATAATTAACTGTAAGTATGCATTGATACAACAACACGTTAGCATAGAAATGTTATGTAATAAATAACTGAGAAAATTTCTATTGGAGCTCCGATTGGTGAAGGAGACTTAGGGGACTCCGCACAATCACATCATTCCAAACTACAACGCGGAAAACCTGTAACGACTAATAAGCGCTTCGTCGTCGTCGATTCTTCCAGGATCGATTCTACGTTCAATTACTCAATCAAAGAACACACGCACACACACCCACGCGCACGCACACGCTCACACGCACGCACACAAGCACACCGTGGCCAGGCCACGGCCAGCCTCTCAACAGTCAGACGGTCACAGTCCGACCACGCTCAACGTTTTTTACCATTGGCGATCAAACGCCGAAGCATCACACCACCGAGCTACGGAAGAAGCCGACATTGAGAAAACAACTGGATTTAAGAGTCTGTAATACCGCACATTGCTTCGTATAATTCTCTGTTATATCGACAATACTGCAACAATTACTCTGTAATAAATATATGGTAAATTTGAGCACTAATGCTAGGTCTTGTAGGTGGCGAAAACGCCATTCCATTATATTTTCTCGATAAAAAACAATTTCGAAGTCACCTCCAAACCGTACAATAAAACCAATATTTTTAAATGAATACTTCAAATTACATCATGAAACTTTTAATAGTAACTGATCTTAATACGTTTTACATTGTAATAAAATAACCATTATTTTCACCATGAAACAACAATTAGGTACCAAAATTTTTGAGACACGATTCAATTATCTAGTACGTCTATCCCTTTCGGTCTCTCACCCATTCTCTATCGCCCTATCCCGCTCTTTTTCTAGTGCCCTGTAGACTCTTAAGGGAGGAGTGTGTAAAATTCAGCTTCCAGTCTCACCAGCAGAGTTATGAGAGCATTTACACAACTACACAGCCGCTGGCCGTGCTCGGTCGGGGTAGGAATTAGTCGGGAGATTCATAGCGTCCGCCGTGAATGTGTGCTGGCACATCAACTCCGCTTTGACGCCAAAACATTAGTCACATCCACAGGTCGGACATATTATGGCTAGATGGAGAGCCCATCAACCAACTGCCGCGCCGTGCCGTTGCCCTATGCAAAGAATTGTACATAATATGATAGAAAATAACCCCACTGCATCTCTCCCCGTGTATGTCGTAAAAGGCGACTCCCTTCTTATATATTACTAGTTTGTCTTTGTTGTCCCTTGTTATATATTACTAGTCTTATATTACTAGGCGGTAGAGTTCAACCCGCCCGGGTTCGTACCACCGCATTGAATGAAAGGTCGGTCGAAACGGCTATGTAAATAGTTTGTGTTTTCCGTCCAGTTCAGTGTAGCCGGCACGACCGAAGGGAAGCACTAACGTGGCACCAAGTTCATCCGGTGTTATGGGCTGACATCGCGAATGTTGTAGGTGATGTAGCCAACCGTGTCAGTTTCCATAAAAAAAAAAACACAGGATGTAGACATCTTTGGGCGCACTTATTGGCTGTAGGTGTCAACATGGTACGATCGCTGAGTGAGCGTGAAGCGGTATGTGCGCATTGCTGCAAGTTGATTGGTAGGAATTTTGCAACACCGTGCTCCTATACAGAGCGCTCTGGCCCACCTAGCCATTGGTTTTCTGATCTATGGTCACATCGCGCCGGGTCCGCCCACTGCAGCCGAGCCCGCGCATATGCAATCCGTGCAGCGCACGAGGGCGGCGGCGGCGCGGCGGCGGAGGCGGCCAAGTCAATAAGAGAGACGCAATTTAGAGACACCTATTCCCACACACAACTATACTCATTTTGTGTATTATTTATTACCCTATAATTTGCAAGGACAGACGCCACTCTTTTTATTTATAATTTTTTTATAAAAAAACAAACAAACAAGGACACAACAATATACACTACTAAATAAGCGTGATTCCCATGTAAACACATTAATTAGGGCAATTCACTACTTATACTATTATGTATATATTTTTTTTATGTAATCCGGTATGGGTGGCCGAGTCGGAGGGGCCAAAGCGCATGCTCCGACCAGCCAATATCACCTGCGAGAAGGTAGGTGCCATACCGGAGACTTCCCTGGATTGCTGGCTATACTGGACTAGAGGAGAACACAACCGAGGCTGCTATGCGGCCATCTTACATCCAGTACGGTGGTACCAACCCAGTCGGCTACAATTTGAGCCTACCACCTAGTAAAGGGCAAGGGAAGCGACCTACAATTTTACACCGGTTCCGAACGGGTGAAGCAGCAGGTGTAGGAATGCACGTAAATTTTTTCGTCAGAAAAAACTCATTGGTACACGCCGACCGGATTCGAACCGAGGACCTCTCGCATGAGAAGCCGATGCCCAAACCACTCGGCCACCCGCCGCTTATATACTAACAGAAACAGAGTCTAGTCTAGTGCCTTACTTGCTTCTTGATATCCGAATACATCGCAAGAATGGAAGCACTGCCCCTTATAGTACAGCCTGTGGGCTAGTTGAAGGGGCAGAAATCCTAAAAAATTAAATAAAACACTTAAATTTTTTTATAAAACATTGCTAAGCGTGGTGTTCGATGTTGTGCTTACATTTACCAGAGTCCTTTCAACGCAATACCGATTCTAATTTGCAATTATAACTCTACATATCTCGATTGTCGGATACATCGTATGACATGTAGAAAGATAGAACGCTCGAAAACATTTTACCCCAAGCAAGGTTTATTATAAGAACTACAACATTAACATCTGTAAATTGACTGTAATCACTATAAATGTACTCAGGAAAAATTAATGTTAGTTGGACTTTTTTAAATGATCTCACAACCCTCCGATCTAGTCTGCTCTTAAGGTGCTCCTCAAGAGAATTAAACTATTGATTAATAACACCCGTCCTTCCACTATCTGCGAGCGCGGTTAGATCGATGCAGTCTGATCACGTGGATACTGTTCGGTATTAAACTAACACGAGTACGTGTAACTTACGAGGAGGTAGAGCGAAGCGCGGCAGCCTACAGTACTGTACCCTAATCACGAGATTGAACCTACACCGCGTACTGCGCTGCGCCGTGTTCTCCGCATCATTATGTATGGAGAAACGAAGTTCGCAAATCTATCAATAGAGGCGCTGCTCCGTTTCTCCATACAAAATGATGCGGAGAACACGGCGTAGCGTAGTACGCGGTGTAGGTTAAATCTCGTGATTAGGGTACTGACACTTTAACATTCGTTAGTACTTATGTATGTGAATAATAATTTAAAAAAAGCTCTTCATGGTTTCTTCCAAGTTTCTTCTGCTTCCGATACTTCCTTATAGATTGTATTGCTGAACGGGTCAAATTCATTATAACGAAACATACTGAATATGCATTTTATATCACTGACCACGTCAGTTAGTTTATAACAAAGAATTATTGTTAACGTTCTCAGTACGACGAGGCTTCGATCGCAACAAGGTTGGGCCGCCTGCGCCGCCGCCGAAGCTTATCGTTGTCGACACAATTTTCCCAACAGTTGCAAATACCAGTAGCGGCCGGCTCGAGATTACGTAAGCCCCCCCCCCCCCCCCCATCTCTCTCCCTCCCTCCTCCACCTCCCCACCGCCTTAACTAATGGAACGAACCTTATTTGCATGCCATTACTAAATTAACGTACCAAAACTCGACTCTATAGTTTTTGCGGGACCGTTTCTCGGATAGCTTTCGTAGATGAAAGCCGAGCAAAAAGTAATTTGATAACATCAACACGGTCCAGAGACAGCGGGGGCGGCGGCGGCCGGGCGGCGCGACGCGAAAGAGATGGCCGCACAAGAGAGAGAGATAATATTTATATTGTGGAGACGAGGCGCACACTCGCTTTAATATTTGTATTTATGTTGGAAAAGCAAAGCTTTGCACTAGAGGAGGTCGGCTGAGTAATAAGCGCAAATTATAACTCATTTCACATCGCGGAGCAGCTGTAAGCGAAGCGCTCAACTTTTGCGGTTTATGAGGTATCATCTGTAACTAAGCATATAGTAGGAATATTCATACAATTATACAAGTGTGCGTTATTATAGTGGATATACTTATGTACAGAATATGTGTTATTATTACGGTGGAAATCCTAATAAATAATAAAAAAAAGTTAAAAATTAAGGCCCATACAAGAAACGTGTTTTTTTAAACATTTTTTCAGTTTTTCTCTATTATAAAAACACTTATATATACAAGCGTCAAACTTGGAGTGATTATTCAGTGCAAACTTTAAAATTAAATACCGTAGGTATGATAAAACCGGCCAAGTGTGAGTCGGACTCGCGCACTGAGGTTTCCGTACCACCACCAAAATTAAAAACCACCACCACCGCGTAATCTTGGATTATTTGCTAGGACATTTGTCATAATTCTTTGAAAATTTCAACCGGCTACCTATTACGGTTCTAAAGATACAGCCCTGTGTTAAAAAAACAGGATAATTGGTGATGGTACGGAACCCTCGGTGTGGAGTCCGATTCGCACTTGGCCGGTTTTTTCTTTTGATTTATCGTTAATATTATGACAATCATTTCCCATTTAAAAATACTCTTTTATATATCAGTCTCGCTATCACTACTGACTGATGGACAAGCGACTCACTCACTAATCGTGATCGAGAAACAATGTCGTTGGCAAAAAAATCACTTCACAGCACTCGACACCCGCACACCGCAGCGCTTCACGATTCGACAGTTGGCGCGCAGTGGTTTTATCAGCGTAACGGACACGATCGGCCGGCCGCCGCAAGTGTTTGATTGTTTGTCAAGCGGCCTGCTCTGCTCGGTGCGCGCACGCAGCTCTGCAAGCAGCGGCGGGGCGGGGGCGGGGCGGGGGCGCTTTCGATACGCGAGTTTGACGAGCAGGCTTATCTAAGGAGAACGAGGCGCAGTAAAACTAGGATATTGGAACGATTTATTGTACCTATTGAACTTGGCTTGGATATTGATCACGGCCAAGCTGTGTGCGTGCGTGGCCTCGTGGTAGCGCACGCGCACTAGTGTGCAGGTACGACGTATTAATACATTTACGTATCTTTTTTGAAGTTTGCTAAAAATAGTTGGTATAATACACAGGCGGAGCTAAGATGAACAAACACTGGCGCGACTGTAATGGACTATGCACATGTGATGTGGCGCGCTCATTGTCATAGTGAGTGGCGCCGATTGGTTTGGGCGTCGTCGTCGGCTCCTCTTGCGAGAGGTCCAATCCGAAGTTCCGAGGACAGAATCAGGCCGGCATGCACAATGCACATACAATGAGTTTTTTCTGATGCAAAATTTCTACGTGCATACCATACGTGAATTGATGGCCCCCTCTCCACTCAAAATACCCACCAACGAGGTGTACTGGTACATCAACAACGTAACAATGTAGCTATTATATACTCGTAGGTAAATAGGACGGCATACAGCGCGGCGGGGGCGGCGCGGTGATTTGTAATCTTATCGCGATGTGCGAATCACGCGCCGTATTTCGCATTAATTTCATGTCGCCCGCCGCTGAGTTTTGTGTTCGTCTCAGCTTGTTACATATACATTATTTATACATTTATTAACATGTTTTTCTTTAATTATAATAATTACTTAATATCGTATTGATTCCTATGTGACCTAACAATACAAAAGTACCACTAAAATCAATATAATTAGAATAATTTATTAACCGACTTTAAGAACGAAGGGGGTTGGTTATTAATACGTTCGTATGCATATTTTTTAAATAAATAAGAGTGTGCTTTAAATCATAAAGTTCTATGTAGTTATATATATTATGTATGCGTATGTATTATCTACAGGACACTGCCTGCGAAATTGTTGAAAAAATCACCAGTGAGACCCTATTAAATACTTGTATTTAGTAATTTCGATAGAATTTATAGGGAACAGAAAATGTATTGAGGGAATTGTATTTAATGCTAACCAAGGTATTGAATGAGAACACGTCCCAGGATAAAATGAAATTTACTGGCTGCATGTGCGCCGTACTCTACGGTCCGAACATTTCTCTCCCCCGCACCGCCCTAGTACAACACTGTCGCATCCCGCGCCGCCCCAATAATACGTGATTTGAGCGCAGCAGCGGCACAGATGAGATATTGCGGGCGGGCGGGCGGGGGGCAGCGGGAAGGTCGCGGTCGCACGCGGCGACAATACGCGCAGTGGTCCGCTGTGTTTGCTGATGTTTTTGTTGGAACATTCGTAATCTCTTATGCCACTAACCCTTTTTAGGATATTCACCTTTCTTAAAGTTGAGTTATAGGTTCGAATTAACGAAATATTGTTAGTCGATTTTAATCAGAATGGCTCACTTTGATATTCGGAATTTTAAAAAAATGTCGAGGTGGGCAGGAGTCGCTTCGCACGCCTGCCGCTGTTCTTTATACGTGGAATCACGGTAATATAAAACATTATTCCGTGATCTTTGGTTGCGTGGTTTTGGTGGATTTATGGACAGTGCATATATTTGCGATATTAACATAATAATTATGTAAAAATAGTTTAATTATTAATAATACTTATTTTTTTATTTATGTAAGTAATTCATTTATTTATTCAAACATTATTATTATAGAATTTTATTTTATTTTGCTTTTGTCTACTGTATCTTGTTAAAAAGTTTTTTCTTTCACAAATTTTTATTTGTTTTTTTACTGAGCGTTCAGTGTGGATGCTAGTAGCACGAGACAGATCGAATCTACCGCGCCCAATACGGGATAGTTGTTCCCAGTGGTATACAAATAACTGGTACAGAAATTACCATTTTGTGTTTTACATACATATTGTATGAAATTGCATTCATCATGTAAATGTAATTTTTTTTTTCTGAAAGATAAATGTATTTCTTCCTTTGCCTTCTCGAATCTCGAGTATGCCACCCAATGGCCACTTCATTTATCGCGAAACCTAACACGTATTATTGCGGCAAACATTTAATCGTGCAAGTCCGATAGCTGGAAAACAATATGATTAACTTCGATGATTAAATAGAAGCGGTGGTGTTTCAGACAAAATAATTTACAGATTCTGCCACACCGAATTGTTACCAATCCACATACAAAACTGACGTATGGAGATTTGTACACACCCGTGTGACAAATTTAACACTCTAACACCGTTCGTATTTATTGTTTCCACAAAGTGAATGTGTTATTTCGATACACAGCCGGTTGCCACGTAGGTACGAGTGCCGTTCTCGCCTCGTATTTATTGAAGGGCGGAAGTGTCTCCGGGGCGCGGTCACTCTGCGGGGGCGGGGGCGCGGGGGTGGCGATGACGTCACCGCTGAAACAAGTGGCTCTATCGACGGCGCCGCCGCCGCACACGCGCGCCCCCCCTAACGTTTTATATATGCTACACACTTGCGAGTGCTCGCGAGGAGACACTTGTGAGGCGCGACGCGACACTATACGCAAGCACACACACACTCCACCAATACTAGTGTTCACTTGCTAACGTACGAAGTACGAATGGAGACGTCCGCGTCATCGTCTCGTCTCCATTTGCTTTCTGTTTATGGAGCTTTTAATATTACTTCACATTGGGCCGTATGGAAGTTGTCGCTCTTGTGTAACAATTTTCAGCTTAAATTTGGTTATATTAAAAGGAGTTTTATGTGAATTTTTAAATTACCACAGCAAATATTTTATTTTATTTATTTATATCAAACACCAACAGAGTACATACGACATTAAAACATAAAATATTCATGACACAAATAGTACATAGTAAAATGTGCACCCCAATAACAGGTGAGCACAGCAAGCATCATTGCGGATATAAACTATCATTATATTATACGGATATAATAATATCATTATTATATTATTATTTACCCAAAACGTCGAGCAAAACAGCTCCAAAACGACCGCGCGTAGAGCCCATTAAATTATAATAATGAAAGAAGTTATTTTATCAAAATCAAAATCAATCAATCAAAATCAAAATCAAAAATCTTTATTGCTTTTTTTGCAGCTTTTTTACAGTTTCTTCCATTACGGGTTTTTTGAGTATGCAAAATGCCTGAATGGGCGTACAATACAGCCTTCACATGCATAGAGCCATGCAAGGCTGGCTTTACAAATATAACTTTTACAATGTATCCATAAAAATAAAAAATAACTAAAAATAAAACAATATAACCTATTCGAAAATTTGCACAAACTCGTTCACTTTATAAAAACATTTGTCTAATAACCATTTAAATAGAGCATTTTTAAATAGTTTGAGTTCAGTGATTTCGTTTATTTCCTTTGGAACATTATTATAAATTTTAACTGCCATGTAATATATACTTTTGCGATATTGTGTAGTTCTAGGTTTTGTATTTATTAGTGTATTTTTCTGTCTCGTGTTATGGCTGTGCAATTCTTTCATTGGCTTAAAATATTCTGAGTGAGTTCTAACAAATACACACGTTTCATAAATGTACATAGACGGTACTGTCAATATCTTTAATTTTTTAAATAGCGTCTTGCAACTTTCTTTCTGTTTTACTTGGCAAATAGCGCGAATACATCGTTTTTGAATTTTTAAAATATTTTCTACGTTTGTAGAGTTCCCCCAAAACATTAAACCGTATCGTATATTTGACGAGACATACCCGTGGTATGCTGTTACAGCTGATTCTTCATTTGTAATTAGTTTTAATCTTCTTAATGCAAAAACGAATCTGCTGATTTTTGATTCAAGCTGGTCTATGTGTTCTTTCCAATTGCAGTTGCTATCGAGATTTATTCCTAAAAATTTCGTTTTGTTTACTTCTTCAATTTGTTCTCCCTTGTAGTTAATTTTATTGTTGTATTTGTTTCCATTTGTATTATAAAATTGCATTATATTAGTTTTACTTGTATTTATTATTAAATTATTATTTTCTAACCAATTTACTACTTTGGTAATACCTTTGTTTATATTTTGTTCGAATTCAATTAAATTTTCTTTTGAGCCTTTAACAATAAATGTGCTGTCATCTGCAAAAAGTACCATTTTGTGTGATATAGTTACTAGTTAATAACTATGTGTATACGTATTAATTGTTAAAACAACTAATTTATTGTATTTTTTATTGTAATACAAAATTTGTTAAAAGTTAAAACAAAGCAGACAGGTGCTGCGGCCCGAACTTTCGAAAACGCTTTCTTAAAAAAACAAGCCTTCTGCTCTTGTAAAGGTAAGGTTCCTTCTCTCTCACGCCAACTCAACGTCGTCGTCGCGGCTGCGATAAGACAGGCGGCGGCGCCGGCGGCGGAGGCGGCGTAATAAGCTGAAATCTTCACAAAGGATCCTTTTATCTTAGCTCGTGCGTCCGCCCTCAGAGAACCGTCCGCTGCGTCCAAGTTTACCCCGGAGCTTCTTCTCTACAACAATTTTTTTCAGAGTGGTGAAATTCGCCCGCCCTCAACCGACAAGAGCACCTCTATGTATGTATATTTACTTTTTAGGTTTACGTACTCCGTAAGGAAGCCTATTACTATACTAAGCCTACGCCTGCTGTCGGTCTGTCTGTCCTACCGCTGAATTTTCGGAACCGTAATAGCTAGCCGGTTGAAATTCTCACATGTGTTTTATGGCGGATATAACAAATAATAAAAGATCGAAAAATAACATACAATAATAGAAACGTGTTTTCTTCAACGTTTTTTTTTGTCATCCGGAAATCTCCGTGCGCGAGTTCGAGTCGCACTTCGCCAGTTTTCATTATAATTTCGCAGTTGTACATTCAAAACAGAATAGGCCAAATCTAGCCATCCAAATCTAAGTTCCAAGCAATTTACTCAGAAAAATCAGAAAAATGGACACAGCCGTCAACGACGCGTCTGCCCGCGTTCGCGTCGCTCCCTCGGTGACGTCGCGTCCCCCGAGCTGCGCAGCTCTGAATTTAATTTAATTTACTTAGCGGTCCCCCGACGCCTTTATGTAACTAAATGCAAATTATTTTTACTTTTTAAGGGTGTGCCTCGAGCTTTTTTTAATTTGTAATTTTATTTTTATTTCAAGCTTTTTAAGAGACGTAATTTGAACTTAGTACTTGAAACCAGCTTTAAAAAAAACGCATCTAAATCGGTCCACCTCTCTTGTTGCGTCGTCGGGGGTTAAAAAGTGGCAAAAGACGGGACTTAAAATCTAAAGGCAGTACTAACAAGTCATAGCTGGTATTGCTGGTAATATTTCATGCGGGACTGTGTAGAACTAATTATGCGGACTGGTCGACAGTACGTCGGTGCACGGCAGCCTATAATAATAATAAGCCGCAAGCGTGCGTTGGTACATAAACGTAGTAGGTGACATTAAAATGAGCCCGGAGACAACTTTAGCACCTCACCCGCCGCGCGCCCCGCCCCGCCCCGCCCCGCCCAGGTGCGCGCAGGGTGTCGGTAGATTGATGCTACTTTTTATTGCGTTGGGCACGGGTCCTGCGGGGTCAAGTAGGAGAGTGCAGAGGAGATGTTGCTCCCTATAATTTCTAGTAAAAAAAACGGGTGCGTCGGTGGATGTACGAAACAAGCAAAGCTTCTAAGCAAAAAAAAAAGGGTAGTGGAAAAAAAAATCTGTCAAGTGCGAGTTTTACTCGCGCACGGAGGTTTCCGCATCTATCCGCTATCAATAATATCCGCCTATCCTTTGTCTTTCAACAATGCAATGTATAAAAGCCTGTGGCGCCATTTATTATTCAGTAGCGTAACTAATAGATTTCTCGCACGTTTGTTGTATGAGAGCCCCCCTTAATTTTTAACATTTTCTTTTTTTCATTATTTGTTGTTATATCCGCCATAGTAACACATATTCTGTGAAAATTTCAACGGGCTACCTTTTACGGTTCAAGAGATACAGCCCTCGGACAGACGGACGGACAGACAGACGGCGGAGGCTTAGTAATAGGCTTCCGTACGGGATACGGAAACCTAAAAAGGGTAGTGGAAGAAAAATTACACGTAGAACTCGGGATTCGAATCGTGTACACCTGCGCGACCACATGCACGACACTTGTTCTATGAAGAAGAAGACTTCTAAACTACAAGGGCAACCGCGACCTATAAAAGACTGAACGAATCGCCGCCTATCTATCCGACAGCACCGGTTTATATTCGAAAAAGTAAACGGTGACGGTTACATTTTTTTTTCTCATTTAACTCCCCGGCGACCGGGCGCGCATCGACGCTATAGAAGCTTCGCTTCAAGATGTGTCAATGTCAACTGTCAATCACTAGTGCGGGGGGGGGGGAGCTATTTAACTCTACGTGCGCTGCGCTGTGCGTGTCGCGCGCGACTGATGCAACCCCAAGCTCACTTCGATAGCTTTATGTACCCAGTCGTTGGCGACACGTACCCAGTTTGTTTAGGGCGACTCCTCTCAACTCTCTCCTCGGTGCGAGCGAAGCAGACGATATTAACTGGCGAGCGAGCGGACGCAATGCGCCGCGCCGCCCTCAACCACTCTCCGGCTACAAGGTACGTAAAACGTTACGACTCGTGTGAATATCCAGTCCGTGGAATATTCTACTCGCATCTGTGTGTAACTCCGACCTAATTTTTTTTTATGGATAGCGCGACATGTGGCTTCGTTTAACCTACAAGTAGGTTTCTAACGATGCCCATGGGCATTCTGTGATGCACGGGGATTGCGAATGCCATGCCGGCATGACAGGAGCCTTTTCACGCTCATTTTGAAAACCTATACTACTCGTACGTGTCCAGCAGCGGTGCGGCTACACGTGCTCGAGTTCGAGGAAGATGATCTGTTGGGACACTGAATTGTGAGGGTAGATCACAATCAAATTTAGAACGAATCGAGGTTGCAAATACTGTTCCTTCCTGGAAAAGATGTAGGTACTAAAAGATAATTTGCGCAAAGATTTACGAAAACCAATGGAAGGAGGAAGGAAGGAAGGAGTAACAAGAGAGGGGCAACTCGTCAAATCTCAAAGGTTTAGTATCTCTCGTAGCGTTGCGGCGCCTACACGTCACACACAACCTCGTCCGTTGTAGTTCCGTCGAATTGCAACCAAGGAAGCTCACTGTTAGAGGGTCGGTTAAGTCACTCAGCATTTTAGTGTCAACCGTTTTAGGGCTGATTGCGCCAACACAAACTTAACTATTAAGTCCTTAATTACTTAATACTAAGGCCGACTTGCACCAACACGAGTTTAAAGTTAAGTAGCGAGTTATGGATTTAAACCATATTTAAACCGGTTCCCACAGTCAGCGGGTGCTAGCTTAACGAGTTAAACTGGTTTATATATTAAATTTGTGTTGGTGCAAGTGAGCCTAAGACATTAATAAGACTTAATAGTTAAGTTTCTGTTGGCTCATCTTAAAAACACGATAAGTTGTTGCGCCAACAACTGCCATTTAACTTTCTAACAGGAAGGCAGAGCGAATGGATAGCGTTAGCTGTCACTTTGTTTTAGAGACTAAATTTAATGTAGTCTCAACTATATCTGTCTTTCTAGCGTTTAAAGATAGAGATTTCACCATTGTTCATTGTTTGTTATGGAATGCTGCCAGAACGTATAAATTTGTGATTTGATGAAAAAAGACGGCACACTCAGAGATAACGACTACATTTAAGTAGCTAAGGTCGAGTCACTTTGTCTTGGTACAATTCGTGGTTTAAATTATTATATGATGGATATATTATTAACGGAGTTACGGATAAATGCTGTCGTTAGTTAGTGGGTCTTCAGAGATATTTAAGTCTATGTTGACACAAACGGCCCTTAGTGTCATATGGAAGCTCCAGCGCTCGTATTAGACGCAACGCAACCGACGACGTGATAAACGCTCTGACGGACTTGGCGCGCGTTCCACGACTACTCCTTTACATTGGACACAAGTTACAGGAGTTACAGGATGAAAACTATTTATTCAGTTCAGTTTCAGTTTGTTTATTAATATAAATTACTAATACATTACACACTGGTTGGTCAAGTAAAAAAAATTGTATCCGTCCATTCTATTAGCACGGCGGGAAGAACAAGGAAGACAACTTGCCTCCAATAGATATCTATTCCTTAATCTGTACTATAACTTAAACAAATACTGAAACCAAACAAATTGGGGAAAACTTGCCAATAAGGAAATACATTTATGAAGTCGAGAAACAGATATACCAGAATACAAGTGCCTGAACCACAGATACTCCACTAGGCACAGGTCAAACATTCAGCAAAGAAAACATAAGACACAAAAACACAAAACTCGTGTACACTTCAACAGTATAAACATTTACAACGCACTTCCAGAAGAACTGTGCAATCTGGAAGACAATAAATATTTTAAAACTGGACTAACGAAGTGGTTACAGGAAAATACTTTTTACAACATAAATTTCTTTAAAATTTTAACATGATAAATACATTATTGTACGTATATACTACGGCCATTATGTTAAATTAGTAATAAGAAACTGGCGATTGTCTAATATTGAATGTACTGTAATTACTTTTTGTACTATATAGACTATGGGCGGTGTTATTATGTGGCTAGTCACTAAATTCTTGTAAAAATATGTTTAAAAAATACCCTGCAAAGTTGTTTCTTGTCGGTTCTTCTTCGTGGGTATAATCGAACCGGATAGAACAAATTGTGACAAGTTCGAGAGCAGTCTAACTGCCATATGAATGATCAATAAACAATACAATACAATACAATATAATATGAAGACAAAATAAATGTTTGACTTTGACTTTGAGATACGTAGACCAAACCTACCCCCTCTGCAGAGCGAGGTAAGATTTCAACCGCCCGCCCCGGCGCGGCGGCGCCTGCATCCCCTGGCGATGCTCGCCCCGCTGAGAGCGCGAAGTAATTGAAGATGCGCCTCGTTAACACGCTCGCATGAGCGATAGTCCCAAAGGAGAGCTCGCGTCGCGTCATGTCAATTTGTAGTGCGAGTCAGGCTCGGCTCGGGCGCGCGGCTCGGGGGAACCTCCTGCCCTGCATACATAGAGCCGAGGCCTATACCTACCGGCCTATGTAACCATTCTACATAACAATAACACATATCCCGACAATCGGGTGGTCTAAGCAGAGTAATCGATGTTGTGCTGCAAGGACCTATGTACATTACATCACAACACCGATAACCACGTTTAGCAAAGTATTACAAGGTAAATGTCAAGCAGCAAGGCACGCAGACTTACCTACTGCATGTCTCGGTAGATGTCCCGTCGCCCTTTAGCACGTCATCTTGTAGTTATCCCTTAGTCACCTTTCCCGGAGAGAGAATGAGACCACACGGCGTGTTGTGTAACACGTGGCATGAGTGTAGGACGCGGAGGCGACGGGCGGCCGGGGGCGGTTTTTGCGGTTCGAGACCAAACATCGAGTAATGAATACAACAAAACCGGGCATCGCCGCAAAGCCACTCGTCGCCGCCCGCCCTAAGCTCACAACTCCTCTTTTAATCCCGGACGCGTCCGTCCACCGCGACACCGCGTATATCGGCGGACCAGGCGGGGCGGGCGGGCACTCACGAGATACACTATTCAAGTCGGCCCGTCGTCGTGTAGTGGAGACGTGGACACACAACGCGGACGCGAGCTTGCGGACTAAGGCGCGACATTAGCTGGTAAAACTTTCACGTTTACGGCAAATATTGGCTCGGGGGAGAGCGGCCGGGGCGGCGGCGAGAAAGGGCGCTCCAGTCGCATGTTTGATCAGGCTGTTGTCTGAGGTTGTGCGTGTGCACCGCCTCAAAGGCTTTCCACTTGGAAGCGAATTAACTACTGATATACCTACTAAATTACATACCTCAGCAGGTATGCTGAGGGCTCACATTATTCCGGTAGCTCGGCGCATCACCAGTGCCACTTGCACGTTGACTTCACACTTGCCGAACACGTTGTGGCGGTACGTCTCGAGGTTGCAGTAGATTTGCTTCGATCTGATTTATCTAACCGTGTCCTACACTGGCGGCAGTGGACGGGAAAACTGAGTGGGGGGAACTAACGACATTCTACTTTTTAATTCGTTGGGGGGAACGACATACGACGACAACGGGAGGGGGGGGGGGGGGGACACACACAAACCGCCGACTATTATAATCAAGGACTCTAATAATCAGCAGATAAATTATCTGTTGATTATTAGAGTCTTGAAGGAACAATACTTTTAGTAAATGATAGCCTGCGTTAGCCGACAAGAATAGGCAATATTTGATGAAGACCGATTGCTATTCGCTAACTCGTTAACTAGTTTAACAGATTAGTTAAGCCGAGAGTTAAACACACGACATATAATAGGTTATACGTATCTATATTATGGGAGTGCGGCGGCGTGCTGCCTTTGCCCTCTACATCAATAAACTACCTTAAATAAAATATGACGCCCCTCAGCCAGTCGGTGGGTCAGTGTTACTTTTTGGGAAACTCATATTACATAATATTTGGACTTTGGATATTATCCAAAGTAGAAAAATATTGTACAAGTAAAATAAAACTTTCATTTGGTTACCGGAAGTCAGTGAAACAATGCACAAAAAAACATTATTTCGTGTTCCTGCGACATAATTGAGTCTGCTTGTCTCGTGCAAATATTATCATGGCACGCGATACCGCGGAGGCTGCGTGGAAAATGTACAAGGAATTCGACTGGAGAGTATCGAAAACTATTTTTCCGTCTTCCTCGACGCAGGCGGGGTGTTGGCGGGGGGTGGGGAGGGGTTGGGTGGAGGCGTCACGATTCGAGCCAAGTGCTGTTGTTTGTTGGCAGTTTGTTTGCAAGAACAAGACTAGACCGGCGCGCGGCGAATATTGTGCGCTCTACGCTTTCCATCGGTGTACACCTCGCCTAACGCAAGCGGGCGCATCGGCAGGCTGTTACCGCTACAATAGACGCACGGCGAGCAGTATGAACGCGCGTTTCACGTTAGAATTGGCGAGGTACACCTATCTAACGACACCGCGCCGACACTTCCAACACCAATTACAATAGTTTTGATCGAGAAGTTAGTCCACTAGAACCCGCCGCTAGCTATCTGCCTATCGATACCAGAGTCTACTCTCCCGGGAGGCTTATATTGCCGCGACTTCTATTAGCGAACTGAATGGGAGCCGCCATCATCGTTGTAGATTAATTTAAGCATAAGATGGGCAATATTAAACAACAGTAGGTGTAAAAGACTTACATAAATTTTAATGAAGGCTCTTTATACCTGATACACCAATTAATATCAGTCTTTGTAGTCAAAATTATAAGTAAAATTGTTGATCTTGCTCTGAAGTTTCGTTTGCTCGACGTTTCGCCCGCTACTTCGCGGGCTTCTTCAGGAACTGCGGGAGTTCCTGGAGCCGACGACGTCTGGTGCCCGTTGTACCAGACGTCAAACTGCTCTTTTTCGAAGATTGTATATAGCTGTGGGTAGGTTGCACAATATTCGGCAGCGATGTCAGATCGCGATCCATACATCGTACGAAGTCCCGGCTGCACACAACACTCACTTTGTCTTCAGACGCTGGCTTAGCGGAATATCTTGAAGATGTGTGCTGTGACAGCACGGGCAGCAACTATTTACATAGCCGTTTCGACCGACGTTTCATTCAGTGCGGTGGTATCAACCCGGGCGGGATAAATCCTACCACCTAGTAAGGTACTTAAGAAGGGAAGGGACCTACAGTTTTACGTGGAATCCGAACCACGGTCGGCCTCCAACGGTCGAGAGGTCACCGATCCAAGTACTGACCGCGCTCAGGGTTGCTTAACAACAGTCGACCGACCGCCCTACTGAGCTACCGAGGCTGACAACATATTGTCATTCGGTCACGGCGCGAGCCGCTCACTTCGGACGGATTACGTCACATTGCGGCCCCGATCCAGGCTCTTGGGAACGTGTGGCTTTGCGCTTAGCGCTATAGATAGACATTACTAATGGCTAGTTTACACGAGTCTTAGTAGGCAGTTTAGGAAACACTAGATACTAAAATTGTATCCTACCATTCGGCCACGTTGTGGAGCAAGTTGTGTGGAACAAATAACGGACGCACCGCAATATTTCCCTCGTTCGGACAATAAAGTGAAATATCTATTTGAAAAAAAAAAAAAATTAATTTAAATTTTCAATCATGTGTTTTAAGTCTTGACAAATATTTACACTTTTACTTTTTAATGCGTTCAAAAACGGTTTCTCCTTTGCGTGTTAATAACACGCCGTTTTTAACTAAAATAAAAATAACTTAAAATGTTAGTTGACTACTAAATCACTTGACTCGTGTAAACTCCGCACAGATGTGGCATAGAGACATGGAGGCAGGCCCCAGGAGTGTCTTCATAATAAATACCTATAACAATAAGTTTAAAACTGGCACCTCCTCGGGGGTGAAATTGCGGCTGCGCCTGAGGTTTGACCTCGGGCACAGCCACCTAGTTCGGAAGCAATACAAAAAAAAAATTGGCTACGACATCACGCCGCCACTTACCTACTAAAAATAATCACAAAAAAGGTGGACCGCTAAGTAAATTCCCGCGCAGCTATGAGTTTTATATTTTATTTAATTAGCGGTCCCCCGACTCCTTTAAGTAAGTCAACGGAAATTATTTTTTTACTTTTTAAGCGTCGGGGTTTTTTTTAATTTGTAATTAAACTTTTATTTCAAGCGTTTTTAAAAAACCGCATGCAAATCGGTCCACTTTTTAAGATAATAAAACTTTTTATTACTTAATTACTTGATTAGTTGATTACAAACATAGCTAAGAACCATCCCGATTAAACAATCTTCCTAATCAAAAATACCGCATCCAAATCGGTCCATCCGTTTGGGAGCTACGATGCCACAGACAGACACTCACACACGCACACACGTCAAACTTATAACACCCCTCCGTTTTTTGCGTCGGGGGTTAAAAAGCGTCGTGTCGGCGTGCCGGCCCTGGCGCCGCCGCCGCCGCCGCCGGGACGACGCGGCCTAATGCGGGATTTGGCTCGAGCTCCACAATGGAATCAGTGCGCGGGGCGCGCGCGTGTGTGGTGCGGGGCGGGGCGGGGCGGGGCGGGGCGGGGCGGGTACAAGGGTATAATCCCCGCAGACCGCGGAACCCGCAGCATTACCGTGCCCTGTTATAATGATGATGAAAACACGCGCCTCCGCCGCACTCAACACACTCCAGCCAAGCACACGCACGCCCCGCTCGACCGAATTTTAGCTTCCCGTACATAATTGACCATTTGGCAGATTAAACGAAGCGCTGCCTTTGTACATAAAACACGGCAACGGTTGCATGCGCACTGCACGATAACGGCACGACAACAACGGCACGACAACGACCACGGAACACCAGCAGTGAAGGTAAACATGTATGAACTGAACTGCCGCACTATAACGAGTGGCAACAGCAGGAGCGAGCCTCCTCGGTCACACTCAATACACAACAGCTGGTTACTTCACAAGGAGGTACGAGGACGATAGAAGAACCCCTCCGCACAAATATTTGTCAGCCTCGATAGCAGTGGTGCAGACAGTCAACTGTCGCTATTGCGGTCAGTACTTGGATGGGTGACCGTTGACCGTTGGAGGCTGACCGAGGTTCGGATTCCTCGTAAAACTGTAGGTCCCTTCCCTCCTAATCTTACTTGGTGGTAGGGTTTAACCCGCCCGGGTTGGTACCACCGCACTGAATGAAACGTCGGATGAAACGGCTATGTAAATAGTTTGTGTTTTCCGACCAGTTCAGTGTAGCCGGGACGATCAAAGGGGGAAGCGCTGACATGGCACCTAGTTCACCCGGTGTTATGGGCTGACATCACGGACGTTGTAGGTGATGTAGCCAACCGTGTCAGTTTCCATAAAAAAAAAAATTGTTTAAATATTAGTTTCTACTGAAACGCAGACAAGTTTTACCGAGTAGCCGATATGCTTTTTGCAATAAGAACCTTTAAAGAACCTCTCTAATAAAACTTTCACGGGCTTCAACTTTTGCACAAATATTCGCGGTGTACTCGTACGTGCAAAAAAAAATAATGCATATTCCATGTTCTATATTTTTTTCATATTTTCTCTTTCATAATCTTTTAAGATTGTTTTTTATATTGCATATGCACTGGTTTAATTGTGTTTTATTTGTGACGGTTTATATACCACTCAGTTGGTTCAATATAGAGAACAAATGTCCGCGACCGCAACAGCCCCCAAATCGGTCTATCCCGATTGATGTTTCTCGTAAATCAACATGAGTTTCATGTTAGAAAAAACATGTAGTTTTATATAACACATACTGCTTCCCAACATTCGAGGCCAAAACGAAATAAGATCTATTTGTTTCCATAGAAAAAAATCGCAACTATGCTCCCCAAAATTCGGAAACCCATGTCATGTAAGTTCACATAATACTTACATAAACAATACAATACTCTTGCCTTACAATAAACTTGCCGTCAAGAAGAGCTCTGCACTTACGTCCTCTAAAGTTTAGTTTAGTTAATAGTCTAAACTCATAGTGGTTTACGAGAAACATCAATCGGGAGAAACCGATTGTTAGTAATACTGGGTCTTAATGACTCCATACGGCCGGACGGTAGAGCCAGCGCATACAGCATCGACATGGTTCGGCGGGGCGGGCGGGGCCGCAGTCGCCGCTCCGCTCCGCCCGCGCCGGTACTACACCTGAAACTTCACCTCGCGGCGCGCGGCGCCAGATCTTATCTCACCGCGCCGCTCGGCCCTGCCCTGCCTTCGCTCGCAGCAAACAACGCTCCACGCATAGATCACATATAACATGGCTAGATTGGCCCATAAAGAACGCTCTGAGTATGAATACGGTGTCGTCAGTTACTTACATACAGCAGTGCACTGATTTTTTCTCGTTAGTTACCGCGTAGTGTGTAGATACCTTTCATAGTCTAGCTAGAAAGATACCAGGAACTTATCCGGTAGATACCTTTCATAGTCTAGCTAGAAAGATACCAGGAACTTATATTGTTTTATCAAAACAGCGAGGTTAGACTTCGAGATGTTATTTTATGTGCATCGTGGCCACTCAGCGATGACATGTCGACATCTTCAGCCAATGAGGGTGCGCAAACATGTTGAAATCATCTGCCTTATGGCCAATACAGGCACTACGCGTTATCTCACATCTAGTCATTGTTTTTTTCTGATCTGTGGCTCCCCCTCCGCCGCCCTCAGCAGCCATCTTCGCCGTCCCGCCCCGCCCCGCCCAGCGCCGATACCAACTTTGCTTTCAGCTTATTCCACAGGGCTATTCCCTTCTGCAACAACTAATTTTACGAAGTAGGAAGTTAGTTTTTGTTGCAGTCTGCCTCTGAACGGTCGGAAGCGGTAGCGGTACTACCATAACCAAATATTAATCAATTTGAATAGCCCGATGTAAATAAAATAGTGCGCGTAGCTGCTCGCGTTGCATACAATTCGAATTTGTTTTCAGTGACGTAGGTGTACGAGGCAACATGTTCGTCATGACTCCTGAGCTATTTTGATATCGACTTTAACGATTTCATAAAATAAAACAATAACACAATAAAACATTAATAAAATATTTACCTACACACATGTCAGTAAGTATGTAAGGACAGACAGAGTATTACATGGTTGGTCTAACTCAGCCATACTCAAAGTGTGCTCCGCGGAGCCCTAGGGCTCCGCGGAGCCTCTGTGGGGGCTCCGCGAGAATACGAGGAAATACACCTCTACTCTCTGGCTCGATTCAGCTAGATCCATTAGATATTGAATTATTGTTTTTCTTTTATTATATTATAATGTTATGCAAGTAACTGTTACATTGTAATATGATTATTAATACAGAATGCAAAAAACTAATTTTTGTTTATCTTAGGGCTCCGTCAAATATTTCGCTTTCCAAAAGGGTTCCGTCACCAAAAAAGTTTGAGAACCGCTGGTCTAACTAAACAAACTGGGTACGTCGTCACCAACTGATGGCATTCTTCGTCATCGAATTGACGTGACATTAATTTTTATTTAATCGTAATATTTATTTTATTTATTTATTTATAATTATTATTATTACCTACATATGGCATTACAGATTTACCCAATACATCATATATAGCAGTTTAACGGTTCAGGTGCTTCATGACTAACTTTGCGAACTCCCGAACTGAGGAGGCTGCGATGTCCAACTGCGGAACAAGCGCGGTCAACTCATTGAGCAGTGTCAAGGCACGACTAACTGGCGACTGTCGAAGTAAGTATATTCGCGACTTGAGAGCTACAAACAATGGATAAGTCACAGAGGATAAGTCCTCGCCCGGCGCGGCGGGGCGCGGCACGACGGTAGTTGTCAGGCACGAACACTGACACACAACCGAGCACCGCATTGCACCGCATTGCATCTTATTGCATCGTAGTGGTCTTGACGCGGAGTTAAATAGTGCGTGATTGGTGGACATCGACGACTGCGCAATAGTATGTGTTCCCTGCATTGGCTCCTACCCGACACGTCTTTTGCAATAAATGATAGCTAGCAACAACTCCTCCCCCTCTTCTCCCCTCCGTGTTTCCCGGACAAGTCCCGTAAACAACAGTTGGCAGGGAGATACATTCGGGAGCCGTTAAAACAAAATACATTCCGGCGAGCTGTATACGCAATAAATACCTACTTTCTCTACATAAATACTACATTTCATCAATGCGAGTGAAAGGAGATAGATGTTTTCGCGTTTTGCATAATCCATCTGTCCGTCGTCGGCGGCGGTCGTCCACAAATGGTATATAGTCGCGATTGCTGCAAATGAGTGCAAATTCTTGCATCATCGTGGGTGGTGACGGATGATTCCAATTCGAGGTTAATTTAATGCCCTCGGGAAATATTATCTTTGGAAATGTAGATTTTTATAAAGAGTATTAGTATGATTGATCTGAGTTATTATTTAGTAACACCTATGTATTTGACGAATGTGACCATATGACGCACCACACGGAATACGCATGTGTGTTTTTCGGGAAATAAACTCGCCGGAAGATAGTTCTAGAAACAACATGTTCTCAAAAGAGCAATATCAATAACAAGAGTTCTCGCGACGAGAGTTTGCGGCGAGTGCTGCGGAGATAGGACGGATGGTAGGATTAATGGAAGCTAGATTCTCAGAGTAGTGCCCATGATAATATACCTGTAAAAGCGACTAAGCGAACTCACAAAACGACTCTAGCTAGACCATCCGTAAATTTCGGCTCACCCACAAGACGGATTGCTAGGTGTGTAGGTGGACACGATTTCGAATCCCGAGGTCTACGGGTATTTTTTTTTCATTTCCATTTTTTTTTCATCTGTTTTTGCGTAAAAGTTTCGCTTCTGTCGGGCGTCCCCGCCAAGGCCACCCATTATTTACCCAAACATCATAGTTCACTTGTATGCGTTTCTTCATTCTTCGAGAAAAATGTCGGATGAGACAGATTTGTTAGGGTTTCATCAGAGTCAACTTTGAAAAGTTGAGCGCCGTCCAAGGGAGCGTCCAAGTTCACTTTGATTGGACGCCGACGTCAAAGTGCGTTTTGATCAGTGTTGCCACGATCAAAGTAGCTTCCAAACAGTCATCCATTTGTCAAAGCGAATTTTCATTGTGTGAACGCGGCTTTAGCGTTTGCGACTAGTCACGTGAGAAGGGCGTTGGCGGTGCTCTAGCTAGTGGACGAGGTGAAGTTGGAGGGGGCGGGCGCGGCGCCTGCGGCTAAGTTCGTTACGTACGAGAGGCGGTCTCCATTACGGGAGCGATCGAGAGTAAATTATACGAGTTCCGCGCGCCAGCTCGCGGCCGTAGCCTCCACTATCACAGCACTATCTACACGTACGCCAGTATCGAACTCTCGCTACAACTTAAACATATCACGGGTGCAGCAGCAGCAGTCAGCCACTACATTCGCTTCGGGGGCAGATTCGTGCGACCAATAGGGACGAAAGGATGTTCGATTTCGTTCAAAATCGTCTTTCTTTATTATTTTATGTTTTTTACCCCTTGTAATAAGGACAGTCGAATCTACGTTCTATCTTTTTATTTTTTTAATATCTAAAGTGATGGATGACGTTCATGATGACATCAAAAAATGAAATCTAATTTTTTCGGTCGAAATACAAATGTTTAGCTCCGGTGTTGTATATTTTATCTAAACAAAAACGACAAAGACAGGAACGTAGATTGGACTGTCCTTAAGACTAGAAAAAAAAAACGGATAAGACTTAGGGCGTTTTTGCACTTGCGACCGCACGACACGATTTGCGGTCACGTTTCTCAACACACGACGTACTGCACACGACATATCGTTCGTACGTTTTCCCACTAGTGACGATTCAGCAACTACACGGCAGTCGCGGCTTGTTTGTAGTCTTCACGTGAGCACTCTCATCGTCGTCGTGTCGTGCGGTGCGTCGTCAGCAAGTTCCAACTTGTTTCGTACAGCCGCTATGTCGTCACCGCAAAAAAAACGTAACGACATAGCGGCACGGACGACATAGCCAAAAAGTCGTTTGCAAAACGTGTGTCGTGCTGTGCGGAGTCGTTGCGTGAGTAAACGGCTCATATAAATATATGGCACTCGGAGTCGTGACCGCATTTCGTCGCGTCGTGTCGTCGCAAGTGCAAAAACGCCCTTAGGGGGCTAGAAAACATAAATTTCAAAAGACGATTTTGTATTGAGAAAGTTATCTTCCGTCTCGTCTTAACCGAAGAATCAACTCGATTTTTATTTGACAAAATATAAAGGAAATAAAGAAGTCAGTCCAGCCGCGAACTAAACGCCCAAAGGTGAATATCATAAAATACGAGTGAATAGAAGCAGAAGGCAGCAAGTATAAGGCAGCGCGTGGTGACTTACCCGCGGGATCCGCCGCCGCCTCCCTCGACGCAACCGCGAGAACAAATTGAGTGAGCACTTTGTCCACCTCCCCGCCACCTCCTCCGACCCCGCCTGGCTTCCTCCTCGCTCTATCATCGGGACAGGAAATCAATTATTCTTTTTTCTCCTAATGAATTGGCGACTACGCCGAAGGGAGCCGACACCGACACAACAATCGACAGTGGCCGCACCACGGAGGAGAGAGTGTCGAGTTGTTGCTGGGTATCGTTTCTAGTAAACATGTGTCGCCGGTGCGGGAGGGGCAGCGGGGCGAGGCACCACTTCCTAGTCCACCAATCACGCACCATTATCACACGCTGGGTCGCGATCACTCCTGACGAGTGACTGATGCAATACAACGCGCCCACACGCCTTCGCTTCTACGCTTCGACACGTTTTTTTGATTTTTTTTATGGAAACTGCACACGGCTGGCTACATCATCTACAACATCCGTGATGTCAGCCCATAACACCGGGTGAACTTGGTGCCACGTCTGTGCTTCCCTTCGGTCGTGCCGGCTACACTGAACTGGACGGAAAACACAAACTATTTACATAGCCGTTTCGACCGACCTTTCATTCAGTGCGGTGGTGGTACCAAACCGGGCGAGTTAAACCCTACCACCTAGTAATATAAGGGAGTCATATCCCTTAGTCGCCTGTTACGACATACACGGGGAGAGATGCAGTGGGGCTATTCTTTTAAAGTACCGGCCCCACACGGTACGTATGCCCCCAGTTGGTGGTGAAGTACCCAGTTTGCTTAGAGCAACTCTAAGCCGAGTGGGCCGCTCCGCCGCCGCCGCGCCGCGTCCGCCCGCGGTCCACAACAGCCTGTAGTTTGAACAAGTTGGACGTAAACTTTCGCCTGATGGATCGTCACAATAAGCTCGAGGATTAATTATCTCGTCGAATCCGCCTCTAAACTAACGCCGCCCGCCGCCTACAAACTAGAACAAACGCCGCCGCGTCCCGCTAGCTCCCCGACTAGCCAGGAAGCTTTTTGCCCCTGCCTGAGTTGTGTGATCTGCGTGGTGTCCGGAACATTAGGGAACGTGTCAATGTGACCGTGGTTATGTACTCGCAACACGCATAAACACATCCGCCGACACACCGACAATCTTGCGCACCAAACCAGGCCTCAGGCACTCTATGTACTTGCGCGCGCTAACTACCTACCGCCCGACGGGCCGCCGGCGGTCTATTTCAGTGAAAATTCGTCAGCCGCTCGAAGTATACATAAACGCTCGCCAACGCAACCGCGCGCAGCTGCAAATCAATAACCACTTTACACTCGATCGTTAAGGTACATTTGCGCACGCAGCGATTGGCGACGTGAAACAGTAGGCTATTAAAGCCCGAAGGTAGGAACATTTTCTATGGAGTGATTTATCTGTTACGAAGTAACTATTAAGTAATCTGTGACCAAACTACGCATGGATTAGGCGCGGCAAACCCTAGGCTCTAGCTAATGCATTGGCTCGCGCGGCGGTCGCGGATAGTGGTGCTCGCGCGAACTAGCACGAACGCGACGCGAACACGGTCGAACATAGTCGCGCAAAGATCCATTCTCGGGTGGGTTTTCGGCGAGTATCAAATAGTAGTATGTAGGTAGTGTATGACTCGCGAGCAGGTTGGGACGGATCTGTTGGTATTCGCGTGTGTTCGCTGGATCGCGCTGCAACGAAAACCATGGTCACCTGGCGAACACTGGATCAGACGCGTGGCGACACGGTTTTCCAGATCTGATGTTAGCCTTCCCGGGACATATCTTCCTAATGCATTCCTTCATAAATAAGTTGGAGAAAGGAAACACGATTTTTCTGTTATATAATTTTTATGGCGAACTTTTAGCGTTTTTTTTTATAGCAAACAACTTTAGTAAGCAACACTACACTAAAATGAAAGAAGGAAGTTGCTAATTTGATCAGTTTATCAGCAAATGGACTTCGAGTGGAAGGGTGCGGGGGCGTACTAATATATCGGATTGCATATCGTATCTGCATCGACCGATTCCACTCCAAGTTGTATTTGTATACATGTGTGTTTTTCTTCCCGGGACAAATTGCACTCTCCGGGACGAAATAACCTTTCGCCCGGGACACGGGGTATTAGAGCCCAGCTCGGGACAAACCCGAAAATCCCGGGCACCTGGCAAGCCCAGTCGCGAGCGAGTCGGTCTGTGCACAAAAGCGAACGTTTGTCACGGCCGAGCATGTGACGAGGGTTTGCCGCGCCCAATCGATACTCGGCGTATGGTCGCGCAACCTGCAGTATGTTCGTAGGTAATCGAAGAGCCTGACCGGCCACACTGAGCGGGTGTCGATGGCGCTGCGGGGGCGGACGGAGATAAAGGCCTAAGGTCGGCGGCGCAGTAATAAAGCACAATAATGCCGGGAAAATGTGACAAAAACAAGCGACGGAGGAGAATCGCGGCGGCGGCGGCGATAAAAAGTCTTTGTCTGTCGGCAGCGCTTTGTGAAAGTATTATGGACGCGCCACATTGACTGTGGAGAGAGAAATAAAGAGGGCAAGGCGCAGGTGAGCGGCGCTCGTAATCGAATCAGCACAATATGTGAAGAAACTTGGGCGGGGCGGGCGGAGGCGGAGGCGGGGGCGCGCGACACGACTCTCGCTCCATCTGTATGTAAATGCGTCGGATTGTCTGGAGACTGTGGCGCCGTTTTCGCTGTACAACATTTCCTTTCCTGAACGATAATTGAAAATGCAACATACAAGGAAAGTACAAATATGCACATAATGTACATATTATGAAAGTGATTGAGTATTATTTATTCGCTAAATTCTTACACGTGTATCATACAAAATATGATGTATGAAATAATTAAATTCAGTACGCACATGCAGTAGGTACCTACTGCCTACTCGACATGGTTTAACCAGGCCTTCGTCACTCGCTCAAGGTCGCGAGTTAAATGCCTACCGCTTGGCGTAGCGGCTAATCTACAATTAACAGTGGGCTGCCGCTATCCAGCCAGACCGGGCGCGTGGCGCTTTCGAATTTAGAAAATGTCGAAATCACGTAAATGTTGTGCAGTGGACGGGTGCAAAAGTCAACAGACAAATGAAAACTTGTCTTTTTTTTCATTGCCGAGAGACGAAGAAAGGTAAGTGTTTTGTTTAGTAGCATTTTGATTTATTTCTAGTAATTTATTTATTCATATAGTAGGAGGTCATTGATTTAAAATTATATTATTATATTGCCAATAACATTAGTTAGATAACGCCGAACAGCGTGGTGTGTATGGCGTAATTCGTATAAGGATAATAGGTACATTGTAGATGATCATTGATCATTAAATTTATTGATCAAACAAAACTATCACTGGAAGGTTGCACGCAATGCACGCTTCGATGTGAGAAACTAATTGTGACGCTAACGCATGCATGAATTTGTTCGCATGAATTTGCCGTAGCTAAATATCATATCGTTGGTAGCTAGAACGATAAAAGTTGGTAGGTATCATCTTCATTTTTTTCCTCACAATAAGACAGCACAAAGACACAGCCCTTAACGCGCTGAACGACGCGCTTTCGAGATAGAGTTACACGACAGAAAGAGAAGCGAAATGTAGGCGGTTATCGTGGTTAGACATGCAGCTCTGTGCGAGTCAATTTGTACTTTATCGCGTCGTCGCAGAGTAGCTATTTCTTTGTGAGTGTTTGTACAGAGCAGCTTCTGTACGGAGTACTCTTCTCTATTCTGTGGTTTAACTCGCTATCGAGTAAGTTATACTCACAGCCTAGCTGGACGTGCGAATTCGAGGCTCGAACCGAGCCAAACGCTTGATGGCATTTGAAATTCCCAATATTTTCGCTTGAATGTGTGCGTCACTCTCACACATCCTACATTCACTCACACACACACCCTCTCATACACACATACACCCTCGTCACACAGTTATGGGCTAAGAAGTTAGCATCACATTATTATTATTATCATCTCTATCTTCTCTATCTCTACACTTATAAAAGGGAACGTCTGTCTGTATGTATGTATGTTTAAAGGAAACTCCGGAACCACTGAAAACATTTTAATGCGGTTTGCAACAATGGAAAGAGTAGTTCTTCAGGCTCACTATAGACGATAATATACCATCACGCTAAATAGCCTTAGGGCTGAGCTAAGAAAGTATAGTATGGACGGGAGAGAGAATATAAGATAAGCAATCGTTTAGTATAATATTTGCGTTTAAATCGGATTTGCTATTAAACCGAGTCTACCCCGAGCGAAGACGCGAGCAAAAGCTAGTCTATCTATAAACTGACCTTCTCATCTTCATTCTCGAAAAAGTGTTATCAACTAAAGGATATTATGTATGAGATCCTCTCACAAGACAGCCGCTTCACAAGGCGACTCATCACGCGAGTTGAGCACACGTCTGCGCCGAACGTTAGTGTGGAGAAATGGAGAAAAAAACATTTTAGTTCTTAGGTTAAGACTTTTAATATGTATTTTTTACATAGCCCTAGTTGACTGAAATAAAGAGAAAAATAAAAAAAATATAGTTAAATAATAAAAAAGTTAGCATTTCTGGGCCCACTACTGGACATATGCCTCTCCAATTGTTCTTCAGTACTCCCGGCCTAGTTATACGTGCACGAATTTGTAAAAGTCGAAATGTAACTGAATTTAGGGCTTGCGAACACGGAACGCTGAATCAGCACTATATTCACTCGCCACTGACCCGAGCGCACCAGCCTTGCGGCCGTAGCACCCGCTTTGTACCCGATTCCATCACGTTGGAAATATCACTCGGATTCTATGTACGCAGGGAGGCCGCCGTCGCCGTAGCGAAGTTTGATGGATAAATTGATTTACCGCGAAAAGCTAAGAGCAAAGTAAATGTGCGCGTTGAGTGTGGAGGCGGCGGCGGCGGCGGCGGGGAAGTGCCTGCCGCAGCGCAGATCAAGTTTGGCGGGGCGGGGCGGCAGTCCGAGGGAGAAAGTTATTAATCTTCAGTCTTACACAATAATTCGCAAAGTCGCGAGCTGCCAACTCGCTCCGGCCCGCTATCTCTGTGTGATCCGCTCTCCCCCACCCCCTCCGGATTACTCGCCCCTCTCCCCGCCGTCCCCGCCGCACCGCCTCGGTCGCCTCCGCCTTCCGGAATAACGTCCGTATAGGAATTTTCATTTGAGCGCCACGTTCAAATTCTCATTTCAAATTCGCAAATCACGAGACTTTAAATAAGACAACGTTAACCCTGATGAATGTTACAATTAAATTCGAAATACAAACTTTAACCTCGTCGCATCGTCGTCGCGTCGCTTCGCAGCTACACTTGCATGTTATTTTTTCGATTTGCTGCCTTTTCTGTTCTACTTCATGAAAAGTCCCGGTGTAATACTCAAAGTCAAAACATTCGCCGACTCTACATACTGATTACCTTAACGTCGGCTCATGCTGTGGTTCAACCGAGTAGTATTATTATTAAAAACCGGCCAAGTGCGAGTCGAACTCGCGCACCGAGGGTTCCGTATCGCCATGTCAATTAATCGCCAATTAATGATTAGTTAAAATGCTTCATACTGTTTTTGGTAGATGGCGAGCATACACTTTTTACTTTTCTTGTATGGGACTCCCGTGAATTTTTTACTTTTTATTATTTCTTGTTATATCGGCCATAATAACACATATTCCGTGAAAATTTTAACGGGCTACTACCTATTACGGTTCAAGAGATACAGCCCTCGGACAGACAGACGGACCGACAGACAGACGGTGTAGGCTTAGTAATAGGGTTCCGTACGACGGATACGGAACCCTAATAAAAGAAAATGTTGGAAGTAATTCGGCTTGCAGCTCGCTACCGCGGCGACGCGTCAGCCCCGCTCTGGCGTGACGGCTTTCCGAATGAAGTAAGTTGCGGTCCCGACTTCGTGAAGAAATAAGTGGCGTCGCTTGCGGAATGCTAATTGCAGCGGACGGACGGAGAGGGTTCGACCGCCTCCGCGCCGACTCACCGCGCGCGCCGCCGACTCACCTCCGGCTCACCTAATGATATTTCAGAGCTTTAAGCGATTTCAACATTTTAACCCTTCTCTGTTATTATAATATTAAAACTTTACATTTGAAGAGAAGTAGTCGCGAGTGGCTGCATTTGAAAATTCGACCATACAACATGTTTAGTGTCCCGTACACAATTTATAAACCGAATAATACGAGTATGTATACGCAAAAGTGTAAAATTTAGTCTTCATCATCATCAGCCTGTATCGGTCCACTGCTGGACATAGGCCTCTCCCAACTTTGGTATTGCGAAGAAATTACAGAATTATGTACCTAAATTTTCTTTCAGTTTATTCGAAGTATCAAAGTGCATTGATACGGAACCGCGAGCACCGACTCGCCTTTGAGCGCTTATTTTTTTTTTTTTATATATGTTCACCGTCACTCCATCAACACTGACAGGACAAACGGACATTTAAACTTATATATAATAGTGCGCGAGAAAGTTGACTTCAATGCGGGGCGGGCGGCAGAGTGGTCTGGGCGTCGTCGGCTTCTCTTGCAGAGGTCCGAGGTTCGATTCCGATCGGCGCGTACCAATGAGTTTTTTCTGACGAAAATATTTACGCGCATACCTACACCTGCTGCTTCACCTTTCGGAACCGGTGTATAACTGTAGGTCCCTTCCCTTGCCCCATAAGTACTAGGTGTTACACGGTAAAAAAGGATTGCTCAAATTAAGAAAAAATATTTTCTTGGGTCTGTTGTCTATATTCAAAACAATTTCATTTTATCTCTAGAATATTAACTTAAATTATGATTTTCTGTAGCCTTCATTTTAGACTACGATTTTGTCACTACATTATCTTCAATTAAAAAAACTACTTTTAATGTAAGAAAGGTATTACTTTTATTTAAAACTAAGTAATTTTATCCATTTAAAGTCCAATATAGTCTTGAAGCATCGTCATAGCATTTTTGCTACAACACAATCATACTCTTAGAAAAAAATACAAATAAAACTCTTACTTTGAGTTAGGAATCTTAATACAAAAAATAAAATTTTGAATTAAAAATATATAAGCTATCCAGTGAAAGCAATGCTCTCCTTGTATGTTGCCCATCACTTCAAGGCAATTCAAATACATTACTTCAATCAAGCGTGTTTTAGTCTGGTTTAACATATTTTTATAATCTTAGATCAAAATTGTCAACGTGTTCAGGACAACAACAACAACTTCAATGTCCAATGTCCCTGCAACTTAATTATTTTTTTAATTGTTTTAACTCGAGAGCGAGAATATTATTTAAAGAACATGTTTTTTTAAACTTTTCATTCGGTACCTCTTCATTCAAGTTAGCCATGCTTACCTACAAAATAATATATTTTTATTGTTTTAAATGGAGCACGATTGTTTTGTTTAAAAAATTATTCGGCAAACTCAACTACTACTAACTTTACAGCAGAATCATCATCATGTTGAATCCATCCATTGTTCTCGATAGCGTGCGCCGCGCCGTGCGCCACCATTTACGATCTTGTCATCCACCCATTCCCGGCCATATAAAAGATATAAGTATAACATCATAATTTGGAATAAATAATGTTACATGAAGGAAAGATTTTTTTTAATAAATTTACATTATCCATACTTAATGTAAATATGTTTCTTTGTCATTTTAAGAGCCAAGGATTTTGTATTATGACAATAATGTATTTTTAAAACGATGCAATTCGGTAACTTATTTCAAGTTAGCAGTACTAATTTCAAAATACTAAATATTTTCATTGTTTTAAACGAAGCACGAGTGTTTTGATTTAACAAAAAGTCTTTCTCCGTGTTTTTGCATGATATAACGACTATTCAGCAAACCCAACTACTTCATTGCATAGAATCATCATCATCAGGCTGAGAACATCCACTGCTGTATGTAAGCCTCTCTCGGGGTGCGCCACCCACCCACCACACACGATCTTCTCGTCATCCATCCAATCCCGGCCATATATAAAACATCCGAAAGTTTCCAAACATCCCAATTCAGTATCTCATTTCAAGCGGACTATGCTTAATGTAATTTTAGAATGTTGTTAAATCAAGACCAAAAATGTTATTTTAAGATAACCACGTATTTTAAAATAATGTAATTCCGTATCTTCATTGAAATTCGCTATGCTTATTGTAAAAAAATAAAAAAAATATTAGTTTTAAACGGAACACGATTGTCTTGTTTTGAGAAAATTATTTTCTCCTTGTATAACGGCTTAACCGTGGCTTAACCAATCATAGCCAAGCCCTATATCGAAAAAATGCGTAAGTCTAAAAATTTACATTCCTATATAGAAATTAATGCGAACGCCATATGAATTTCTGTAATTTTAGAAATCATTATTTCAGATGTAGTAGCATTGCTTGCTTTCCATCTTCCCACACTTGCTTTCATGTTTGAATCAGTCGTGCGTGCGTGGTAGAGGAATGGACGGATGCGATGTATCCCTATAGTGGCCGGCCGGCACGGATCTTAACCCCTCTGCAGTTCGTACGTTGCGCGCGAGTAGTTCTGCGCAGTAGCAAAAAATAGGTCAGTTTGGCGGTGAGATACGAGGTGCGGGCCGAAGGGAAGAGTTCAACTTCTGCGTCGGTCATTAACATTATACTACTCACAATTCCGCCTTTTCTTATTAGTTTACTATCAATATTACTCACCTTGCATATTCAGTTTACATTTTAACATTTTTGCTTTTTTTATTCATTAAATTTTTTTAAATGTTAGAATTTTTTTTTATTTGATTCTCAACGGAGCTTCCGTTTTGCCAAAATGGCTACGGAAAATAATAAAAAAAAATTTGCGCCTTTGTGTTGGCCACCCCCTGCTTGCAGTAGGGTGACCTCAATGACTATGAAGGCAACAATGACTTACTTCACTTTTGTACCTTGTTGCCGTGTCGTAAACTCGACCGCACGCGCCGCTTAATTATTTTGTTATTGAGGTCCGTCCCGGGTGAGTTTGGCCGCCTGGAAAGCCAACCTATTGTGAATATTGAAAAATCGAAAGAATTGTGTTGAAAAAGATATTGTATAAAGTGCGAAAACCCCGCTGTAGTTTTAAGCCAGTGTATAGATTTCACTTCGGTCTGTGTAGTGTGCGTTTGCCTTTTTCAACCGGGCACGGCCCGCTCACGTCGAAAAGCTACGTCTTGAACTTACTAAAGGTAAAAATAGTTATTCATAGTATAGATTTTATTGTATCACATCACTAATACATTAAACATGGCAACATTATTTTGCAAAGTGACATTAGCTTCTGTCAGTTTACTTCATCTGATTAAAAGTAGGATTCCTTCATCGCAGGAGAGTTTTGACGCAAAGGACAAACTGCACTATGGGAGTTTTCAACAAAACTTAACAAAAACGACATGCGCCGCCTCAAGATTAGGTTAAGTTAGGTTAGGTTAGGTTAGGTTAGGTTAAGTTAGGTTAGGTTAGGTTAGGTTAGGTTAGGTTAGGTTAGGTTAGGTTAGGTTAGGTTAGGTTAGGTTAGGTTAGGTTGAAATGAAATGAAATGAAATGATTTATTTCGTCACACATAACAACACAAATAATTACAAATACAAATAAACATATAACATGTGACGAAAAGGGAGCCCACTCAGCTGACTCACTATCCGAGATAGCGAAGCTGATTTTCAGGGGCTCCCCAGGTTAGGTATTTGACCGTGGGGTCATCTGAAGAAGAGTCCACGAATTTTATTCGGTGAGAAAAGAAATACCAACCATTCGTAAACTTCTGGATGTACTAGAAAAACAAGGGAAAACACAAAATAACTGCTTGGAGAGCCAGATATTCGCAAGAAAAAACCATCCAAAACAATATGCCTATTGATCACGACTATCATAATACGTGTACAACCGAAATCAAGTGATCATACTTATTGTAAACCAGGATTTGAATAAAAACAATTAGTTTTGAGTACCTACATACTCATTTTTCACATTGAAATTGCATCCTCTACTTATTTCGTTAACGTTTCGTGGACGTCTTGTGGCTGATAATAATTGTAGCAAAATAGCTATTCTAAAATAGTCAACCACATATGACGTAAAATATCTTCACTTAGGGCCCGGCCACATCACCACGGCGCGGCGCCGTCACCGCCCTGGCGCGGTGCGACGGCGGCGCCGCGCCGTGACAACACCGAAGTAGGTAGTACCTAGTAAAGTTCCGGTGCAATCGTGAATGCCGCCGTTTTATTTGATGTTACACTCTCGAACCGTTCCTCTACTAAGAATATCAATAAATCAGTATCAATATTGTTTGCACAAAGCAACATACGAACTGAACTGTTCAAGAATGAAACATCAAATAAAATGGGTACATTCACAAACCTGGCAACAATGAAACGACGGCAGCGCACCACTTTCACAGATAACTTGGTCGGTCTGTAATTTCGTTCCTTTAAAGAGCAATGGCGAGCTATAGTTGGCATTATTTGGCATCGTCTAGAAATAAAAAAAATGTGATTAGGTTCTGTTAAGGCCTCTTAAAATTGGTGTATATTTTTTTTGCCGGACGAAGTCACAAAAACAAATTATTAAGGTTTCCATTTTTAGGTTATGTTTGACTGGGTCTCTTATTCTGTCCAGTCTATTCTCGATACCTTGCTATGTAGGTACTTACTTAGTAATAAGTAATTAGGTGAATTATTTATTTTTGCCGCGTTCTCTCGTGGTCATATTAGTTGCTTGCTTCTGGTTGCTAGTCAACTCGCATCTCAGCGCAGCGGTGGTAAGATATCTGGATCTACATCTGTGATACTCTAAGGTGCACTGGATCTACATCTGTGATGCTCTAAGGTGCAACAGTATATCTAAATAAATAATCTTTGAGTAATAGGTCACATTCATTTAGAAGTCAATAAAGCTTCTTATAGTAATAATATTTTTTACGTGGCTTTTATAAATCAAAGCAATTATTGCAATTATTAAGACAATTAAGACAATTATTCCAAGCAGATTTACTAATATCGTGTTTATGACGCTAACAAACAAAGTCAAATTTTATTTCGCCATTGCTCTCCCGAAATTTTATTAGTTCCATGACTTAGCCCTTTTCTCTCCGCACGCAGGAACGCGTTCGCTCGCCCCCCCCCTCAACACACTCGCCTCATCGCCTGACGAGTGACGCCTCGCTCTTTCTGTCTGTGGTTCGTCATCGTGGGTGCGCGCGTGCGAGCGTTATTCAATAATTAATTGCGTTATCGGTTATTTCTGCTGTTTTACGGACACTGAATGAACGTGAATGAACGTGAAACGATGAGCGAATTCCTAACGACCCTACCTCAACTACTGGAGTGCTGGAATGTGCCGCCCGACATCATCCAAAACTTCATAAGTAAGTACCTACCTACCTAACTTTCTAAGTCATTCTAACTGACTTTCCTCTGTAATGGATAGTTCGTAGCTAACTACATAGGTGTGTTATTTATTTGTGTATTTCTTGTTTTCCGCGCCTAAGCCCGCTCCAATGCAGGCCTTTTGCGCGTCCTACGGCCTTAGTCCAACCAGCCGAGTTCTTCCAGGATGCGGCACACTCTCTTTGGGTCTTGGCACGCCTCTCGAAGTGTAGTAGGGCCTCCCAGCTCCTTCGCCCTTATGTCTGCCAACTCCTCGCACTCCAGCAGCACGTGGGTGGGTGCTTCGTCCGCCTGCAGGCTTGCTCTGCACAGTGGACTTTCCGTTACTCCAATTACATAGAGGTGCCTGTTAAGTGTACAGTGACCAGTAAGCATACCTATCACGACACGTAGTTTTGATCTATGGACACGGAGCAGCGTCTTGGCGAGACGGAGGTCCGGCTTCGCCATCGCCTCCCTCGCCTGTCTGCAGTCGCTGCCCGCTGCCCATCTTTCTATGTATAGTTTATACGTACGTTTGTGTATCCAACTTTGGTTGTGTGGTAGTAGTACTAGAGGTTCGGGTCCTTCGGGTTTTTTTTTTTTTATGGAAACATAAAAAAAAAACATATCACATAAGACATCATTTTCATGGTACCTCATGCCAAACTTTGTTACGCTTAGTGCATCGGTCAGTGCAGCACGCACTGCAAACGTGGAGTGATAGGTAAACAACTAACATCAGACACTAGGAACTAATCTTGAGTTTTGCGATTTCATTTTTTGTTATACATTCTAATAAATAAATTATCTTGAATTTCAGACAAGAAAATACCAACACAAGTAGCACTGCTTGCAGTTCTAGTTCCTCCGAAAGGACGCACGGGAAAGCGCTGGAAATACTCAACTGCGGAGTCCATAGAAGGCCTGATGAACCTCCTGCTCCCGCCGTTCGCCGCAATCCCCGCTACCCAGTTCGGTACCGATAGCAACGCCGCCCTTGCAAATAGCTAATTTCAAAAGCTTATTTTTTTATTCACCCTACTGATAGGTATTCGTGGAGCCGTATAAAGTCAAGCCACCGGCAAACTTGAAGCAGACAGGTTATATGTGTATCAGATACTGATCACGTTCCCATACCTTTTTTTTACAATTTAAAAAACCTACTCCTCAAATTTAATACGTAAAGTGCGCGTATTTCACCTTAATAAGTATTTTTTTTATATCGTAAAAAAAATTGGTATGGGAACGTGATCAGTATCTGATACACATACACCCCTTTTAGCGTATCGTTACCTACTATTGAAAGACCCTATATATAGGCTACAGTAGGGTTTATGAATATAGAAATTTTATAATAAATGTTTTTTGTAAAACAGTAATTGGGCAAGAGATTGTCTCGTTTAAAATTTTTAAGGAAATTTTAAAGCTATCAACGTCTGAATTCCACATTTACTAATTTAATTTCTGCATTGTACCAGGTATAGTTACTACCTATATCTAAGTTCTTAATAGTTATAGATTGTAGTTTTTCGTTTATTTTTGACAGAATATTCTATTTGTTAATAAGTAATTATTTTTCGTTCAATGTCACTAGAGGCTAAAATTTTTTCCACTGAAAATGTTTGTTTTACCGATTTTATTTAAAATTGTGTGAGCGAATACAAAATGCTGTCCAATTTTGAAACACAATTAATTTATAATATATTTTTTTCATTTAATGGCATTAACGCCTAAACTTGTTTCCGAAGAAAAATAAGATATTGTTTTCCAATTTGGACTAAAATTATTATTCCAGTGAATGTGTGTCACTTTGATATTACCTTATAATACATAAATACAACTGAAAGAATATGGGAAATATTGCGTCCAAATTTGAGCCCCAATTTTTTTTAAAATTAATACCATACTTTTCTTCTTTTATTAGCGCCGAAAATTGCTTCCATATAAAATAAGAATTGGTTTTCCTATTCTATTTGGACTAAAATAATTTATGCAGGGAGTGTGTCGATTCGTATATTAGTTGTAGTAGGTAGATAGTAGATTTTAGTTTATGTATGAGAGGATATTTCATTAAGTATGTACCTATAATAAATTACAACTGAAAGGATAAGAGAAAATGTCTGCAAAATTTTAGAGCTTTGTGCTAGACCCGATCGAAAACTTTCGCTATATCCAAGCCGATAGCCGATGCCTTGACCGTGATTTTCGAGCGCATCACCCATCCCATGACAGTCATGAACCAAGAGGTCTCCAGCTGACCGTTTTGGGCGAAAGCCGTATTGGCGGTCGTTGAGAAGATCGCTCTCCTCCAGGGGCATTGAAAACTATGTTGAATTCCGTGTACATATTCGATGTGAAAAATGTATTTCTTGTAATTAAGAAAATCTTTACCGCACTTACCGCACTTCATGTTTATGAAGATGAAGTTAGATTACTTATAGTGAAAGAATGTGAAGTAGGTATGGAGCAACGTCATCATACTCTGTCTTGATATTGTAGACACACCGTTGTACAACCAGGTATAGGTGATTGCTCATACACGGATATTTAGCATTTAGTACGTGGTAGGAGAGCTTGTTCCTCCTCGCTCGACATAATATGTACATACATTCTTTATATTATAAAATGTGCTTAGAATATAGAATATAACAATTTTATATTGTCTTATTTATAATGTACATCTACCTAAAAGTGACCAAAGTACCTAATAAACAGTTTAAAAATTATTGATTTTTATTTTTATCCTTTGTCTTTAGTTACCTACATAAGTTGAATTTAATATTATGTACACCTACTTTCGAATTTAAAATAAGTGTTCTTGGCAGCCACAGCCAGTTCAGGAAAAAAGAAATTTCAATATTTAATAAATTAATGATAAATTAATTAAAGCGATATTGGTGACAAAATTTTCTTTACTGTAAATTTACAGTAAATAAATTTTGTCACCGATATCGCTTTAATTAATTTATCATTAATTTATTAAATATTTAAATTTCTTTTTTCCTGAACTGGCTATGGCTGCCAAGAATATTTCTTTTTATTTTGAAAGCATACATTTCTTGAATTAAAATAGAAAATGAGTTATATCAAGAGAATAAATAATCTTATTCTGAATCACTTACTCTCTTACATCAAAAAGTAATTTTAGTCTATTCTAGAAGTGAAAAACTCCATTCAAAATTATGGTTTAATAAAAACAAAACAAATTATTTTATTATAATAATACCATTTACTCTGTATAACACTGAATATATTCAGTTGAAATACAATTAATTTTATTTCAAAGTTAAAAAGATTTCATTGAAGAAATCAATTCATTAAAACAAAATATAAACTTTTTATTTTTAAATTGGCAAAGTTTTAATTCAAGTTTTAAATTAATTGCCTGAAGAAAATCTTTGTGTCACTTTAGCAATACATTTTCTTAGAATAAGAAATTTAATGTTTGCTTTAAGTTGACGAACGTCCACATTGAAGAACAGATAATCTTATTCCAAGTAAATGTAGCATTATAATGATAATAACATATACTCTATACAACACTGAATATCTTCAGTTGAAATACAGTAAATTTTATTTCAAATTCATAATATATGTATTGGAAGAAATCAGTTCATTAAAACAATATATCAAATGTTTATTTTGAAGTTCACAAAGTTTTAATGCAGGATTCAATATATTTCACTTTAATATTATATTTTCTTAGAATAAGAAGTGTAGTGTTTACTTTCAAGTTAACGAACTTTTAAATTGAATAGGTCATTATTAGATGGATTCCAGTAGAAAATTGCATTGAGATTATAATATTCTTATATTTACACGGTGCTAATTTCAATGGTAGAGAAGCTTGATCTCTCAAAGAAAGAATATAATTACTTGTAGTAATGCAAGAATTTCAAGAATATAATTATTTAATTTTAAGTAAATGATTGTTTTCCGAGTATTGAAATCGCGCATTCACTTAGACCAATGCAATTTGCTTTATTTCGAGCAATCCTTTTTTTCCGTGTAGGCTCAAATTGTAGCCGACTGGGTTGATACCACCGTACTGGATGTAAGATGGCCGCATAGCAACCTCGGTTGTGTTCTCCTCTAGTTCAGTACAGCCAGCAATCCCAAAGGAAGTCTCCGGTATGGCACCTACCTTCTCGGATGATATTGGCCGATCGGAGCATGTGCGTTGACCCCTCCGACTCAGTCACCCAAACCGGATTACATAAAAAAACACATACTTAAACTTACGCGAGAAAGCTGTCTTCATTGAGTAAATTGTTTATCTTACCAAAGCAGGAATAAGAATTCTTATTCAATCCGAGTGATCGTGTCTCCTTGCAACTTACCTGCAAACAGAGAAATAAAATGTACATAGTTCCATACTATCTATACGAGGAGTTTATCTAAGAAGGTGTGGAAATAAAGTGGCTACAGGAAAATACTTTTATTATTTAAATTTGTTTTATATTATAACATAACATATTATTTTCTATTACAATTACTGTGAAATGGAAATGAAATTAATTAGTAAAATGTTAAAATTGTATACTAATGTGTGTAAATACAATTATTTGATTTGATTTGATTATCTACCGGGCGGCGGCGGCGGCCGTTTGTGTTTCCCGATACTTCACACCTGTGAGTCTTCAAATGTTGTATTAACAAGTTGTATAGCGCTCCATAGTCCGCAAACCTGCTACAGCTGCTGTGGTGTCTCGCTGAGCGTGGTTTCGCGAGGTGTGGTGAATTTGGTTGTGTCGGTCGAGTACCTCTGCTCACCTCTTGATCCTCTGGTCCTTCGGCACAGCACAGATTTATTTTTCTACAGCACATAAAAACAATTATGCTCTAGTTGCGATAATATTGCCAGTAAACGCAGAGGAATACGTTTGTATGGCCAAAACGCAGCCCGCGTTTCCTCTTTAAGTGTTTTTTTCTTTAACTACTTCAGCTCCGCCGGACTATCAAGATAGAGGCACTTTTTTCACAATTTTACTGCATTAATTATACGGACACTTAGCCGCAGAGCGGCTCCCGTCTCCGGTGGTAGCAGCGCTCACTGCCGCGGGCGGGGTCGGAGGCCGCCCCGGCCCGCGGGGGCGACACGGCCCCGGGCGCACCAGGGGCGGGCGGGCACACAATTATTTTATTTTAATTTATCCCACTCCAGCTCCAATTATGCAAATACAAGCCGCAGCCTCGTCGCTCACTCCGCTCCCGAGCGATTTCGGTGAGAAGCAATCGCTGCTGTCAGTCAGCCAGGGTCAGGGTGTATGCGTCCACTGCTTGACATACGCCTCTGCAATTTTCTTCCAGTTCTCCCGCCCTTCAGCGTAATATCAAAGTAATGAAATGAAATGAAAATATACTTTATTGTACACCATTGTCTAAAAAGGTTACAAAAGGCGAGTTTACTGCCTTGCGGCATTCTTTACGAACTAACCTTTGGGATGTGAAAAACACGTAGGGGCGGACAATGCAGTACTAAGAGGTAAAGTAATATTCACATAGGTGTCTCTTTCAAAGATATAATGTGTGCGTGTGAAAACTGTTGGTATTCTTATAAAGAAATAGCAATGTGTTGGCGGCACCACTCGCGTATTAGTCTCTGGCTTATATAAATATACAAACAAAATGATGTACACATCACCATCGAACGCAGAAGGTCTTGGCAGAAGGTATTGCAATAATCTCTAAGTAAAACACTGCAGCTAACCGTGCTGTGTTGCGCTGTGCTGTTATGTAGTAGGATATAACCGGATATATCTGGTAATTTATATTAATAATTTATTTCTAATAATTATTTTAGTTTTTTTTAAACATTTGTTTTGTGCCGTGGTCGTTGCCGTGCCGCTATATCGTCTAGTGCGCAAGCAGCCAAATGCATTGTGTACCCGGCGGCGGCGGCGCACTATAGGGCCCGCCCATACAAGGGGTTGGCCGAAAATGCTTTTAGTTCATATAATCCTAGAGTATGCAAATATTTTTTTTTATATAATAGATAGAATGAAGTTTTATGCCCCGAGAGATTTTTTTTTTTCACAAGCTCCGTTATTTGTCTAGACGGCCCTAAAGTTTAGTATTTTAATATGTCGTAAAGAGCGCTCGCGCACTCACCTAGTAAATAACTTGTAATAAAAAAATTATCACTTAACTTACATTAATATGTGATATACCATTTAAAAGGATGATTCTTTATCTTTATTATTCTAAAGATTTTCCTTATAAAGTGTAGCCCGCTAATTAATAAAACATTTTTTACATCACTTAAAATTTAAAGTAACTTTTTCATATTTAACTAAAGTTTTAACTATTTCCAGGGATTGCCCGGGCTGAGGTAAATACCTTATTACAAAGCAAATTTAATCACCTTTAGGAAGCAATATAAGTTAGAGTGCATTTCGATGCATTTCTATGTTAAAATGAGATGATTGTGTAGAAGGGTACGATTAGAATTTTGTAACCACTAATGTAATTTTTTCATTTTCACGTTGGTATTGTCTCAAGGGTGACAATAATTTACTATTTTACGGTCTACCTATGTTATACATGATTGAGCAATACAAATTAAGAAGATTTGCCTGAGTAAAGTATACAACATGTTATAGGAAACCTAGTATACTCGTATCAGCCAATAAAATATAGCAAACCAATTCTTTTATTTTTTTTATGGAAACTGGCACGGTTGGCTTCATCACCTACAACATCCGTGATGTCAACAACGGGTGAACTAGGTGCCATGTCAGTGCTTCCCTTCATTTCATGTCGGCTACACTGAACTGGACGGAAAACACGAACTATTTACATAGCCGTTTCGACCGACGTTTCATTCAGTGCGGTGGTACCAACCCGGGCGGGTTGAACCCTACCACTTAGTAATTAGTAAGGTAAGAAGGGAAGGGACCTACAGTTTAACGTGGAATCCGAACCACGGTCAGCCTCCAACGGTCGAGCGGTCACCCAATGTTCTCGGTCAGCAACCAATGAAGATGTATTCAATGCTTTGCTATACACATCCGATCCATTTATAACAAGCATTAGAAAGCAAACCCCTCAGAAACACTCGGAACTCGATGATGCAGCTTTTGATTTATTGGATGATGAAAATTAATGTCATATTATTTAAGAATTTATGAAAATATTATTTTTACTTATTTGTCATTAGTAGCTTAGGTCTGGTTATTATTTTAAAATAAATTTAAGGTACCTATTTAATAATTTTTTGATAACTTTTGCTGTGCAGTAATAATGTTTAGGAACATTGTATTTAAAACATTATATTTGATTTAATTGCATTTAATAACTGTGTGATGTGCGTCGAACGTCTCTTATTTATAAATTATTATGTAATAATTAATTGTTATGAATAATTAGATATAGTTTGGTATATATAAATAATTAATAATGACAATATTTTGATTTCAGATTTTTTTTAAATAAATAAATAAAAGCATGTTGATTTTCTTTATACACCTGATACCTTAACTCTTCCTCTCTAAACATACCAAATTTCATAAAGATCTATCGAGAAATGACGAAGTTACAGATTTAAGGCCATCGAAGGTCAAAATTGCCCCATAGTGCGGCGGCGCGTGGCGGCGCGGTGGTGACGCTGAGTGGGCAGGGGGTGAACTAACACTCCCGCGCGCCGCTCGCCGCCGCCGCCTGGGTCCTGTAGAGCTGAGTGGCAGAAGCGACGTCACTTATCGAGCGGAACTTACAGCGTGTTATCCTTCCTGCCCCGCCCCCTCCACCATCGCGCCGCCGCGTCTTCGCCACCTCGCCCACCGGCGGCAAATTAGCATACTGCGGTCCTACCGGGTACTGTCTCCGGTATCATGATGCAACTCAGCCGCCCGGTGCGGTCGTGGGAATAGGGTTAAGCCGGGGTAAACTCCCGGCAGAGTTAGAGAGCGCGCGCGTACGCCGTCCTGTTACACAACAGCAGAGGCTACCGGCCGGGTAATCAGGAGTACTGCAGTCACATCTGGGAGGGTAGTCCCCGTTATCTGCTAGCGTCCTTGGACTCGATACAGCGCCGAGCCGTCCGTCTTGCTGGTGACCCGAAACTTACAGATGGTCTGGAGTCCCTGAGTCACAGACGATTTGTGGGTTCGCTTAGCCTGTTTTACAGATACTATCACGGACGCTGCTCTGCGGAACTCGTCCTATCTCCGCATGACTCGTCGCAGAGAGACTCAGCACCCTTTTGAGAACCCATCCCAACCCATGAGTATAATTATCTTCGTCGTGTGTGAGGGTTGAAAGGATTTTATGGTGTGCGATATTTTGAAATACACCCTAAGATATATTTTATATAATATTATCTTCTGTGCCGCGCTTTAGTAATGGCTCCGCTCGCCTTGCGACAGTAACGACTTCAGGGCAATTACATTTGCTGCCGTGCCGTGATCGTGCCGCGGCCGTTGCCGTGCCGTTACTGCCTAGTGCGCAAGCAGCCATTACCTAGAATGGTTCTGGAGCAAAGTCTCTGCCCTAATAGATGGAGTTTTACATATATTACAACTTCATACTCCAAGTCAGTAATATAGATGGTACGTACACACACAGACTGACACAGAGAATGTTAACTTGTATGCAGCGTAAGATGTCAGCTCTACAAATTACAAACGGAACAGTCGCTTTAGTTATACGAAAACGCAGAAGAGCAAAGTAGAATAGTATAAATTTCCCGTTTGCAGAGGCACTTATTACTCCCGTACAAAGAGAACAGGACGAGAGTCAGCAGTACAGCACAAACTATTATTATTAATGCAATGGGCTGCTGAGTATGTGCTAATGTAAGTTTTGGAGTAAACTAGTAGGGATAAAGCAGCAGGAAGGTCCGCTCCATTTCCGCTGCAGACTAACGTGGGGACGGAATCGGAAGTTGTAGTGTGCCGCCGCCGCTCCCCCGCGCCGGCGACATTCCATATTTAAAACAGTTCGGCCGGTGTACCAGCAACATTATCTCTACTTGACTTCTATAACGCGCCTGTGTGGGAGCCTTAAATTACAAAAACAACGTCCAATACAAAAAGAAAATCTCGGAAAAACATAATAATTCATACATAACGCACGCGTAAAATTTTTGCCTATGCGTGTAGATATTATATATACATACGTATGCAGATGAAAATCTATATATTGTATGGTAGTGAGATGCTCTCTCTATAGTACTCTACCTCTTTGTACTGCTCTCTCTGCTCTTCTTTATACTCACTCTGAGTAGGCAGATGTTCCCAACATCTTTACAGCACGGAGATTATACAATACGGAGATTAGATATTCAGCGGCAATGTTAGCAGAGCGCACTGAAATGTTGTTTAGATTTCAACAGATGATTCTTTATTGGGGTGTACTTGATATTGTTTTATTTTAGAACTAAAGAGCCCGCGCGCGAAATCAGACCACCCGATAAACGTACATAGTCTCGTTAACTTTATAAAATAAATTAATCAATTCTCGTACGCGAAATGTTGCTGGCCTTAATTTGTGAATGTCGTGGGTAGATTGATCACTCTCACTGCACGAGCGTGCGCGGCAACACGTAAGTACATATGCAGGTGCTATTTACTTGCTCCGTTCATTAACACAAAGTCAGGCCGAGGCTTTCGTCTGCAAGGAAAAAGCAGACGAAAGCTTCGGCTCGCATAAATATTAGAAATTCGAGTAAAAAGCGCTTTCGAGTGTCGATAGCCGCCAGTTCCGGTCTCCGTCCGTTGCATCATTTCCGCCCCTCCCGGAGCTTCCGCCGCCACCCCCGCGCGCCCCCGCGCCCCCGCCTCCACCGCCGCCGACGACGCCAGCTCGCTTAGCTGTGCACTCGCGAGCAACCCGCGCGCGACCATCAACATACATAGCTGTTTGAGTATATTTGTGACACGCTTTGTTCACAAGATATTTACATTACAGCCTACACGCGATACATACCTACGTATCTACTATAGGGGCGCCCGTTCGTCGCGAACGGGCGCTGAGGTAGAGAGGTGGGTTGCGTACTGTTCCTCTCTGCCGCCTCCGCGCCCGTACACCCTACACAATCCAACTCCTAGCTTACGCCACGAACGCGCGCGCCTAAAATACATGATGTCTATCTGTTTTGGAATATAGTTTAATCATAAAGTCCGATAATCAAAATGTTATGATAATCACTGCTCTGTGCGTCGTCCGTCTTCGTGTGAGCGGAGTGAGGTGAGGTGAGCGAAGAGTCGGAACAGGTAGCAGGACAAGGCACTGAGGGGGGCGGTGACCGCATCGCGTGCGCACAGCTGATTGTATGTCAGCAGAGAAGATGCGTGCGCGCGCGCGCGGCGGCGAGACGAGCCGGCACTTGCTGGCACACTGCGACCAACGTCATATGGCGCGCGCACAGCCGCGTCGCCGGCCGCGTCGAGATACATTGCCGACGTAGCGGTGCTACGAACCGTAGCGGTGCTAGGAACACCGTTCAATATAATTAAGTAAATGATATAATATGTCGTAGCCGTCCTACGAACGCTCAAAGGAATTTACGTCAAGCGGTGCTACGAATGCAGCGGTTCAAACCACCGTACAATATTATTGTTTGAATGCTACGACGTAGCTACGATAGTTTTACAAACACCCGTTCAATAAAATAATGCTATACAACCGTAGCCGCGCTACGAACGATCATTTAGAGAAATTGGAATCGTAGCGGTGCTACGAGCGTTTTACAAATTTCGAGTATTACAATAACAGAGTGTTTGCATTCAATTGGGTAGCTGAGACACTCGCATAGTAGCGTGCTACAAACATACGATTTCTAAAATATCTATATTAGGTTCTCTTCAAGTTCTCTCGATACGTTTTACTGCTTTGTTGTGTTTAAGGGGGGGTACTAGGCAAAACATCACATCATATTATCCTAATTATAGCCATATTTCATATGATAATTTATATGCCTATAGTTAGGTAAAGATTCAAGGTATAATGTGAATACATTATATTTAATTTAATTTTATAAATTCCCTTAAAAATAAGTGGGTGAAAGTTTTTTTTATAGAAAGCGCGACATGCCCCGAGGCCCGAGTCAGGCCCCGAGCCACCCATGAGGTGTCTAACGACGCCCATGGACATTCGGCCGTATACGGGGGTTACGAATGCCATTCCGGCCTGACAGTTGCCTATTCACGCCCCTCTTGAAGGACCCGAGACTGTACATGGGGGGAAATATATGGGCAGGGAGAGCGTTCCAGAGTTTTCCGGTCCTGTAGAGGAAAGATCTGCAGAACCGGTCAGTAGGCACGCGACCGCGGTAAGGCCAGCGTGTAGGGATGCATACCCTGCCCGGTGCGCGTGGTGCAAGTTTAATGGCACTCACATTCCTTTCTACACGACAGTAACAAACCTGGGTATCCTCATGTACCAATCAATGTGGTTGGTGCATCAGGTAAATATGGTTAGTTGTGTAGACCTGACACCCTTACACAACCTTCTCGTTTCTATTAAGATTGCTCTTAGGAAAAGACGGATTTACTATACGTGACACAGGATAGCCTATCCTGTGTCACGTATCTGGTTAAATGTGCTTGCACTAAGTTTCATAGAATTCGGATGATCGGTTTAAGAGTTATGAAGGAACATACATACATACAATGAAAAGATTTCTAAAAATCGTCAATTTAGTTTTAGTATCATACCATACATAGAGACTCTATGTAGACAAAAGCTATCTCATATAATAAAAACAAAGTAACTAACTCCATGACCATCCCTTACAGATTTATTATTAGTATTGATTAGAGCCGGGAGTTCGTGTAGCGCGGAGCCGGCCAAGAATATCTCTTGAGAGGTTTCTGTTGCCGAGGGCGGGAGTAAGTGCTCATTGGGCCACGTTCCCTCGACAAAGAGATAGAGTTTTCATTGTAGCCGATGTCCGGCCGCGCGCCGCGTCGTCGTCGTCGTCCGCCGCGCTGTCGCCGAGCGGGGCGGGCCGGGACGGGGCAGGGTCGGGGGGCGGGACCGCGGCGGGTCGCCTCGCCGAGTCGCCGCCGGCTACGGGCGGCGTAAGCGCTTCACAAACGAGCCGCGGTGGTGGGAGAGGCATTCCACGCAAACTCGTTTTATAAATACACGTCTCACGAGTCGGAAAGAATACGTCCGCTGCGGAGCACAAATGGATTGCTGCCGCTTTAGGAGATGGCTAGGCTAGGCGACCGTCACGAATCAACAGTAACTGGTATGCGACCCTCTCTCCCAAGGTGATCTTGGGCGGGGATGATGAAGATTGTCCAGCCAAAACCCAGCGATGGCTGAGGTTCCAAAAAACTTGGACGAGGATTTATATATTATAATTTTATTATAACCAGCTGAAAAGAACTGAACAGAAATCAGGGGTAAACTACTCGTAGAATATAATTAAATTAATCAGAATAAATATATATGAAATGTATGTATGTAACAGTTGGTACATATTCGTATGCCTCTAATACGCTTCATCATTAATTAACATACATCGGAATCCGCGGGGCACGAATGATTCAAGGTTGTTTAGTGATGGGACAATGTATCCACAAATATCGAAAATCGATCGTTATTTTAGAATAATATGAAATAATGTCGATTATTAAAACTAAGAGTATTTCTATAGAAAATAAGATATAATAAACAAATGTTGTATTTACTTTGTAGGTACAATACAAATCTGTTCAAACCACAATATTAGTTTTATTAGTATAGAATAGAAAGAATTTGATTTTTTTTACCAACTTACACGTGTTACGTCATAATGATATTGAATACTTTTTTGTTACTGTTATGAAACTGAATCGATTAGGCTATAAAAATCAACCACCTATTTTTTTATTTAAACACATAAAAAAATATTTTACATAAAAAAAAGGCCAAGGTCCAAAAAAATAGGTCTTACAAAATTAGTTCATAGTAAGCTAAGGGGGGGTTCTGTATCGGAAATAGATCACTTTTGAAGAACAAAGAATTTTTTTTTCACAATTTTTTTTTTTAATGTTAAATGTAAAAAAAAAATGTTTCTTAATCGTTTCGGTTTCGTGCTAGGAACAAAAAAGTCTTCCAACACGTATATCTCTTCCTTTCAGAAATTGTGAAAAACCACAATTTTAGTTTTATTAGTATGGAATAGAAAGAATTGAATTTTCTTTACCAACTTACACGTGTTACATCATAATGGTCATGAAGACTTTTTTGTTACTGTTATGAAACTGAATCGATTAGGTTATAAAAATCAACCACCTATTTTTTTATTTAAATACCTACATAAAAAAAAATTTTTACTTAACAAAAGCCCAAGGTCCAAAAATTTTTATATAGGTTTTACTCCCTATATGATACAGAACCCCCCCCCCCCCCCCCCCCCCCCCCCTTAGCGTACTATGAACTAATTTTGAAAGACCTTATATAAATATGTATTATATTTACTTAATCGTTAACATAAAGTACACATGTTTATATAAGTACTGTAGGTATATAAGTATTCAGGTCTGAAATATGACATGAATAAAATACAATAAACAAATAAATATGAGTATCGATAACAGTGTCGATTGTTTATTGATCGCCGTAGTCAATCCCTAACAAGGTCGTATTCGTGCCCCGCGGATTCCGATGTCTGTTAATTAATGACTAAGTAACGTAACACGGCTCTATGTATTTCCCAAATGTGTTTATTGATTGTACTTACCAAAGATATTTGCTGGTCGCCGAACTGAATAAAACAATTATACCTTGTAAAATAAAGAGAATGATAATATAATAGGTATAACGCGAACCTCCGAACCGATAACGAATGAGCATTTTCATAGCTCGATAGCTAACCACAGCGCCTTCCGTCCATGTTATTTTGAATATGTTTATATATTTATATTAAGGTTGTGTGAAGCGTGTTGATACTGCCGGCCGGTGCGCGGTGCAGGTGATGCGGAGGCGGCAGGGGGCGGCAGGACGCCTCCAGGACGAGGCCTCATCAATCACGGCGCGTCGTATGAACGTCACGCTCGCTCAGCCGCCCGCCCCTCCCGCGCCTCGTGCGGTTTTTTTGCGACGTTAATATAGCCCTTTGAAGTGTATCGCGCGTATAAAAATACTCGGTGCCGCCTCGCGCCGAGTCACGCTGCCGCCGCCGCCGCCGCCCGATCCGCGGTCGCGCGGGGGTGCGGGGAGGGAGGGGAAGTATGCCGATAACACGCCACGCGCCAGTAGATGAGCTCTCGCGTCGCCCATCGATCGTCGCGACTCCATGAGGGCTCGAGGAAAGAGGAAGAGCACACAGTTGCCGCGTCGCTCTGATGCTATGGACGCCACCCCGCCCCGCTGGGCTAGCGCAAGTGAAGCGGGCTAGCTAAGGTAGTTAGGCGGAGGATGCAGCGGCGGCGCCGCCGTGCTGAGTCGGCGGTGCCTGTTTATAATGCAAATGACAAACGGCGGCGGTCTGCACGCGCCAGGACCTGAATAATGCACCTTCATAAATCTGAAGCGGTGGCGGCGCACCCCGCACCTCCGCCGCACCCCGCCCCGCCGCGTCCTGACTTATTGTTCCAGTTAAATTAATAGTACAATATTAAAGCGTCACGGGGATCGCGAGTATAATTTAATGACCGCTAATTGGAATTTTAGCCCGAGTAATTGAGCTGTTATTTTTTATTTGTCACCCGGCCCTTGTCCATTGTACTCGGCGCGGCCGCTCCCCCGCCGCCGCCGCCCCCGGCCGCCCCATCTCGCACTCTCATTATTCTATTTTTTGCCACTTTTCAAAGTATTTCAGAGCTCTTCATTATTGCGGGGGAGAAAATAAATTGTAATAAAAATTGGCGCGGCCGGCGAGCCGACGTGGAACAAACTCCGAAGCGGGCCTACCTACTTGTCGCGGAGACGTTAAAATTGTCAAATATTTATGCTAATCTTTTTTAAGTACCTAAAGAGTAAAATGTAAAGTCGGTGCGCCTATAAAAGCTTCGGTAGCAGAATACATTAGTTCTCCGGCGCGGCGGGGGTCGCGCGAGCTTCCGGCGCGATCCGGAAACAGTGCCGAATATTTCATAGGAACAGCCACTGAAGAGCGCGTACCTGCGCCGCGCCGAGGTGAAATATTGAGGGAGGTCAAGACGCGCCGCGCCCTCCGCGCGCTCGCCTCACTCACATTATTCCAGAGAATAGCTGGCGCCGCTCGCACAATATAGTATGGGTACTCAGCAGTGTTGCCATGTTAGGAGATTTTCTCCTAGATTCAGGAGAATTTCAGCGGTGTTAGGAGAAGTTTTTGCCTGTCAGGAGAGTAGGAGAAAATCTAGGAGAAAGAAAATCATTACAGGAGAAGATTTAGGAGTGAGAAACAATTATTTACTAGTAACAAACAAATATGTCGGTATGTACAACTATATGTCGGTGACAACACAATGAATGAACTGTACGTGAATCAACCAACCTCTCAAGTCACACAATATACGATAGGATTTGTCTTTTGATAAGAGCAAGGTTCCCCTTCTTGCTCTTTAGATAGGATAATGTGACACTCTGTGAGTGCGTGCGTGCATTGATCGACCAACAAGCCGACTACCGGGCGGCGTCTTCCTAGCCCCTTACTAGGTGGTAGGCTTAAATTGTAGCCGACTGGGTTGGTACCACCGTACTGGATGTTAGATGGCCGCATAGCAGCCTCGGCTGTGTTCTCCTCTAGTCCAGTATAGCCAGCAATCCAGGGAAGTCTCCGTTATGGCACCTACCTTCTCGGAGGTGATATTGGCTGGTCGGAGCATGTGCTTTGGCTCTTCCGACTCAGCCACTCATACCGGATAACGACTAACGAACGACTACGACGCGCCCGACTAACGGCCGACGACTAACGGGCGAACATAGCGACTAACGAACACTTTGTTATCAATCAATGTTATTTACATGTATTCTTTGTAATAATCAATTGTATTACTAAGCCTACGTGGACAGTCTGTCCGTCAGTCCGCACTACTTTAGTCCGCATTACATTGGCGGCCGTGGACAGGAAAATGAAGTGTGGAAGACCACCCGCCAGGTGGGGCGCCGACATGAAGTATGCCGTCGGAAATCAGTGGTCCGTACCGCTGAAGGCCGAGAGACTGGAGGAAAATTGAAGGCGTAGGTCCAGCAGTAGACGCTTACACGCTGACCGACTGACTGACTGACAGTAACCCTCGGTGCGCGAGTTCGACTCGCACTTGACCGGTTTTCAGGTTGCAAAAGATACAGCTCTTTACAGGTAAGACAAACAGACGGACGGACAGACAGCCTAGGCTTAGTAAAATGGTCCCGTACGTATAAGGAACACTAAAAATGTGGTGAATTTTTTATAATTTGAATAACAGGAGAATTTTTTAGGAGGACGAAAACTTTCTAGGATATTTTTAGGAGATTTTCGAAGTCAATCTAGGAGAATTTCAAAATTTGAGTTGGCAACACTGGTACTCAGACACTATGGCCGCGCGCGCGCGCTGGGCGACAACACGGCACGGCATAGATGGGGAGACAACATGAACTGCCGTATAAATAATTAAACTCATTCCTCTAACGATCCCGTTATTTCCAGTACTCGTATGTAAAGTATATAAGTATGTATGTACCTATAGAATATAAGAGCTAACGTACATTACAATATTTATTTATCTTTTTTTGTATATATGTAATTATGTATGTGTAAGCATGTACTATGTTGTTGTATGTATGTATCTATGTAAAATTTGACCATGTAAGTTATGTATTTATAATTCATACTACTGTCCATTCTTTAGTACTACATTGTCCGCCCCTAGGAGTTTTCCACATCCCAAAGGTTAGTTAGTAAAGAATGCCGCAAAGCATTAAACTCGCCTTTTGTGGCCCATTCATATAATGGTATATGGAATGGAATGGATAACAATAAAGTATATTTTCATTCATTCATTTAATTTCTCAATATAATAAAACGAAAAGATTCGCACACACAACGTGCAAAGCCATCAGCCGAGTAACCCGCCCGCCTGCGCCTAGTGGGGCCCCGGGCCGGGACTCGCGGACATTTTTACGCAAATATTTTTGCAGCAAATCGAGCGCTGTAAAAGCTCACACCCCGCGGGGAGCATAAATCCCACTCAATGAGCAAGTATTACCGATGTTACATGTCTACAACTTCTTACTTTACGTAAGTAATCGAGCGAGGGTGGTGCGGGGGGTAGGCGGCGCACCAGACGCAGGTCATGTCTATGCGTCAAATAGATTTTTTTCACAGCTCGGCTGGTGGCTCAGCAGTATATTCATATACGGAAACCTATTTATTTACTAAGCCGACGTCGCCGTCTGTCTCTCTGCAATAGGTAGCCGGTTTGAATTTTCACAGAATATGTTTTATTATGGCGGATATACTAACAGATGACAAAAAAAAAGTTTAATATTCCCATACAAGAAATGTTTTTGATCTACCACATAAACGGTAATACATATTGTCAGCCTCGATAGCTCAGTGGTGCAGACAGTCAACTGTCGCTATTGAATGTTAAGCAACGCTGGGCGCGGTCAGTACTTGGATGGGTGACAGGTACTGACCGCGCCCGTGGTGGAGGTTCGGATTCCTCGTAAAACTGTAGGTCCCTTCCCTAGGAGGGAAGGGACCTACAGTTTTACGAGGTTACTCGTACATCTTACTCGGTGGTAGGGTTTAACCCGCCCGGGTTGGTACCACCGCACTGAATGAAACGTCGGTCCAAACGGCTATAATTAGTCTGTGTTTTCCGACCAGTTCAGTGTAGCCGGCACGATCAAAGGGGGAAGCACTGACATGGCACCTAGTTCACCCGGTGTTATGGGCTGACATCACGGACATTGTAGGTGATGTAGCCAACCGTGTCAGTATCCATAAAAAAAAAAAAAAACATACAAGCCTCAAACTTGGTGTGATTATAGTGCAAACTCAAACGTAAAATAACAAAAAATAAAAACCGGCCTATTACATGGTGGTACGGAAACAGCGGTGCGCAAGTCCGACACGCACTTGGTTTTTTTTAAGAAGGACGTAAGTGACGTTTGTAGGGTTGCCAATCTCCGATAAATTTTATACTTTTAGTTGTTATCGATAATTTTATCAAGTCTAGCTATAAACTCGAATACTTACCTCATTGTGGATTTGACTGACAAAATCTTCAGATAAATCTCGCTAGAAAAAAGTAAAGTTGGCACCACCGCAGGTAGCGCGTAATATGTGTGAAGGTGTGTTGGTGGAGTTCTAAGTCGCATTATAGCTAACACTAAAGTTTATATTCAATCGATCGATAAAGGCATAAGTATTTTTATCGAGTGCAATCCAATCACTGTGCTGGGTGAAACTGAGTTGGACTCCGCTCGGTGGTGCTACTGTGGTGGTGAGGAGTGAGCGGTTTGACACCTGACAGCTCAGGCGGCTGCTGCGGGGATCCTGCGGGATCATGCGGATCCTTTCGGAAACGATCGGGTTGACTCGGCTCGAAACGGAACCAAGTGAATCCGATATTCGTTTGGTCGTTTATGTAATTTGTTAGCTCAGTGGTATAAGAGAGTAGGATTTTTATTTTTTCGATCTCGACCATGGGTTCGTGTCCCAATTTTATTTTTTTATTTTTTTTAAGCAATGTTAGGGTGATAATATACCTAAGAAAGCTTTATTTTCGGAAATACAAACGTAACAAAAACGACATGCGCCGCCTCAACATTAGGTTAGGGTTAATATAGTCTTCATATTAACACTAACCTAAATTAATATATTTATTATATTAAATAATATATTCTTTATATTAACCCTGGTTATTTTTTTTTTAAACCACCAAAACATCGCTCATACCCTTCGAGCAGCTCGAAGCTCATACCACACTTTCCTTCGAGCCGAGTGTTTCCGAAAGGAGTTTCCGCAGGATCCGCGGGAGCCTGCGGGAGCCGCCTGTGCTGTCAGGTGCTCGACCGAGGAGTGAGTAGCCTCCGGAGAAAGCGTTCGTCTATCTATCGCGCTGTATCGGCACGCGAGATGCGAGCGGGCGGCGGCGGTGGAGGCGCGCCCCGCGCACTCTCACCTCGCAAAACACTCGGCGTCGTCGTCGACTCGCTGCTCCCGCGGGAGCCAGCTCTCTGTAGCTCTGTCTCCGGAATAACAAGAAGTTTAGACGACGCGCCACCGCCGCGCCGCCCCGCCGCCTCCCGCCTCCCGGAGGCCTACTCACACACCTAACGGCTCCGTCGCCGCTTTCCTTCAAGTTCAAGGACGACTTACAACTAGAAAAGCACGCAGACGAGGCACTCACGAGTCAGAATTAGAGAGTCAGAATGCGAGTCAGAATTAGAGAGTCAGGCATGTCAATCTGTATGCGAAAGGGGATTTAGCTCCGTACGGCGATTCGTCGGTCTTCGAGGACACGAGGTGCATTACATTTCTTAATTTTTTCGGACGAGGAAATAATATTTATGCTCAATGAGGAGCGTCCATAAACGACCTGTACCGTTATCACGAGATTTAACCTACACCGCGTACGACGCTACGCCGTGTTCTCCGCATTTATTGTGTATTGTTTATTGATCATTCATATGGCAGTTGACTGCGCTCGAACTTGTCACAATTTGTTCTATCCGGTTCAATCACACCCACGAAGAAGAACCGAAAAGAAACTTCGCATCATTTTGTGTGGAGACACTAAGTTCGCAAATCTATCACTAGAGGCGCTGCTACGTTTCTCCATACAAAATGATGCGAAGAACACGGCGTAGCGTAGTACGCGGTGTAGGTTAAATCTCGTGATAAGGGTACTGGTTCTGTTTTAGCCTCTTTTGATAAAACGAGAGACGTAGGAACGCATAAATCCTACGTAGACGCTTTTTGTTTTATAGTTACACCTATTCCCTCAAATGTGCAGTCTGTTCCGTAGCGTGCCACGTAGCTCAGGTTTGGAACAACCTCGACGTGGCCCAGAGCAACTTTACCCGAACCCCTACTCCCCGGCCGGCTCTCGGCGACAATATCATGTATGTACCTACATTTTGTACAGAACATATATGTAAATATTCTTTATTCCACATCAATTTATACAAATAGGTACAATAGGCATGCTTAAAACTGCAGCAATAAATGGAGCACACGATGCCAAATCATATAATTAACTACACACACACACACACACACACACACACACACACACACACACACCAGGGTTGCCAGGTGTTCGCGTTTACCGTGGATAGTCCATGTTTTCGATGTTCTGTCCACGGTAAAAAATATAAGCAAGGTGGACTATGAAGCGTCCTTGTTTTTTTATTTTGGCGCGCGATTTTGGCTCAAGCGATTGTACAAATTGTTGAAAGCAGTGGTAGGTTTAAAATATAAAAAAAAACATTAAATACTATGTCTATAAATTATTTATACCCCCTTACTGCATCCGTATTGGTGATTTTAATAAAGGTTTTTTTCGGAAAAATCTACCCGAAAAATCTAAGGGATGGAATTGAAATAAACTCTTGGAATAAAAGAACAATAAATAAAAATTATTTATCCCTTGATTTTGCAAATAGCTTCATAATTATGTCACTTCATTTTGTTCTGTTTTTCACACCGACATATCTGCTCTCTAGGCAAGTACATAGGTATAAGACTTTTATGTATATTACAACTAAATTGTAAATTATACTATTATGTAAAGTTAAGATATATCTTATATTGTATTATTTTGGCTAGGCTGTCTGAATTTTACTGAATTTTATTTAGCCTATCCTGTGTCTCGTATAGTTAAATGCGCTTGTACTAAGTTTCATCGAATTCGGATGATCGGTATTGATGATTGAGGCATTATACTCGTATTCTAACTAACCTTAGGTATGTGGGAGAAGTACATGCAGGTGAACAAGAATATATTGTGGCAATGTACTAAACTGTAAAGAAATATGATAAACTACAAGCGAATACTACATAAATACTTTAAAACAAATATACTTTAAGTATAATAGACTAACATATTATGCACATTAATCAGTGGTACCGGAGTGTAACATAATCAACTGAATGACAAGAGAGAGAAAAGGGCAAAGCATTGCAGTTAATACCTATATTAACTATTGCTACTGTGGGGGAAACTGGAAACGTGCCCCTCTCTTCGGTATACGCCGCTTTCTACGCCGCGCCGGCCAACTCTACTGACAAATGCACCCCCGCCCCTCCGCGCCGCGCCGCCCGCTGCGCACGCCGCCGCCCCGCGCGCGCCGCCTCCGCCTCCAATAACCGAGACGGCACTTTCTGAATATAATAAAAATAATATGTGCGCTCCGGGAGCTGCGGCTCGCTTCTTATTACGCTCCTCTCTGAAGCCGTCTCGCGCGGTCCGGATTCAATATGCACTTATAAATATTTCGCGAAAATCTATTTGCCGCTTCGCCGCCCGCGCCCAGCGCGGCGTCTGCCGATCCCCTCTTCACTTTATAAAATACATAAATAAATAAATGAATATCCTTCGATGCTCTAGTTGCATGTACACTTAGCAGCCAAATAACTAGGTTATTCCACTTTTTGGCCTAACTGCAGTCAGATAAGATAACTTTTGTATTTGCACAATACACACATTTTTTTTTATGGACACTGACACGGTTGCCTACATCACCTACAATGTCCGTGATGTCAGCCTATAACACCGGGTGAACTAGGTGCCATGTCAGTGCTTCCCCCTTTGATCGGGCCGGCTACACTGAACTGGTCGGAAAACACAAACTATTTACATAGCCGTTTCAACCGACGTTTCATTCAGTGCGGTGGTACCAACCCGGGCGGATTAACCCTACCACCTAGTAAGATTAGGAGGGAAGGGACCTATAGTTTTACGAGGACACATTACAATGTTTCAACAACAAAGACAAGTACAAGTATTGTTCAACAGTAAATCAGTGGCCTCAGCACCGTAGAGATAGGTAGGTATATCATTGTAGTAGGTATTTGGTCATCCTAGAGTTATGCATTGCTTGATAGTACGTAGAAGCTAATACAAAGAGCAAGAACACTCTAGAGGTGCAACGTGAATTTGCCCTAGTGTGAAAGAGACAAGTTAACTAGAGTTAGTCTAGCTAGAGTATAGTTATCATACAAATGTACATCGTTTGAGTTAGAACGAGACCAGACTAGACTAGACTTTTTGTCATTACTTTCATTTTTTCATTTCAGTGTGGGAAGTGTCATATAATGTAATGTAAAACATTTTATATAATAAATAAATTGAAATGAAAATTTAAATTTAAATTGTATTAGTGACAGTTCGTTCACGGACACAAATTGCTCGCTGTCTCCAAATTTGGAGAAAGGCGCCAGTGCAGAATTTAATTTCAAAGAAAATATAAACAAAATTGTATTTCATTTTATTATATTATATTTTTATCGACGTGGGCCGTTCAATGAGTGGGTGTGCGGAACCTGATTGTGGAATTAGAACCGAAAGGAATGCAAAAAACTTATCTTTCCATAGGTAAGAGGTACAATTAATAGTTTTATTTTAGTAATATATATATAAAAACATATTTATATTATTTTTTATGTTCCGATAGCACTGGGTGTTCCTTTCTCTTAGTTTATAAATAAATAAATACCTCCACCACGTAAGAGTAAGGAATTAACAAAATACTGAATACAGTGATAGGACATTCTAGTGTAACATGTTTTCCAAAGTATGTTTTTTTATATTTGTTATAGGAATTTGAATTTTTTACTTACATGTGTGTGTATATATAATTTTATATATTTTATGTTAAAATAGATTTTTCCCAGTAACACCGTTTCACCGTACGCACCATTCCCCGATAATACCGCTCTTCGCGAAACCACGTACAGATAGGTGCCACGCCAGGCGGAAAAGTGGGAAGTTGGGAACGTCGATGATTTTATTGTTTTTTGAAGACCGCCACGTTACGTATATTTTCGCCGTGCGAAAACTCGAGGTTCTCAGAAATAGGGTGTCTACAGCTTATGGATGCTCCGAGCGTGTCGCCAATTCTTCAGAACATGGGCCGTGGTAATAAGGTAATCTACACTAATATTATAAAGAGGGAAAAGTTTAAGTTTGGATGAAGGATTTTTTTTTATGTATTCCGGTATGGTTGGCTGAGTGGGAGGGGCCAAAGCATATGCTCCGACCAGCCAATATCACCTCCGAGAAGGTAGGTGCCATACCAGAGACTTCCCTGGATTGCTGGCTATACTGGACTAGAGGAGAACACAACCGAGGCTGCTATGCGGCCATCTTAAACCCAGTACGGTGGTACCAACCCAGTCGGCTACAATTTGAGCCTACCACCTAGTAAGGGGGAAGGGAAGGGACCTACAGTTTTACACCGGTTCCGAACGGTGAAGCAGCAGGTGTAGGTATGCACGTACATTTTTTCGTTAGAAAAGTTAAATTACAAATTTAAAAAACCCCCGACCCTTAAAAAGTCAAAAATAATTTCCGTTTACTTACTTAAAGGAGTCGGGAGACCGCTAGGTAAATTCCCACGCAGCTCTGAGTTTTTTTATATTTTATTTACTTAGCGGTCCCCCGACTCCTTTAAGTAAGTAAACGGAAATTATTTTTGACTTTTTAAGGGTCGGGGGTTTTTTAAATTTGTAATTTAACTTTTATTTCAAGCTTTTTTAAAAAAACCGCATGAAAATCCGTCCACTTTTTAAGATAATTAATTGTTTTATTACTTAATTACTTTATTACAAATATAGCTAAGAACCATCCCGATTAAACAAGCTTCCTAATAAAAAAAACCGCATGCAAATCGGTCCATCCGTTTGGGAGCTACGATGCCACAGACAGACACACACACACACACACACACACACACACACATACACGTCAAACTTATAACACCCCTCCGTTTTTTTCGTCGGGGGTTAAAAAAAGTCATTGGTACACGCCGACCGGATTCGAACCTCGGACCTCTCGCATGAGAAGCCGATGCCCAAACCACTCGGCCACCCGACGCTCTATGGATGTACATAATCTTCGACAATACTCATCCGATTAAAAAAATTCTTTGAACAATATTTAGAATGGACCTTCAGGATGGACATAGGCTATGCGAACGAAGCCGCAGGCAAAAGCTAGTGAGGAATAAATGCATAATACATAAATATAAAAATAAATAAATGAATGAATTAATAAATTCATAAATCAATAAATACCTACATACACAAACAAGGTAAGCGAAAGATAAAAGTATATAAAGTGTATAAAGAAAGCAGCAACGCCACCGTGTCGACTTGCACTCGGCACTCGGCCCGTGGCACGGACGGAGCTATTTAGGAGCTATTCAGAAACACGATGTGATTTAGGTGCGGCGGCGGACGGGTCGTCGGATGAGATAAGATGCGGAGGCAGACTGGGGGCGGCGCGGCGGCGGCGGCGGGGTGCGGTGTGCTCGGACACGTTGATCCCGCCGGCCGCGGCGGCGCGGGGCGGGGCGGGGCGGGCGAGGCTTATCAAGAGCCCATCTCTGTACCAGATTTATGGCCACCTCGTCCCGCCGCGCCGCCGCTTCCGGCCCCCGCCGAGTATAGCGGGAGATTAAGCGAATCAAATATTAATTGTTATGCTGAAATGCAATATTACTTCAAATTTCCATATAATATTCTTCAGTGTGGAAAGCGTGTGGGTTCGGTACTTAAAAAGAATTACCCCACTGCATCTCTCCCCATGCATGTCGTAAAAGGCGACTAAGGGATAAGAACAAGATGCCATGCTAAAGGGCGACAGGTTCGCCACCTCTCACCTTGGCACGGTACTTCCACCGAGTCATGCAGCAGGTGGGTCTTCGTGCCTTACTTGCTGCTTGATCGATTGAATCTTGTTCGAATACTTTGCGAAACGTGGTGTTCGGTGTTGTGCTGTAATTTACCAGAGTTCTTGCAGCACAATGCCGATTACTCTGCTTACCCCGATTATCGGGATTCAGCGTGTGTGATATGTATGTATGTATATTCTTCAGTGACCAACTCTTCCCTTCTTACCTTACTAGGTGGTAGGGTTTAACCCGCCCGCGGTGCTAACACCGCACCGAATGAAAGGTCGGTCGAAACGACTATGCCAATAGTTTGTGCTTTCCGTCCGGTTCAGTGTAGCCGGAACGACCAAAGGGAAGCCTGACATGGCATCTAGTTCACCAAGGCGTTATGGGTTGACACCTTGAATGTTATAGGTGATGTAGGCAACAGTGTCGGTTGTCATAAACCTACTTAGTGAGGTAAGAAGGGAAGGGAACTATATTTCACGTGGAATCTGAACCACGGTCAGCCTCAACGGTCGAACGGTCAACCATCCAAGTTGGGACTGAGCTAGCGAGGCTCATGCATGCCGTATGGTGTGTGTAGTAACTATAGTGGATGCACTCCGGCCGGCAGTAGACACCGGAACAAGCTACGAGACGCTGCTGAGTGAACACTTCCCATTGTCGTCGCCGCCTGCACCGACAGTTCCGGTACAGTGTCGTCGGTCGTCGCACCGTGTGCGTGTACTCTCTGCATCTAATCCATGTCGACATTCTCTAGTAGGTAGAGCATTGCATGCATTGCATAGCATGACTCGGTGGAAAGACCGTGACAAGGTGAGAGGTGGCTAAACTGTTCCCCTCTGCACGGCATCTGGTCCTTATCCCTTAGTCGCCTTTTACGGCATGCACGGATTGAGATACAGTGGGGCTATTCTTATTAAGTACCGGCCCGCACACAGTACTAATGTATTCTCTCGCGTTAGAATCTGATAATAGAGTGATCCGCTCGCAGGCCGGGGCCGCGCCGGGTCGGAGCACACGGGGGAAATAAGCCAGGCGTCTAGCGAGCACGCGCGGCGATAATAGGAGTCCCTTTAGAGCAGCTCCCTCCGCTGGGCGAGCGTGCCCCGGGATTAGTTGTTTTAAATAAGACGGGAAGTGGAACGGGCGTTGCAGTAGTACTGTGTTGCGGCTTCGAGTGAAGATCGCTCTCGCTCGTCATCATAGCGGGTCACACTACTTTCGATTACTTTTTTTTATTGATACGCGAGACACTTGGCGCCGTCAGCATGGATTTTTGAGCCGACGACGCCCAAAAGCATTCGATTTAGAACGGGGGCTGCAAATGCCGTGCTGGCGTGACAGGTACTTATAATAATCTAGGGGCAGTGCCCCCGCCAGGTCGAGCAAACGAGGCAGCGGTTGGCCGAGTGGAGGCAGCGGGTGGCCTAATGGTTTGGGCATCGGCTTCTCATGCGAGAAGTCGGAGGTTCGAATCCGGTCGACGTGTACCAATGAGTTTTTTTCTGACGAAAAAATTTACGTGCATACCTACACCTGCTGCTTCACCATTCGGAACACCGGTGTAAAACTGTAGGTCCCTTCCCTTACTAGGAGGTAGGCTCAAATTGTAGCCGACTGGGTTGGTACCACACCACCGTACTGGATGTAAGATGGCCGCATAGCAGCCTCGGTTGTGTTCTCCTCTAGTCCAGTATAGCCAAGGGAAGTCGTACGTATGGCACGTACCTTCTCGGAGGTGAAAGCCCGTTGAATTTTTTAAACTCTATCTTGATAAACTCAAGAGTTACTACGACCGAGATATTTAAAGAGTTCATCGTCACATACGTCTATGATCGTCACCAACTGAAGGCATACGTAATGGAAGTGTGCGTGACATTGCACCAGTCGCGTCCGCATTGTGGTCGCGAAACTCGCGGAATCGGTGTCTGCTTGGTGAATTACGAAGCTACCCTCCTCCCCCCGCTACTCACCGCACTGGCGACATAATAGGTTATACTAGAAACTATAGCTAGCAACAACTCGTCTGTACTCTGTCCTCCGTGGGCAGACCTCCCACCTGAATAAGTAAGCGGCCAGGACGGCGACAGTTGCGAGCGCAAGATTCATAATAAAGTTCTCATCTCGCGTAACTACACACCTCGCCGACTAGGCTTTATTATTGACGTAGTTTGTCTAAGAATGCATAACAGCTGCACCTGTCTCATAGCATCGCGCGCAAACGACATAAGGAGCGGGAGAAAACGCGGCGCGGAGCACGCTTGCGTGTAATAGTAAGGAGAGAACTGAAACTTCCGCGACTGGACTGTAGTCACCGACGCGACAGTATAATACAACTTACGCGATTGTAACACAGTATAACACAAAAGGTCACCATAGCCGAGATCGACAGCCACCGGCACAGTGAGGTATATGCTCGTCACCGTTCCAAAAGGCTCACAAGATGGCCGCGACGACGTTCGCAAGCACCACCCTCAATAACACCAATTGTACCAACCAATCACCCAGTATTCGACTACCGTGACGAACTTGCGCCTCAGAGTCTTTTACTCTATAGCAGTAGGAAGGACGCGTGAACCGAAAATTTCCAGCAAAAGTTCTCGAGCCTACCCGCACTGTAGAAGCATCTACCTACCGCCGCAACTCCATCTGCGGCAGTTGACACTTAACCGGCCGAGACGCGTCGGATATCTTCCGGGGATTCCGATGAGATTCAGATTCAGACATTTATTTCGCCATAAAGAACGCGGGATACGGGCCGCTTCCTGATGGCACCCACGCTGCGGTGGACGAATCGTCGACAAGAGTAAACAAGATTTTTATTAGCTCAAAACGGCCAATTTAAATAATACGGCGAAGCCATAAGGACTATGTAGATCTCAAGACGAAGAGCCAAGTCGACCTTGACGTCACGTGGAGACGTTTAACGATCTCACGGAGATAAAGGAGATAAAGCCTGTCCCTTTTCTATATTCCATCACAGCGAGCGACGACGACGACGCACGGTTTCCGAGGCTCAGCGGAGTTGAAAAGTATCAGTATACCATGTAACCAAGTAAACTTTAATAAATAGTATGTTACCTACATAAACAAATATAAATAATGGAATATAAACAAATTATTACATGGTGAAAGTCGAGGTAGAAGTAGAAGCGTTGTATATAACACGGCACAAGTGATTTTTAATTTTTTTATTTATTATGGTACCCAAAACAAAATACAATATTTCACAAGCACATTTCACATCACATAATATTAAAAGCAGCGTCCTATTTGTATTAAAAAAAAATGCGCACACTGCATGATTATATTATAAATTAAAGAAAAGTTCTACACCACTCGGAAACCACTAAATAAACACAAAACACCAACATTACAAAACTATACACAATTATAAATAAACAAGGCAACTATTAAAAATTAGAGAAACAAAAATAAAATATATAAATTAGCTTTAAAACAACAACAGAATGATTAACAATTTAAAACTCATATTTAAAAACTTTATTTGTATAATATTGGAGAGTGCGTGCGGGGCGAGGCGCGGGGTGATGCGGGGTGGCGCGGGGTGGTGCGGGGTGGCGCGGGGTGGCGCAGGGTGGCGCGGCACACTCACGTACTCGCGGTGTGATTAAAACTTTAGGGTTCCGTGCCGCTACTTGCGAGCCAATAAACTTAACGAGATACCAAACAACCCCCCGCTCGCGCTCCGACAGCACACCTGCTGCGTGACATTTCAACTAGTCTTCAACTCTCCCAACTACATTATGAACGCTCTCCCCCCGGGCCTGTCTCTACCGGCTTGTTCACGCTCGCCTTCCCTAATGCCTCGTTCACATTGGTAGAGTAAGCGGCAACGGTGCGGTGGAGGGCGAGCATTGAAAGCGGCGGGTGGTTTGAGCATCGCCTTCTCATGCGGGAGGTCCGAGGTTCGAATCCGGTCGGCGTGTAACAATAAGTTTTTTCTCACGAAAACATTTACGTGGATACCTACACCTGCTGCTTCACCGTTCGGAACCGGTGTAAAACTGTAGGTCCCTTCCCTTGCCCCTTACTAGGTGGTAAGCTCAAATTGTAGGCGACTGGGTTGGTACCACCATACTGGATGTAACCACAGCATAGAAACCTCGGTTGTGTTCTCCTCTAGTCCAGTATAGCCAACAATCCAGGGAAGTCTCCGGTATGGCACCTACCTTCTCGGAAGTGATATTGGCTAGTCAGAGCATGTGCTTTGGCCCCTCTGACTCAGCCACCCATACCGGATTACATAAAAAAAATAGAATACTCCGATGACTCGGTGGCGGTACCTATAGCTCAGTGGTGTGATCCGATGACCGGTCGGACTTTGGATGTGACCTGACAACCGTTGAGGCTGGTCGTGGTTTGATTCCACGTTAAACTATAGGTCTCTTCCCTTTTTACCTTACTAGGTGGTGGGGTTTAACCCGCCCAGGTTGATAACACCGCACTGAATGAAAAGTCTGTCGAAACGGCTATGTAAATAGTTCGCGTTTTCAGTTCAGTTTAGTGTAGCCGGCACTCTACCACCAGTTGTGAGCATTCCGCTCACCACTGGTGGTAGAGAGTTTTTATTTTACGAAGGCACGCGGGTTACGAGGTAGGAAGTGGTGCGAGAGGCGACCGCGCGGAGCTCAGTAGAGAACGAACTCGGTGCCCGGTCGGTACACACGTTCTACGAGTACACGTCTCCGCGTCGTCGCTCCGTCGAACCGCGTCGTTCCCTACTGAGCTCCGCGCGGTCTCACACCACTTCCTACCTCATACCACGAGGGGTATACCTTCGTAAAATGAAAACACACTACGTGTACCATACATTGAGAACCGCTGGTCTAGTTAGAAACTGGATCAGTTAGTTCGGAGGAGCGGCGGGGCAGGGCGGGGCGGACAAGCAAGGTAGCAGGAGAGCGTGCAGCGTGCAGGCCTGCGCACTATCGGTTAATGCAATCCGCTATTGGAGCTGATTATTATATATTTGCACGCGCGTTGGCGCATAGAGCACGCACGCCCCGAGAACGTTGTTTCAGGACGGCTATCCAAATATTCCATATCATTATTTAGCCAGTATGGTGCAGTCTGGTGCTATGCGCCGACGCACGGTCGAGCACATCGAGCGCGGTTGGTTTTGGGATGGGCGGCCGCACACACACACACACACACACACAGCAGAGATTTGGGCCTGACTTAAAATCAGTGTCCCCCTCACCACCGGCCCCCGGGCTCGGTGGTGAGGGATAAAGGCTGTTGTGTCAGGTCCAATTTGTCTTGTCTGTATTGTTTTTTTTTTCATATATTATCTGTGTATTGTATTGGACGAGAGTAATAAATATATTTCATTTTCATTTAATTTCATTTCAGAGCTCGGCGGCCGCCTTCCCGCCGAGTGCGCGCGTTCCTTATTCAGTGCGTGAAACCAATAATAAGATCATGTTTCCCTTCCGAAGATTCTAAGTGCCTACGTCTGTCTACTGACGTAACGTAGCTACTAGCCGCTCTCCAAAGTCTCAAACCGCTCCTCGCTCCAAGAGTAAGTGGGTTCCCTTTGAAAATCGAGTCGAAGGTCAGCTTTGAATAAGTAAAGACATTATCAGAAGGCGGAGAAGTGGCGTACGCGTGTAAGTTATTGTTTTTTGCTTTTTTTATGGAAACTGACAGGGTTGGCTACATCACCTACAACATCCGTGATGTCCCATAACACCGGGTGAACTAGGTGCCATGTCAGTGCTTCCTTTCATTTCATGTCGGCTACACTGAACTGGACGGAAAACACAAAACTATTTACACATAGCCGTTTCGACCGAAGTTTCGTTCAGTGCGGTGGTAAGAACCCGGCCGGGTTAAACCCTACCACCTAGTAAGGTAAGAAAGGAAGCGACCTACAGTTTTACATGGAATACGAACCACGGTCAGCCTCCAACGGTCGAGCGGTCACCCATCCAAGTACTGACCGCGCTCAGGGTTGCTTAACAACAGTCGACCGACCGCAACACTGAGCTACCGAGGCTGATAATGTGCGCTTGTGTTAGATACCTAATTATATTATACTAACACGTTATACTACTGGATCAATTGAGGCCAAAAGGCTGAAATGTCAGTGTTTTCGGAAATAGAAAAACCGGCCAAGTGCGAGTTGGACCCGCAACGAGGTCTCCGCACCACAAAACAAAAACGTTGAAAAACACCTTTCTTGTAAAAACCCGTGTCTTAATTTTTATATTTTTATCCGCCAAAATAGCATATACTCTGTGAAAATTTCAACCGGCTAGATATCAGAAGTCGGCTCCAAAGATACAGCCATCGGACGGTCTGTCCGTCCGTCCGATGTCCGACCGTCCGGCAGACAGACAGACAGACAGACAGACGGACGGATAGACAGACGTTGTAGGCTTAGTAAAAGGCTTCTGTACGGGGTTAGACGGCAGCGCGCAATCTTTTGACAACATTCATTTCTCTCAGCGGCGGCGGAGGATCAGCCAGCGCAGTTGTTCGTTTTGTTTCCGTCTGTGTTCTGCCTAAATAAACGGGGATTATGTTTACTGGAGCGGGGTCGGCGCGGCGGGGCGGCGGGGCGAGATGGGGCGCGACGCGGCCACACCGAAGACGGCGGATGTCTTTACGAGCGGCAGTAAAGCGGTGTGGAGGCGCCGGGCGCTGCATTACTCGGCTCAACAGCGGCTCGGCGAACATTTAGTTTTGTGTTCTACCACCAAGTTTGCTTTGTGTTACAGGCAATAGTCACTAGTGCACGCGGGAGTAGCGGGAGAGTAGTCCGCTAATCACCTACAATTTAGTTCCAGGGGCGCTGGGTCGCGATCACTCCGTGGACGTACGCTGCGCCGGCAAGCCTCACACACTCTATGTACTTGCGCGCGCTAACTACCTACCGCCCGGTGGATCGCCGCCGGCGGCGGTCTAATTCAGTGGAAAATCGTCAGCCGCGCGAAGCATACCTACACGCTCGCCCACGCTACTGCGCGCAGCTGCAAAGCAATCATTACTTTACACTCGATCGTTTAGGTACATTTTCGCACGCAGTGATTGGTGACGTGAAACAGTAGGCTATTAAAGCCGAAGGTATGGAACTTTTTCTATGGAGTGATTGATCTGTTACGAAGTAACTATAAAGTAGTCTGGCGCCGGCTTCGATGATGCCCCAGTTGGTGGTTACGTATTACCCAGATTCCTCAGTGAGACCGACTACTCTCTAATATATCTTCACCGTGGTGTCGGACGAGGGTTTCGAGACTGTCGATGCGGTGATCGAGTCACGCGCAACTACTGCCCGTCGACAAAACTCACCATCGCACTGCGCGTCTACGCTCGCGTTAAACTCGACTCCAACATCTGTCATCGTCGCATAAACTTTGCAAAGAATGAAAATTGCTACATCCTCGCGTGTAGTGCGCTATTTCCCGCGAGACCGTGTGGTCCGGATTCCACGTAAAACTGTAGCTCCCTTTTTACCTTACTAGGTGGTAGGGTTTAATCCGCCCGGGTTGGTAACACCGCACTGAAAGAAAGATCGGTTGAAACGGCTAAGTTAATAATGGTGCTTTCCGTCCAGTTCAGTCTAGCTGGCACGACCGAATGAAAGCACTGACATGGCACTTAGTTCACCAACGTGTTAAGGGCTGACATCACGGATGTAGTAGGTGATGTAGCCAACCGTGTCAGTTTCCATAAAAAAATTAAAATAAAGAGAGAGAGAAGCGCCACTCCCGCGCCGCCCGCGCCGATGTCGCAAGTAGGCTCTAGGTGCGGGCACTTACAACCCGCGTGCTAAGCCGACGAGTACGGAAAATGTTGTAATAATGTGCTCAGCATAAAGTTCGGTAATGCTTCCTGAAGGGGAGGTTACAGAAGCGATTTATTGAATAGCCCCGGCTGCGCCGCTGCGGGCGAGGAGTCGAAGACGCAGCGGGCTCGGAGGCAACTCGTCGGCTAATTCCTCAACAGGCAGGTATTGAATCAGTGCGGGGGAGGCGCGCGGTAAATCCACGGGATCTCGCCTGTCATAGAGACGCGACGCGGCACCGCGCGCGCGGTCCCCTCCGCCCCGTCAATATGTCTCGCCCCCCACAGGAAAACAACAACGGAGGCATCGACCTCGCGCGCGATTCGATCGTATCGTCGTCGGCGCGCTTTCTGCGCTAGATAGAACCGATCATGCATACCATTACTCCGCGAGCCACACGTCAAATGTATTTATTTATTTATTATAAGGTTTACCAACTGACACATTTTCATTCGTATACACAAAGTCATTGACCTAAACAAAACTAAATAATGTTTTACATACATACATATCACACACGCTGAATCCCGACAATCAAAGTAAGCAGAGTAATCGGTGTTGTGCTGCAAGAACTCTGGTAAATTACAACACAACACCGACCACCACGTTTCGCAAAGTATTCGAACAAGATTCAACCGATCAAACAGCAAGTAAGGCACGAAGACCCACCTCCTGCATGACTCAGCGGAAGTACCGTGCCATAGTGAGAGGTGGCGGGCCTGTCGCCCTTTAGCACGGCATCTCGTTCTTATCCCTTAGTCGCCTTTTACGACATGCACGGGGAGAGATGCAGTGGGGCTATTCTTTTTAACTACCGGCCTCACCAGTACAATAAATAAACAATACAATACAATACAATGTCTGATGGCGAGTGTGCTAACGTGTTGTGGCGCTGCGTGTTCTGTGCACGTCTCGTCGCGCGCTACAGCTGTCAACGAGTTTTCCACGCAGTTCAGTGTGGCCGGCGCGACGAAAGCAAAGCAATGCCACGGCTCCTACTTCACCAAGGTGTGATGGGCTGACATCTCGATGGGTGTAGTGCGTGACATTGAACCATGTCCATGGGACCGTGCTAGTACCCTTATCACGAGATTTAACCTATATCGCGTACTACGCTACGCCGTATTCTCCGCATCATTTTGTATGGAGAAACGGAGCAGCGCCTCTAGTGATAGATTTGCCTTGCGAACTTAGTTTCTCCATACAAAATGATGCGGAGAACACGGCGTCGCGTAGTAAGCGGTGTAGGTTAAATCTCGTGATAAGGGTACAGGTCCCATAAAGAAACTAAACTATAGCATAGTCTATAGCTGAAAGGACGTGTGGAGCTATGAGGTAAAAGGTGAAGCGGTGTCGTGTCCTCTGGCTCCACGTGTAGCTGCAGCTGATGTGGTTGTATGGGCTAGTGCCAGGTTGTTCTGCCAAGCGATCTGTATTTATGCGAGGCGTATTTGATATTTCAACAATGTGTTAAGTGGCGTATGGAATTCTTAATTACTCGCTATTCGCCACCTGTTGGTGTGCTAGTGAATCTTTCTGTTTCTTCGTCGCGAAGCGATGTAGGTTGTTATCGATCTTTATTATTCAGTTGTGGGATAGGTGTCGCAATCACCAGAGTATTCCCCCCTCAGTCGTGACGTAGTCCGTGACGATTGAGAGCCGATCAGTCAGTATGCTCCGATGACGCAGCTTGGTCGGCGTGGTCAGTTAGTGTCGCGTACTGCTTTATTATCGATCTTTATTATTCAGTTGTGGGATAGGTGTCACTATCACCACAGACCCAACGCAACAGCAAGAGCGATCGGAAGCGGCCGGCAGTGGAGGTCGGACACTCTTGCCCCGGTCGAGCGGTCGGTGGGTGGGTACTCAATATTTAAAGTGGAAAATATTTTATCTTCGTCGCTGCTTAATTCCTCGTAGATGTTATCGCGATTGAAGAATCAACAAGTTTTCGTTGCGGCTCGCCGCGGTGCCGTTACAAAGTAGACCCTATGGTCTAGCGACTGGAAATCGTTTGAGTTCGATCGACGTCTCGGGTGGAATGAGTCGAGTGGCAAGGAGCGAAGAGCCTCCAATTTGCCTCTTTCGGAAGTGTCGACGGCAACGGTAATTATTATTATTTTCGTGTTTATTGTCACGTGTTTCTTGTTTTGTGCGCTCAGATCTCGCCGCCTCATCCGTTTGCGGCGATAAGAGCACGAGTAAACAAAATGGCATAGTTGGCTGGGCACATCATCGCACGAGACGTTGGAGTAAACGGGTCCTACACTGGGGGCGTGGTCACTATTCACCCGCCACTGACCCGAGCGCACCAGCCGTGCGGCCATAGCACCCGCACTGTGTCACGACTTCATCATGGAACAATCACTTGAAGATCGTTGCACGCAGGGAGGCCCGCTGCCGGGATACCACCAAGGGAGATCGTGATCGCATTCTCTGATCACGATCAGAGAAGCGGAGTGTGCGAAAGACCATACGCCAGGTGGGACGACGACATTAGGTAGGCAATAAGTAGTTCCGTACCGCTGGAGGCCGGCAGGCTATCACCGGCGCAACTATTCCTGTTGTACAAAACACAGATTAGGCCGGTGATGGAGCACTGCAGTCACATCTGGGAGGGTAGTTCCCATTATCTGCTACCGTCTTTGGACTCGATACAGCGCCGAGCCATCCGTCTTGTTGGTGACCCGAAACTTACAGACGGTCTGGAGTCCCTGAGTCACAGACGATTTGTGGGTTCGCTTAGTCTGTTTTACAGATACTATCACGGACGCTGCTCTGCGGAACAAGCATCCCTTAATCCCGCCACCCGTCCTATCTCCGCATGACACGTCGCAGAGAGACTCAGTACCCTTTTGTCGTTGACATTGGGCTTTTGAGAACCCATCGGTTTTCTAAATCGTTTCTTTGTCGCACCGCTAGAGTGTGGAACTGTCTTCCGGCGAGTGTATTTCCTGAATCCTTTAACCTGGGTGTCTTCAAGCGTCGTCGTATTAACGGGCTAGAGAGCCTAGCAACAGTCCGCAAATCTGCTGGCATGGCACCTAACTGAGGGTGGTTTCGCGAGGAGAGGTGATTTTGGCTCTGTAGACTGCACCATTGATCTCTCGGCAGAGCCACCCCATGCTGGTTTACATAAAAAAAAGAGTGGAGTAAAATAATAGAGGATGCATAAACGCTGACTGACTGAACGAAATGTCAGAATAAACTGAGCGCAATATGTGCTTAGGGCGCATACTACGTCACAAGTACTACGCAACGCCAAATCGTGCTCGCGTAAATCAAAAGAAACGTTGAATTTTATCGACGAGCGCGTTATCGGTCGCCGTAAATACGTGGCGAGTGGTGTTCGAGAGAGTCGCGCGCGGCTGGAACGCATTCAAATGATTCTGGCGTCGCGCCTGGCGGGTCGTGCTCGCTACATTGCAGCGCAGAGTGTCGGGAGCGGCGGCGCGGCGGGTCGAGATAAACCGGAGTCGGAGTACAGTAACGCGCGGTCGGTGCTGCTATCTCAATGCAATTTGGCATCGAGCACAGGCGCGGGAGTTCCGCGTCTCCGCCGCGCTGTGCAATGCAAAGCGGTCGCCCCGACCCGCCCGGCCTCGACATCAAAGACACGTAGGGCGCTCGTCGTTCCTTAGAAATTATTTCATACAAGCTTTTGCCCGCGGCATCGCTCGCGTAAAATTCGTATTTATAAAGAAGAAAGTAAGTAAGCCCGCTGCTATACCTGTATTTCGGTGTGCGGAACATTTCAAGATAGAATATGAGAGCCACATCTTAGCATAACCACAACTGAATTTTATTTAGCCTATCCTGTGTCACGTCACGTATAGTTAAATGTGCTTGTACTAAGTTCCAACGAATTCGGATGATCGGTTTAAGAGTTATGTCAGCCTCGATAGCTCAGTGGTGCAGACAGTCAACTGTCGCTATTGAATGTTAAGCAACGCTGGGTGTGGTCAGTACTTGGATGGGTGACCGCTGACCGTTGGAGGCTGACCGAGGTTCGGATTCCTCGTAAAACTGTAGGTCCCTCTTCCCTCCTAATCTTACTTGGAGGTAGGGTTAAACCCGCCCGGGTTGGTACCACCGCACTGAATGAAACGTCGGTCGAAACGACTATGTAAATTAAAGTTTGTGTTTTCCGACCAGCAGAGTGTAGCCGGCACGATCAAAGGGGGAAGCGCTGACATGGCACCTAGTTCACCCGGTGTTATGGGCTGACATCACGGACGTTGTAGGTGATGTAACCAACCGTGTCAGTTTCCATAAAAAAAAAAGGAACATACATACATACGTGGGCTGTTCCGAAAATTGTTAGCCACAGAATAAATACAATTTTTTTTTTCCTGAAACTATTTTTATTTGACGGCTAATTTAAATACAAATCTCCTTGATGAAAATTATTGGCCACCTATGTGTAGTTCTTTTTTTAAATATTTTTAACGGTTATCCGTCACTCATATTTTATTTGCAACAATGGACGTCTCGCGAGAAGCTTTTCGTGTTATGATTTTCTATGATTATAAACTAGGGTTAACCTTCAAGGAATCTCACGAAAATTTACAAGCTGCTTTTGGGGAGTCTGCTCCTGCGTTAGCAATAGTTACTTATTGGTTTCGTGAATTTAAACGTGGTCGAGAGAACCTAAACGATGATCCCAGACCAGGCCGACCATCAACTGCAGTCACTCATGAAAACGTCATCAGGGTAGAGTGGCTATTGCGGGAGAATAGACACATTACACATCGGGAGATTCAGGCTGAACTGAATATTGGATCACAGGCAGTTTCCACCATCCTGCATGAACATCTCAAAGTTAGGAAGGTTGCTTCGCGATGGTTACCTCATTCTCTCACCGAAGAACAAAAATCCCGTCGTGTCGATTGGTGTAAATTTATGCTGGAAAAGTTCGAAGAAGGAACTTCGCAAAACGTATCCTACATCCTTACAACTGACGAATCTTGGATCTACAGCTACGATCCTCTCACGAAGCAGCAATCCACGCAATGGGTGTTTGAAGAGGACGAGTTGCCCACAAAAGTTGTTCGCGGACGGAGCGTTAATAAAAAAATGATAGTTTTTTTTTCGCCGCAGTGGACCAGTAGCAGTAATTCCGCTATAAGACCGTACAACAGTTACTAGTGAATGGTATTGCGAAGTTTGTCTGCCTCAAGCTTTCAGGGAGTTGAATAGCGAGCGCCCAAGGAGCGGCGTCCGTGGCATTCTTTTTCACCAAGATAACGCGCCCGCTCACACAGGTGCTAGAACCATGGACTATTTGACAACTTCGGGGGTACAAATGTTATCCCATCTTCCGTACAGCCCAGAATTAGCTCCATGCGATTTTTTTTTTATTTCCCACGGTAAAAAAAATGCTTCGCGGGCGAAAATTCAACACTGCAAACGAGGCCATCGAAGAATTTCGGCGGTTATTTTTCGACCTCCCGCAAGATACGTTTTTTAAATGTTTTGAAAGCTGGTTCACCCGAATGCATATGTGCATAGAGATTGGAGGGGAATATTTTGAAAAGCTGTAAATAATTTATTTTCATATTCTAACTATTTTTCATTTCACTAAAAATTTTCGGAACAGCCTATGTACAGAAATGATTTCTAAACATCATCAATTTAGTTTTAGTATCATACATAGAGTCTACAAACGCAATATCTCATAAAACAAAGTAACTTACTCCATGACCACCCCTTACAGATTTATTATTAGTATTGAGGTTGATACATATGCAATAATATCTAACAAACAAGTCCAATGACGAAAGTCGGTAATTAAACTGAAAAATCAACAGTTTTATTTATTTTCACGTTTGCGCGCTCTCATTGGCTGTAGATGCGGTACGCAGAGTGGCCGCGAAGCAGCGTGTGCGCAGTTGATCGGTAGGTTGCTCCCACACAGAAAACTCCCGATGCACCATCTAGCATCCCTAATGTGATCTGTGTCGATAATTATTATTAAATACGAGCTGTATAATATTGGTGAGGTATATACTCTGAACTCTGAAGTAAAGTTGGATCATAATGAACAAAGTTCCCCGCGGCGCGGCGGCGGATAAATCTTTTACCTGGCGAGAAGGGAGCTGCGGAACATCTCTCTGTCTGCACAAACTCCGCCAACTTACCTGAAACAAAACAAGCAAATTATCACTTTTATACTTTACGGCAGAGCTTCAATCTCATCATTCGCTTCAACAATTTGTAATTTGTTTAGAAGTGTTTTTTATTTTTCCGCAGCTCACGCTGGGGAGGGTGGAGGGAGGTCCGCGGCGGTGCTAATGCAAATTTTTAAATATAACAAGGAATTGATTGTGAAAGTAGGCGGTGAGCGAGCGGGGAGCGCGACGGTTACCGAACCCTAGCCGGGGTTCAACAAGCAACACTATGTCGCATTCACGCGGGGGGGGGGGGGGGGGGGGGGGGTTAGAGGCGGCCGCAAACCGCTGTTCTGTGATTTATTTAATTAATTTATTATTTTCTTATATAGCTGTTATTAGAATGAATCAGCGCGGAACACCTTAGAACTCTTTCGAATATATCGGCAGTCTTTTGATTCATGAGTTGTTGTATATTGTATATTGTTTATTAAGCATTCATTAGACAGCATGACTGTACTCGAATTTGTCACAATTTGTTCTATCCGATTCGATTACACCCACGAAGAAGAACCGGTAAGAAACTTCGCAGGGTTTTTTTTTCATAATAATTTTTACAAGCATTTAGTGACTATCCACATAATAACACCGCCTACAGTCGATTGAAAATACAGCTTGAGAGCAAGATCAAAAACACATTTTTGTTTTGTTTTTGAAGTTCTGACTGCAAGGACTTAATTTAGTGGATCAGGTGTAAAGAGCCTTTGTCAAGTTTTTGATACGTCATTTGTATCAACTCAATAATGTTAGTAATAAGTATACATACTACAACGTAGTATTGTCAAATAATAATAAAAAAAAAAAATTATAACAAAAATATTAAGATACTTGAGTTGTACTGCATTTGCAAATTGTTAGTGTAATTTACTTATACGTATATAATTTAAATATAAAACAAAGTCTGAGGGCCGGGACTCGCGGTTAATGTATAAACTTCACTCGCGAGCATCACACTTCACCAAATCGCAATTCACTCAATATCCAAAAGTCCTCGTAGTCACGGTATAGATGTTAACATATAAAAAACTTCAAGAATCTAATTAAATAAAGAAAATCCAGAACACGTTTAATGTGTGATCAACAAAACAGAAGCAGGTGATAGCAATTTAACAAGCTTCTGCCGATGAGTGTGGTGGGTGTAGAGTTGTAAAGATGCCGTTTTTTGCACTTTGATACGGATATATTTGACTTAGGTACCGTGAAAAACGGAAAAATACGAAACGTATTTTCATATGAAATACTTGCTCTTTTCGCATTTTATGCCTGTTCTTTGCTTGAAACCAAAAAGTGAGTAGGTAACCAAAGTTCGCATCGAACACCGTAAAAGACGGAAAGATTCAACAGGAAAAGGGAATAGAGTCGCGAACAGCTCTATCGCAGAGAAGCCTATCATTTAAAAATTATGTAGGTACTCACAATACTTCTTTGTTTTAATTCAACTATTTATCTATGCCGTAACATAATTTCATAACATTTAATTATACGGTATTGTTTACCTTTTAGTAAATTGGTTGGTTAACTACTCAATAAATAGGAATATCTTATAATATCATACCTAATCATAAAACATATTTACTTACTTGCCTAACTCAAATAGGTATCAGATCGATGGTCTGCCTGCGTGTGATTTCCGTGCTGATGCTGACTAATGCCAGTTAAACGATGACTGATGACTGATGACTGATGAGATGACAGATTAGCTGTCACATTTCCATCAATACTAAAGTCGCGTAAAAGAAGAAGATGAATAATCATCTTCTTCTATGTCATCATAAGTATGACATTTCCGATTTCAAAATAATCATAGAAAAATAATATACCAAATAATCATTATTAAAACTTTAAAACAATCGTTTCCATTAATATTCTGTTCTGAACTTGTATAGCATGCATGCGTGCAACAAACCTAAAGTTCTAACGTCACTTGAATTTGACTCTTAAAATGAATGTTTTAGGTACTAAAATACGGCAGCACCGTGATTTGCCGACAAACGCCGACAAAGGAATGGGCTTAACGCGCGGTTTTCTTTAAAGACGCGCGGCTTCCTTTGAAGGCGTGCGGCTTTCTTTGCTACGCGGCAGTCGGCACCGCTGTTTGTTTCCCAAGAGCGGTGCCGACTGCCGCGTAGCATGCAATTTTGTGTTCTATGTATATCTGTCTAAGAATCATATTGCAATTACTTGTGAAGGCACGAAGCAAGAAGTCCATTTCGTCAAGCTAAGATGAACCTAATAATTAAGACAAGATGATCTAAAATTCGCTGTACTTTTGAAGCGTTGACGCCGGCCGCTGTTGAACCTACGTAAAATGATTTTTTTTTTTACGTAGGTTCGGTTCGACAGTGCAATTTTATTTTTCATTCGTTTCTCTTCTGTCTTTACGTTCGGGCGGTTCGAGCACGTTTGTATTTGTATTGTAGCACTCACGAGTTCACGACTACCAAACCAACCCAGTCGGCTACAATTTGAGCCTACCACCTAGTAAGGGGCAATCTTTGTTTTAATTTGTGTTTTATAGGGTTCCGTATCCGTCGTACGGTACCCTATTACTAAGCCTACGCCGTCTGTCTGTCTGTCTGTTTGTCCGTCTGTCCGAGGGCTGTATCTCTTGAACCGTAATAGGTAGGTACCCCGTGAAAATTTTCACATAATAGGTATGTTTTATTATCAGGGATCGGAATTAGGTAGAGTGATTGATTTGGTACCACCAAAGTAGGTAAAGTTCGCGAGAGGATATAATATGGAGTTGTTAAAACCTTTGTATGGGAATTCTGAAAATTTCCTGGGAAATTTTCGGGACTGGATTTTTCTTCGGGATCGTATTTATTGACTAAATACAAGCATATTTTGTTCTTAGATGATTTTCTCTAGAGTGGCCGCTTATGGAGATATAATTATTTTCATAAATTTTTATTTCTACTCAATTTACAGGAAAACAGGGGAAGATGTGATAAAATAATCGAAGAGTGTATCGAACTGCTTACAAAACAAGACCTAATTTGTTGTCGTACCATCATTGGTTCTCGATTTATTGCTCGCCGCGATTCTGAATTATCCAAGGACAGCATTTGTATGGAAAGCTCCGCCCCCTTTCCTGATTTAATTTCTCGAATGTTGATATTTTTTCGCCTGAATCTTATTTCTAGACGAAATATAAGACACTTTTATTCTTGAACGTTTTTGAAAAAAATCGATATTTCCGAAGAAAAAAAAATCTAAAATATTTTTTTTCCAAAATGTTCTCGATTGCTAATGTTTTTTTGGCGGATTCTTATTTCTAAACGAAATATAAGACACTTTTATTCTTACACGTTTTTCCCTTAAGTCGATATTTCCCGAGAGAAAAATAAAACAACCTATTTTTTCATATTTTCTCGAATGTTGATGTTTTTTCTCCTGAATCTTATTTCTAGATGAAATGCGAATCTGTAGTTTCAATCATTTAAATTATTTTCAGAATCATTTAAAAAAAGTGGCCGCCATTTTGAACTTTTTAGTTACTGGACCAATTGCTTTCAAAATCGCTATCTGGGTGTCTGTGTGGGCTCTGAATACGAATCTGTAGTCAAAATTTAAAACAAGTTGCCCCCATTTTGAACTTTTTAGTTACTGGACCGATTGCTTTCAAAATCGATATCTGGGTGTATGTGTGGACCCTGAATACATAGGGCACACTAAAAGTTTCCGGAATTGGCCACTTACATAAACAATATTTAAACAGTAATTACAACATTTGAAAATGGAACTCTTTGGCTGTAGAATGCAGTTTGTTTCATCTGACTGTCAATTGTTTTTCCATTGTGGCGCCATTTTAAAAATTGCGTGTCTACATTAACATAAATTTAACCCGGGAAAATTTTCGTAGTATGATTTTCTACGATTTTAAGTGTAATTTGACAGCTCATCAGAGCCTCGCTCGGCTTCAATCTGCTTTTGGCGATGAAGCACCATGCAAGACGACTATTTATTGCTGGTTTGCAGAATTGAAGCGCGGTCGTGTCAATCTCAGTGACGAATCTCGCGATGGTCGCCCGTTCACCGCTGTGAACAACAAAAACATCGATGCTGTGCGCCGTATGATCGAAACAGACAGGCATGTGACCTACCATGAGATTCGGGCATCTTTAGACTTAAGCATGAGTCAAATACAATCAATCCTACACAAACAGTTGGGTGTGAGAAAGCTGTGCTCGCGGTGGATCCCACACAATTTGACCGAGGCTCAAAAAACGCACCGCGTCACTTGGTGCAATGCCATGCTTACCAGATTCAACAAAGGCGCTTCAAATTTGGTGTGGGACATAGTAACAGGTGACGGCACCTTGTGACCTTTTTCTGTTCCCAAAAATTAAGAACCATTTACGCGGTCAACGATTTTCATCACCAGAAGAGGCTGTCGAAGAATATGAAAAATACGTTTCTGGGGTCACCACGGAGGAGTGGCACAAAAGTTTTCAAAATTGGTTTAATCGTATGAAAAAGTGCATTTACGCAAAGGGAGAATATTTTGAGAAACAATAAATTCATTTTTGACCTTTAATAGTATTTTATTCTTATTAATTCCGGAAACTTTTAGTGTGCCCCACGTACGAATCTGTTGTCAACATTTATAAAAAGTGGCCGCCATTTTTAACTTTTTAGTTACTGGACCGATTGCTTTCAAAATCTATATTTGGGTGTTTCTGTGGGCTCTGAATACGAATCTGTTGTCAAAATTTAAAAAAAGTGGCCGCCATTTTGAACCTTTTAGTTTTTTACTACAAATTCATATTCAGAGCCCACACAGACACCCAGATATAGATTTTTAAAAACAGTCGGTCCAGTAACTAAAAAGTTCAAAATGGCGGCTTCTTCTTTTAAATTTTGACTACAGATTCGTAATCAAAACCCACACAGACACCCAGATATCGATTTTGAAAGCAATCAGTCCAGTAACTAAAAAGTTCAAAATGGCGGCCACTTGTTTTAAATTTTGACTACAGATTCGTATTTCGTCTAGAAATAAATTCAGGCGAAAAAACATCAACATTCGAGAAAATATGAAAAAATAAGTTGTTTTATTTTTCTCTCCGGAAATATCGACTTAAGTGAAAAACGTGTAAGAATAAAAGTGTCTTATATTTCGTTTAGAAATAAGAATCCGCCAAGAAAACATCAGCAATCGAGAACATTTTGGAACATTTTTTTTTTCTCCGGAAATATCGATTTTATTGAAAAATGTCTAAGAATAAGAGTGTCTTATATTTTGTCTAGTAATAAGATTCAGGCGAAAAAATATCAACATTCGAGAAATTAAATCAGGAAAGGGGGCGGAGCTTTCATCGCGACGAAAATTTCATCCAGTATTGGTATCATGCATGAAAGAAACGGAAAAACCCCGTGTTTTTCGTTTTATTCAAAATGTATTTGTCGGTATTTTTCTGCCTTTACAACACTAGTGGGTGACGTAGCGACCTAGGTCGCGACCCTAGACAAGGTGAGAGGTGACGAGGTGAGGGTGGCGCGCGAGTGCTGCGGTAGGTAGGGTAGGTGACGGTGAGTAGAAGCGTAGATTGTGTTAAGCTAAGGAGGCGTAAGAGTTCTCTCCAGCTGATAAATATTCAGGAGCATTATCGATTCCCGCCCCGTACACGGTGTAGCGAGGCGGCGCGGCGCGCCGGCGGCGGCGGCACCGCCCGCCTATGTAGTGCTAGTGTGTACTCCGTAGTCGCTAGTCACGGCCATGCGCAACTCTAAAATATTTTTTGTGAAACTACGTTCAGCCAGGTGCCAGGATGCGATAAGGCGGACAAAAACGTTGTCATGCAACTCACGACATCTGTCCGCCAATTATGCCGTCATTAAGTTCGATGCGCTGTCGCAGTGTTTGGAAAGCGCATTTGGAAAGCGAACTTGCCATTCACTATTTCAAGAACAGTTTGACTGTCGAAAGCCAAATGAATTTAAACTATTTTTAGCGTTCCGTAGCAAAATAAAAATATGGAACTCTTATAATTTCGTCCTGTCCGTATGTCCTTCCGTATGCTACAGCCATTTTACTCGGAGACTTGGCACTAAATAGACGAAATTCGGAAGGAAAGTGTGTTCTAAGAACAGCTATACAATGGTGTGGGGAAATTAAGAAAAACACAATTATGGGTGGCACACAATTCATATAACTGAGATCATAAAAATGATAAAAAGTTTCAAAATTACTCTTGTTTAACTCAATAGTTGGTGAAATGGCGCTTCGGAAGTCGCAAAAAGTTTCCAACTATACCGTGGAAAATTCTGAATTTTTTTAACGAAAATGGATTTGAATGAGATATGTGGTGTACATTTTAAGATATGCGATATTTTCGTTTTATACATAGCAAAATTATTTATTTTCTATTTTAAGTTGACAACGTTACTATATTGTTTTAATGTTATTATTTTTATGTAGAAATATCAACACATGAAAGCATTGGAAACCGAACTGAAAAAGTGCGAAAGAAATAAAAAACAGATAATCTCAACTGGGACGCGCACTCACCGCCATTGAATTACATTTCCAGGTCCATGTGTAAATGTTTCTACGTAAAAACGAAACTATTGCGACTAACGGTAGCGAGCGGCTTTAGTGTATGTAATCTAGGTATGCGGGTTGGCTGGGACGCAGACGGCGGCGGCGGCGGTGGAGCGCCGCCGGGGCACGGCAGGGCGGGAGGCTGCTTGGTGGAGCAGAACGCCAGAACGTAGGCATTTCAAATGAGCGCCGTCAAATATTCATCAAAGCGAAATTGTTCGCCGGAGGGGGCGGCGGGGGTTCAGTTTCAATAAAAATATAAACAGACACTCGACGAGTCTCGCCGCCCGCGCCGCCCCCCGCCCGGCCCGGGCGTGCGAAATTCGTTGTCCCTATTTAAAACAGGCAAACATATTTTTATAGCCAATGTGTAGTGTAGAGCGCAGATGTTGCGTATAATACATATGATATTATGTTGTAATACGCTACGGGGACGGACACGGGAGTATGTAGGGTGCAGCGTGTCACGGGGACACTATTTTGAAGATGTGTGCGACTGTGTCCGGCCGGCCTTGAAGGTGGACTAATGTCGCTGGGGAAAGGCTATTAACCTAAGCTGAGCTGGCTCCCTTTTCCTCATAGCCCATGATGATATTATGTCCTGTAACTTACTGATGCGAATGAGGAAATAAACGTTATTCCATTCTAACCAGCGATTTGAAGAAGCTTACTGGCTGGTCTTGCGCAAATTAAAATTAGTTCCTTTTCATATTTTTTACATAATGCATTTAGCTAGCCAGAGCGAAACAAGGCAGCGGGTTGACATCCCGTTGGTTTTCTAGATGCGTGGTTGGCCGAGCTAGGCGTATACTGACTAGTCCCGACTCCTGAGTAGTGCCTGCACCCAGCATCCCACTACATGTGGTCCATTGCTCCTCGGATATGTACGTGGAAACGGATGTTCACAAAAAACAACAAAAATACATCATGTACAAAAGAGGCAGCCGTTACACGATGCGGCTGTAGCGGTTGTGCTAAATCGTGAGATAACTTTATAGGTGGATAATGTTATCACATTCAATGCTAGCAAAGTTTGTTTATTGTTACGTACGACCCCTGTATAAATGGACAAGTTACACACAGGCGCACGAGCAAACAACAAACTTCGCACAAGAAAAATACGACCTAAGATGTATTCCCTTTTTACCAATACCTACTACGCGCCCAGACAGGGCGGGGGCGGGCGGCGCGGTGGGGGCGGCGTAGCTAGCGCGCCACACACCAGAGAGATAACGGCTAGATGTGGGATCACGCGTAGCGAGCGACTGTAAATGCGTAATGACCAAAACTGGCCATGAGGCAGAGCATGTCGACATCTTTACGCGCCATCATTCGCTGTAGATATCGAAATGCGATCAGCGAGGTTTCACAATTTTGAGGTTGTAAATATTGAAGAAATTTATGGATTTTTTTTGTATGTGTACGTACCTTATTTTGTATTTGTACTTTATCCACGACATTCGGTCTGTCGTGCATGAATAAGGCACACACGAACTCTCGAAATATTTTGTTTCTTATCCGATTTAACACAACATTAACTGAGTGTAGGTACATACAAGTACATATTCCGTGGTGAGAGAGTAGTGGAAGCACAACAAAAGCGTGTTATCAACAGCTCGGATAAAGGAGCATCATGTTTTAATCAAAATGAGTGAAGTAGCGTAGCGCGGCGAGTGTCGATGGAGAGCGGGCGAAGTTGTCATGCCTCTACCGCCGCCCGCGCCTGCGCCGCGCTTCATTAAAATCGGTTCTCGAGTTATAAGCGGACAGACAGACACACACTCAGACACTCAGACAGAAAGCAGACGTTGGATTTTATTATAGGTAAAGGTTTGTTAGCACAATTTAAATAACATAAAAAAATACAAATGAAACTAATTTTCAGAATAGAAATTCAATAACAATAACAGAATAATCAAAGTCTAAAATTGTAAAAAATCATAATCCCAAAAATAATTTTTTTATCAAATACTAGCTGTGCCCGCGGCTCCGCCCGCTCTCATATTTCACTTCACTGCTAACCTCATAAGCCATTTAGCGTGATAGTAAGTAGCCTATAGTTGATGGAAAGAATCAAGCTATCTGTAGAATTTTGTTTTATTAAAATCGGTTCAGTGGTTCTCGAGTTATAAGCGGACAGACAGACATACACTCAGACACTCAGACAGAAAGCAGACGTTGGATTTTATTATAGGTAAGGAAAAGGAAACGGAAATAAGGAAGGATTGTAAATAATAAAGATTAAAATATTGTAAATAATAAAGATTAAAATATTGTAAATAATAAAGATTAAAATATTATAAAATAAAATGCAGGAAATAAAGTTAGTCAAATAATTATATAACTCATTAGCTCGGATTGGGTGAGGGCGGAGGCACTGTACTACCGACTCCCCCGCGGCGCAGGTCCCTCGACCGCGATGCAGCGGTCCCGTCCCGCCGACTAAACACGACCTATTACAATATATTATTAATTTAAGAAAGACATACTCGGCTCCATCTCTAGCGGACGACGATGCGGCGGCGCCGCGACGCTGACCCGGTGCGTCGCGACGGATTATGCAAATTAGTTGACTTCCGCTGCCTGAGGAAGGGATATACGGTGTAGTCTACCGGTGCAGAAAGAACCATCCGAGCACGAGAGGAACATCATACATCACACCTATTTCACCCTACATTTATGCTTTCGTGAAGTCACAGCGTCGTCGCTGTGCCGAGCGCGAGCGGCCACAAGTGCCCGGCGCACCTCGCGGCGCACCCAATTCCACATACCGTCGCGACAGCACGCTCGGCGAGCTACTAAACCAGCTGATTGTCCGAATATTGTAGGGTCTGTCGATACGACGACGTTTGAACGCCCCCAGGCAAGGCCGGCGCAGACAGTACACGTCCTAGCGGTGTAATAGTGTAGAGTATGTAGTTAGTAGTTACCTGTAGCGTAGGCTGGCTCGAGGTCGTCCTCGTCGTCTGTGTGCCGGTGGTGCGGCGGCTGTATGGGCTGCTCGTAGTGCTTGTGGTGGTCGACTAGCACGCGGTGGTGCGGGCACACCGGCGGCAGGTAGTCGGCGGGCGCGGGCGGCAGCGCGCCGCCGCGCGTCAGCGTCGAGCCCGCGCTCAGCGTGCCCGAGCCGGCGCCGGGCGGCGCGCACCGCGACCCGAGCTCCAGCGAGGGCCGCCGCGAGAACTGCACCGAGCCCGAGGAGAACGCCTCGCCGAACAGCGCGTGCGCGTGCGCGTGCGAGTGCACACCGCCGCCGTTGGACGAGTGCGGCGAGGAGGAGGAGTGCGCCGAGTGCGTGTCGCGGTCGCGCTCGCGCGCGCCGTACTCGCGCGACGTGGACGCCGTGTGCAGGATGGCCGTGTCGCCGCCCGGGTCGAGCACGTCGCGCGCGGTCGGCGGGTTGGCGTGCGCGGGCTGCGCACCGCCGCGCCGCGGGCTGCGGCCGCGGTCCGGCATCACCGACGACGCGCTCCAGTATCCCCACGCCATAGCTGCTTCACTCTATCACTGCACTGCTGTTGTACCGGACCGAAACCTACACTCTCCTAGTCAGCACTGTCCGCTGCTCCGAGCGTGCCGCCTCACTCACTCGCGCAGCATCCGTGTCCGCTCGTCTGATGAGGCAGAGGTTGGTGTTCAGCTGCAATTAAGTCTAGTGTATTGCGAGTACTTAGCCGAACCGCGCGCGCCGCATGTCATCCCGCGTTTATCCGGTGCCGCGCGCGACGCAGAGACTGAAGGCAGTTGTGGCGCGGCGGCTATAGCAGACGAGGTGACGCGACGTGATACGACGCGACGAGACGCGCGCCGGCGAGGCGCCAGCTGCAAGCTGCGACCGCAACCGCGATTTTGGTCGTGTGTGTTACACTCAATAAATTTTCATCTCAGTGATTTTGCATCGCACTCGCTTTTCACCGCTAATCGTTTCTAAAATCACCACTACTATACATTCAAATCCATCCATGTGTAATGAATGTGTAGAATTTCAGGCCACAAGACCATGAATTTCTGAGCCTGAAATTCTACATGGAGGTACCTAATTAAAATTCTGACTTAGTGTTTAGGTGGTTTATTTTTTCTGAATTTCACGTGGGCGAAGTCACGGGCAAAGGTTAAGTAGTAAAAAAAATAAGACAGACGCGTATTCTGTCTAAATTAATTAAATAACTTTAGTTCAGGCATTCATTTGGACTTTACAACGGGCGGTTTTTGGGCGACCTTTACGTGGTTTGTCCCTGAGACAGGAAATTCTAAATACCAACGTTCCACAGTTCTAGGCAAGGTGCTTTATTACTAAAAACAGAAATGAGCTCCTCGAAACACTATAAGTTATAGAAAATTATCGCACGTAAATGTAGTACTGTAATATAGGACATAATTTATTTTTTTATTTGTTTAAGCTCGACTGTATCCTTGACACTAATGAAAGGCGACTGAAGTGCGTGGAACTACGTTACTTGTGGGGGTACGCGAGTACTACGATTTTTATTCGTTTCTTTCCTGTTCTGTGGTGTGTCCGTGCTGTGACAGTTGTGGAATCAGGTTGGCGGCGTGTGTGGCGGGCGGGGGTCGGTGAGGGGAGGGCGAGACGTTTGTTTGTGACGTCACCACACTCTGCCTCCGCACCACCGGAGATAAAATAAGAGAGAGAGACCGCCGTACCGGTGACTATGGCTCTGCAGATAGCGGGCGGATCGCGGCGCCGGAACAAAACCCTTTGTGTACGAAATAACATTAGGGTCACCTCGGACGCTTTTTAGGAGCGCTCCGCCCCGCCGCCGGAATACATTCAGGGCGGCTCAAGCAAAAACAATTCAATTAATTATATAAAAGTTGGGTACCTTACTCTTTATATTGGGTACCTTACTCGGTTATATTTCTACAAATGTAGTGTGGTACTGGGCTATTATCTATATAAGGTCTTTCAAAAATTGGTATGGGAACGAGATCAGTATCTGATACACATACACCCCTTAGCGTATCGTTACCTACTAATGAAAGACCTTATATACTATTATGTCAATAATATACTCGTATGCCACTAAAGCAATAGGTCCGCCCTTGCCACACATTAAGTGGCATAAAGTGTATTAATATATATATATATATATATATATATATATATATATATTCTGTGGTACTGGTACTGGCGTCTTCAGAATACGGAGAGTAAATATGTGTGAGTAATAAAAACGGTCTTCTACTTTTAAGGAGCACTGGCTCTAGGGTCAGAAGTGAGCCAGAGTGGACCCCAGCAGAGAGTGGCAAATGGCAGAGTGCGGAGGGGTGGCAGTGGGGGGAGGCGGAGGGAGGAGGGGCAGACAGGGTCGATGGCGATTAGTGGTGGATGTTTCTGGCGGACTGCGTACATTTGTCATAGCGCGGGCGGGGATTATTCATTAGCATTAGGGTAGCTAGCGCGGAGAGGAACGTGAAGGGTGACCCGTGTTCTGTTTACTAGAGCCTCAGGGAGCGCCCCATCCAGTACGGTGGTACAACCCATTAGGCTACAATTTCAGCCTACCACCTAGGGGCAAGGGAAGGGTCCTAAGGTTTTACACCGGTTCCGAACGGTGAAGCAACAACCTAAATTTTTCTATCAGAAAAAACTCATTGGTATACGTCCGCGCCGATCGGATTCGAACTTCGGACCTCTCACGAGAGAAGCCCACGTCCAGACCACTCGGCCACCCGCCGCTTCCAGGTGATTGTTCCATTCGTTAAAAACCAGTCTATATCTACCTTTCCCCACTCCTACAATCCACGGATCTTGAAATCGCGGGTTAATAGCCTTAGTCCACCTCCAAGCCGGACTGGCACCTCCTCGGGGGTGAAATTGGCTGCGCCTGAGGCTTCGACCTCGGGCACAGCCACCCAGTTCGGAAGCAATAAAAAAAGTCTGAGCGGTCGAGCCCTTCTTTTCTGACTCTTCCCATTGCGGAGCTACGACTGATGCTTCGGTCGCGCAGAATATCGAGACTCTCCCCCTCGATGTGATCGCGGACAAACACGCGAGACGAACACGCTTAGCAACGGTCGATGATCTACTTTTACAATATACGCGTCAACACTTCTCAGTTGGAAGCTCTACGTATCGGAGCCATCCGAAAGACGTTTTCACGTAAAAAAAAGTCCTCGTGTAGGACTGCACAGCGACAACACACAAACACAACGGGTTCTAGCGGTACATACAGGGTGACTGGAAATTCGAACTATTCCTTGAAAGGGGTTATACTAGAGATTATTTGGAATAATTTAAGTCCCATCGTGCGTGCGTGTCAGAAGAGCCAGGTTGGCGACATCGAGAACAATGTAGTTAGTAGGTGCGGAGAGCGGGTTCAGCCCTAATTAATCTGCGTCGATCATCGCTCATTGTGCTCGCTAATGCTCCGGAATGAGACAATTAAAGCGCGTCCGGCGCCGCCTCCGCGCCGGGCCGACACGCGGCGACACGACCACTGTAGAGCCGCTACAATCGCAGATGTAGCGATGTGTTAACATGCTACCGCGGTGATGTAGGTGCGCCATCAAGAGAACTTGTACTTGGGAACATGGTGTGGCTAAAAAAGTGGCCTACCAATCAAGCTATCTTCGCGACCACTCAGCGATCGCATGCGCCATCAAGAGAACTTGTTCTTGGGAACATGGTGTGGCTAAAAAAGTGGCCTACCAATCAAGCTATCTTCGCGGCCACTCAGCGATCGCATGCGCCATCAAGAGAACTTGTTCTTGGGAACATGGTGTGGCTAAAAAAGTGGCCTACCAATCAAGCTATCTTTTCGGTCACTCAGCGATCGCATGCGCCATCAAGAGAACTTGTTCTTGTGAACATGGTGTGGCTAAAAAAGTGGCCTACCAATCAAGCTATCTTTTCGGTCACTCAGCGATCGCATGCGCCATCAAGAGAACTTGTTCTTGGGAACATGGTGTGGCTAAAAAAGTGGCCTACCAATCAAGTATCTTCGCGGCCACTCAGCGATCGCATGGGCCATCAAGAGAACTTGTTCTTGGGAACATGGTGTGGCTAAAAAAGTGGCCTACCAATCAAGCTATCTTCGCGGCCACTCAGCGATCGCATGCGCCATCAAGAGAACTTGTTCTTGGGAACATGGTGTGGCTAAAAAAGTGGCCTACCAATCAAGCTATCTTTGCGGCCACTCAGCGATCGCATGCGCCATCAAGAGAACTTGTTCTTGGGAACATGGTGTGGCTAAAAAAGTGGCCTACCAATCAAGTATCTCGCGGCCACTCAGCGATCGCATGCGCCATCAAGAGAACTTGTTCTTGGGAACATGGTGTGGCTAAAAAGTGGCCTATCAATCAAGCTATCTTCGCGGCCACTCAGCGATCGCATGTCGACATCTACAGCCAATTAGAGCGCGCAAAATATCGACATCTGCCTTAAGCTGTAAATCTCTGCATAATGCAGCAGCACGGCAGATGCTCGGTCGCCCATGTAAGCATGAGTGTGCAACACACGTGCACAGCTGCCTCACCAGGCACATCTTGTGAACAATACTCCGATTGATAATGTCAGTACCCAGTATCGATATACGCATGCAATTACGTGTTTAATTTTATTAAAATTTTAACGTACACTTAGTTATGGTTGCTACGAGAATATACGGTCATACGTTTTGAATTATCTCATCACCGTGTGGAACCGAGATGGAACACTCGATTCGTCTTGGACGAACTAAGGAGGCAAAAATATGTCCACGGTATGTCGGAGCATGTGTTGTGGCCCTCTGACTCAGCCACCCCAGATTACATAAAAATGACGTGTTTCACCCGTAGACGGAAAAAATAGTTATATTTTTTATGATCGAAGCTTTCACGCTTAGTCCGAGTCAGTTAACTGCTGGTTGTGTATAGCGCCGCTTTATTGATAAGTTGGGTAATAACTTTGTTTTTGTGTAAACTTACATGGTTGGCTGCATCGCCCACCACACGAGTGATGTACACCTCGGTGAGTTAAGTGCCGTGGCAGTGATTCCCTTCCGATTGGCTAAAATGAGCTGGGCAGAAAGCACGAACTATTTTCATAGACGTTTCGACCGATCTTCATTCAATGCGACTACACCTGTGCGGCCAAGCTCTACTCGGGGTCCTACATGCGCACTCGACACGATTATGTTAGCGATAATCGTGCCGCAAACGCTCATAAGCGATCATTAAACGCGGGACTGCTCGCTAATGTAACTATTTCGGCTATTTTCATACGCATAAAGTCAGTTAAAGTGGCTCGAGCGCGGAAAAACACCGGACAGACGCGCCGGCACACCCGTGCGCGCCGCGCCGTGCAGGAACAATATTTATATTTAACCTATCCGCATGAAGTATGTTCCGACCTGCATCCGACGTGTCTGTATTAATGGCTAGCTATAGAGAGCGCGTGTTGTACAGGATATTATTTCCAGTACATTGACTACGCTAAGCGACAACGGTAACGGTTTCGAATCGAGCTTAGATTTTCACATTTTCCACAGCTTCACACACATACGTAGAGGGGCACGCACGCGACGAGCTCCTGCCGGGTGGCTGAAGATGTGTGCGTAGTGTCGGTCGCTCGACAGGGAGTTAAGTAAATGAATTTATTTGTAGCGGGCTGCCCCGCCGCTCGAGGGTGCCGGCGCGCGATGTGCTGTGGCGACGACGACGGAGAGACGCATGCGGCGCGCAAAATAGTCTCAATACGCAGTTCCATCTGGAATGTGGATCGCGAGCGAGAGAGGGCTGAACGAGTGTGATACTGGAGCGGTGCCGCACGTTTTCGTTTGCCACTAAATCCGTAGCGGTCAGCTGAGGTTCGTGTGAGGCGGCAGGCTGTGCGGCTCGGCCGGGAGGCTCGCGGTCGGGCTCGCGGACGGTGCGCGGTGACGGGGAGCCCGGGCCGGCAGCTCGGCGACGGCGGGGCGGCGGCGGCGAGCGAGCGAGCGTGCGGCGGAGAGCGCGCCCGGAGCCTACTGGCGGGCGGGGAGGCGGCGGCGGCGGCGGGGGGCGGCGGCGCGGCCGAGCCCGCGCCTGCGCGCACACGCACCCAACACACTCACGCCCTACAATATTTATCTGGGATTAACCGGCGGATAAGATGGAAGCACGCTCGCCTCTCACGAGACGCGGGCCGGGCTGATCGAGTATCGGTGAGACGAGCTGGTGTAACTGCCCCCTAGTCGCAAACAGAACTTACATAATATTGGACGAGGGCGCTCACGGAGCAGCGGAGAGGGCGCTCGCAAAAGTTCGTCAAACATTCAGATCGAATAAATTGTGCACGAGCAGATTGCGCGTTATCTTTATTTGTCGAGTGGAGCAGATTCTATCGGCGACTTAAAAATGATCGGCTCATTGGAGCGACGTCGGCGGCGGCGGCGGCGGCGGGAGGGCGCGGCGCGGCTTAGCAGCGGCTCGCAGAGGAGAAGTGGGGATTATCGGGTGACGTCACGCGGCGCGCAGGCGCGGAGGCGGCGCGACACTGCGACGTGACAGCTCCGCCTGACAGGCAGACAGGTGGCTACTCGCCGACAGTAGCCGACAGCGACGGCGAGCTCGGCGGCGGCAGCGGGGGCGGCGGCTGTGGCGGCGAGCGAGGCGGAGCGTGCCGCGCGGCACGTGATTATGAGATTGCCCGAGTGACTCGGCTGACCGACCTACGCCTACGGTGATCGCTGCTCAAGGCGGGACGAGGGCGGAGCGGGGGCCGCGCGGCGTCGCACCGTCGCGTCGTCGTCGTCGCGATATATTTAGGCAAACAGTATTACGTCAAATTAACACAATTATAATTTATTTATTTAATATAGGTCCACCAACAGGATTTTATAAAATAAAATTCACACGATAAATACGACATAGCATCGAGTTATTAATATCTCTAACCCTATTAAAAACAAAACTTTAGCTTTAGAAACCTACGAGAACAGGGGGGGTGGGGTAATTTTTTGCACATTTTTAGCTATATCATTAAGACCACTAAACTTAAAATTACGTATGGTGAGGTGGTTATTATACATTTATATTAATTAATATTTTAATCTGACACGGAAGGGTTACGTTTTTTCCTGTTAATGTACGGAAAAACATTAAACTAATGCGTTTGGAAAATTCTCGTCCCTCTCTCGAATTTGCCGCAACTATAATATTTACCTGACAGCATTTCCTTCCGATACATTCATTTAACCATTTTCACCAAAAATTTATCTAAAATTCGTCACACTTAAAAATAAAACACTATTTAGTTTTATTTTATAGTTTTTGTTTCTGGCTTATAATATAACTGACTTCTTTTATTCATTGATTGTAGGTTTTAGCGCTTTTTGATGTTCGTTTTCATTTCATCGTTGTGAATAAATAATATTCGGTGAAAATGTAATTCGTTAAAACATAATGGCGTTCGTCCGAGACAGAACTATACCACAGATTACTTAATAGTTACTTCGTAACAGATAAATCACTCCATAGAAAAAGTTCCATACCTTCGGCTTTAATAGCCTACTGCTTCACGCGTCCAATTCACGTCGCCAATCGCTGTGTGCGAAAATGTACCTAAACGATCGAGTGTAAAGTGTATTATTGCTTTGCAGCTGCGCGCAGTTGCGTGGGCGAGCGTGTAGTTATGTTTCGCGCGGCTGACGAATTTTTATTGAAATAGACCGCCGACGGCCCGCCGGGCGGTAGGTAGTTAGCGCGCGCAAGTACATAGAGTGCGTGAGGCCTGGCTATACGGTCAACGCTCGGGTTGCCCAATAGACCATATATTGCACTGCTGAACGGGAATATGCATATGTCTCAATGATATATTGTCAATGTTGTGTGGCGAAATAAATATCTGAATCTGAATCTTTATTAACCCACCTGATTAAATTTATCTTAGTTTGGAAATCAGTCCATTATGCGGAGACTGGATGAGCTACATTGATCCAGCGATTGTCTTGTAAATGAGTGTGTATTGTGATTGATTATGAACAGGCGACGCCCCCGCCGCGCGGCCCACCCGCGCTCGCCTATATTAAATTCCGTCGCAAAATGTAATAAACATGGCAGCACTCGACCCGCCCGCCCGCGGTGCGCGCGACCCCGAGACAATACGCGCGCGCCACACGCGGCGATAGGCGAGCGCGCACCACGTCCCAGCTCGGCTTAGTCGTCTAGTTCAGCGGTTCCCAAAAGGTGTTCCGCGGAACCCTGGGGTTCCGCGGGTCACTGGGGTTCCGCGGAAGGGGCACAGGGGTTAAGTGGGATACAGCCAGAAAAATAAAAAACGTGAAGGTGAAGGTTTTTAATTTCAAACCATAGTCTTACTATTCAAATCAAATATGATAATCCGCCAACAATTTAGTATAAAAAATTAGGTATAGGTCACAAATATATATTTTTTATGTTCACAATAGCTAATTAACTTTTTTAATTGACTTGGTGTTCCGCCAACCAGAAGAACGATCATTTAGAGTTCCGTAGACGAAAATAATTGGGAGCCGCTGCTCTAGTCGACATCGCCATTCAACTAATCATCAGGTATTGGCTGCGTACAGGACAACATGTCATCGAGCCCGTATGCGTATTAACTTTTCCGTGTTCAATAGGAGACAGTACTGCCTTGAAACGCGCACGGGTTTGTTAATCGTCTGGTCACTTATGTATGAGCGTTGGTGGTTCATTGGTAGAGTGTAGAGGAAAGTGTATAAATTTTTCTATTTCATGTTGATGGGTTCAAGTCCCCCTCGTGCAAGTAATTTTGTTTTTTTTAACTACATAAAAAAACTTTTCATCGGAAGTATTTTTTTTTACTTTTTTATGTTAAGCTTTGTTAGGGTATTAAACGTATGTTATGGTTATTTTTGATTAAACTAGAGAACAAAGCCGAGGCTGCTATGTGGCCATTCTCCGTCGAGTAGGGTAGTATCAACCCAGTCGGCTACGATTTAACCCCACCACCTTCTAAGGAGCAAGGCGAGGGACCTACAGTTTTACACCGGTTCCGAACGGCGAAGCAGCAGGTGTAAAGGGATGCAAGGAAATGTTTCAATCTACGGTAGTGTATCAGGAACTTAATTAGACGAACTCGTCGCATCATCAAAGCGAATGAGAGTGAGTGCGCTTGTTGGGGTGGGGTCGGTGGTGGGGGCGCAGTATAGCGGGGGGCGGCCAGGGAAGTGCTGAAGGAATCAGAGCGCGTCAACATAAAACTTGTGTCTGGCGGGCGATTGAAAGTTGAGCACAAGTGGGTCGCGACTCGCGCCGTCGCGCCGCCGCCGCCACCGCACCGCCCCCGCTCAGGCGGCGTCGCGTCGGCGGCGTTCACTTCAAATAAGTTCATACGTGAACAATGCAAGTATTTTATAAAGTCGTCGCGCTCCCACACGCTGCCTCAATCGATGACTCACTGGAAACTTCAAAGAAACCGCATTTAGAAGCCAACCGCACTGTGCCTTCACTTATAAGTACTAATTTATACTCGTACTGTGCCCAAGTTATGTATGTGCGTTTTAAATGAACACGGAAAAATAGAAAACCAGAACTGTTAATACATAGTAGGTATTGCGTATTCAGCAGTTCTTTGGTATTGCACTGTTGCCTACTCAAGTCCTCGTATTGTTTAGTAGTGATGTATGTCTACCTCAAATAAGCTTTTACACATGATTAAATCATAATTTTGAAGTCATCATTACATATAAAAAAATCAAAAAAGTTTTTATATTTCTTTAAATTAAAAAATGTATAGCCGCCTATGCAACTCAAACCCTTTACACAGAAAACAGATTGTTCGTACAATTAGGGCGCCAACCGGGGCATCTTCGGCAAGTATATTCTCATTTCGAAATAAACAATTAAATAAATTCCGCATACAAGTTCACTCCAGCACATTTCGATAATTGAGAATGTTTGCTTTATACATATATGTAGGAGGAGACAGGGTAGGTGTCTTTGGCGGCCGCACAACCGTTATTTCCACCCTATCTTCTTTAACTATAGTGTAGGCGCAGTAGCTCGAGCAACCCTAATACAAGACGCTGTACTTTTTTAATATTTCCAGGTACATAGGTAAGTACACGTAACAGATGCAACAAGGAACACCGTCACAGGTATAAGCTGTTCGCGGAGGCTGCGCGCATGCGCCGTTCCTTTCCCCTCTCCCCGCACGCCGACAAATATAATTACATAATTATTAGCGACCATGTTTTGATGCAAAATATTTAATGTCATGCATTTAGAAACTAAAACCGCATGAAAATGTGCGGACTACGAACGGCTTCCTGGGTTTTACTATTTTCACGGCCAATTGAGTATCCTTTTATTTTCTCATCCGAAATCGTAAAGAGGAATGTGCTACGATTATTTGTAAAGGGTGGTACGATCAGAATTCGACGAGTGACAACAAATAATTGTACAGTGTGCTACGATTATTCGTAAAGAGTGCTACTATCAGAATTCGTAGAGCGTGATCCAAATAATTTTAAAGCGTCCTACGATTATTAGTAGAGGGCTGTTACGATCAGAGTTAGTAGAGCGCGATACAAATAATTCTAGGTCGTGCTACGATTTTTCGCAGAGGGTGCTACGAACAGAATTAGTAGAGCGCGATACAAATAATTCTAGATCGTGCTACGATTATTCGTAGAGGTTGCTGCGGTCAGAATTCGTAGAACGTCATCCAAATAATTTTAAATCGTGCTACGGTTATTCGTAGAGGGTGCTACGATTAGAATTGGTAGGGCGCGATAGAAATAATTCCAGATCGTGCTACGATTATTCGTAGAGGGTACTACGAACAGAATTAGTAGAGCGCGATACAAATAATTTTAGATCTTGCTACGATTATTCGTAGAGGTTGCTGCGATCAGAATTCGTAGAAAGTGATACAAATAATTTTAAATCGTGCTACGATTATTCGTAGAGGACGCTACATTATTCTTAAAAGATGCTGCGATCAGAATTCGTAGAACGTGATGCAAATAATGTTAAATCGTGCTACAATTTTTCGTAGAGTATGCTACGATCAGTATTCATAGAACGTGATACAAATAATTTTAAACCGTGTTACGATTGTTCGTAGAGGGTGCTACGACTAGAATTAGAGCGCGATACAAATAAAAACTAGATCGTGCTACAATTATTCGTAGAGAATGCTGTGATCAGAATTGGAAGAACGTGGTCCAAATAATTTTAAATTGTGCTACGGTTATTCGTAGAGGGTGCTACGATTATTCGTAGAGGATGCTGCGATCAGAATTCGTGGCACACAATTACGAATCCACAATAAGAATAATACAATTATTATTCGTAGAGAATGCTAGGATCAGAATTCGTAGAGCGCTATACGATTAATTTTAGAGATTGCTAGGATTATTCGACGCACGCGCGGTGTTACGATTAGAATTTGTAATAATTCAAAACATGCAAAAAATTAAATTTGCGACGTGGACACTGGACACGTGTGCCAATGCGGGGCGGCCGGCAGCAGCGCGCGGGCGCGAGGCGCAGTACCGCACCCACACATAGCGGCGGTGCGGCGCGGCGGGCGGCGCGCGGTGTGCCGCATCGTAGCAGCAGCGGAGTCCGCCCCGCCCTATACACCAACAACGAGTGCATACTCGGCGCCCGCAGCGCGACGTGCCAGTGCAGCGCTGTTGGCTGAGCTTTATGTCGTGTTGTGCCAAAAATTGTCGCACTTTCCCATTTCGTTTTTTCAATGATATGGTTAGACAACACGAATAAAGTCATTATTTGAGCTCAAACAGTGACGCTCACATTTGTTTTTTTTTTTCAATCCGGTACGATTGGCCGAGTCAGACGGGCCAAAGCACATGCTCTAACCAGCCAATAACACCTCCGAGAAGATAGATAGATAGAAATACTTTATTGCTCCAAAACATTAACGGTAACAAACGATAAGTAATTTACATGAGGGGCAAAGGCGGACTTATCCCTTACAGGGATTTCTCCCAGTCAACCTTTGGATGTTTGAGAGTCGTATGTTGTGAGATATAAGTAGGTAGTAGCAAAAGACTTGAGTGTGGGAATGTAAAATATAATATATGGGAAATAACTATGATAAACTATAATATACACTACATAATATAAGTACATACTAGTTTAAACGTAGAAATCGCAAAATATAAATTAAATTAAATACATAAAACTATAAATTAAAAATACATATGAATTACAGATTATATAATACATAATACCTAAATATATACATACATACTTGTCTTTCAGAATTAAAGGATTTTTTAGCTATTGACTTCACACTGGCGGAGATAGTACAACTTTAAGTGTTTTTTGAATAACGGAAGCGACTTGCAGTGCCGTATACAGTGAGGTAGTAGATTCCACAGACGAGCTGCGTGCACAGAAAATGAGTTTGCATAAAATCCAGTTTTATGAGTGGAAATGGCTAAGATATTGTCATCACTTGACCGAAGCGTGACACCGTGGGAAGATAAGTATTGAAAACGTGAAGATAGGTACTCGGGAGCAGAAGGGTTGTTGATACAAGAATAAAGTTCTGCAGCCGCCTTAGGGAGTGTGCCGCAGCATAGACTTTTCGACTGACCTCACTGACCTGAGCCTGCCAAGATAGCGTATCATCCATAAGGATTCCGAGGTTTTTGACAACCCTAGTGTATGGTATGGCAGTACCGTTGTACATAATCTCAGGCAAGGAGGCACGATCAATCCTCGATAGTAGTCGAGGACTTCCGGCAATCATTGCCTGAGACTTATTTGGATTCACGATGAGTCCAAAGGATCTGGTCCAGCCAAAAATGGTGGCCAAATCAGCATTGATCACATCAATGATTCCAGCAATGTCGTCAATACTACCTGCCAGATATAGTTGTAAGTCAAGGTGCCGCACCGGAGACTTTCCTTTTGATTGTTGGCTATACTGATCTAGAGAAGATACCATCCACCGTATATATTTTACAAGCTGTGCCCGCGGCTTCGCCCGCTAACCTCATAAGCCATTTAACGCGATGAAAATGTGATTAAACGTAGCCTATAATTGATGGGAAGAACCAAGCTATCCGTAGAAGCAAACTGTATTAAAATCGGTTCAGTGGTTCTCGAGTTATAAGCGGACAGACAGACATACATACAGACAGAAAGCAGACGTTGGATTTTATTAGAGGTAACGATACTAGCTATCGTAACACCCAGCAGGGCTTGCTACATGACCATCTTACGTCCGGCATGGTGGTGCCATCCAAGTGGGCTACCATTTGAACATACCGCCTGTAAGGGGCAGGGGGGGGGGCTACAGTCTACACACAGGTAGTATGGAATGTTATTGGTTATATATATTGGTATATACTTACTTACTAAGAGACCAACACGTAGTAGGTGGCTAATAGTTGGCACACACCAGCAGCGAGCTGGCGTGTACGTACAATGCCAGTGTAATGCCGACACAACGGAGCCGGGCGGGCGGGAGCGGCCCGCGCGCCCGCCCTGTTGGGCCATGTCCAAATAGGTCATATTACTATTTCGCGAGGCAGTTCTTTGTGCGCGTCGGCGGCTCCGCTAGACGCGGCCGGAGTGGGGCATGAGGTGGCAATGTCGGCACATCTGTGGGGCCCGATAACGCGATATTCCGAGCCGACACGCATCGCAGTAGGGTATGTAGGGGGCTCCGAGCACACACTCGTGATTTTTCTAAGTCCGAGAATCAGGGGGCGTGGCCTAATTTGGGGTGTACGTAGGGCTTCGAAGTCAGGGTTCAGCTCCAGGGTGCCAGGTCAGGGTGCTGCGCCCTTGGTGTGTACGTAGGCCTTCGGAGTCAGGGTTCAGACCTTCGGATTCAGGATTCAGGCCTTAGGATTCAGGATTCAGGGTTCCAGATTCAGGGTTCAGGTCCAGGGTGCTAGGTCAGGGTGCTGCGCCCCATCCATTTGAGGCGTACGTAGGCCTTCGGAGTCATGGTTCAGCTCCAGGGTGCTGCACCCCACCAGCATGGTTCCACATGCACCGAGGCTTCACCCTGCCCCCTACCCCACCCCGCCCCTACCACCATACGCCGCCTCTGCCCGCGCTTCCCCGCCCCCTGCCTCACCGCCCGTTCTCCGCGGCTGACTCAGTATCTTTGGAATTTTACCTGTAGAGACGTGACGCCATTTGTCGTGACGTGACATCGGGTGGCAGGTTTTAACCTGTAGCAACCTGCAGGTACGACTTACCCCCCTACCCATTAATATAAAGATAACGTAACAATGTTCTGTGAAATGTATTCATACTCAGCATGACTGAGGCATCGTCAGTCAGGTAGGTTGGAGCCTAATGGTGTAGGAATGCAGACATGGCTGACTCAATATCTTTGAAATTTTACCTGTAGAGACGTGACGCCATTTGTCGTGACGTGACATCGGGTGGCAGGTTTTATCCTGTAGCAACCTGCAGGAACGACTTACCCCCCTACCCATTAATATAAAGATAACGTAACAATGTTCTGTGAAATGTATTCATACTCAGCATGACTAAGGCATCGTTAGTCAGGTAGGTTGGAGCCTAATGGTGTAGGAATGCAGACATGGCTGACTCAATATCTTTAGAATTTTACCTGCGCTATTCGTCCGAGTCGGCAGGTCTTCAAACATTCAACGATTGGCCACGTGCCCTCCGGCAGAAGCCTGAAGAAATGGTTAAGGCTGGGTTTTTCTACACTGGTTTTGGTGACAAAGTGGAGGAACACTCAACCAGTGGCGACCGGAAGACACACCGTAGGGAGGAGCACACGAGGCTAGACCGCTGCGCTTTCGTCTACATAATGAAGGGAGCTGACTTCGCCACAGTCAAAACAAAAGGATTGGACGAGATCGACATTCCGAGCTATTCGCCATACTTGTATGCGCCATCAGACGATGGAGCCTGTAACTTGAAATGATTAATTTTCAATAAATATTTTTACATTTAACAGTGAATACATTTATTTCAACCCACCCACACCCATAAATGAAACAAAAGTTAACAGAAATGTTTATTTATTTTCACAAATCTTAATGCTAAAGTGTACATGATATATGTTTTAGAAAAGTCACTTAAACCCATTATTTACATAAATGGGGCAACCTAAGTTTCGTCAGCAAATATTTATTTCTTGGTCAGGTCTATGATGGTTGTTTTAAAGATGATGATGATGGCGTGGTAGATAGGTTAGAAATCAGCTTGCTGTCGCGCTGGTTAATGGTGATATGTATGATGGCCCATTACCTCTGAGAAAGAATTTTATTGGATGTTGTCAGAATATTTTAATTTTTCATGACATATTTTATTATTTAATTTACGTACAAAGTGGAAATCTTATACTCTTAATCTATTTGTATAACATTTTGCTGCGCATCTAACATTTGCGTAACGATATTGGCTATAGCGGAAATTATCCTTCGCTCATATTGGTTTAGCTCTGGGGTCTGCTGCACAATGCCTAACGTTGGCGATTGATGCTGCTGAGTGATCCAATCTGAAGATTGCAATGTGCACACGTTTGATGTTGGATCTTGCTTGTGCGATGTCAGCGGTGATGGCGGCGAATAGTATGCAGATGAGTATCGCGGTGGAGATGTCGCTGGTAGAGGTGGCGATGGTGAATAATTCATCAGGGTATACGTAGGTGAGCCGTAGGTGGGTGAGTATCGCGTTGGATATATCGTTGGTGGAGATGTAGGTGGTGAATTAAGCAGCTGTGAGTCTTGCGCAAGCGAACCCACCCAACTTATGAGTGGTGGTGCGGAAATGTATTAGGACAGTGTTTTTCAAACTGTGGATAGCGAAGCCAGTGCTAGGTCAGGGTGCTGCGCCCCACCAGCGTGGTTCCACTGGCACCGAGGCTTCGCCCCTTCCCCCTACCCCGCCCCGCCCCTGCCACCCCCCCTCCGCCAGTCAGGTAGGTTGGAGCCTAATGGTGTAGGAATGCAGACATGGCTGACTCAATATCTTTGGAATTTTACCTGTAGAGACGTGACGTAATGAAGTACCACTCCAACCTATCGTCCTGTGAGTTACACCGAGTCGAGATCGAGGAGGTGAAAGCTCATGCCACTCGGTGTGCGAGTTGGACTCGCACTTGGTCGGGAAACTGGCTCGGTTGACTATATCAACTACAACCTACAGTTATACGTTTATCCTACAGTTGGTGAAAGCTGCAAGTTGAAATCAAACTTATTACAATGGCTCAAGGTACATTATTTATGTTTGATTCCTGCCTACGTGCCGGAGTACCTAGCGTGTTAATACTTGCTTACAGTGTGACTCATTTAGGGATGAACAATTAGAAATTGTGGTGTGAAGGGTGGTTGGTGAAAGCTGCAAGTTGAAATCAAACTTATTACAATGGCTCAAGGTACATTATTTATGTTTGATTCCTGCCTACGTGCCGGAGTACCTAGCGTGTTAATACTTGCTTACAGTGTGACTCATTTAGCGATGAACAATTAGAAATTGTGAACTGGGGTTGACAAAAGAGCTCATTAGTGGTAGATACCAAGGGATCGCTCACAGGCAACGCAGATTGAGACTTGTTGAAATATACCAATTGTTGTGGAGATATTTTTAAATGTAAAATTTTCTTAGTGCAACTATTGTGAAAGATAACTGATGTCTGGGGTTGAACAAAAGAGCTCATTACTGGAAGGTATCAACGGGTCGCTCACAGGTGACGCAGCGCAGGTTGAGACTTGCAGAAACATGAAAATGTTTGGTGAAATTATTTAAAAGTAATATCGCGCTGTGATAAAGTGTAGGTAAGTCGACCCTTCCCACAACAGCCATTATTAAAGATAATAGACGTCTTTGGGGGTTGAACAAAAGAGCTCTGTACTGGGAAAAACCAACGGGTCCATCTCGTTCGACGCAGATTGAGACTTGTAGAAACATGAAAATGTTTGACAAATTTTTAAAGTAAAATATTTTTTAGTATATACTTTTTCCACATCATCATGTGAGGGGGTGGGGGCTATTTATCTATATAGCTCATGTTTATAAGACTGAGCGCACAATTTTAGTAAAACAGTTCGATCGCAGCAGCACACCGACTTGTATCTCTACACACCACGGTGAGCTGATTTCTAAATATCGACCACACCAGTATCATCTTCACACCAACCATCATGGACCTAACCAAGATCAACGAAGCGGGCAAGCGAGCCTTCCTGGAGACGCGGAAACTCGCCATCTTGGAGATTGGAAAACTCTACCGAGTGACCAACTTGCGCAAAGTTGCAACCAAATACGGAGATCGCATTGTAGCTGACATCGATGAGACTTTCTGCGTCTTCCTACCCAAGCGGATGATCGACGCCTTCAACAAGGATGGGAAGATGTTCGAAGATATGGTTGAAGCTAGCAGAGAAAACATGCTTGGGCTGAAATACCTTGGTGGGACGTATAATGCTATCGAGTTCGATAGTATGTAAGAAGAGGGCGTGGAAATGTATGTGGAATACCAACGTTTTAGCTGTACGATTTTAGAAATAAATTTTTTTGTCTAATATATGTACTGTGTATTAAGGAAAATAACCTTATGTAATAAAGCTTATAATTGAACAATATTTTTTAATTTTCATACCCAACCGCACTAGATAATACCTAGGTATATAGTTATTAGTTTCTTAGTAAGAAACTCTAACAATTTTGTGAATCATCAAAATGTATTTCACTAAGGTTGGAAACAAAAGATTAAAAATTGTGGGAATTCTTTTCATAGCTTCAGCCCACAACTTTACCTGCGCACATGTAGGTACTTCTGGCATGAGGGGGCTGCTTCTAGATTAGGAAAGGTGGGTTGACGCTTGAGTTTAAATAATATTATTTCGAGGCATCATTTAAAATTGAAACGTCGTGCAAGCAAGTTCTCAAAGAAATCAACATCATGGGAGTGACCGCTAAATGGCGAATTAACAGCACCGCGCAAGTGCAGGTGGCCATCGTGCGGCACAACAGTGGAAAATTCAATGATGGCGAGCTGTATCGCTGTATTCAGCTAACCTATTCTTCAGGTGAGATATATTTGTCATTATAATATATATTTTATACATACCACTTTTTTTACAGAATCACAATGTTTACTCGATGTGAACCTATTATACCTTATCACTATTTGATCATTGTCAGCCTCGGTAGCTCAGTGCTGTGTCAACAGCTGTAAAGCAACCCTGGGTGCGGATAGTGCTGAGATGGGTGATTGATCACTCATCCGTTGGAGGCTGACCGTGGTTCGGATCCTACGTTAAACTGTAGGATAAACGTATAACTGTAGGTTGTAGTTGATATAGTCAACCGAGCCAGTTTCCCGACCAAGTGCGAGTCCAACTCGCACACCGAGGGTTCCGTATCACCATATCATGGTCAGCACCACTCACGCCATTAATCTACCTGAGATGGGGCCTGGCGGCGAAGCTTTACAAGCGCAATTGTTCAGCCGGAAGCCGGAGCCGGTGGGGTAGCACGTTAAATTTATTAACATTTTATTAGGTAATAATTACTCCAATTAACTACTCTATTAAACTGATATGAAACTTAGGCGGTAATATTTCTAAAAATTATTTTGATTGCTCCAATTAAAACAAGAATTACATTTATTGAAGTTTTATTAGGTACCTATTAATTATCCCCATTAACCTGATAAGACCCTTAGCCTACAGAAAACGTTCAACGAGCCAACATTTCCGAGAGTTGGTGGATGACTCAAGATTCGGGAAGCATGATACCGGATTCGGGAATCATGAATTGGAGCCCAGGAGGTGGCGAGGGTGGCGGAGCGGGGGTAGCGGGGGTGGGGTGGCACGCTAAATTAATATTTTTTTTTTATTAGGTATTAATTACCCCAATTAACTACTCTATTAAACTGATATGACGCTTAAGCGGTAACATTTCTAAAAAATATTTTAATTACTCCAATTAAAACGAGAATTACATTTATTGACGTTTTATTAGGTATTAATTACCCCAATTAACTGACAAATAGTGCAGGGGTCCATCGTGCGGCACAAGAGCTGTATCGCTGCATTCAGCTAACCTATTCTTCAGGTGAGATATATTTGTCATTATAATATATATTTTATACACACCACTTTTTTTTTTACAGAATCACAATGTTTACTCGATGTGAACCTATTATACCTTATCACTATTTGATCATTGTCAGCCTCGGTAGCTCAGTGGTGTGCCAACAGCTGTAAAGCAACCCTGGGTGCGGATAGTGCTGAGATGGGTGATTGATCACTCATCCGTTGGAGGCTGACCGTGGTTCGGATCCTACGTTAAACTGTAGGATAAACGTATAACTGTAGGTTGTAGTTGATATAGTCAACCGAGCCAGTTTCCCGACCAAGTGCGAGTCCAACTCGCACACCGAGGGTTCCGTATCACCATATCATGGTCAGCACCACTCACGCCATTAATCTACCTGAGATGGGGCCTGGCGGCGAAGCTTTACAAGCGCAATTGTTCAGCCGGAAGCCGGAGCCGGTGGGGTAGCACGTTAAATTTATTAACATTTTATTAGGTAATAATTACTCCAATTAACTACTCTATTAAACTGATTTGAAACTTAGGCGGTAATATTTCTAAAAATTATTTTAATTACACCAATTAAAACGAGAATTACATTTATTGACGTTTTATTAGGTATTAATTACCCCAATTAACTGACAAATAGTGCATTTTATTAGGTATTAATTACCCCAATTAACTACTCTATTAAACTGATATGAAGCTTAGGCGGTAACATTTCTAAAAAATATTTTAATTACTCCAATTAAAACGAGAATTACATTTATTGACGTTTTATTAGGTATTAATTACCCCAATTAACTGACAAATAGTGCAGGGGTCCATCGTGCGGCACAAGAGCTGTATCGCTGCATTCAGCTAACCTATTCTTCAGGTGAGATATATTTGTCATTATAATATATATTTTATACACACCACTTTTTTTTTACAGAATCACAATGTTTACTCGATGTGAACCTATTATACCTTATCACTATTTGATCATTGTCAGCTTCGGTAGCTCAGTGGTGTGCCAACAGCTGTAAAGCAACCCTGGGTGCGGATAGTGCTGAGATGGGTGATTGATCATCACTCATCCGTTGGAGGCTGACCGTGGTTCGGATCCTACATTAAACTGTAGGATAAACGTATAACTGTAGGTTGTAGTTGATATAGTCAACCGAGCCAGTTTCCCGACCAAGTGCGAGTCCAACTCGCACACCGAGGGTTCCGTATCACCATATCATGGTCAGCACCACTCACGCCATTAGTTATAATGCTTCATACACTACTATTTTGGCACCTATATTTATTATTAAGACCTATACTCAGGGCATTGAGGTTACCAATGTGTTAAAAAAAAATCTGAAATCGGCACTCTTGTTAGCACAAAAGGGCCATTGACGATTTAAAAAAAATTAATGTTTTGTCGTTTTATGTATCTCTTTTCAAATTTTATTTATTGCTGCGTTGTATTTAGTTATATTATTTTATTGTGTTGTTACTTTATGTATTATTCTGTTTTTGCTATCCTTTGTGTTATTATAAGGTATTATTTTAAAGTTGTTATTTATAGTGTTAGTCATTTGTTTGTTTATTGATAGAAAAAGGTACTGTGCTTATGTTAGGTTAGCACCATTGTTACATTATCATATCTACCTAAGGGTAGACCGGGCAGGATCTACCTGAGATGGGGCCTGGCGGCGAAGCTTTACAAGCGCAATTGTTCAGCCGGAAGCCGGAGCCGGTGGGGTAGCACGTTAAATTTATTAACATTTTATTAGGTAATAATTACTCCAATTAACTACTCTATTAAACTGATATGAAACTTAGGCGGTAATATTTCTAAAAATTATTTTGATTGCGCCAATTAAAACAAGAATTACATTTATTGAAGTTTTATTAGGTACCTATTAATTATCCCCATTAACCTGATAAGACCCTTAGCCTACAGAAAACGTTCAACGAGCCAACATTTCCGCAGGGTTCAGGTCCAGGGTGCTAGGTCAGGGTGCTGCGCCCCACCAGCGTGGTTCCACTGGCACCGAGGCTTCGCCCCTTCCCCCTACCCCGCCCCGCCCCTGCCACCCCCCTCCGCCCCAGCCTTCACCCCTCCGCAGTATCCCTGCCGCCCGATCGGAGTCAGGGTTCAGCTCCAGGGTGCCAGGTCAAGGTGCTGCGCCCCATCAATTTGTCAGTTAATTGGGGTAATTAATACCTAATAAAACGTCAATAAATGTAATTCTCGTTTTAATTGGAGTAATTAAAATATTTTTTAGAAATGTTACCGCTTAAGCGTCATATCAGTTTAATAGAGTAGTTAATTGGGGTAATTAATACCTAATAAAAAAAAAATATTAATTTAGCGTGCCACCCCACCCCCGCTACCCCCGCTCCGCCACCCTCGCCACCTCCTGGGCTCCAATTCATGATTCCCGAATCCGGTATCATGCTTCCCGAATCTTGAGTCATCCACCAACTCTCGGAAATGTTGGCTCGTTGAACGTTTTCTGTAGGCTAAGGGTCTTATCAGGTTAATGGGGATAATTAATAGGTACCTAATAAAACTTCAATAAATGTAATTCTTGTTTTAATTGGAGCAATCAAAATAATTTTTAGAAATATTACCGCCTAAGTTTCATATCAGTTTAATAGAGTAGTTAATTGGAGTAATTATTACCTAATAAAATGTTAATAAATTTAACGTGCTACCCCACCGGCTCCGGCTTCCGGCTGAACAATTGCGCTTGTAAAGCTTCGCCGCCAGGCCCCATCTCAGGTAGATTAATGGCGTGAGTGGTGCTGACCATGATATGGTGATACGGAACCCTCGGTGTGCGAGTTGGACTCGCACTTGGTCGGGAAACTGGCTCGGTTGACTATATCAACTACAACCTACAGTTATACGTTTATCCTACAGTTTAACGTAGGATCCGAACCACGGTCAGCCTCCAACGGATGAGTGATCAATCACCCATCTCAGCACTATCCGCACCCAGGGTTGCTTTACAGCTGTTGACACAGCACTGAGCTACCGAGGCTGACAATGATCAAATAGTGATAAGGTATAATAGGTTCACATCGAGTAAACATTGTGATTCTGTAAAAAAAGTGGTATGTATAAAATATATATTATAATGACAAATATATCTCACCTGAAGAATAGGTTAGCTGAATACAGCGATACAGCTCGCCATCATTGAATTTTCCACTGTTGTGCCGCACGATGGCCACCTGCACTTGCGCGGTGCTGTTAATTCGCCATTTAGCGGTCACTCCCATGATGTTGATTTCTTTGAGAACTTGCTTGCACGACGTTTCAATTTTAAATGATGCCTCGAAATAATATTATTTAAACTCAAGCGTCAACCCACCTTTCCTAATCTAGAAGCAGCCCCCTCATGCCAGAAGTACCTACATGTGCGCAGGTAAAGTTGTGGGCTGAAGCTATGAAAAGAATTCCCACAATTTTTAATCTTTTGTTTCCAACCTTAGTGAAATACATTTTGATGATTCACAAAATTGTTAGAGTTTCTTACTAAGAAACTAATAACTATATACCTAGGTATTATCTAGTGCGGTTGGGTATGAAAATTAAAAAATATTGTTCAATTATAAGCTTTATTACATAAGGTTATTTTCCTTAATACACAGTACATATATTAGACAAAAAAAATTATTTCTAAAATCGTACAGCTAAAACGTTGGTATTCCACATACATTTCCACGCCCTCTTCTTACATACTATCGAACTCGATAGCATTATACGTCCCACCAAGGTATTTCAGCCCAAGCATGTTTTCTCTGCTAGCTTCAACCATATCTTCGAACATCTTCCCATCCTTGTTGAAGGCGTCGATCATCCGCTTGGGTAGGAAGACGCAGAAAGTCTCATCGATGTCAGCTACAATGCGATCTCCGTATTTGGTTGCAACTTTGCGCAAGTTGGTCACTCGGTAGAGTTTTCCAATCTCCAAGATGGCGAGTTTCCGCGTCTCCAGGAAGGCTCGCTTGCCCGCTTCGTTGATCTTGGTTAGGTCCATGATGGTTGGTGTGAAGATGATACTGGTGTGGTCGATATTTAGAAATCAGCTCACCGTGGTGTGTAGAGATACAAGTCGGCGTGCTGCTGCGATCGAACTGTTTTACTAAAATTGTGCGCTCAGTCTTATAAACATGAGCTATATAGATAAATAACCCCCACCCCCTCACATGATGATGTGGAAAAAGTATATACTAAAAAATATTTTACTTTAAAAATTTGTCAAACATTTTCATGTTTCTACAAGTCTCAATCTGCGTCGAACGAGATGGACCCGTTGGTTTTTCCCAGTACAGAGCTCTTTTGTTCAACCCCCAAAGACGTCTATTATCTTTAATAATGGCTGTTGTGGGAAGGGTCGACTTACCTACACTTTATCACAGCGCGATATTACTTTTAAATAATTTCACCAAACATTTTCATGTTTCTGCAAGTCTCAACCTGCGCTGCGTCACCTGTGAGCGACCCGTTGATACCTTCCAGTAATGAGCTCTTTTGTTCAACCCCAGACATCAGTTATCTTTCACAATAGTTGCACTAAGAAAATTTTACATTTAAAAATATCTCCACAACAATTGGTATATTTCAACAAGTCTCAATCTGCGTTGCCTGTGAGCGATCCCTTGGTATCTACCACTAATGAGCTCTTTTGTCAACCCCAGTTCACAATTTCTAATTGTTCATCCCTAAATGAGTCACACTGTAAGCAACTATTAACACGCTAGGTACTCCGGCACGTAGGCAGGAATCAAACATAAATAATGTACCTTGAGCCATTGTAATAAGTTTGATTTCAACTTGCAGCTTTCACCAACCACCCTTCACACCACAATTTCTAATTGTTCATCCCTAAATGAGTCACACTGTAAGCAAGTATTAACACGCTAGGTACTCCGGCACGTAGGCAGGAATCAAACATAAATAATGTACCTTGAGCCATTGTAATAAGTTTGATTTCAACTTGCAGCTTTCACCAACTGTAGGATAAACGTATAACTGTAGGTTGTAGTTGATATAGTCAACCGAGCCAGTTTCCCGACCAAGTGCGAGTCCAACTCGCACACCGAGTGGCATGAGCTTTCACCTCCTCGATCTCGACTCGGTGTAACTCACAGGACGATAGGTTGGAGTGGTACTTCATTACGTCACGTCTCTACAGGTAAAATTCCAAAGATATTGAGTCAGCCATGTCTGCATTCCTACACCATTAGGCTCCAACCTACCTGACTGGCGGAGGGGGGGTGGCAGGGGCGGGGCGGGGTAGGGGGAAGGGGCGAAGCCTCGGTGCCAGTGGAACCACGCTGGTGGGGCGCAGCACCCTGACCTAGCACTGGCTTCGCTATCCACAGTTTGAAAAACACTGTCCTAATACATTTCCGCACCACCACTCATAAGTTGGGTGGGTTCGCTTGCGCAAGACTCACAGCTGCTTAATTCACCACCTACATCTCCACCAACGATATATCCAACGCGATACTCACCCACCTACGGCTCACCTACGTATACCCTGATGAATTATTCACCATCGCCACCTCTACCAGCGACATCTCCACCGCGATACTCATCTGCATACTATTCGCCGCCATCACCGCTGACATCGCACAAGCAAGATCCAACATCAAACGTGTGCACATTGCAATCTTCAGATTGGATCACTCAGCAGCATCAATCGCCAACGTTAGGCATTGTGCAGCAGACCCCAGAGCTAAACCAATATGAGCGAAGGATAATTTCCGCTATAGCCAATATCGTTACGCAAATGTTAGATGCGCAGCAAAATGTTATACAAATAGATTAAGAGTATAAGATTTCCACTTTGTACGTAAATTAAATAATAAAATATGTCATGAAAAATTAAAATATTCTGACAACATCCAATAAAATTCTTTCTCAGAGGTAATGGGCCATCATACATATCACCATTAACCAGCGCGACAGCAAGCTGATTTCTAACCTATCTACCACGCCATCATCATCATCTTTAAAACAACCATCATAGACCTGACCAAGAAATAAATATTTGCTGACGAAACTTAGGTTGCCCCATTTATGTAAATAATGGGTTTAAGTGACTTTTCTAAAACATATATCATGTACACTTTAGCATTAAGATTTGTGAAAATAAATAAACATTTCTGTTAACTTTTGTTTCATTTATGGGTGTGGGTGGGTTGAAATAAATGTATTCACTGTTAAATGTAAAAATATTTATTGAAAATTAATCATTTCAAGTTACAGGCTCCATCGTCTGATGGCGCATACAAGTATGGCGAATAGCTCGGAATGTCGATCTCGTCCAATCCTTTTGTTTTGACTGTGGCGAAGTCAGCTCCCTTCATTATGTAGACGAAAGCGCAGCGGTCTAGCCTCGTGTGCTCCTCCCTACGGTGTGTCTTCCGGTCGCCACTGGTTGAGTGTTCCTCCACTTTGTCACCAAAACCAGTGTAGAAAAACCCAGCCTTAACCATTTCTTCAGGCTTCTGCCGGAGGGCACGTGGCCAATCGTTGAATGTTTGAAGACCTGCCGACTCGGACGAATAGCGCAGGTAAAATTCTAAAGATATTGAGTCAGCCATGTCTGCATTCCTACACCATTAGGCTCCAACCTACCTGACTAACGATGCCTTAGTCATGCTGAGTATGAATACATTTCACAGAACATTGTTACGTTATCTTTATATTAATGGGTAGGGGGGTAAGTCGTTCCTGCAGGTTGCTACAGGATAAAACCTGCCACCCGATGTCACGTCACGACAAATGGCGTCACGTCTCTACAGGTAAAATTTCAAAGATATTGAGTCAGCCATGTCTGCATTCCTACACCATTAGGCTCCAACCTACCTGACTGACGATGCCTCAGTCATGCTGAGTATGAATACATTTCACAGAACATTGTTACGTTATCTTTATATTAATGGGTAGGGGGGTAAGTCGTACCTGCAGGTTGCTACAGGTTAAAACCTGCCACCCGATGTCACGTCACGACAAATGGCGTCACGTCTCTACAGGTAAAATTCCAAAGATACTGAGTCAGCCGCGGAGAACGGGCGGTGAGGCAGGGGGCGGGGAAGCGCGGGCAGAGGCGGCGTATGGTGGTAGGGGCGGGGTGGGGTAGGGGGCAGGGTGAAGCCTCGGTGCATGTGGAACCATGCTGGTGGGGTGCAGCACCCTGGAGCTGAACCATGACTCCGAAGGCCTACGTACGCCTCAAATGGATGGGGCGCAGCACCCTGACCTAGCACCCTGGACCTGAACCCTGAATCTGGAACCCTGAATCCTGAATCCTAAGGCCTGAATCCTGAATCCGAAGGTCTGAACCCTGACTCCGAAGGCCTACGTACACACCAAGGGCGCAGCACCCTGACCTGGCACCCTGGAGCTGAACCCTGACTTCGAAGCCCTACGTACACCCCAAATTAGGCCACGCCCCCTGATTCTCGGACTTAGAAAAATCACGAGTGTGTGCTCGGAGCCCCCTACATACCCTACTCATCGCTAATGGAATACGGCGCAGATCCAAAGATGTACTATGTACTAGCGTACTAGATAACTCACTCGGCCAACTAACATGTTCCACCGAGTTGCGGTTCACGGCCCTCAAGTCTCTTAGTAGAGCGCGAGAGGCCATAGCGCGCAGTCGTCGCCTGCCTGCTGCGATCGCGCCTCGCCTACTTTAAACTAATACATTTACACATCTTCGTCGATGCGAAGGTGCGATGGCGAAGACAATATGCACACCGACGCACGAGTGCGATCATTCTCCCTACCCCTTGCCTCTCTCCCGCCCCGCGCGCGCTCTCCTCTTCCGCTCGACTCTGCGCTCCGCCTCCCCGCTAGCTTACCCTATACCTCAGCCGCTGCGACACCGCTTCTCTGAATATTTCTTCCGAGAGATAACTCTATTATATAATTCCTCTTTGCACAGATCCGAGTTTGAACCACCTCCGCGCAGCCCGCGTTCCATGCACGTTACAGTTATGTTCCCGCTCGCAATGCCATTTTGATTACAGCGACGAAACGGCGGTCGTCTTCAAGCGTTCAATTTGCCAGATCAGTCAGTCATTCGGCGTTTTGGTGTTCACTGCTGGACAGACGCCTCCCATAGGCCTTTTCCAATCATCGTGGCCTTCAGCGGAACGGAGCTACGTCGGGTCCCATCTGCCGGATCATCTTCCCACTCTCCCGTTTTCCCGTTGACGGCCGCCAGTGTAGGACACGCCAGAGCAGAGCGAGTACGAATGGACGAGGTCGAGACGAGCCACTTTCTCATCGCGGCATGCATGATAATACCTGAAAGACTCGCTTCCGAAACAAAGTGAACAGTGACGGCGGCGTATCGCGTGGTATCGCCGCGCCGCCGTCAGTAAGTGAAGAAGGTAGCAGGCAGCAGGCGGCGGCGTCGAGATGGCGGAGGCGGCAGGAAGTAAACGAGAATGTCGCGTGATGTGGCGAGTTCGTGACGCAACCTCCCGCCCTTACCCCCCGCACCCCCCGCACCCGACACTCCGCCAATTATTACAACAATTCATAACGGAGGAGCGCAGCTAACCGCTTTATAAGTGCCGCCAACACCAACTGCAGCTGCCGTCCGTATACACGCCCCTCTACCAGTGGCGGCTTTGACCAATACATTTTACTGAGGCTAGAGAGCGTTCCAACTAAAAGTTCCCTTCGCCGTTATCTTGGCTCAACTGTCTATCTGTCAAAAGAGCGTTGAGGGTTGCTATGTGTACAGATTTACCCGTAATTATCAGTATTTACCGTATTTTTTGTACGGTAAATACCGATTACATTATTAGGTGATATAATCTTCACAATCTGGCAGCACGAATTTAAGCACTGACAGTGGAGCCAACATAACGGCGAAGGGAACTTTTAGTTGGAACGCTCTATACTAAAAATCTACCTACATAATAGCTATTATTTTATTAATGTTGTATTTCAGTTTTTATTTCGAGGACAGGACGTGCCCAAAATCTAGCAATAAATAAACAGCCATGTTGATTGCGTTAGTTAATGTGGATCAGACAGATATAATAACATGGAAATTACTAATAAAACTTCATTCAAACTTATCCATAAACCCTAGGTTCTACACACGAAACGAAAGTTTTAGTTGTGTTTTAAAAGTATTTAAAGCCATTATATTTAGCAACGGTTCCATTTGAAAACTTTAAATTCGTGCAAATATAAATAAAATTGTATTTTTTTGTTATACGCTTAATAAAAACTAAAATAAAAATCTCTCGAGTTGAAGGTAAGCGTAGTTTTAGTTTAGAGAAAGTAAAAATCCGCATCGCGACTGGTAAACCTGCGATTGTACCGCGATCTAGAACCACTGCATCTCGTAGGGATGTCAGCTTTGCTCTATCGCTTATTCCATGAGGAATGCTCGGAGGAGCTGTTTGTTGTTCATCTCCGCAACAAGCTCACTGATATGTATACAGGGTGTATCAGGATAGGTTTGAGAAACTTCAGGAATAGAAAGTACTCATTATTAGAAGAAAAAAATCCTTATCACTCAAATCGAAATTCCGTTGTTTTTTTGGTCATACAAAAGTTGGAAATTGTAATAAAAACTCGATGGACAGTGAGACTGGAGAGTGCAGTAAACTAATTCAGACCTCTTTTTCTTTTGAGGTCATTGAACTTTCAGTGTTTGGAATTTACCTACACGCAGTTCAATTGTCCTAGTTATGTATGCAACCTACCCATTTTTATTCATGGGTTAGAATTTATTTTTTATTTAATAAAGGCGGACGTTAACCATCCACCAAATCTTGAAGAATAGATTTTCACCAAAAAGTAATATGATCGAATCTGGGAAAAAGTTTCAGAGCTTTTCGTCTTCAAATATGGGCCCCTTTCGAACCCTGAAGTTTCGAAAACCTATCCTGATACACCCTGTAGATAGGCACCGGTCAGGCGGGCATGGAATTCACAATCCCCGCAAACGAACGAATGTCCATGGGCGTCGTTAGCATGTATGCAAGCGTGGAACGGTGCCACCAATCGCGCTTAGTATAAAAATATATTTGTGAGTAATTTCTTGAACACTTATCAGGCGAAATATTCATCTCTCCAAATTTCGAACAGCTGCATCTTCTATTGTGTGACGCAGGCTCCTGCGTTCTGTCACTTGTACGATTCTTATAAGATTCAATATAGAATTGTGGAGACATCAGTTCTAGGTTCGAATCCTGGTCGAGGCTTTTCGATTTTCGGCTTTGCATCTACCTTAATCTGTGTTCTGTCGAGTGCGCTGAAGCGAATGGGAGGCGGTGGCGGCGGCCGTCCACTCGCAGAATATCTAATGCAATTAGTGCAGTGCCGGGAGGCGCATACAATACGCGGACCGAACCTCCTCCCGCGCCCACACGAGGGCGAGCGCGGGGGGCGGGGGGCGGGGGAGGTAGTGTCGACCGACCTAACTGTATGTCGAATCACAGCGGCGACCTCCTTTCCTTCAGGCGAGCGAAACCCGCTAACGCTTGAATGCAATGAATCGTTCAGACAGGGTACGAGCTCTACACTATAAAGCGGAACGTCGGACCTGTCTGGCGTAACGGGTAAACACTAAAAACTTAACTATTGAAATGTGAAACACCACGGGATGGCAAGCAAGGTTGCGTTTATTGGTTGATGTAAATTTCAGACTAGACTTTGTTTTCATAAATTTTCCGGTGTTCATAAACAAGCAAATCAAGATTCAGGATAGTCCATTTAATTATTTCATAAGGAGGTTTATGTCTAGCAGAGTGTTGCGGAGAGTTTGGTATGAAAGTTTGAGGCCGCCAGAGGGCAGGCGTTCGTTTAGGGCTGAGGGAGGGAGGGAGGGAGGGGGCGCGGGGCGGGGCGGTGATGAAGATGTCTAGGTCCAATTTATTACAGTCATACATAAACATAACCGTAGAGGTAGAGACTGGCAGAGTGGACACGCCACGTCCTGCTCTAACCTCGACCCGTGCGCGTGAGTGCGCCCATCGACGGGAATACAATCAAACTTAATACCTAGTGTTGCAATGTTAAAACGTAGCCAACTAATTTGTTACAGAATATGCATTAGCTTAAGAAAAACGATTACTTACGTTTAGTCAAAAAAAAAATGTTATAAATATTTCAAACTGCCTTCCTTTAATTAAAATAAATGTGTTCATACGTTTGCTCTTTTTTTCTTCATTTGCATGTGATTTGCACATACATACGTTTCGTCCCCATTACTCCCTATTTAAATTTTAAATAACTAAAAATAAAATATACCATAGTTGACTTAAGTATTCAATTGAATGACATTAATCGGATTTGTGTAAGTTTATTTCAGAGCCCATTCACCACCAGTATACCCAATCGTAAGTATGCATATGCATGCTTACGATAGGGGTATAATTTTTTTTGTAGAGGTCAGTCAGTACAAACCACGAACGAACCACATTCCGTGGTTCGAACGTGGTATTGCTTTGAAGAGGGGAGAGTGGAGGCTTTGAAGAGAGGAGACAAATTATTTTAGTGAAATATTTTTTTGTTTGCGTAGCTTCGGAGAAAAACATTATAATAAAGAAACCGCCATTAATCCGACATCATTCATTCGCGTCATTACGCAGTTGATTGGTGTAGGCACTTGTGTTGCCATATATGAGACACAAGAAAGATTTGGTAAATTAGCGTATTTTGCGGAAAGTTGACATAAGCATAAAAAAACTGAATTCGTCGCCCCATCATGACTTTGTTAACATCCCTTTTGTTTACCTCTCCATTTTAGATATTAAGAATTATAATATTTACCATACAAAATAACGCCTCCCCCTCCCCGCGTTAAGGAGGGGGGGGGGGGGGGGGGGGGGGGTGTAAATTAATATATATTGACACTCGCTCCCCCCGCCCCCAACCCTCGGCTCCCCTCTTCAAAGCCACCCACATAATTCAGCACATGCGTGTCTAGGCAGTGGCAAACATATTTGTAAAGTAGACTAAGTGTACACTGAAAAAATTTCCAGTGAAGTTTCTTGTCAGTTCTTCTTCGCTGTGATAATCGAACTGGCGGAATATTACAATGTAAACATGACAAATCTGAGCGCAGTGTACGTACTGCCAATAGATGCTAAATAAACAATAAACAATAAACTACGAATGCACTCTATGATTCCCGCTATGAGAGGCGCTGCCGCGCTCCGCCCGCTGCGTTTTAGTTAGCGGAATATTGCAGAAAGCCACTATAATAAACAACTGCAATTTAAACCACCACTCCCCTCTCCCCACCGCGCCACCCGCCGCCCCCGCCGCGACCCGCTCCGCACCTAATGAATCCGCGCCCTCGGCGTTATGTGTTCACACTGCGAGTACGGGAGAAATAGTGGACAGTAGGTACATGTGTTCTAACTTGTGACTATTAATATGAGAAATAGAGATGAAGTTTATAAAGACACCTTAACGCTATTAATGGCTGCAAGTTCACGCTCCATCCACGCGAGCTAGCTCCATTGTCCCGCACAAACATTCTGGCATACAGATATTCTATCTCAGAAGTCCGTTCGGCTATGAATGTTGTCAGGCGTGCACATGCACATTGTATTAGTGTGCGAAACGTCGAGAGCGCTCAGGGCACGATCGCGACGCGGTCCACGCACACAACACACACAAGCGCGCTCATCAGTACACGTCACTACTACAACCAGAGCCAAGCGGTCTTCGTGAGATAGAACATCTGTACGTGACCACCCCCTGCGTGTCTACTTGGGCGGGCGGCGGCGCGCGCCGCTATAGCCTACAGCCGACCGCAGACTCCCTCCTGACGCTTTTATACAGGGTGGCCCAGTTATAGTGGTCCAACATTTTTTTTTTAGATGGAGGACATCATGTTGACTCATTGAAAAAAAACATTAGTTCCGCGAAAATCAATAGTTTAGAAGTTATGATTTTAATAATAAGTGACGTTTACTTTAATTTTTAAAATCTAATTTTTTAAAAACATTACTAAACAGTTTTTATGTGTAGATTAGCGCTGTTAGAGACAGGTTTGTAAATAATGTGAAATTGTAGTTGAACTAACGTTGTGAAAAATTTTTTTTTTTTTAAATTAAGGTAATCGTCACTTTTTACTGTAGTAACTTTGTACAAATGATGTTAATTTTGAATATGTTACAATTGTAACACCACTACTATTTATGGTCTGGAGAATTGTGATATGTATAGGTAGTTTTTAAGGGCATGGGCAAATCTCCGGTAGTAATTTTTTTTTCACAGTGATTTTTCAAAAATCATCAGTTTTAATGTAAACTGAACAAAAATTCACTGAAAGGGCTATAGCAACAGTACAGTCTAGGAGTAAACCTAAAAACTATTCATTACGTACTAGCTACATGTCTCCTCTACGTCCATACCAAATTTGATTCGATTTTGTGGAATAGATATCCAACTAGAGCGGTTTATGTGACTAAAATAGAGAAATTTCTAAAAAAGTTTTAAAAAATCATAACTTCTAAACTATAGATTTTCGCGGAACTAATGTTTTTTTTTTAATGAGTCAACATGATGTCCTCCATCTAAAAAAAAGTTTTTGGACCACTATAACTGGGCCACCCTGTATATTCGATGCCTTCGCTTTGTCGCGTGCAGCTAATCCCTCCCACGACACTGGCTTTAAAACTTCCATTTACGAGAAAGGACAGTTCTAATAGGACCAAAGCTATACATGTTTCGTACACATCAATACTAATAATAAATCTGTAAGGGATGCTCATGGAATAAGTTAATTTGTTTTATGAAATACTGACTCTGTAGACTCTATGTATGATACTAAAACTAAATTGAGGGGTTTTAGAAATCTAGCTTCCATATAGATACGGAACCCTAAAAAACTGACTATAGACTATAGATCAATGTGAGGCAGAGAGTGTTCGGCGGCGGTTGAGGAGGAGGTGGTGGTGGTGTGCGGTGGAGTGGCGCAGTGCGAGTGGGCCAGTTTTTGGCAGCGGCCGCGAATAAATCCGCGGAGTCGCGCGGCTACTCCAGGCGGTAGTGACAGCGCGCGCGCCGCCTCCGCCGCACCGCGCACCGCATCGCTACGTGCTCGCTCAGGGCCTGACTCGTGCTCAGGGCACACACGCTACAACATATTGTACGGTATTTGGATGCACGCAAAAAGTTCTGAAGATTATAGATAGATAGAAAATGCTATATTGCTGCAGTGAACATTAAACAGTAACATGTACATTAGAAAATTTACATAAGGTGCACAGGCGGACTTATCCCTTACAGATATTTGAAATTAAAATTCTTTATTTAACTTTTTGGCCACACAAAGATAGCATAGTAAACATGTGAATCAAAATTACAATAACAATTATTTTAAATACTTCTTACATTCAACCTTTGGATGTTTGAGATTCGATAATATAGTGGAATGTAAGTAGGTAGTAGCAAGAGTTGAGCGTGAGAATTGAAGATAAAATAATAATAAGAATACTTATTAACAATAACAATACATTATTTTAAATCAATCAGCTTTACTCACGGTTTCACTCCGAGCTATGTGGCTCGACGTTTCGGGCCAAGCGTATGGCCCATCTTCATGGAGCACTCTGCCTTGTGCGACGGTTGTCAGTTCTCTGCCAACCGTCGCACAAGGCAGAGTGCTCCATGAAGATGGGCCATACGCTTGGCCCGAAACGTCGAGCCACATAGCTCGGAGTGAAACCGTGAGTAAAGCTGATTGATTTAAAATAATGTCTAACAACCACGGTAATTTAAAAACCCATATAAATAACAATACATATAAGTAATGCTAGTTAAATACAAGCCATTCATGTGTTAACACAAATAAATTACAAAATATATAGAATATAATGTACAAATAAATATACATACATAAATACTTGTCCATTCAGGTTTATTGTGTGTCTTTTGTTCGAAGATTTTTTTTAATGCACTGCATCTGGGTGGCTGTGCCCGAGGTAGGAGAGTCAGCCACAGCCAATTTCACCCCCGAGGAGGTGCCAGTGCGGCTTGTAGGCATTCACTTTTAAATTACTATAAAACATTAAAGCGTACTAACTGTGGACGCCTCGTTCTTCTTCGCGTATCTTTGCAAAAACACGAGCATAAAAAATATACCAGCGTAGGTGCTGTGCTCAAACAACCATCAAACCCTTAGGTTTGAAACTCTTCACTTTTCGCGAGGTTAATGTTTGGTTTTCAGGGTTTTCAGCAGAAATCACGACGTGATTTGTGACGAGGTTCAACTAGGCGGTGTAAGTATCGGTGCATTTCTTTCTTAATATACATCTATGTACCTTCTCGGAGTATGGCACAGGTATGGCACCTAACTTCTCGGAGGTGATATTGGCTGGTCGGAACATGTGCTTTGGCCCCTCTGACTCAGCCACTCATACGCAATTACATAAAAAAATATATGTATACAATATGACACGTTCTCGGAACATTGCTGGCGCTACGTATCGCGCCGTTTGTAAGTCGAAGTAAAGCACACAGCGTGAGCGCACAGGCGCCGACTGTGGATTAGATGACCGTCGGACCGTTGAGGCTGGCTGTAGAATGGATTCCACGTAAAACTGTAGGTTCCTTCTCTCCCCTAACCTTACTAGCTGGTAGGGTTTGATGATATCACCGCACTAAATGAAGGTCGGTCGAAACGGATATGATCGCGTTTTGCGTCCAGTCCAGTTTAGCCATCACGGCCAAAGGGTAGCACTGCCTCGGCACTTAGTTAACCAAGGTCTGAACGGGTGTAGTAGATAACGTAGCCAACCGCGTCAGTACCACAAAAGAAAATATGACGATCTTGTGTCTCGAATTAAAACAAGGTTGATCACGAGAGACAAGTTGCTCGTGGCGGTAAGCGGCAGGTGGCCGAGTGGTTTGGGCATCGGCTTCTCATGCGAGAGGTCCCAGGTTCGAATCCAGTCGGCGTGTACGGTGGTAGGCTCAAATTGTAGCCGACTGGGTTGGTACCACCGTACTGGATGTAAGATGGCTGCATAGCAGCCTCGGCTGTGTTCTCCTCTAGTCCAGTATAGCCAGCAATCCAGGGAAGTCTCCGGTATGGCACCTACCTTCTCGGAGGTGATATTGGCTGGAGCATGTGCTTTGGCTCCTCCGACTTAGCCACCCATACCGGATTACATTAAAAAAAAAAGTTGCTCGTGGAACGGATTGTACTAGAACAGCAGTGTCGACGTGTTCTCGCCCGCGGACAGTGGTGTCCGCAGGTGTAGGTAGGACAGTAGGGGCGGGCGGGCGCGGCGAGTACTTACCCCGTCGTCCGCGGTGTCTATAAATTACCAATAATGCCGCTAATGTGTCCCGCGCTACCTCCCCCGCCCCGCCCCCGACAAGGGACCTACTAATTTGCACCATTCGGCCGCCGTACACGCTAATAGCTATGCCCACGGCTCCGCTCGTGTTAAGTATATCGTGATGTTATGAGCCTATAACAATCCGGATATATTATGTCAGATGGCAATGGTAAAAAACAGCATCTACATAAATCAGTTGAGCCGTTCTCGAGTTAAAGGCGAACATACACACACACAGAGACGGCAAACGTCACATTTTATAATATGTAGAAGAAGATAGAGAAGAGAAGATATAGTAAATTTTACTATATCTTCTCTTCTCTTAATCACTAAATCTTCTACTAAGTAGAAGATTTAGTTAGATAAATACAAGTTGGGCTGCACACGTCAGCAGAAGAAACGGCGGCCACTGGAGTAACCGCGTCCTACACTGGCAGCCGCGGACAACAAAACGGGGTGTGGAACGGGCACCATCCTCCTTGGGAACGGGTGGTCACCCGCCAGGTGGGACGACGACATCAAGTACGTCGGCGGGAAGCAGTAGTTCTGTACAGGTGAAGATCGGGAGGACTGGAGGAAAATTGGAGATGTCCAGCAGTCGACATGACTGACTGACGTTCCGGAGTGATCACCTCGCACAGCGTGCGTGAAAAAATAGACGGACGGAAAAAAAGAAACATCTCATCGATTTATAAAGCAGAATACGTGCCAGAACGTGATTGACTACGGAATCTTAAAAATGGCTAGTGTCAAACGAGACGATATAGCCGACATCACAGCTGATCTGTTATAATATGAATAATGACTACATCACCAAGAGCGCTTTGTATATGGAAGGGAACACCAAACACTGTGTCGCATAAATTCCTACCAATCAACTAAATGTATACAGGTGTCCTAAAAGTCAACGTTATCCCTTGGAGGGCTGATAGGCCAGCTCATTACTGACCAGAATATCACAATATGACCTTAATAAAAAGTCGTTAGTTTTCGAGATATTCGCACTTTTATAAATTTCGTGAAAATCAATACCCTAGATCAGTTTTTCGAGTGCCACAGGTACAAAATTCCATATTCCAAGATTCTATTTATTGTTACGCAACCCTGTATAGCCTTGCTATTGATCACAGGTCAAAAAAATTAATAACGAATAGTCCAATACCCTTAAAAAAATTGTTTTTGTCAAATTCATAGTAATTTATTATTTAATAGTCAAATTCCACCTCTTCATACCTTAAAAAAAATGTACCACGCTTACCTGTCAAGTTATTTTAAAAGATTGCTCATTTAGTGTAGTGTTTAAAATTATAAAACATTTGCTATATTTTCCTTTAGAAAAAAAAAATTACCATTTTAGTGCAAAAATTAAAGACCGGTCCGGTCGATTATCAGATTCAAACTACGAAATTATGACGAATTTGGAAGACATTTTTCGCAATTTATGGCAAATTACAAATTTTAAGAGTAAAATTTTAATAGAAATTAAGCATAAAATGTTCATAAATATCACATTTCCAAAAAAAAAAAAAAATTTGTTTAATAAATTCCTGCCACTTTAATTTAACAAGTGTTTTAATTCGAATTACTATTTTACTGAAATGATATGATGAATGATATAATGATATGATGAGTAGCCCCACTGCATCTCTCCCCGTGTATGTCGTAAAATGCGACTAAGGGATATGACTCCCCTCTTATTAATAGGTGGTAGGGTTTAACGCGCCCGGGTTGGTACCACCACACTGAATGAAAGGTCGGTCGAAACGGATATGTAAATAGTTTGTGTTTTCCGTCCAGTTCAGTGTAGCCGGCACGACCGAAGGGAAGCACTGACGTGGCACCAAGTTCACCCAGTGTTATGGGCTGACATCACGGATGTTGTAGGTGATGTAGCCAACCGTGTCAGTTTCCATAAAAAAAAATTATTTTCCACAAGTTCCTTTTGCATTAAAATGGCAATATATTCTTTTAAAGGAAAACATAGTAGGTAAATGTTTAAAATTTTAAGAACTACCTAGACGAGATATCTTTTAAATAACTTGCCAGGTGGTTTTACTCTTAAAATTCATAATTTGCCATAAAACTGCGAATAATATCTGCCAAATTCGTCATAATTTCGTAGTTTGAATCTGGAAATCGACCGGACCGGACTTTAATTTTTGCACTAAAATGGTAATATTTTTTTTTCTAAAGGAAAATATAGCAAATGTTTTATAATTTTAAACACTAAACTAAATGAGAAATCTTTTAAAATAACTTGCCAGGTAAGCGTGGTACATTTTTTTTAAAGTATGAAGAGGTCGAAATTGACTATTAAAAAATAAATTACTATGAATTCGACAAAACAATTTTTTTTAAGTGTATTGGACTATTCGTTATTTATTTTTTTGGACTGTGATTAATAGCAGGATTATACAGGTTGCGTAACAATAAATATAATCTTAGAATATGGAATTTTGTACCTGTGGCACTCGAAAAACTGATCCAGGGTGTTGGTTTTCACGAAATTTATAAAAGTGCGAATATCTCGAAAACTAACGATTTTTTATTAAGGTCATATTGTGATATTCTGGTCAGTAATGAGCTGGTCTATCAGCCCTCCAAGGGATAACGTTGACTTTTGGGCCATCCTGTACACAGCAAGGCTTCGAGGCCACTCAGTGTGTCGACTATAGCCAATGAGAGCGCGCAAACTCGTCCTCTGCATAAGCCGTAGGCAACTCTTTGCATATAATGCGGCAACGCGGCCAGGCAGATGCTTTATCGATCGTTTATTTAATTGTATTTTTATTGTTTATACGTATATTTGGAAAATCTACAGTTTATAGTACACACATATAGTTGCCAGCGGTTTTTCACATTAATTACTAAACCAGTAAAAGATTTTCTTGTGTTTACATTAAAGACATTTACGAAAATTGTTGTACCACAGTGCCATGAAACAAAGAAATTAATACAGTTGACATTTAATATTTAAAATAAAGCAAAAAATAAGAAGAATAAATAAATAGTGTAGTGTAAATAGAATATATAAAGATAATGAAATATAACTAAAATGATTTTAGACACAAATATAATAAACTTTTTTTAAGTATAGGTTATTTATAATGATTACTGTTTTCTTTATAGCAAAATATTTTTTATAACGACTTTTTTGAATGTGTTCTTAGTATGTATAAAAGGAACTAAATTAATCTAAAACTATTGGCCCTTGGCGCAATAAACGACAGGCAACTAGTTTTATGGCTTAGACCCATTGTCTTCAATGGGAACTGGTCGGAATGAATTATTGCTCGAAGGATCAGGACGGTTTAACTTTACTATAATCATTGTTTGCTGATCTGCGGTGGAAATAGGCGCGCTTCCCGCAGGCGTATTTTTGGAAAGAGTATATTTCGATACAGCGGCGGCGCCGCAGCGGTGGCGGGGCGCTCTCCGCCCTCGGAAGCATGCCCGCGTGACTAATTAGCATACATCGGAATCCGCGGGGCACGAATGATTCAAGGTTGTTTAGTGATGGGACAATGTATCCACAAATATCGAAAATCGATCGTTATTTTAGAATAATATGAAATAATGTCGATTATTAAAACTAAGAGTATTTCTATAGAAAATAAGATATAATAAACAAATGTTGTATTTACTTTGTAGGTACAATACAAATCTGTTCAAACCACAATATTAGTTTTATTAGTATGGAATAGAAAGAATTTGATTTTTTTTACCAACTTACACGTGTTACATCATAATGATATTGAAGACTTTTTTGTTACTGTTATGAAACTGAATCGATTAGGCTATAAAAATCAACCACCAATTTTTTTATTTAAACACAAAAAAATATTTTACATAAAAAAAGGCCAAGGTCCAAAAAAAATAGGTCTTACAAAATTAGTTCATAGTAAGCTAAGGGGGGGTTCTGTATCGGAAATAGATCACTTTTGAAGAACAAAGAATTTTTTTTTTCACAAAAATTTTTTTTTTAATGTTAAATGTAAAAAAAAAAATTTCTTAATCGTTTCGGTTTCGTGCTAGGAACAAAAAAGTCTTCCAACACGTATATCTCTTTCTTTCAGAAATTGTGAAAAACCACAATTTTAGTTTTATTAGTATGCAATAGAAGGAATTTAATTTTTTTTACTAACTTACACGTGTTAAATCATAATGGTCATGAAGACTTTTTTGTTACTGTTATGAAACTGAATCGATTAAGTTATAAAAATCAACCACCTATTTTTTTATTTAAATACCTACATAAAAAAAATTTTTACTTAAAAAAAGGCCAAGGTCCAAACATTTTTATATAGGTTTTACTCCCTATATGATACAGAATCCCCCCTTAGCGTACTATGAACTAATTTTGAAAGACTTATATAAAAATATGTATTATATTTACTTAATCGTTAACATAAAGTATACATGTTTATATAAGTACTGTAGGTATATAAGTATTCAGGTCTGAAATATGACATGAATAAAATACAATAAACAAATAAATAAGAGTATCGATAACAGTGTCGATTGTTTATTGATCGCCGTAGTCAATCCCTAACAAGGTCGTATTCGTGCCCCGCGGATTCCGATGTCTGCTAATTAGCGACCATTAGCGACAAATTTAAAGCCTCCGACTAGGTACGTAATAACTCGGAAAATACATATAAATACATAACATTTAATGGCTGCGACATTTTTAAGGTTCCGTACCTCAAAAGAGGAAAAAAAAACGCAATCCTTTTACGATCACTTTCATGTCTGTCTGTCTGTCCGTCTGTCACATACTCGCGCAGCTCTGAGTTTTTATATTTTATTTACTTAGCGGTCCCCCGACTCCTAAAGTAACAAAACGGAAATTATTTTTGACTATTTAAGTCGTGGGTTTTTAAAATTTTTAATTTAACTTTTATTTTAAGCTATTTAAAAAACCGCATTCAAGTCGTTCCATCCGTGAGACGTAATTTGTTTATTACTTCATAATTACTTGATTACTCGATTACTAAAATCTAAGAAACATTCCGGTTAAATCGGCCCATCCGTTTGGAAGCTACGATACCCCAGACAGAAACACAAAATAGACACAGATACACACGTTAAACTTATAACACCCCTTTTTCGTCGGGGGTTAAAAATGTGTTGTATATAACACAGAAATCAAACAAGAAGAAAGTACACTTATTCTGGTAAAAAAAAACATCGATTTATAAAAACGACATTTAAAAACTACCAAAACAGGACATAATAAATACACCAGATATAGGTAATTTAAATAGGCAGTGTGGTCAAATTCTTCAGTATTCATGTTTATGCTGTAAATATTAATGCTCCTGTGAGCGGTAGTATGGGTTAATTATTTGTAAGTTACTATAATATAATACTTATAAGGTACTAACAAAACATTGTGACTTGCGAAGTTTGTTTGTCAGTTCTTCTTCGCATTGAATTTAGAACTGGCGGAATTTTCGACATGTCCAAGCGTAGGTTACCTACCTATGGATGAAATTATACAATAAACAATAAACAATAAACAATAAAAAGTTAACAAAAAATTTTTTTTTTTTTTTTATTTTGTATTTATTGTTTATTGAGTATTCTTATGGCAGTAAGACTGCACTAGAACGTCACTATTTGTTCTATCCGCGAAGAAGAACCGGCATTTTTTTCTTCATACATATTATTACTAGTATAATTGATAATATTTGAACAAACATTTCCGTATTTCTTCCGCGGATGCCGTCTCACGCACATATGAATGGGTGAACAATGAGGATAAGCAACTTCGTGACTGTATATGTGTGAGCAGTATACTTAATGAATGAATGGAATAGTTGGTGAAGCGTAAAAACATATTTTAAAATTTAAATAAGAATAAATAAATAAACAATTAAATTAAGAAAACACGAGCCCGATATCCGACTCGAGGGTTAGCTCGTCGCGAGTAGAGAAGGCAAGCCGTGCTTCTTCGCCCGCTTCAATTAGAAATGCATTGTTTCTCTTGTTGGCGGTGGAAGGTTGTTCCAGCATTTGGTCGCGCTATACCTGAAGCAACCCTCAAAGCTGACCGAGACGTGGCGCACAACCATTAAGCACGTACCTACGTACTTGCCCGGGTGTGGTATGTGTGAGTATCCTTTGACCAGGATAACTTGTCGTAAAGATATTCGGGCTTGTGAGTTTTAATTATCTTGAACAGCTGACAAGCCAAATGTATTCCATTTTCATTTAAATAATGAGCAACGTGGGAACGCCAAGGTTTTTTTATGGAAACTGACACGGTTGGCTACATCGCCTACAACATCCGTGATATCAGTCCATAACAGCGGGTGAACTAGGTGCCATGACAGTGCTTCCCATCATTTCATGTCGGCTACACTGAACTGGGCGGAAAACACGAACTATTTACATAGCCGTTTCGACGGAGGTTTCATTCAATGCAGTGGCACCAGCCCGGGCGGGATAAACCCTACCACCTAGTAAGGTAAGAAAGGAAGGGACTTACAGTTTTACGTGGACGAGCTGTCACCGATACAAGTACTAACCGCGCTCAGGGTTGCTTAACAACAGTGGACCGACCGCACCACTGAGCTACCGAGGCTGACAACGAAGGTACAGGTCTGTTAATTAAAGCTGACGCGTGCACAGTACTCACACCAATGCAATTTTATGATGGTGATGCGTATGCAGTGCGACATCAACCGTGCGCTTACACACGAACACTACGCAAGCGCAATATGTGACAATATGTGATAGTGTTAGTACGTGCCAGCTTTGATTAACAGACCTGTACGCGACAGCAATAGTTTGCACCATGCGTTTTGCACCCGCTGCACGGATCGCGCTGTTCTGGCCAACAGATGGGGTCCATAAACACTGTCACAATAATCAAACGGGGCCGGAATAAGCACGTCCGTTAGCATATACGGACTTTCTGTAGGTGAGATGCCTCCTAGACGAGTAAAACATTTTCAATTTATATGAGGCCGTTTTAACTTTTTGGTTTCTCAGACCGCATCGCTTCATCAACAACAATCCCTAAGTTCCCAGCCGACTGCACGATATCGACTGGTGAGCAGTTTGTTTCCACCGAGGGCTTGAATGGTTTCAACCTGATGTTTGGTGCCGAGAACAATGCAGATTCATTCGAAAGCGTTCAAAACAAGCGTGTTTCTACTGACCCAATCATAAACTCCACTCAAATCTTCAATGAGAAGCAGCACCGTTACAGCCGTCTCATTGTAGTGGAAGAGAAACAAATCTGGGCGTAATCTGCATTCAGGTGAGTATTACAATACTTCAGAATGTTGCAGAGATCTCTTTTATCTCTCATTTATGAGCTTCACACAGAGAATAATTTTCGGTGAAATACAAAAAAGTATCACCTAAAATGTAATACCGTGTGTACGCCGCCGTGGACTCTTTGTATAGCTTAATTCTACTTACCGCAGCTGTGCAAACTCTTCAGATGGGCAGTTAGGGCTTACCTGTAAGTAAAAGTACATACACCGCTATTAATAATAATTATTATATTTAAAATTATATACACAAAATTATGTTTTTACTTTTTTTTACTTATGTACGGGAGTGAAAGAAAAAGGCATGGCAGATGAACCATGAAAGCAGGATAAATGCTGTGGAAATGCGCGCGCTGAGGAGTTGTGTGGAATATGAGGAGAGTATATGTTGAGGAGTCGGGAAGGGTCGGGAAGGGTCGCCCTAGACGCACTTACCTGGACCAGATCGGGCATGTGCTCAAAAAGGGTATAGTGCGTAGTACCCGTAACCGACGAGCACGCATGAAGAACATTATGAGAGTGGAAGAGGCGGCAGAGGTGTGTCAGGATTAGTGATGCAAAGGCCGTCAATTACCGACGTTGACCAAACGGAAAACTTCCAAAAAATGGAAAACGTCCGTCAATGACCGGTCATTGACGGCTCTTATGCGACGCCGCAAGCTCGGCACGACGACGCCGCGCGACGCCTTCCATAAGGAGTGAGCCAGGCGTTCTTGACGCGCCGCGCGTGTGCAGAAGGGTGGATCTTCTTTTAAATTTTTATTAGTTTTTCTTGATATAATGTAGGTACCTACCTAGGTGATTAAATAAAAAACTATAAAAGAAATCGTAATTTTCTATGTTGAAAAAAATAGAGCGGGATACACCCCAATAACTTATATATATATATAATCAATCATACCTACCCTACCTACCTCGGACTTTTTCCAGCGCTAACAGGGTAGGTAAGGTAGCACTCAATCACTAACAACATACCTATAACATGGAAATTCACTCGTAGGCATGCACGAGTGCGGTGCGAATAGTCTACCCTACACGTATTTCTATAAGGAATTATTAAATTAAATTTATTATAAAACTAACCTAACCAACCCAACCCGAAAGGACTTGCAATGGAATACTCTAGACTCTAGATCAGTGGTTCTTAAACTTTTTTAGCTGACGCACAGTGGTTCGAAAATCGAACGTAGAAGACTTAGGGTTTAAAAAAAATTTACTTCTTGTTTTCGATATTTTTATTATGTTAACGTATTGTCCATATTATTACAGATATTTTTTAATCTTACACGTTTTTTTCTTAGCCTAACAGTTTAGGAGATATACCACTTTTATGGTTTTCAATGTATGAAAATAATTTTAAAAAATTAATTCCTCAAAAACCTTAAAATATATTACATAATTCTTTTCATGATACGATTAAGTAACTATTCGACTATTTTCATGCAAACGCTGTACCCTCGCAAATGCTCGCAACTCTGCACAGTGGACAATTTATGTGAATTTTATTTTTAAAATTAACTCATTCAAATTGTGTCACCCTACAACTCTACTTAAGAAATACTTCAAAAACAGGATTACAGGATGAATTCTGCGCAAAGATTTAAATGCTAACCGTTAACACTTGTTAGCAAATTAGGGTTATAAAAAGTTTAAAACTGGCTCATCAATTTTGTAAATTGTAGGGTATGCATACATTGGAGTTATAAAAAGCTAGTACACTATTAATCAGTGTAGAATAATACACATTTCGTTCATACATACCACTGTCATATCTACAACATAGAATAAAATAAATTGCGTTTTGTGAATTTTTTTTTTTCATAGAATATTTATTTCTATAATAATAACATTTAATATGTGCCGCTGATTAATGCATACCCTGAGTATACCACCCGAGTCAAAGAATTCATCTTGAAAAATATAGATAAGCATATACTTACGCAAGAAAAATCTCTCGGAACCATGCTATCTACAAAACTGACCAAATGCCACGAGAGCCTTGGCTGTGTTAACGCCATGAGAGCGATAACACAGAAGGAAGGAGTGACTCTTTTTCCTTCATACTATAAAATTAAAAAAATCCAAAGAAGAGTGCTACCCAGCAAAAGAAGACGTCATAATCATTGAGACAGATGTACAAATAAAATTACAATCTTTATTAGATTTGACAACGAAAAGGCTATTCATGCTTATATCGGATTACGATAACGAGAATGTGGAGTACAAATTAGAAAGCAAGTGGGGAGTAGACCAAAGCACCTATAAACAAATTCTACCCGAGGATAGCGACGATTCGTTTGTCTATATGGCAAGTCTGGTACCCATAAAGCTTACTTGTGGCGAGAAAACAATGTGGAAAAATAATAGACCTAACTCGACTGAATTTTGTACACCGATGTTTTTTAAATTTAATAAAGAGACAGCATTAAATGTTACCAGTAAGGTCAGTGCGATACGAACCGAAATTCAGAACTTGGTATCGACTCAAATAAATAACAAACATGTAAAACACGTCCTTTATTTGACGATGATTGACGGCAAAACATCTTCGATTCTCAGTGACACGTCAACTCAGTGCTGTGTATTTGTAAATTGATACCGAAGGAGACAACCAACTTGAAATTTCTGGAATCAGTGGATTCGATCGAAGGTGACAAGGAGATGTTATAAATACGGGTTCTCCACCCTCTATGCGTGAATACGCATGATTGAGTGTGTATTACATATATCTTATAAGATCGAATGCAGAAAGTATCATCCAACAAAAGAAGAAAAATTGAGAGTGGAAGAGAGGAAACTTCGAATCCAAGAAGACTTTCGAAATCAGACAGGCCTTCTATTGGACATCGTTAAACAAGGGCATGGTACTACTAACGATGGCAACACTGCCAGAAGATTTCTTGCAAAATCTCATGGCACTGCAACAATAACCGGAGTTGACGAAAATCTAATACATCGACTATATGTAATACTAGAAACTCTATCGTCTGGAAAGTTGGTTGATGTTATAAAATTTAAAGAGTACACAAAAGAAACTTACAGACTATACATAGAGCTCTACAGCTGGTATTATATGCCACCGAGTATGCACAAAATACTCGAGACGTGATAGCAGAGTTCAGCTTAATGCCCATCGGACATTTATCGGAAGAAGCCTCAGAGGCGAGAAACAAAAACTTTAGAGAGTACCGACGAAATCACACGCGGAAGTTTCTAGATTAGCTAGAGGATATTCTTCACCAGTTACTACTCACTTCTGATCCCTACTTATCTACCATTCGACCTAAACTAGAGAAGAACACAAGACACCACTAGTAGATGTTCGTAAATTATTAATTTTATCAAATGACGACAAAGAAAACATCGTATCATAGATGTCGAAAATGTTTTACCGCTGTAATTTACATAATATTTAAGTTTGTAAATTTTTTCCTGACTAGTGGACTAGGCCTACTGGGGAAAACACTTAAAAAAAAATACGCCCGGTACTTAACCTCAAGGGTGGTGTGGAATAAAGTACGAAGTAATAAAAACATTTATTGACACATTGTTATTATTATAGAAATAAATTCAGTCGAGTTAGGTCTATTATTTTTCCACATTGTTTTCTCGCCACAAGTAAGCTTTATGGGTACCAGACTTGTCATATAGACATACGAATCGTCGCTATCCTCGGGTAGAATTTGCTTATAGGTGCTTTGGTTTGAAGCTCCGTCTACTCCCCACTTGCTTTCTAATTTGTACTCCACATTCTCGTTATCGTAATCCGCTATAAGCATGAATAGCCTTTTCGTTGTCAAATCTAATAAAGATTGTAATTTTATTTGTACATCTGTCTCAGTGATTGTGACGTCTTCTTTTGCTGGGTAGCACTCTTCTTTGGATTTTTTAATTTTATAGTATGAAGGAAAAAGAGTCACTCCTTCCTTCTGTGTTATCGCTCTCATGGCGTTATATGCCATTTGGTCAGTTTTGTAGATAGCATGGTTCCGAGAGATTTTTCTTGCGTAAGTATATGCTTATCTTTATTTTTCAAGATGAATTCTTTGACTCGGGTGGTATACTCAGGGTATGCATTAATCAGCGGCACATATTAAATGTTATTATTATAGAAATAAATATTCTATGAAAAAAAAAAATTCACAAAACGCAATTTATTTTATTCTATGTTGTAGATATGACAGTGGTATGTATGAACGAAATGTGTATTATTCTACACTGATTAATAGTGTACTAGCTTTTTATAACTCCAATGTATGCATACCCTACAATTTACAAAATTGATGAGCCAGTTTTAAACTTTTTATAACCCTAATTTGCTAACAAGTGTTAACGGTTAGCATTTAAATCTTTGCGCAGAATTCATCCTGTAATCCTGTTTTTGAAGTATTTCTTAAGTAGAGTTGTAGGGTGACACAATTTGAATGAGTTAATTTTAAAAATAAAATTCACTTAAATTGTCCACTGTGCAGAGTTGCGAGCATTTGCGAGGGTACAGCGTTTGCATGAAAATAGTCGAATAGTTACTTAATCGTATCATGAAAAGAATTATGTAATATATTTTAAGGTTTTTGAGGAATTAATTTTTTAAAATTATTTTCATACATTGAAAACCATAAAAGTGGTATATCTCCTAAACTGTTAGGCTAAGAAAAAAACGTGTAAGATTAAAAAATATCTGTAATAATATGGACAATACGTTAACATAATAAAAATATCGAAAACAAGAAGTAAATTTTTTTTAAACCCTAAGTCTTCTACGTTCGATTTTCGAACCACTGTGTGACGGCGCCCTTAACCCGTTCAAGAAATTGTGCGGCACACCGCTTCAATATTCGGTTGGTGTCTTTCATAGGCATCATATCTGAACTGTGATAAACTAAGCATGCAAATATGTAAATCAAGTAATATTTTCGAAAGGAATAAAAAACACAATTTTGCGATGCGTAAAAGTTACGCATCGAAATGTAAATGTTTCATTATTATTTCGATTAAGTATGTAGATAGGTACATTACTTTTATACTTATTTTGAATTTAATTATTTACTACTAGTGAGTGGCTCTGTGAGCTGTAGACCTCGCGAGTCTGTTTTTGCATAGCTTAAAACTGAATAAATGTTCACCGGCGCACCTCAACCCCCATGGCTCAGCGATTTTGAAAAATTACCAAAAACTTGTTGAGAAACAGCCGGACATCCGGACATACGTACGCATTTTTGCCCAAGCTGAAACGGAGAAGCTTCGCTCGCGCTTCGCGCTCGCTCGGTCAAATAATGTCCACTTTTTCGCGGCACCCCTGGCGTAGGTTCGCGGCACCCCGGGGTGCCGCGGCACCCAGTTTGCGAATCACTGCTCTAGATTGACAATTGAACACAGTGGCGGCGTAAACTTTGTACCTATCTCCTTTTATTTAGTGTAGGTAGGTTGTTTATTTGAATCGTAGTTGTAGGTAACCAACGTTTGTAGGTAAGTACCTACTATATTGCGCTGCACAACACACATCGCGCGTGCGTGTGTGTGCAACGTGCGACCTTGAACGACGACGAAAATGACGATGTTTACCTACTTATTTACGCACTGTATTGGACGCAACGCATGCAAGCAACACATGAGCTAAGTAGGTAGGCAGCTGCGCGGCGCACAGACATCAAAGGGCCGCCGCCCCAGCGGCGTCGCTTTGATGTCTGTGCTGCAGCGGCCGCGCGCGCGACTCGCTATCACGCCACGCAGTACCACATATTACTTAATGCAGTACGCTGTGCGCTGTCTCTCTTTTACCTGTAATAATTGCAAACGAGTGAAACAAATGAATATAGTTAGGGTTAAAAGCAAATCGTTGGCGATGGCGACAAATTGTTTAAAAAATGAACTATATTATTAATTATTATAAATAATAAGGACGGTAGGAGCGGCGCGGCGCGGAGATGGGCGCGGGGGAGCGGAGGCGGCGCGCGGCAGATTCGCGCGCAGCTCCCGCGCCGCCTACCACCCCCCCCCCCCCCCCCCCGCGCCCACCTCTGCGCCGCGCCGCCGCGCAGCTCCGTCCTTATTAATTTTATAATAATTATTTTCTTGGAAACCATTATGAATAGATGCATAGTTTCTTGGCAAAAGTTGTTTCTAATACTGGGAAAATTTATTTTCTCGTTTTCTCTTAAAGTTAAAACAGAAACAAACAAAAAATTTCACATAGGTAGGTAGGTACCTACTTTATTAGCAAAAGTAAAAGTAGGTATGTAACGTTATTTTAAAAACACTATATTAAAAGTTTGATAATTAATTAGTTATTAACACTAATAGATCAATACACAATTAAACACTTATTTATCTATTTCCCTTTGATTTTTACAGATTATTTAGGGCAACCTACTTTATTAGCAAAAGTAAAAGTAGGTATGTAACTGTTATATATGGTAACATGGCTTAGTAGCCAACGCCTAATATAAAATAATATGTCTAATGTCTATGTCTTTCCGTCTGTCATCTGTCTTGTCTATTCTCCATAAAAAAGTATAACGTCATCGGTGGTTCGTTCGTCGTACGTCGTCTAGTCGCTAAGAACTAAATATTGTCAGAACATTTTATACAAGTTATTATTACAAGAAATATACTTCACAAACCAATCCTGCCTTCTTCTTCAACCCACACTACATGGTGTCAGAAGTGTGCGAGTCGACAAGTCGAAGATGGAACGGGATAAAGCTAATGTCATGTTGGGAGCGCATGTCGCTGCCATACAAGCCGCTGGTCCGACGCTTCGTCCACTCGTCATCAACGACAGCGGCAACAATGAAATATCTTGGAAGAGGTGGTTGCAGACATTCGAGTTATATATGTGTGCTGCAAATCTGGAAGAGGCTCCGGAAAGAAGAAAAGTAGCAATTTTACTGCACAACATTGGCCAGAAAGGTATAGACATTTTTAACTCATTCAACCTCGAATTGCAAAACGTCACCCTGAAAATGCTAAAAAATAAATATCAAGAATATTTTGTCCCAAAGAAAAATTTATCGATCGTCCGTCACAATTTCTTTACTCGTCATCAAGCCGAAACCGAAGACTTCGAATCATTTGTCACCGATCTACATAACATGAGTCTGGAATGTGAGTTTGAAAAACTACGGGTGTCACTAGTACGAGATATTTTCATATGCAATATGCATAGTCGTCACCTCAACGTACGTCAGCGTCTACTGCAAGAAACTGATCTGACCTTGGATAGAGCCATTGCGCTGGCCAAGACAGTGATAATGTCTCAAAACACTGCATTCAAACAACTGGAATCGAATACTGTAATGGCAGTTGAATCGCGAGCAAGATCACCGAGCTGGGATCAATACCACCAATCCAGAGCAAGCAGTCCAGCCAGAGCGAGCAGTCCGTCGAGACATGAAGCGGCGAGCAGCTCAGGTGCGGGTGCAAGTCACAAGAAGCCCTGCGGAAGGTGCGGACAGCTTCATCGATTCAAGTGCCCAGCTGAAGGAGCTAGATGCAGGTTATGTAATAAATTAAATCATTTTTCAAAATTTTGCTTTTTAAAAAAAAACTTCAATAATGTAAGAACGCTTGAAACAGAAGAGCGAGTCGTATCAAACAAATATTTTGTTGGTTCAGTACAACAGGAAGCAAATTCAGATAGGTCATGGTTTCTAAACTTAAAAGTAAACAAGGTAAATGTAAGATGTATTTTAGATTCGGGAGCAGATATAAATGTGATGTCACATGATACCTACCAGTCATTAAACTTACCGTCCAGATTAATAAAAGAGTCACAAGTAGAAATCTTTGGTTTTGGGGGCAGTAAAATACCTATAAAAGGTAATGTCAATTTAAATTGTCACCTCAATGGTTGTCAAAATGAGAAAATATCGTTCATGATTACAACAATAAAAACACCGACAGTCTTGGGCTTACCAACATGTCAGAAAATAGGCGTTCTGAAAAGAATTTTCACTTTAAACGATGCGCGCCAAAATAATGAGGACATAGCTACAGAATATGGAGATGTGTTTCAGGGTCTTGGATGCCTCCCGCCTGTCTGTTGCATCGGTCTGCGAGCCGATGCTGTCCCACACGTCGATCCACCGAGGAAGGTTCCGTTTGGCCTCTACGACAAACTGCGTGAGGAACTGGACCGGATGGTGGAGATGAAGGTCATAGAAAAAGTCACTAAACCTACACAATGGGTAAATTCAATTGTCATTACTGTTAAGAAAACAGGTCAGTTAAGAATATGTCTAGATCCAAGAAACTTGAATAAGTCGATTTTACGTCAACATTATCCACTGAAAAGCATTGAAGAAATAAGATATAAACTTAAAGGTGCAAAACATTTTTCACATCTTGATGCTTATTCAGGTTTCTGGATGCTAAAATTAGATGAAGCTAGTTCAGATTTATGCACATTTCAAACACCGTTTGGTCGATACAAATTTTTGAGGTTACCTTATGGCATCAGCGCCTCAAGTGAAATTTTTCACAGAACAATGATCGAACTGCTAGGCGATTTGCCTGGAATCCTAATATTCATGGATGATATCTTAGTCTTTGGAGAAACTGAAGAAATACACAATGAACGTCTGAGGAATGTGTTAAATCGAGCTAGGGAAATAAATTTAAAATTAAATAAGTCAAAATGTAAATTTAATTTAAGAGAAGTACAATTTTTGGGTCATATTTTTAATGATGAAGGTGTAAAAGTAGACGAAGAAAAAGTCAAAGCTATTGTCAAGTTGCCGACGCCAAAAAATATTGCCGATTTACAGCGTTTTTTAGGAATGGTGAATTATCTTGGTCCGTTCATAAAAAATTTGTCAGATGAAACACAGGTTCTAAGAAATTTACTTAAAAAAGATTCAGTTTGGGTTTGGGAAAAAATCATGATCAGTGTTTTAATAGACTAAAGAATATAATAAGTTCCACACCAGTCCTTGCACATTTTGATCAAAATTTGGAAATAACGCTTTCCGTAGATTCTTCAAACTCTGCGGTAGGAGCCGTGATCATGCAGAACAAAAGACCAATTGCATATAGTTCAAAAACATTAACATCAGCACAACAAAATTATGCTCAAATTGAAAAAGAATTATTTGCCATACAATTTGGTTGTCATAAGTTTCATCAGTACATATACGGTAACACAGTCACAGTGCACACCGATCATAAACCGTTAGTTTATTTGTTTAAAAAATCACTACATGATGTCCCAGCACGTCTACAACGAATGATGCTCACTTTGCAAGCATATGACATAAATGTAATATATGTGCCAGGTAAAGAGATGTTTATATCCGACACTTTGTCTAGAGCAGCTCAACCTGAACATTACGAGCCTGATTTTGAACAAGACATTCCATTTCATGTAAATTCAATAGTGTCAAACTTGTCAGTCACAGAGCATTACTTGAATAAATTAAAAGAAGCTACTAAAAATGATCCGACTTTACAAATATTAAAAAAATATTATGTTGAGGGATGGCCTAAAAATAAAAATATTGTAAGTCAGTTAGCAAAGCCATATTGGAATTTTCAAGGTGAAATCCATGTAATGAATGAGTTAGTATTTAAGAATGATCGTTTAATAATACCGTCTAGCATGCAACAAGAAATGCTACAAAAAATTCATGAAGGTCACCAAGGTGTAAATAAATGTACTAGTCTTGCCAGAAATATTATGTATTGGCCAAATTTAAATGCTGATTTAAAAAATGTCATAGACCAGTGTCAAGTATGTGCAAAGTACAGGTCTGCCAATCCAAGTGAGCCGTTGCAAAGCTATACAATAACAAAACATCCTTGGCAACGAGTCAGTGTAGATTTTCTGTATTTTGATGGCCAAAACTATATGGTTGTCACAGATTACTATTCAAAATATATAGAAATAGCTTTACTAAATCAAGGCTATTCTGCTCAATATGTCATAACTCATTTAAAGTCAATATTTGCCCGTCATGGTATACCCTTGGAACTAGTATCAGATGGGGGACCACCGTTCAACTCGATTGAACTAAAATCATTTTTCTTTGAGTGGGACATAGAACACATTGTCTCAAGTCCCCATCACGCACAGTCAAATGGTCAAGCTGAAAGTTCTGTCAAAATAGTCAAAAATATGTTAAAAAAATGTCGTGATACGAAATCAGATCCATATCTTGCACTACTGCATTATAGGACAACACCAAAAAATAATTTTCCATCACCTTCACAATTGTCTATGTCGAGAAGTCTAAGGAACAATTTGCCCAGTCTTGAAAATAAATTGAAGCCTAAAGTAGTATCTTTTAAAGAATACAAAACTGGATTTGAAAAACGTCAGGAACAAAGTAAAAAATATTACAATAGGAATACAAAAGAGTTGAGTATCCTACAGCCAGGAGATGTAGTCTATTATAAGAAAAATCCTAAGTCAGATTGGTTACCAGCTGTTATAAGAAACAGACTGAAATGTAATAGATCTTACATTATAGAAACTTCAGAAGGGAAAACATATCGTCGAAATAGAGTACACTTAAGATTGAATATGTCAAGCCAACAATCAAATGGTTTAGAAACCATTTTGCCTCAGTCGTCTCCTTTAAGGAAAGAAAATGTATCGTCTGAATTATTGTCAAGTCATGAGTCTGAAACTGTCACTGTACCGTCATCTCCACCATCACGGCATGAGTCTCCGTTGACATCGGCAGCACCGAGCAACAGTCAGGTGGAAGATGCCACAGAAACGCAAACGCCAGTTAGTCATAAGAAAACAAGTACAAGGTCAGGGAGAGTAATAAACAAACCGCTTAGATTTAGAAGTTTAGATTTTGATTAGAATAGTAAAATGAAATGTCAAGAGTAAAAAGAGATAATTTTGTTAAAATGTAATGTCAAGTATTAACTTAAAAAGGGAGATGTTATATATGGTAACATGGCTTAGTAGCCAACGCCTAATATAAAATAATATGTCTAATGTCTATGTCTTTCCGTCTGTCATCTGTCTTGTCTATTCTCCATAAAAAAGTATAACGTCATCGGTGGTTCGTTCGTCGTACGTCGTCTAGTCGCTAAGAACTAAATATTGTCAGAACATTTTATACAAGTTATTATTACAAGAAATATACTTCACAAACCAATCCTGCCTTCTTCTTCAACCCACACTACAGTAACGTTATTTTAAAAACACTCCATATTAAAAGTTTGATAATGAATTAGTTTTTTTAATTATCGTATTTTGTTAGTTCGAAAAAATGCCTGCTTTTTTCCTCCAAAAGCAGGCATTTTTTCGAACTAACAGAATACAGACACACAACTAACAAGTCGCTGACTAACACGTGGTGCAAATGGTGCAATGCAAACGCTAAGCGTGCGTGCGCAGCAAACGGCTACTTAAGTCCGACCGAGTGAGTGCGAGCGACGTCACGTCGACGCGAAACGGCAACGTCGTCGTCGCGTGCGGCGGCGGCGCGCGCGGTCGACCAGTGTTGCCATGTTAGGAGATTTTCTCCTAGATTCAGGAGAATTTCAGTGGTGCTAGGAGAACTTTTTGCTTGTCAGGAGAGTAGGAGAAAATTTAGGAGAAAGGAAATCACTACAGGAGAAGATTTAGGAGTGAGAAACTCGGGATTAAAATTAAAACATATATTTATTAGTAACAAACAAATATGTCGGAATGTACGGTGACAACACAATGAATGAACTGCCTATGAATCAACCAACCAACTTCTCAAGTTACACAATATACGATAGGATTTTGTCTTTTGATAAGAGCATGGTTCACCTTCTTGCTCTTTGGATAGGATAACGTGATGTTAGAGCCATCAGTGCAGCAGCGGGGCGGGGGAGGGGCTGCCCCCCGCCCCACACCTCACGCCGCGCCACCGCGCGGCGCCGCCGGCGCCGCGAGGCGAGCGCAGCCAGTTGAGTGTGCCGTCCATCAGCCGCCAGTGCGGGCGCACGCTCTTTTCTTTACATACTTACATCAATGTCATTAATTTACATATCAGTCATTTCATTACACCACATATTGGGAAGAAGTCGACTTTCATTTTAACCACAAGATGAGAAACTCCAACCCACAACACGTGACACTCTGTGAGTGTGTGCGTGCATCGATCGACCAACCAGCCGACTACCGGGCGGGCCAAACCGAACGAACATTTTGTTATCATTTTCAATCAATGTTATTTACATGTATTCTTTGTAATAATCAGTCAGTAGTATTGCTAAGCCTACGTCGACAGTCTGTCCGTCAGTCCCTGAGGTCAGTCCGCACTACTTTAAGGGCTGTATCTTTTGTACCGCAATAGGTAGCTGGTTGTGATTTTCACAGATTATGTGTTATTTGTTATTGGCGGACATCCTATCAAATAATAAGAAAAAAAATTAAGGGCTTTCCCATACAAGAAACGTTTTAAAAAAAAATATTTGATTGTTTTTGCTGTAACGTAAAAACGGTAAGTACAAGTGTTAAACTTGGTGTGCTTAAAAAAACAAATAATTAAAACACACAAATTACATGGTGTTTAGAATGGCAATCGTGGCTATGACGGGAGGACAAATCGTTATTGGCGGAGAATTGATCGAACAGGTTGAAGGAAGAGTTGTTACGTAGGTATATCTCGGTCAAATACTGCTTGGTAGAGAAGGTCTCCTTAAGGAGGTCGAGGGACGAATTCAATGAGTTGTGCTGCCTCGGAAATTTAAAATTTGCCCCGAGGTCTGACCCGTCATATATTATGACCAGTGCGTCCTCCTAGTACGGGTGTGAAACGTGAGCTCTGACTATAGGTAGGTTGTTTTCAAAGTTGCCCATGCGAGCGATGGAACTAGCCATGTTGGGCTGGGTCTGGGAGTATAGCTACGCGAAATGGTGCGTAATAAATGAGGCAATCCGCCGACGCACCAAAGTAATCGATATTGGAAACCAGGTGGATAAGCTAAAATGGCAGTGGGCTGGGCACGTTAGCCGAAGGGACGACGACCGTTGGAGTAACCATGTACAACATTGGCGGCCGTGAACAGGAAAACGGAGTGTGGGAAGACCACCCGCCAGGTGGGACGCCGACATGAAGTATGTCGGCGGAAAACGGTGGTCTGTACTGCTGAAGGCCGAGAGACTGGAGGAAAATTGAAGGCGAATGTCCAGCAGTAGACACTTACACGCTGACTGATTGACAGAGAACCCTCGGTGCGCGAGTTCGACTCGCACTTGACCGGTTTTCAGGCTGAAAAAGATACAGCTCTTTATATGTAAGACAGACAGACGGACGGACAGATGGCCTAGGCTTAGTAATATGGTCCCGTACGGATAAGGAACACTAAAAATGTGGTGAAATTTTTATAATTTGAATAACAGGAGAATTTTTTAGGAGGATGAAAATTTTCTAGGAGATTTTTAGGAGATTTTCGAAGTCAATCTAGGAGAATTTCAAAATTTGAGTTGGCAACACTGCGGTCGACAACGCCGAGGAAATATTCCACTGGCATGTTCTGCTGGCATAATACCTACCAGTGGACAGAGAAGGCAAGTAGAAAGCTATCTTGCTGGACTGCTATCAAAATATTGTTTATTGCTTCGTCGATCTTATTTATTACGCTTACAATATTTAGAATGTTTTTTAGTTTTAAGTACATTCGTTACTCACCAATACTTATCTGCTTATGAAATTTCCATTGCGGTAGTGCAATGAAGAAAAAATGATGTTCAAATGTGATATGATATGATAGGAAAAATTCAAAATCTTGCTGGCCGCATTGTATGCAAGTATCAAACAAGATAATGTAACATGCATGCTGCACGTAACTTGCACACTTGCTTGCATGTCAACTTGTCCGTCTGAACGGTTCGCGTCATGGACGCCGCTCGCTCGCTCAAACGAACACGAAAACGGAATGAGAGTTGGTCATCCATGGAGTTGCTAGATACAATTTAAAATAAAAATTTTGCTCCAAGGTACCTACGAGTAGTTTTGTTTTTCTGATTTCAAATAGTTTTCATTTAATAATTATTTATTATATGCTATGAGGATTTAAATCACCTGTCTTATCCAGTATATTGCATACTATTAGTGTAGGTTCTTAGTTAAAAGGTTAATTAATTTTATTAGGTGGGCATTTTATAATACTGCAAAGTAGATATTTACACTTCCTAACATTAACTTTAAAAAATAGTTATAAGTCTTGTTTAATTAAAATTTTATTTTATAACACTACCTATTTGTATTTCTTAAGTAATTTTATATTCACATTAATCTATGTTGAGTATAATAATGAAATGATACAACTACATACAATTAAGTAATCTGTGATACAGCACACTTATTTTATATTTATATACGCGCGCTAAAATATTGCGACTCCACAACGTATTTTGTTCTCAGAAGTTGTCGATGGACGTTGCCCGAGCAGCAGTGCGGCAACGTTTCAATTTCGGCGTCGGTAGCGGACAACGTCTTGATGACAACGGTCAACGTCGCTCGACGACGCCGAGGCGACGACTTTTTAGGACGTTGACGGTCATTGACCGCTCTTTTAGTGGTCATTGACGGGACTTTATGGTCATTGACGGTCAATTTACAACACTAGTCAGGATCGTGGCACGTGGAGATCCGTTGTCTTTGCCTACCCCACCGGGAAACAGGTGTGACGGTACATACCGTCACACCTGTTTCCCGGTGGGGTAGGCAAAGACAACGGATCTACATACATATGTATGTTTTTATTTTTATCTGTAGACAAGACGCTTTTATAGCCGTTATCACACCCTCCGTATTAAATTACCACCACGGTTGAAGTGACACTTCTTACACATTTGACAGGAGTGAACTGGCAGGTAAATTTTAGCCGGAGGTGATGAGATCGACCAGTAATAAGGCGGGTCGGCGGAGACAACCCCGAGTGCTTCTACCAGATGACGATACCAAGTGCGTCACGTGACGACCACTCGAGCCGACGAATGTGGAGCAGTGGCTCAAACACCAATCAAGGCAGCGCCGCCCGCCGCCGCGACATATTGAAGCAATTGGGATCAGACACACTGTCCGGTCCAAGTGTCCACCCACGCTGAATCCCATTTCCGAATACCAAACCGGCTTATTTACATAGCATTTCGCTAGGAAATATATGCATCATATGCATACCATATACGATGTATACCCACGATCGGGGTAATCAGAGTAATCGGTGTTGTGCCGCAAGCAATCACTCCGGTAAATTACAGCAAAGCACCGACCACCACGTATTAGGACGAGATAACAACTTTCGAGCAGTAAGTGAGGCACGAAGACTTACCTGCTAATTTTTTTTTTACATGACTCGAGTGAAGAATCATGCCAAAAAACCCAAAGCTAAGAGGTGGCTTGTCGGTCGCCCTTTAGCACTACATCTTGTCCTTATCCCTTAGTCGCCTTTAACATTTTATACATATTTTACATGTATGCATGCACGGAATACATGGACGAAATGCATACGAAATGCGATGCACGAACTAAAATGCGCATAGTTTGTTATATTATCCATTAAGTAATATAATGCAAACCGTTCCTTATAAATATAGTGTAGAACCTTGATATCAATTTGTAGTGGATACACTAATCCGAGTAGGTATCTAGGTACTACGATTCGAAACTGCTGATGGATCCATACATCTATTGGAAGGAGCCATTCAACATTCAAGAGTCCAGAAATAGGGAGGCGAATGCTTCTTTTCATACGGGAATTTGAGTGCTGCACGGTGGGTGGAGGGCGAGGCGCGGCGCAGCGGCGGCAGTGGCGCTTCTTCCGAATAATTCATATGTATAAGAATGATGAAAAGCTGCTCCGGCCGCGCCGGGAGCGTTAATGACGGGGCGTCGGGCGGCGCGAATCGCTTCGGCCCTTTCAGCAGCAGCAGCCTGAATGCGGCGCGCCCGCATTCAGGCTGCTGCGCGCCCCCGTCCCGCACCGCAGCGCGTCGGCAAACAGCCAGCGCTGCAGCGAGCGAGACAAAGCCGCGCCGCGCCATCCAGCGCCCGTCAATACGTCGCGTTCGGCTCGCCGCCCCCGCCCGCCCCCTACCGCGCCGTTGTCGGCCACCGCCGCCCCAGGCTCAGCTGCCGCGCAACACAAAAAGTACGACAGCACTCAGCCGTCAATAGTCTACTATACAGCGAGTCTTCTAACCTTCGCCGTACCACCCGACCCCCAAACATAGGATTACTTAATAGTTACTTCGTAACCCAACGACCGCCGAAAAGTGTAGGCAATTATTATTTACATTAATGACGAAATTGTGGATATATTGTAATTAATATAGATATAATGTTAATATATGTAGATATATGTAATCTGAATGAAAGGCCGGTCGAAACGGCTATGTAAATAGTTTTCCGTCCAGTTCAGTGTAGCCGGCACAACCGAAGGGAAGCACTGACGTGGCACCAAGTTCACCCGGTGTTATGGGCTGACATCACGGATGTTGTAGGTGATGTAGCCAAACGTGTCAGTTTCCATAAAAAGAAAAAAAAAGAAAAATACTTAAAACAATTGATATGTTAATTTTGATAATTTAATTTGTAATAATTATTTATTGAGTACTTTATATTTCCGTGGTGTTTGTGTACAGATATGGGTGTATGCCTGAGGTATATTGGAACACGAAATATTGGAAAGCCGACCAGACGTTTCGTTTCTTATAAAAATTTACATAGTCTCTGGGTTGTCTCCGGAAAAAAATCGACAGCTCAATTAAGTCCTCCCCGCCTTGAAATACACGCCTCTCGCAATCGATTCACTTTGCTAGTGAAACTGCACTTTCATTCCTAACATTACCAAAGGCGACGACGACGACGTCTTGCACGCCACCACCGTCGATCCACACAGGCCAACACGGTCGATTTATCATGTGTGTTTAGGAGTTCCTATGGCTTCATTCCGGCTCCATCATCAGGACCTTGGACATCATATATGACAATAGTACTTGCGAAGACAAATCCAACGAGCCCAAACACGATGGGCTTATCATGTGTAGTTTAGGAGTTCCTATGGCTTCCTTTCGGAAGTTTCCGGAACAAACATTTCGGAAGTGGTCATCACATCACTCACAGAGCGTGCAACTAAGTGGGCGCAGTCAGCGAAGTTATACAGCAGCAAATTGATTCGTAAGGCGAGCAGCGAGCTCAACTTGGAGGCCAAGTTAAAATGCCCCCGATCGGCGCTACGGGGAAGTTGCAGCAAGCTGAGGACTGTACTCGTGGCGGCTCGGCACGGCGCGCCCTCTATACCTTCGCCCGCTACCCTGACTGCATGGACGAAGGGGTTGTTTTAATTAAATATATGAAACGTTGGCCGCCTGCGAGGGCGGTGCGGAGGTGGAGCGGGAGGGCGCCCGCCGTGCCCGGCGAAAATCGAGCGCTTTTCTTCCAGTCCGGAGCCAATTAACGATGCGCTCGTTTTGCTTTCTCCACCTTTGCCTTGGGCACGACCCGCTTCGACCACAAAGGTATCAGGTAAGTCTTTGCGTGCTGCAATAAGATGACACGGTGCTACCTGGATCTCGAAATTCGCAGAAGAATGATCATTGGACCTCCATACAATCCAAGCAAACCTTTAGTATAATGAAAATGAAGGGATCCAACATTGCTGGAACTTTAATTAGTAAGTTCGTATGAAAAGCTCACCGTTCCTGGAGATGACTCTGCGGATGATGTGGCGGAAGTGCTTCGCTCCGAAACACCGGCGCTGCTCGCGGCCGAGCCGCTCGTCCTCGTCGCTATCGTAGGGGCGCGACTCGGCGCTATCGGCGCTCCGGCTGCTGCGACCCGAATCCGGTGAACTCGAACCCGCCACCGCTGCATTTGGATCGGCGTTCCTTTTCTCTTTGTCGCACTTCACTCGCGTATTCCCCACTTCGACAACGTGACCGTCAATCTCTTTCAACTGAAGAAGTTCTAATTTCACGTTCGACAAATTCGAACCGAAGATATCGTCCAGATCGGTTTCGAGGAAAACGCGTTCACCAATGTTCGGTTTGCTCGGGTTGAACGTTACGTTATTAAAAGTTCTATCCGCATCGACGAGTTCCTCCTCGCGCAGGACGCAGTCGGAGAGGGTCCGTGAGCTCCGCAGGTCGCCGGAGCCGACGCAGTCGAAGTCGCGCGCGCTCGTCGCGTCACCGACTCCGGCGACGGCGGCGGGGGGTCTTCTCGCGGGAGTGAAAAGCGAAGAGTAGAATTTTTCGTTGACTAGATATACTAAAGAGGGGCAGGGCATCGTGTGGAGATTCGCCGTCATCGAGTAATGCGCCAGATTATGATGCAAGGTTCGTTTTTCCAAGCGTCTACTGCGTTCGTCAGTTTGCGTCGGTGTCGGCGTATCGTGTCCGGCGCTCCACTGCTGACGCGTGCGTTGTGTCTGACGATGTGTGCGCTGCAAGTTGGCCTGAAGGACGGATCTCACCGCGTTCGTGGAGCAGATACCCGGCAAGATTGTCCACTCCATCTCCGGTTGCACCCCCTCATATCACTAAAGTTGTGTTTGCACATGCACCAGATTAAATATTCGCCGGAGCTAGACAGAAATATCGTCGACAGTAAAGGCGGGATCAAAGCAAGAGTTGCTTTCATTTTGAAGCTAACCAAACCGCGAATAAGTTACCTGTGCCGTTTCAGACAACGGTGACAAATAATGTACCTGTCGCTCGTCCCCTCGCTCGTCCCCCTATCTTGAGCCGAGAATTTCGCATGAAAAATCAAAACGATTTATCAGTGTAGTGGGTTACATTTCTTAGCTCAGCTTTGTAAATTAATCATGTAGGAGGTTGTAGAGATATTCGAAGAAGTGTCTCGCGCGTCTCGCTAGAGATAGCCTGCGGCGGGGTCGAGACTCCGCACTGAGCTGACCAGTCTATAAGCCGCGACGAAATGCATAAAACGCGAATACATGCTGGTAACTTTAGTATATATATTCGTTGTCTGCACCTCACGATAAATGTGGCGAACTGCCGAAGCTTCGTCTCTTTTCGGGTATCAATTACTAATAATAAATCTGTAAGGGATGGTGATGGAGAAAGTTACTTTGTTTTAGGAAATATTGAGTTTGTAGCCTCTATGTATGGTACTAAAGCTAAATTGACGATTTTTAGAAATCTTTTCTGTATGTATGTATGTATGTATGTTCCTCCATAACTCTTAAAGCCATCATCCGAATTTGATGAAACTTACTACAAGCCCATTTTACTATACGGGACACAGGATAGGCTTACTAAAATTCACTTCCGGCTACGCTAAGATGTGGCTCCGATACAAATCGAATTGTTCCAAGCGCCGAAATAAACAGCGGCGCGGTGCGGCGGGGGTTAGTGGCGCGGGGTGCGGTCTGGCGGAGCGCGGTGTGTGTATGTATTGTCTTGAGCAGACTTTCTTATTTAATTCGATTCATAATATTATGTAGGTTAACTTCGTTAGGTATCTATTTGATTAATTTTAGGTGCAAACCTATCGGCTGCTCCAGAGTGAAACACTGTATATAGTGGAAAATTGAAATATAACAATTTCTGTTCTATTTAAAGGAAAAGTAAATATGCAGTTAATTAAAAAAAAATACATCTTTGTAGTGATATGTACCATATGTTTTTATTGTTATAACTAGCTTTTGCCCGCGGCTTCGCTCGCGTGAAATTCGTATTTCAAAGAAAGAAAGTAAGTAACTAAGGGCGAGCTGGGTTCAGGTAAACGATAAACCGTCTCGAAGAAAGTGAGTAACTTTTTGAGGCCGAAGGCGGAGTTGCGTTCAGGAAGACGATAAACCTTCTCGAAGACAGTAACTATGGGCGAGGCCGAAAGGCCGAGCTGCGTTCAGGAAGAGGATAAACCATCTTTAAGAAAGTAATTAACAAAGGGCGAGGCCGAAGGCCGAGCTGCGTTCAGGAAGAGGGTAACCTTTTCGAAGAAAGTAAGTAACTATGGGCAAGGCTGAAGGCCGAGCTGCGTTCAGGATGAGGGTAAACTTTTCGAAGAAATTAAGTAACAGAGGGCGAGGCCGAAGGCCGAGCTGCGTTCAGGAAGACGATAAACCTTTTCGAAGGCAGTAAGTAACTATGGGCGAGGCCGAAGGCCGAGCTGCGTTCAGGATGAGGGTAAACTTTTCGAAGAAAGTAAGACAGAGGGCGAGGCCGAAGGCCGAGCTGCGTTCAGGAAAACGATGAACCTTTTCGAAGACAGTAAGTAACTATGGGCGAGGCCGAAGGCCGAGCTGCGTTCAGGAAGAGGATAACCTTTTCGAAGAAAGTAAGTAACAGAGGGCGAGGCCGAAGGCCTAGCTGCGTTCAGGAAGACGATAAACCTTTTCGAAGACAGTAAGTAACTATGGGCGAGGCCGAAGGCCGAGCTGCGTTCAGGAAGACGAAAAATTCTCGAAGACAGTAAGTAACTATGGGCGAGGCCGAAGGCCGAGATGTGTTCAGGAAGAGGATAAACCTTTTCGAAGAAAGTAAGTAACATAGAAGTTACTTTCTTCGAGAAGATTTATGGTCTTCCTGAACGCAGCTCGGCCTTCGCACTCGCCCTCTGTTACTTAATGTCTTCAAAAAGGTTTATCGTCTTCCTGAACGCAGCTCGGCCTTCGGCCTCGCCCTCTGTTACTTCCTTTCTTGGAAAAGGTTATCCTCTTCCTGAACGCAGCTCGGCCATCGGCCTCGCCCATAGTTACTTACTGTCTTCGAGAAGGTTTATCGTTTTCCTGAACGCAGCTCGGCCTTCGGCCTCGCTCTCTGTTACTTACTTTCTTCGAAAAGTTTACCCTCATCCTGAACGCAGCTCGGCCTTCGGCCTCGCCCATAGTTACTTACTTTCTTCGAAAAGGTTATCCTCTTCCTGAACGCAGCTCGGCCTTCGGCCTCGCCCTTTGTTACTTACTTTCTTCGAAAAGGTTATCCTCTTCCTGAACGCAGCTCGGCCTTCGGCCTCGCCCTTTGTTACTTACTGTCTTCGAGAAGGTTTATCGTCTTCCTGAACGCAACTCCGCCTTCGGCCTCAAAAAGTTACTCACTTTCTTCGAGACGGTCTATCGTTTACCTGAACCCAGCTCGCCCTTAGTTACTTACTTTCTTCCTTTGAAATACGAATTTCACGCGAGCGAAGCCGCGGGCAAAAGCTAGTATACAATAATTTTAAGTAGTGAACGCGACATAAATTAAATATAATATTCTACACAGTTATCACGGGCACCAACTGCATTAGCACAAAACTTGCAGCGCCGTGCGCCATTGGTCAGGTCTCATGTCTTGATCTAGTTTGGCAGGCAAAGCACAGGCTTTGTGGTAGGTCAAAGCACAGGCTAACGGATAAATCGACAAGCTCGGGGGAAGAAATATGAACAGTGCATGTTATTTGATCCTTTCCGTCCGTTCCGTTTCGGCGGATTCCCGTTCCGCAATTACCACGCGATGTGGGCCGCCGCACGCCCCCGCCACGAATACGGAATACGAGATAGTGGCAGAATATGGCTCGGTAATTTATTATTTTCAATAGAAAAACCTCCATCGTGCCGGAAATCGTGATTTGGGAAAATGTTCTCCACGTGTGAATAAGTATTAAATGTAATAAACTATAAAGGATATAAGGGAAATGGCTTTCTGAGTGAAATTTTTGTTTAATTTCGGCGATATCCTTCGCGCGCCGCGCCGTCGCGCCAGAAGTTTCCGGTATTAGCGTGAGGATATTGGAACGTGCCGCTAAGATCGATCATTCAGATAAACCTTTTAAAAATCGTTCGCCGTGCGGAGAGACTCTGTCGAAGCCGCCCACGAGCAGTGGAGAACGTTTTATCCGCAGCCGCATTCTGCAAAGTCCATTCGTTTCGGCGCTGCGGAAGTTCCGACATAATGTAAAAATCTACCGATCGTGACGATTTTGACGAGTTTTCATCGATTCTGACGGGTCGCTAGCCGTACCGCATATTACTGTTACCTATAAGTATTTATGGCTGTGACTTGAAGGACTCTGACACGCTATTGGTGTATCAACAAAATGTGATTGATTGATACTATAGTGTGTACAGACAGATGACAAATATGTGTATTAGGAAGGGGACTGACTCGAGTCGTGGAGGGAGTGAGGGCGGGGAGGGCGCTTCATGGCATGATCTATCTTGCACTTCGTCTCTGTCGGCGGAGAGCGCTGAGGTCGCCGACGTCGTCGAGGACGTCGCGCAGTGGTTTTTGTAACGTTCATCGTTTAAAAGATTTTAAAGTCTGTAAGACCCTCGTTGTAAGAGTTTTCTTAACGTTCCTGTCAAAGGCTACGTTTTTCTCGGCGATCTTTCACGGGTCAGGTTAAATGTCCGCATTGTATGGAAATAAGTTATGTGAAGCTTGGACGAAAAAATTACCGGTAGATATACCGGACTAAAATTTTGCTTGGATATGGATTCAAATTAATATTCAGAATCAATATTCCGTTTCTAGTTAACAAAATATTTTGCTCTTTAATGAACAATTAACTTGTACTCAGTTCACACACTCAGTTGGTACAGTTGGTTGTTGTAGATTCTAAAACCGATTCGCAGATATTGTGTTTCGATCCACCCCCGCGCCGCGAGACGCACCCCAGCTGCCCCGGCGCGCGTGGGCTACGCACGCCCTCCGGATTGCGCTCCTTTGACGTCACTCAGAGACGACGACGACGCCACTTACTCATTTCTTGCCAAGTTATACTTGGTGTCACTCACACTTACTCATTTCTTGCCAAGTTATACTTGGTGTGAGTGAGGAAGATTCGGTGCGTTCTCACGGTCGCTGAAATGGCTCGGATACACACGTCCAAAGGCGACGTGGGATCACGCGTGTCGCCCGACGCCTTATGAAAAAAACTGGCCATAAGGCAGACGATGTCGACAACGTTGCGCGCTTCCGTTGGTTATAGATGTCGACATGAGATCTCAGAGTGGCCGCGAAGCACTGCGTGCGCATTGCTGTAAGTTGATTGGCAGGCCATCGCGGTCCTATACAGGAGGGGGCTGTTGATGGCCCGCCTAGCCATATCGCCCTGATCTGTGAAAACATCACACGACGCTAAGGTAGACGGAGTTCGGTCCGCCCGCAGAGGTTGCGGTTACGCGGAGTTTAGTAATCGATAGTGCGGCTCGAACGCCTACGTATCTACTCTCGGCAATAAATGTCGCGCCGCCGGCTCCATAAAACTGAAAAAGCGCACGTTCGCTCCGTCGGCATTAGCATACTTTACGATAACATAAAACTGTAACAAATAACACGGGACGCATTTACGACGGCTCGTAAACAACACAATAAATACATCGAGATGACATCAGGACGCCACGCGGCACAGCGCCCCGCTACCTGCGCTGTGTCGCCTCCCAACATGACTCCCTAGATCAAGAACATCAAGAACGCTCTGTATGGGAACACGATGCGGTGCGGTGTCGCCAACATTCCTATCAATCAACTTGCAGCATGACGCACACAGCTAGCGGCCACACTGATCGCATGTCGAGGGCGAACGAAACGAAAAATGTCGACATCCTCTGTCTCGTGGCCCGTTTTGGTCATTAAAGCGACGACGGCAGCCGCTACAAGTGATCGTAAATCTAGCAATTATTTATCTAATCTGTAACTGGTATGGGTCCAAGAGAGAACGAAAAGATCGTGCTGTCATGGGTATGGGGTCCAAGAGAATCTTGCAGACCTGTGTTTGGATTAATAATTGGGACTCTGCCCGGTGAATATATTAGACAAAACGTTCCATATCGTCAAAATATTCAATACACTCCTGTTAACGGCGACTTTCATAGTTACAACCCAAGGCAGAGACAGAAACTCAGACCCGTGACATCACGACGAGCAAAAATGTCCAAAAGTTTCATCTCCGAAAGTGTAAAGCCTGAATTCGTCAAACTGGGAGACGGGGATTTCTGAGAGAAATAAAAAAAAATACCTCGTTAAAAAATCTTACTACTCTGTACAGAAATATTATAATGAATAAATGTGGTGTGCTAGAAATATGTAAAAGGGATTTTACTGGTAATAAATCATATATATTTTGTAATGCAGTTTTGTCGAATGATGAAAATAAATGAACTATGAACAATGATCGCCACCCCCAACATTCACTTGCAGACATGAACGTACCTAATTTACATAAATTTGCTACCCATATCCTATTTACTACGTAGACCCCATGGATCTCACCATAGATGCTGTGTCCATAGTAAACAGTAAATTTATTCATATACAATTGAGTGACTACGTCATGTCACGCATGCGCCTCTCACATCACCGTAAGCAAACGGTAAGCTAACTTGCATGACATAATCCCATAGACACAAACATGTAATATAGGAAGATCAGACACAGCCAATAACACCACTTCTCGCGAAACCACATTCACCGAGACGCCATGCCAATTGCCCCCACCCGTCACCGTCCACTTGGCTCCCTCGGTAGGATCCATCAATGGATCGAAGTGGACTTTCTAGTGTACTTGAATCCCTTGTGGACAGATTCTACGACTTGCCGCCTGGCAAATGGGCAAAACGGTCGTCATCCAATTTATTAACAAGCCTTTTTAGGACGCCCAGGATGCCCCCAGATTATAGGCAATAAGCGAACACACTCGCCGTCTTGCATATTTTCGCCGCAATAGCGGTACGACACTGGAACGATTTCTTTGCGAATATGCATAGTGGTACGGGGCATGAGGGAAACCTATTCATTCGATCATTGGTCATGGACCAACTATAGAAAACAGCCTAAAGGCACCGATTCTTCGTATGTGGCGCACAACATCTCCTACTATCAATACGTAGATGCATTACGTATTCGATCGATTGATCGATGTACTACGGTCATTACATTACGTAGAAGCGCTCCTATTGTGCTTAATTTGTATAAATTGGTGTTCAATAAAGAATATATTTACATACATACATATAGATAAGATAAGTTCAGTCGCTCACAAATCAACCGTCGAAATTCTGAAACTTAGTCAAACTAACGATCATCAGATCCAGTCGAGGTCGGTAGGAACGAGTTCGGGCGACGAGGTACGCGGCGCGGGGGCTGCGGTAGCGCCGCTCCATCTCCGCACAATTGCCATCAATTAGCGCTCCATTAGACAGAGCAACGAGAGCCGGCACCGCTCCTATAACAACGATCAAACGTCATCGCTGATCGGAGGCACTGCATGCTGGCCACACAGCAGAGGTGATAGCTAGATGTACCACCGAGAAACCCGGCGACGCCAAAACAACACAGAACTTCGCTCTACTCAGAGATCGCATGTCGACGTCTACCCGAGCGTCTACCGCCAACGAGAACGCGTTAAACTAGTAACAGACGTTCCAACTTGGTTGAAGCCGACCACCCGACCACGACCAAAACGGAACGTGTTAAGGTGGTCGGTCCGACATAATTATTATTAATACTGGTTGGACGTGGTCGGCTCGCCTGCGCATCCGACCAGCCGACCGTCCAACCAAGTCGGCACGTCTGGAGGTTTCGCCCGACTTCGTTTGTACTTTGCGGTCGATACTTCAAACGGCGAACCTCCTAACCATTTCTTATGCCCTGGTACTTCGCTAGACTTAAGCAATAGGCAACTGACGACGGTTGGATTGCCGACCGTCGGAACGTCTGTAGCAATGTCCCACGTCGGCCCTGACTTGGTCGGGTCCAACCAAATCGGAACGTCTGTTAATAGCTTATAGTGGGGGATTTAGTGCGATAGTTTGTATGGACACCCTGCATTTTTACTTAGAAGGCTCATACTTGCAACAGTTGTTCCTTAGGTGCTCCTGAGTGGATTTCCACCGGTAGACATCGGGGGTCACCGCGGGGGTGGCGGGGGGAGGGGGTGGAAGTTTGCTTCTGCCGCGCTTCACTTTGTACCCTATTCCTTCAAAACTATAGGTATTAGGGCAAGTGTGATGTCATTTTCGGATAACTCAAGGATGACGGATTCATTTCTGGAAGAAACATTTTGCCTTTCTATACAAAAAAATATAAATATTAGGCAAAACTCACAAAACGTGAAAAATTTTTTTTTAAATAAACGTCGTTTACTTTTGAACTTCTAAAGATAAAGATAAATAAAAAATATTTGCTAAAAGCTGCATTTACCAGGATTACAAATATATAAATTTTATTGGGATGGATTAATAATAAGTGAGTGAAAAAAAATCAAAACAGTGCGGTGTATTTACATTTTGAGGCTAACATAGCGAAAACAGTACCTAGGTGATACGTGATAATTATTATTATTATACATTTGTAAAATTATTGCTAATTAAACATAAAATTATTCACATACACACACACACACACCCTCAAATACACACACACATACCTACCTTACCCATGTTTGTGATTGCTACCTAAAGTAAATGCTTTATATTTATTACCATGTCGTCATTTTTTTATGGAAACTGACACGGTTGGCTACATCACCTACAACATCCGTGATGTCAGCCCATAACACCGGGTGAACTAGGTGCCATGTCATTGCTTCCCTTCATTTCGCGCCGGCTACACTGAACTGGACGGAAAACACGAACTATTCGCATAGCCGTTTCGACCGAAGTGCTATAAATTGATAAAGTTCTATTAACAGTTTATATTAGTTCTATAATTATTTTTTTTTCTGATTTAGCCATCTGCCATCGGAATATACCATAAGCAGATTATTTGTTGTTTGGGGTATGGCGTTTGAGGTGAGCCATCTATTGACGGCTCTCCCTTTTGGTTGTTAGTGTCGAAGATCTAGGGTCAACACTTGGTGTCGTTTCAGCCTTCCAGGGCCGGTGTGGTCCAGGAGTGCCGTGGCCAGAATATTTGGGTGATTTTTTAGCCTCGTCTTGTATCTGGTACAATTCGACTGGATCTCAGCTTTTATGCTCGGCACTTTGAGATGCTCGTGTATGTCATCGTTTTTAGAGAACCATGGTGCGTTTGATATGTTTCGAAGCACTTTGTTTTGGAATCTCTGCAAGATCTCAATGTTACTGTTGCCTGCAGTGCCCCGCAACTGTATGCCATATGTCCACACCGGCTTGATGACCGCTTTGTAGATGAGGAGTTTGTTGGATGTGCTCAGTTTAGAGGCTCTGCCCATCAGTCAGTGCAGTTTGTTGAGCCGTAGGTTCAGTTCCTGTCTTTTGCGCCTGATGTGCTCTTTGAATGTCTGCCTCCTATCTAAGTGCATTCCTACATAACGCACGGAGCTAGTGTGTGGTAGGGTTTCGCTTCCAAGTTTCACAGGAGGACAGTCGCCGACTCGACTATTAATTACTAATTAACTACTCTATTAATTTGTAGATTATTTATTAGGTAGGTACGTAGTAAGGACGTACCTATGCCTACTTACCTATATCCATTAGAGCCGAGCGGGCGGGGGATAGCTGCGGGGTGCGTATGATTTTAGTCGGCCCCCGCGCCGCACCGTACGTGCGCCGCCGCCGCGTTTAAGAGCGTATATAAGCGAGCGTATAATAGTGACAGTCTAAAAAATATAACCAAAGAAAAACGTGGCACTGGACAAAAAACACTGGTGTCTGCTACGGCCAAAATACCTAAAGGCTGGGGGAATTTCCTAAGGGACAATTCAAACAAAGAAGGACTGTTTCACTTGCTTTCAATACTCTCCCAATCCTTCGCAAACGAAATTGAGAATGGGAAAGAAGTTTGCATCACGGATGGGCCAAATATTTTCACCAACATCACCCGTGCCCGTGACACACAGCGATTAGCCCCGTGTAATCATGAAGAGGCGGATACTCGCATGATGGGCTTAACAAAAATTATGCTACGTACTGTAGATACCGATGTCGTAGTGCTAGCAGTTGCACAGGTGCAAAAATTACCTCAGCTTGAAGAGCTGTGGGTGCACATAGGTACTGGAAAACACCACCAGTACCTTTCAGTCAGTCAGTCAGCGTGTAAGCGTCCACTGCTGGACATACGCCTCTCCAGTTTTCCTCCAGTCCTCCCGGCCTTCAGCGGTACGGAACCACTGCTTTCCGCCAGTAACTTTGCTGCCATGATATTGCGACTTCCATAAGTAAAGACTTAAATGTTTGCATTACCTATACCTATATTAAGTATAGACACAATAGATGCTTTATATTATAATGTAATTTTTTTACAGTACCACATCGAGCGAGGGCCTTGCCTCTGTTTCATGCGTTTTCTGGGTGTGACGCTGTCTCTTGCTTCAGCGGAAAAGGCAAGAAAAGTGCTTTTGAAGCATGGGAGGCCTTTCCCGCTTTAACTGAGAGTTTGGTGTCAGTGACTGAAAGGCGGCTCGAATAGGCAATGACGACGATTGAAAAATACGTCGTTATTTTTTATGACATGTAGATTTACTAATATTTTTTTGAAGTGGATACTTATTTGTTCGCCATATGGGCCCCCCTTTTCAGAACTTCTACGTCACTTCCGGAACGACTTTTTTAACTAATATAACTAATATAAACTGTTAAAACTTTATGAAATTAATAGAACTTCGGTCGAAATGGCTATGTGAATAGTTCGTGTTTTCCGTCCAGTTCAGTGTAGCCGGCGCGAAATGAAGGGAAGCATTGACATGGCGCCTAGTTTACCCGGTGTTATGGGCTTACATCACGGATGTTGTAGGTGATGTAGCCAACCGTGTCAGTTTCCAAAAATCTTAAATTACGACATGGTAATAATATAAAGCATTTACTTTAGGTAGCAATCACAAACATGGGTAAGGTAGGTATGTGTGTGTGTATGTGAGGGTGGGTGTGTGTGTATGTGAATAATTTAATGTTTAATTAGCAATAATTTTACAAATGTATAATAATAATAATTATCACGTATCACCTAGGTACTGTTTTCAATTCACTACGCATCTTAGCACGATATTCGCCTCAAAATGTAAATACACGGCACTGTTTTGAAATTTTTTTCACTCACTTATTATTACGCCATCCCAATAAAATTTATATATTTGTAATCCTTGTAAATGCAGCTTTTAGCCCATATTTTTTATTTATCTTTATCTTTAGTAGTTCAAAAGTAAACGGCGTTTATTTAAAAAAAATATTTTCACGTTTTGTGAGTTTTGCCTAATATTTATATTTTTTTGTATAGAAAGGCAAAATGTTTCTTCCAGAAATGAATCCTTCGTCCTTGAGTTATCCGAAAATGACATCACACTTGCCCTAATACCTATAGTTTTGAAGGAATAGGGTACAAAGTGAAGCGCGGCAGAAGCAAACTTCCACCCCCTCCCCCCGCCACCCCCGCGGTGACCCCCGATGTCTACCGATGGAAATCCACTCAGGAGCACCTAAGGAACAACTGTTGCAAGTATGAGCCTTCTAAGTAAAAATGCAGGGTATATCGCACTAAATCCCCCACTATTAAGGATGTCGACCCGATATCGTCTGCCGTGAGCGTCAAGCCTCCGCATAATGCAGCGACACGGCAGATGCTCGATCGCCCCATCTAGTAATTATGTCTGATCTCTGGTCTGGCAGATTCCTTCACGGAATCATCTGTGTTTTGCCATGGAAAAAGTATGACGGAACACTGTGATTCAACAGTGCGAAAATTACTATATCCCTGACCTTGCATGTGAACCTAGAATGGTGAAAATCCGACAAGTTCACGTAATTTTTGACGCACCGCATGTGTACTGGTAGCTACATCTACATACATGTTTTATTTCACTAACAGCAATAGGCGGAAAAGGTGAACAAAATTTCGGTGGTTAGACGCTTCGGGGTCTGATCGTCAAAGTCGAGCAATGAGAGGCACGGTTGGACTTTTGAAGACCTTCCGTCCGACCGTTGAGGCTGAGAGTGGCTCAGATTCTATCTAACTGCGTGGTAGGGTTAGTACCGCCAAACTGAATGAAGGTCGAAATCTGCTTTGCATTACTGCAGAAGGCGCATTGACATGACCCCTAGTTCACCGAAGTGTGACGGGCTGCAGGTGTTGTTAGGTGATGTAAAACCAACCATGTTAGGTCTTATAATGTCTATGTAAGAAGTTGAACCTAGTGTTACTCTATCAAATAACTTGAATACTATACTCTACATATACAAAGTGTCCCAAAACTCAACGTCAAGCGGGAACCAGGGAGTAGGCTAGTTTATGACTATCCAGGGGAAAATAAGAAAGAAAAAATCTGAGTCATTAATGTCTTTAGAAAAAATTTTTACTGAATATGTTTTTTTGGTAAAACTATAGGCATTCTGGTTTTATTTGGGATAGTTATCAATAGCAGAGCTATTTAGGCTTCCAATATAAAAATTTGAACAGTTATATTTGCAAATTTGTAATCGTAGAACCTAAAATGTCAATTTTCAACGTTTTTAAAAAAATGCTCATATAATAAAAACCAATGACTCCGATTTTTTTTTTCTTATTTTTCCCTGGGTAGTCATAAAATGGCCTACTCCCTGGTTCCCGCTTGACGTTGAGTTTTGTGACACGTTGCATGGCTGGCCGGTGTCGATCGAGGCCTTGACTCTAGAACGAACGTCGGCGTCTCCGCTGTGACCGAGCGTGACGCACGTCGTTGACCGAACGCCCGCCGTGGTTGGTTGGGGTCGAAGTTTCGCCAATTACGATCATTGGGCACACATATCGCATGCTGTATTAAGTAGTTGACATCAGTACCTACTCGTTAGCCGCGCGCGCAGCCACCAACCCAAGTCATATTCCATCACTATGCATTGCCATGTCCTGTGCCAGCCAAGACGCGACACGAACATGTAGTAATATTGCATTTTATTTTATTACTATGATTTGGGACCTACGGAACACTGATACACAATTAAAATTTAATTTGAAGTCACATAATATGTGACTTCAAATTAAATTTTAATTGTGTAATTGTGTATTTTGTAAACATAAATTAATAAACTAAAAAAAAATATAAAAAATAATACAAAAATTTAAATACGAGCATCAACAGAATAATAATTAGAAAGAGGAAACGTTTTGTTGAAGAAAGTTGAAAAAAAAATATTAACGTAGGATATGGGGAAGCATCGAGTAACTCTTGGGGTGAAGTATTAAACAAATTCAACAAACTTCATCTCTACTTTAGCTTCTCTTGTCAGACAAAACATGAAAGTAAGATCTCTTGTAGCTCTACGAACTCAGAATATTTTGAAAGATAACAAATACACATGCGTTAGCACAAAATAGGTTTACTGCATCACCTACTACACAACACGGTCACCCACCGCAATAGTCTGATTGTGTTTAACATTGAGATCGAACGCCGTTTTATCGTGCCACTGAGCTACCAAAGCTGACAATAGAACACAATATCTTAACAAATATGTTAAGATTTTCACGAAAAAGTTATTAGCATCGCCACCGTTCTAAAAGTTATTAGCATCGCCACCGTTCTAAAAGTTATTAGCATCGCCACCGTTCTAAAAGGCCAGTAGATGGCCGCGACGTACGCACGAACGCCGCCCGTCCCTGCCGCCAATCTTAGCCAGTATTCGGCTACTGCAACGGACGTGCGCAAAGTTCGGAGCCTTGGGCATCCCGAGGCGGTAGGTATACTGTCTTGAAAATAAGATTTCCGGAGCGCCTAGCGACACGCAAGATGAGGGCGGAGGCGCGGAGACGTGGAGACGTCGAGGTGGCCTACTTCCGCCCGCGCCGCGTGTTCAAACACACAAGCAAATATTTCGGGCTGCATTCCGCTTCGCTTCGAAGACTTATCTTGTACAAATAGACGCAGCCTCCGCGCGCCCCTCAGGCCTGTGTCTACTCACTCCATCACCGCACATCGATAGCGAGTGCGTGCAGTATAGCGGGGAGCGCCCTAGATCGCTTCCTAGAGCGTCGCGTGTGTAAGCAAATCGGCACAGTAATAATAATTATTGATATAGGGAATGGGCGGACCAACGGCCCAGGGGCGGATTGCGCCGTATAGTAGTAGTTTCGTAGTCGCGTCAACGCGTGTGAATCTTGTAGCAAAATAGGAGCGATTTCGTTGAGCGGCAGAGATTTAAGGCGCCTAGTAACGCCAACGGCCGTAGCGCGTAGTAGTTTTCATAACGGTTTTTTTTTTTCATAAATTGCAATCCTTCGCATTAGAACTTTTAAAAGCGTGCGATCGATAGATATAACAAATGGCGTCATTTTGCTATAACAATTCCATTCAAATTCTCTTTAGTTTTTGAGATCAAGTCTTCAAAGTTCACGCGGAAGAAAAAATCTACATTTGGTTACCGTATAGTTTGTATTGAAAATAATAAAATTTTACAACCAAAACCGTGTGATCGATAGACAAAGAATTGTTCTATATTTTGCAATAGTTTTTAGCCTTTAGATTGGTATAGTTAGGACGGGCTATTTCTTCAAAAATCGACATGTGGCGTTACTATAGGCGCCTTAAGGGTCGTGAGCTGAGCAGCCAGTCTTCCTGTCGACTGTCACAGCGCCGCCACATTGTCACACTTCAAGCGCCTCTCTCCATGATATATTAATATCGTATGTTATTCCTACCACCACGCACGGACGTAAAAGCCTCTGAACTTGGCGCAAGTCCGTCGCAGCGCAGTAGTCGAATATTGTATGACAATAAAGGCGACTAAGGGATATGACTCCCTTCTTATACTACTAGGTGGTAGGGTTTAACCCGCCCGGTTTGGTACCACCGCACTGAATGAAAGGTCGGTCGAAACGGCCATGTAAAAAGTTTGTGTTTTCCGTCCAGTTCAGTGTAGCCGGCACGACCGAAGGGAAGCATTGACGTGGCACCAAGTTCACCCGGTGTTATGGGCTGACATCACGGATGTTGTAGGTGATGTAGCCAACCGTGTCAGTATAAAAAAAAATATAAAAGAAGACACTGTTTAACATAATACTGATGGTATGGAAGGAGGTTGCGTTGCGGACATCTTTGCAGCATTTACAGCAGCGGTGTCGATACTTTTAACCACGACAGAGTCAACATCGTGATATAATTCAGCCACGCTATGAGATACAAGTACATTCGTTTGTGCGACTGCTATCTAGCAAAGACAATAACATTTTTCTGGGTCACCAATTATCTTAAATGTTCTCGATCAGTCTACGTCATTCTTTTGCATGCACCAACAATTTGGTGAGGGTTTTCTACCAGTACTCTGTACTTACATAGGACCTCATCTTTAACGTCATTTTATTAATTACTAGCTTTTGCCCGCGGCTTCGCTCGCGTGATATTCGTATTTAAAAAGAAGAAAGTAAGTAAGCCCGCTAGCTACCATACCTTTATTTCGGCGCGCGAAACAATTCGGTTTTTATGAGAGCCACATCTTAGCGTAACCGGAAATGAATTTTATTTAGCCTATTCTGTGTCACGTATAGTTAAATGTGCTTGTACTAAGTTTCATCGAATTCGGATGGTCGATTTAAGGGTTATGGAGGAACACACATACATACAAACAGAAAAGATTTCTAAAAAATCATCAATTTAGTTTTAGTATCATACATAGAGTCCACAAACGCAGTATCTCATAAAACAAAGTAACTTACTCAATGACCATGCCTTACAGATTTATTTTAAGTATTGATGATGATGATGATGATTTATAACATCACCTACAACACCCGTGGTGTCACCCCATAACACTTTGGTGAACTTCCCCCTTTGGTCGTGCCGGCTACACTGTACTGAACGGAAAACCCAAACTATTTTCATAACCATTTTGACCGACCTGTGTGGCGCCGACCAATCCGGAGGAATGGTGTGAAATAATGACCCCAATCATTATTCTCGGACGTTTTGTGCCATATATCTGGCGCTCGTTCAACAGGTCACCTGCCCAACCCACACGGTCTCGTCGGCTATCTGACACGGATCTACTTCCTGCTGCTTCACAATAGGTCAGTCACCCGTCACCGCACCGGCCGAATAGACGCTCTACTATTTGGCCATTTCACATTTTATGAGTGCGAAGCTGGACGAATGCTACAGTGTTTTATGGCATCCGGTATGGATCGCTGAGTCAGATGGCTCCGAGCATTGATGTCTAATTTTATAGATCGAACGTCGCGCGATTTAACCTGTACTACGTTTCGTCTTAACAAGTGTGCGTGCATTCACACACAGTATTGTGATACTCACACAAGCACACACTTACATCATATAGTCGTTTCATGTCCGTAAACGGCGGGCATCGGAGCGCGCCGCGCCTCCTGCCACGAGATACTTTCGTGTTTGCATTTTACACACCGCCATGCTGTCACGTGACGCGATCCCTACGACGTTACTGTCGCGTTCTCACTTGCCTACAGATGATAAGAGTGAGCGAGAAAGTTGTCATCGCTCGCCCATCGGCGCGATTGTCGTATATCCGCTCACTCTTATGATCAGTAGGCAAGTGGGAACGAGAACGCGATAGCTACGTCACACAAGTCAGCATGGCTTCTTAACACGTCATAACATGCTCAGGCGAAACAAACAACAACGTTTGTCACTGTTACTCTTGCATAAAACACAGCTTTACTCTTTCTCGTTCGCTCTTTATATTTAATTACGTATACAAAAATCTGTTTAACATAAAATTTGAGAAAAAAACCAGCAAAATAAATACTTACTGATGGAAGGAGACGCCATTCTTTACGTAATTTCGATCTGAGCTGTTACAATACTTGTAACAGCAACCGGGCATGCTGAACACACGCACTTTTGCGCCACAGACTCGGTACAGTAAGACTTACGCTCAACACGCGCTGCACACGCCGTATGAAGCGGCTGTCCGTGAAATCTGCAATTTATGCAGTTCTCGTCGAGAACAAATTTTTTCGGGAGTAATGTATGGGATGGGCATATCTCTAAATATACATCAATGGCTCCGAGCATATGCTCCCACCAGCTAATATCAATAAGAGAAGGTGCGTCATACCGAAGACTTGCCTTTGAATTGTTGGCTATACTGAGCCGTAGGCTGAACTCAGAGATCACAGCCGAGGCTGCTGAGCGGCCGTCTTTCATTCACGAGTCACAGACGATTTGTGGGTTCGCTTAGTCCAGCCATACTCAAAGTGTGCTCCGCGGAGCCCTAGGGCTCCGCGGAGTCTCTTTTGGGGCTCCGCGAGAATACGAGAAAAAAAAATCAAAAATACACCTCTCCTCTCTGGCTCGATTCAGCTCGGCTGCGCAGACGAACTCAACTCAACTCTTTTCTATCAAACCTGATTATCAACCAATTGATGAAAAATAAGAAACATCTTCATACCTCCCATTAGATATTTAATTATTGTTTTTTCTTTAATTATAATATTATGTAGTTAATTATTACATTGTTATATGATTATTACTTATAAAGAATGCACAAAATCTAATTTTTGTTTATTTTAGGGCTCCGTCAAATATTTCGCTTTCCAAAAGGGTTCCGTCACCAAAAAAGTTTGAGAACCGCTGGCTTAGTCTGTTTTATAGATACTATCACGGACGCTGCTCTGTGGAAATAGCATCCTTATTCCCTGCCACCCGTCCTATCTCCGCATGACTAGTCGCAGAGAGACTCAGCACCGTTTTGTTGTTGACATTGGGCTTTTGAGAACCCATCGGTTCTCTAAATCGTTCTTTGTCGCACCGCTAGAGTGTGGAACTGTCTTCCGGCGAGTGTATTTCCTGAATCCTTTAACCTGGGTGTCTTCAAGCGTCGTAATAATGGGCTAGACACCCTAGCAACAGTCCGGCAAATCTGCTGGCATGGCATCTAACTCTCGGCACAGCCACCCATGCTGGTTTATATTTAAAAAAATCTACTACGGTGGTGGTAGGCAACCCAGTGGGCTACAATTTGATCCTATCACCTAATAAGATGCAAGAGAAGGGACCTACACTTTTACACGGTTTCGGAACGGTGAAGCAGCAAGTATTGGTAATTGCACGTAATTGTTTTCGTCTGAGTCGGACTTTTATAAAGCTCCAAGTCCTTTCAAATGACGGATGTCAGCGAAAATGTATAAGAAAATTAATCTTAAATTATATTCAATAGGAATGCTTCGGTGAACATTACGTGTAGGTACTGGGAAATAATACAGCGAAATGAACGTAACACCAATCACAATAGACGGTTCACAGCTTATTTAGCGAGACGAGCAGCGCCCGCCTGCGCCTCCGCCGCCGCTTCCGCTAATTATCACCTCACCCACCGGCACTAACGCACCAAAACATTGCAACACAATGCCAAATCGGTTAGCTTTGACACTTCCCGCGTTCCAATTTTAAACGAGCCGATTGTCACTGACCTAAGCGAACGTGGCGCGCACAAACTAGTGGCACCCGAACACTTTCGGGAAGCACACGGCTGCTGCTTTATGCTCGATACACTGTAGGAGCTGTGCGTACGCGCAACGCGGTTCATATTTCGCGACTGCCGCGCGGCGCAGACGCCGAGAGTTTGTGTCGGTCGGTCGGTACATCATATCATAATAATAGTCGCGAAGTTGCAGAGATAATGTGCGAGCGAGACGTACGCAGTCGCTGCGGGGCGAGTGTGAATGGTGTCAATGGCGTGGACAGGGCCGGCATCCACTAATGCCGCACAGTTAGTACAGCGGAGATGGTAATACTAAGTATTTTCGGCACCCGCTGCTGACTACATTTTACACACGATAACTTTTGGAGACCCCCATATCACTTCGCGGCGGGTGGCCGAGTGGTTTGGGCATCGGCTTCTCATGCGGGAGGTCCGAGGTTCGAATCCGGTCGCCGCGTACCAATGAGTTTTTTCTGACGAAAAAATTTACGTGCATACGTACACCTGCTGCTTCACCGTTCGGAACCGGTGTAAAACTGTAGGTCCCTTCCCTTGCCCCTTACTAGGTGGTAGGCTCAAATTGTAGCCGACTGAGTTGGTACCACCGTACTGGATGTAAGATGGCCGCATAGCAGCCTCGGTTGTGTTCTCCTGTAGTCCAGTAAAGTCTCTGGTATGGCACCTACCTTCTCGGAGTTGATATTGGCTGGTCGGAGCATGTGCTTTGGCCCCTCCGACTCAGCCAACCATAACGGATTACATAAAAAAAAGCAATACACCATCCTATGATCATGTTATAACCAAATAGACCCGTTCACGTACGATATAAAATATCCATACTATTCATGTCATTGAGAATGTTACCGTCTCTGAATGATCAAGTTGTTATTAGTGGCGTGGGTGGGTGACGACGAGCGCCTGCGCATGGCACGACTGTCGCGGAAAAAATACTTAGATGATAGTTTACAACGGTAGATCACTGACAACAGCACGGCTCGATCATATTGCGATGATGCACGAACTGCAAAAATGTGCTTGAGACCGTGGACCGAACACATTTGATCACGCCAGTCAGTACTGCTGGACTCTGGCCTCTCCTTCTCGAATTATCTCGTCGTTAGAATATTATCATCGTATATGTGAATCTTTAAATGTCGAGCCAGGTAAAGGTCGGGAAAATTAATTAAGTATGTAAATAAGTTATATTTCAAAAAAAAGCTCTATAATGCTTCTTACCTTACATGACAAAACAAAATTATGAACCATACTGAATATGCATATGTCTCAATGAAATATTGTTAATGTTGTGTGTTCTTTATGGCGAAATAAACATCTGAATCGGAAAATTACTCATAATATTAGTAGTGGATACCTTTGTACCGTGATTTTGTACCGTGTGGGGCCGGTACTTTAAAAGAATAGCCCCACTGCATCTCTCCCCGTGCATGTCGTAAAAGGCGACTAAGGGATATAACTCCCTTCTTATATTACTAGGTGGTAGGGTTTAACCCGCCCGGGTTAGTACCACCGCACTGAATGAAAGGTCGGTCGAAACGGCTATGTAAATAGTTTGTGTTTTCCGTCCAGTTCAGTGTAGCCGGCACGACCGAAGGGAAGCACTGACGTGGCACCAAGTTCACCCGGTGTTATGGGCTGACATCACGGATGTTGTAGGTGAGGTAGCCAACCGTGTCAGTTTCAATAAAAAAAAAAAAAAGGATACATCCGTCGTACACAATGTATACTGATATTTATTTATACCAACTCTTCCATTCATGCTCAACTCTTTTGCTAATACCTACTTACATTCCACTATATTAATCGAAAAATCTCAAACATCCAAGGGTTACTAATGCTTTTAAGTTCACTCCGTTATTATATTAATTATACACATTTTAAGTTTACGGATTAACAGTGGTTACTGAAGACTTACTGATCTGAAACCGCTGCCGAATATTGTGCAACCTACCCAACAGCTACAATGTTCGAAAAAGAGCAGTTTGACGTCCGGCACAACGGGCACCAGACGTCGGCTCCAGGAACTCCCGCAGTCCCTGAAGAAGCCCGTGAGACGTAGCGTAGGCGAAACGTGGACGTAACTCTTCAGTAACCACTGCTAATCCGTAAACTTAAAATGAGTATCCAACTGTAAGAAATTTCTGCAAGGTATAAGTCCACCTTTGCACCTTATGCACATTTTCTAATTATTTATTACCGTTGAATGTTTCATAGAGCTCAATGTTTCAGGTCGCCTTGTGCACCTATAGCACATGCTGAGATGGGTCCATATTTTTTTCATTAATTGTTATTAATTTAGGTTTTTGCGTGTATAATTTCATGTCTTTTTGTAATGTTTTCTTTTTTATCTATAATGACAATAAATAATATTTTTCTTTCTTTCTTCTTTCAATAAATTTCTATTTCTAAAAGTTTCTATTTCTTCTGCTTCCAGTTTCTATTTCTAAAAGTATTTTATATTATCTACCTATCTATCGAAGATTTCATGCACTTTCGAAGCCTCCCCCACATCGGCTAGATTTGATGGTAGCAGCGCGGTTATGCCTACTTATATGTGTACATAACATACACGAACGAAGGTCACAACTCTACGCGCTCGGTCGGTCGGCTCGTACGAGATAGAGCAGGTGTGCGCGCGCGCGCGCGCTCATTGTTATCATATCAGTCAACCCGCACCGCACGGACGCACGGCAGCCACGGGAAATGATGTGACGCATGCGCACCGCACGCACGCACGCCCATTTCGCACACGCCACGCATCAGTGAACTTGCTTTAGAAACAGGCAAGTGCTCCTTTTTAATGCTTCAGAGCGATTCTTTATCATTATGATTCATGTTATTGTGTAAAACCGCCGCTCCAGCCGGATATTTATTGGCGAAAAGCATTGGATTAAACTGTAGGGGACTTAGGCCCACTTGCACCAACACGAGTGTTTGAAGTTAAGTAGCGAGTTATGGATTTAAACGCGGTTCCCACAGTCAACGGGTGCTAGCTTAACGAGTTAAACTGGTTTATATATTAAATTTGTGTTGGTGCAAGTGGGCCTTAGGCCCAATTGCGCCAACACGAATTTAGAGTTAAGTAGCGAGTTATGGATTTAAACGCGGTTCCCACAGTCAACGGGTGCTAGCTTAACGAGTTAAACTGGTTTATATATTAAATTTGTGTTGGTGCAAGTGGGCCTTAGGCCCAATTGCGCCAACACGAATTTAGAGTTAAGTAGCGAGTTATGGATTTAAACGCGGTTCCCACAGTCAACGGGTGCTAGCTTAACGAGTTAAACTGGTTTATATATTAAATTTGTGTTGGTGCAAGTGGGCCTTAGGCCCAATTGCGCCAACACGAATTTAGAGTTAAGTAGCGAGTTATGGATTTAAACGCGGTTCCCACAGTCAGCGGGTACTAGCTTAACGAGTTAAACTGGTTTATATCGTTAAATTCGTGTTGGCGCAATTGGCCCTTAATCTATAATCGATAAAATCCGCAATGACGAAATAGGACAAAGAACTAAGGTCGTCGACATTGCTAAGAAAATTAGCAAGCTGAAGTGGCAGTGGTCTGGGAACATGTAACATCTAGTAGGCAGTTATTTTTTTTTATATTTGTCGGCGGAGCAAATCAGTTTCAAACTTCGATCATCCGTCTACGGTTTCAAAATATCGGGTCTGGTTCAAATATGCACGCCTATCTTGAAGGACCGAGACTGTACTTGGAGGGAGATTCGTGGGCGGGCAGGGCGAGCGTTCCGATTCTGCGGAGGAAGGATCTTCAGACCCGATTGGTACGCATCCGCGGTACGTCCAGAGTGTAGGGATGAAATCCCTGCCCAGTGCGCGTGGTGCGGAGGTGGAAAGGGGACGGCGGGATCGGTCAAGCAGCTCCTCCGAGCACTCCCCATCGAATAAGCGAATACTAAAATTATCCTCTTCTCTTCTACTATTATAAAGCCCATTTTAACGACATTGAGACGAATTCTTACATTATGTCTGTAACGACGGAAATATACAATTTAGTCAATTCATATGGTAGCATATGTATAATAATTTCACTCACAACACTCACAGCCGGCAGTCGCAGCAGCGTAAGCCTAAGTTTTCGGAACTGTTTCCAACTGCAGTTAATGGGGTGTGGTACCGTGTAGCTAATGTGTTGCACACACGGGCGTAGGCGACGAAAACGGCGCAAAATTGAGCCTCGAGAACCTTCCGAGAGCCGACCGAGAGCGCAATCAAATCGGCCGAAAGTAAACAATGCAAATACATTCGCAGCTATTCAATTAACCGTGCGGGAAACCAAATGGGCTTTTATTAAGTTTGCACAGTTAATGAACGTGTCTGTGGAGAGCGCGATGTTTGTACGTACCTACTCTTTGCGTCAAACTTTATTGTCGCTCGTACGATGTTCACTGCATAAGATTTGCGCATGTGTGTGTGCCGCACGCTTCACTCTGACCTAACATTCGACTAAACATGCACACCTATACATGTATTCCAAGTATAGTAAATGTCCACGAAAAAAAAAAGGATTTCATTGTCAATAGTTAATTGTTACATTAAAATATTAATTAAGATTATCGACTAGCAATAAATTTCAGAGCCTTAATCTTGGAAATCAGTACTTTCACACTTTACACTTTATTTTGATCAAAACTTTCAATTAAAAAAAAATATGTTAAGTGCGAGTTGGAGTTTTACTCGCGCACGGGGGTTTTCGTATCTATCCGCCATTATCCGCCTATCTTTTGTCTTTCAACATTGCAATGTATAAAAGACTGTGGCGCCATCCATTATTCAATAGTGTGACTATAATAATCTATTTTATTGTACGTTTTTTGTATGGGAGCCCCGCTTAATTTTTAAAATTTTCTTTTTGTTATTATTTGTTGTTATATCCGCCATAGTAACGCATATTCTGTGAAAATTTCAACCGGCTACCTATTACGGTTCAAGAGATACTAGCCCTCGGACAGACGGACGGACAGACGGACGGACGGACGGACAGACGACGTAGGCTTAGTAATAGGCTTCCGTACGGGATACGAAAACCTAAAAACAAACAAATTATTAATGCAAAGTACTTTATGAAAAGTTTCCGTCGATACCACACATGCTTGGTTTTAAAAATGTACCTATTTTAGTAAGGATGTTAGGATTCTTAAATTTTTTCTATACAGTCTTTGCTTGTTTAAAAAAACAGCAAAGAGAAAAAAAAGCAGCACATTAGCTACACGGTACACACGCCATTAATAAACGTTTATATCACAAGCGAAGGCACTATGACGGCCCATTAAATGGCTCATACCGAAACATGGGTTTCGTTTTTCAAGGCTCTGCGGCTTGCGAGTTGCGACTACGCGAGACGTAACCGGCGCGCTTGACCCGCCATAATGCGGACACGATGCGCGATCAAAAAACACTTCTCCAAATATAAACAAAAGCCATTACTCAAAACCAAATCCAGCCACGGACGTGCCGCCGAACCACCGCCGCGCCGCCACGCCGCCGCACCACGCACGCATCCCTCGTATGCGCGCCACAGATCACATAAACCGTGGCTAGATGTGGAATCACACGTAGTGATATATTCACATATCCTCAAGGTATCGGATCAAACGGATTTTTCAACATTCAAAAACATACATAGCGTCACGCCTGTTTCCCAGTGGGGTAGGCAGAGACAACGGATTTCCACTTGCCACGATCCTGACACCTCTGCCGCCTCTTCCACTCTCATAATGCTCGTCGGTTACGGGTACTACGCACTTGACCCTTTTTGAGCATGACCGAACCACCGAAGCATTTCTTTTTCAATCCTTGTCACTATATCTTCTTTCAAGCAACAGAGCGCTCGCAATACACTATTTCTCAATCTATCATTTCATTGTAACTTCACACATATGTATACTACTCAACGCGCGCGCGGAACAATTCGGTTTGTATGAGAGCCACTTCTTAGCGTAACCGGAACTGAAAATTATTACTATAACTTAGCTATAACTATAAATTATTAGCCTATCCTGTGTCCCGTGTAATCAAATGTGCTTGTGGTAAGTTTCATCGAATTCGGATGATCGGTTTAAAAGTTATGGAGGAACATACATATAGAAAAGATTTCTTAAAATCGTTAATCTATCATACATAGAGTCTACAAACTCAGTATCTCATAAAACATAGTAACTTACTCCACGACCATCCCTTACATATTTATTATTCTGAATCTATGCCCGAAACTAGTTTGCATTGCGGGAACCAACTGCTTGCCACTTCCGCGCGTTCGCGTTTTACCAATACACATTAAGGTTTGCATCGACTGTTTTGTTTTTGAAGTACTGCGTCCACTGTATTGTGTGTTCTCGACGGCCCATATAGCCACGATTCGTCTAATCTGTGTCCCCACCATACCCGCGCCTGGAATGCCCGGTTGTTCTGCGGAGCCTCGTCTCGTGACTCGTCACAGCAGACAGCCGGCATCGCATAGGCGGTGGGCAGATCCCCTCAGCACAACCTACAGCTCATCGGACGTGAAGCGTCCTCGTTTCTAAGGAATTTCTATATATATAAATATATGTACCTATACAGGGTGTTCGGCACATGAACCGACAAAAAATTTTTGTAGGTAAGTGGGGTCATTTGCAACGTTTTGACCCATGATACCTTTTGTCAGATGTCACGTGGTATCGAGATACGATTTTTTTTCTTTATTTTTAAAAATTACCAAAATCCCAGCTTTAAACCCTTGTTAACTTTTTAACTTTTTGTTTATGATTTTATCAGCACGAAATAAAATTTATTGAATTTTACTATGTATCCTTGTTCTAGAAAAAATATTATTTGATGAAGTTAATACCATGAAAAGGTCTTATGACCTCCCAAAGTTCCGAGAACGAGTAAAAATATGACAGAATCTTAATTCTTAATTCATTAAAAAAAAACTGACGGCAATTGATAGCTTCATTTTTTTTTTTAAAGTTCGCTAGTTTATCCCCTTTCCAACGGTATACCACATGTCATACAAATAATTCACTATGTAGCCAAAATTAGGCACAGAGACAGAACAGAACGACAAAATTAGGGATAATTTGCAAGGGTGCCCGCGCGACCGTCCTTCTTCGCGTCCGTACATGTTCTAAATTTGAAAATGCTCTTGAAAACGCTCTCGGGAAGCGACCACCGATTAGTGCCCGTGTTGTCGTTCTGTTCTGTCGCTGTGCCTAATTTTGACCACATAGTGAATTATTTGTATGGTTGGAAAGGGCGTAAACTAGCAAACTTTTTAAAAGAAAATCAAGCACTCAATTGCTGTCAGTTTTTTTTTTATGAATTAAGAAATTAAGATTCTGTCACATTTTTACTCGTTCTCGGGACTCTGGGAGGTCATAAAACCTTTTAATGGTATTAACTTTATGAAATAATATTTTTTCTAGAACAAGGATACATCGTAAAATTCTATAAATTTTATTTTGTGCTGATACAATCATAAACAAAAAAGTTACAAGGGTTTATAGCAGGGATTTTGGTAATTTTCAAAAATAAAGAAAAAAAAATCGTATTTCGATACCACGTGACATCTGACAAAAGGTATCATGGGTCAAAACGTTGAAAATGACCCCACTTACCTAAAAAAAAAATTTGTCGGTTCATGTGCCGAACACCCTGTATATTTTGTAATCCTGTATGGGTGCCTTGAGACACATATGCTCCGACCAGCCAATATCACCCTAGAGAAGGTAGGTGCCATACCGGAGACTATTCTTGAACTACGCAAATCTCCATTATTTTCTACGCGGCAGACAGCATGACATTTCTTGATCGTAGTTACCAAATTATAATATGTTAATGTAAACACAAGTAAACACTTACATAAGCACCCTGAAGCCAGAGAGAGAGCCACATTACCCACTGCACGGTACACATATTGTTTGTTTATGGAGCCCACGGCCCACATTGGTTGAATGCACCTACTACAGCCATGCGTGACCCGTGATGTCGACCCATCACACCTTAGTTAGATCACTGAGCATATCACCGTGGTGGTGAACTAGGTGTTATGCATTGCTTCCCTTACCGTCAAGGTGTTTTCGTTCAAAATGTAAATGAATGCATATGTAAACTTTAAAAAAATATAATTGTAATTTCAAAATTCATTCCATCATTCAAGATCGTCGGTTACCTTTACTTTTCAAAAGGTTGTTTCAGGATAGGGTTTCTTAACTTCAGGGTTCGAAAGAGATCCATATTTGAAGACGAAAAGCTCTGAAAGTTTTTCTCAGATTCGGTCATTTTATAGTACTTTTTGGTGAAAATAGTTTCATCGAGATTTGGTGGACGGTTAACATCTGCCTTTATTAAATACAAATATAATAACTACTTAAATGCTTACCTAACTAGTAGAATTAAACTACATGTAGGCAAATTCCAAACACTTAAATTTGAATGACATCAAAAGAAAAGGGGGACTGGACTAGGTCATTGCACTCCCTAGACCTATATAGAAAAATCTCTCCGTACTCACTGTCCTTCGAGTTTTTATTACAATTTTAAATTTTTGTATGAAAAAAAAAATACGGAATTTCGATTTGAGTGATAAGAATTTTTTTCTTCTAATAATGAGTACTTTCTATTCCTGAAGTTTCTCAAGCCTATCCTGAATGAAACACCCTGTATATCCTTTTCAGTGAGCACAAGAACGATAGATAGAGATGACACGACATGGGATTCGATGTACATAGGGACCCTAGTTGTAGAGATACCAACGCTTGACAAATGGCCCCGCCGAGGGTGGAGGGCGCAGGGCAGGCGAGGTTCGCGATCGAGCGGCGACCGCGGTCGTGTGGCGGAGCTTTCTAAATAAATAATTTATTTATGCTAATACGGTGATATGGCGACACACCCGCTCCGGGAGAGACGTGCCGCGCGTCATCGTATCACATCAATTACTGCCAGTCCGCCAGTCGCCTGCCCGGGACGGCTGCGTGTCGTCGTCGCAGAGACCGCCGCCGCGACCAAGAAGAAGATAGCAGTTGCTCTAACTAAGCAAACTGGGTACGTCGCCACCAACTAGGGGCATACGTCATCCAAGCGAGCGTGGTATTGCATCAGTCGCGTTCAAGCGGAGTTAAATACGAGTTGCGGTGGAGTGGTCTGCGAAGATCACTCCCGAAAAAAACATGTCATCGACCAAAGGAGCTTATAATAAGGTGATTTAACAATGACTGATGATTGTGATATATGAATATGACTCACCTTATCAGGCGCGTAACCAGGATTTGTATTTGGGGGGATGAACTGTGCCAGCCCAGATAGAGGCTAGTTGGCTAGTAGAACAGCCACGTTTTGAATTGTGGTAAAAGGGTTGCGACATTTCGTGATACACAAACGGCGGCGGCGGCAAGGTTCGAACGTGCCGCAAAATATTTCGGAATTTTTTAAATTCCAATGATTTCGGGAGGAGATACGACACCCATATCTCCCCCCTCCCCCCCCCCCCCCCCCCCCGTCTACGCGCCTGTCTCATGAAGCGCATTCATACCAGGAGACGGCTTGTAATGCGATTGTTTGAAAGTATTCATGATGACAATTGCATGTGAAGGCACCCACCCAACCAACAGGTAACAAATTTCACCAAACTTTGCCGCTTCTAGTATTTAGTAACTAAAAGGTACGGTGGGGCAGCCAGCCATCTTGCTACATTTCACGACTAAACAACATGGAAATATAATGTAATCTAAATAAAGACCCCGGCGCGCATGGCCAACTTCTGTCTCCAGCGACTATTAATAGTCCTTTCACAACAATTTGCTTTATTTTCTTGCTGACTCTGCTCTACGTATGGACTAAAGTTGCTCTTGCGACGAACCTTAGCTGTTGATAGTTTTTTTTTTATGGAAACTGACTGCCTTCACCTACAACATCCGTGATGTCAGCCCATAACACCGGGTGAACTAGGTGCATGTCAGTGCTTCCCTTCATTTCATGTCAGCTACACTAAACTGGACGGAAAACGTGAACTATTTACATAGCCGTTTCGACCGACGTTTCATTCAGTGCGGTGGTATCAAACCGGGCGGTTTGGTACCATTGCATACCGCGGCAGGTCGTGTTGAAATGAACAAAAATAAAATAATATGAATTGTCCGGTAAAAGAATCGTTGTTTCCACGTTCATCAGGTAGTGATTGGTAGTGTCCGACCGAATATTCGGTTTCGGCTTTCGGCTTTCGGCCTTTCAGCCAATATTTGCCACATTCGGAAAACTTACGGTTTCGGCCGAAAGTAGTGGTCACTTTCGGCCCAACCGAAAGTTGTTAGACAGATGAACCGACCGACCGCGCGCACGCGATTGGCGGCCGCGACGCGATTACGCGATTGGCTTTAATACTTAAATACCACACACACTTTCGGCTACGGCTTTCGGTTTCGGCTTTCGGCATCGGCTTTCGGCTTTCTGCCGAAAGTAGAATTTTGCCGAAATTCGGCTACGGCTTTCGGCCGAAAGTGAAAGTACACTTTCGGTCGGACACTAGTGATTGGTCGTATTAACGGGCTAGACAGCCTGGCAACAGTCCGCAAATCTGCTGGCATGGCACCTAACTGAGCGTGGTTTCGCGAGGAGAGGTGATTTTGGCTCTGTCGACTGCACCATTGGTCCCTCGGCACAGCCACCCATGCTGGTTTACATAAAAAAAAAAAAAGTGAGTTGAGTTGAGCTGAGCGTACTGACCGTGTATGGTGAGCTCCGAGTCCCGGTTGAGGTCGTACAGCCGGAGCGCCTCGTCGAGCTCTAGCTGCGTGGAGATGGTGCACGGGTCGCCCTCCTCGTCCACCCACTTCATAGTGAACACCTGAACACACATACACACACACGCACACTTCACTATCTCATTGTAACGGTTTTTGTTTTTTTATTTTGTTTACTATTTTTTATGAAAATGTTTACTTAGGATTGGGACTGGCAATAATAACTTAAAGGTACTACTTTAAAACATACTTCATACATGATTTTTTATGGAATGCCATGACGGCCTGACAGGTGCCCATTCACGCTCCTCTTGAGGGACCCGAGACTGTTCTCGGAGGGAAATATACATATTTCATTTTATTTTTTTATGGAAACTGACACGTTTGGCTTACATCACCTACAACATCCATGATGTCAGCCCATAACACCGGGTGAACTTGGTGCCACGTCAGTGCCTCCCCTCGGTCGTGCCGGCTACACTGAACTGGACGGAAAACACAAACTATTTACATAGCCGTTTCGACCGACCTTTCATTCAGTGCGGTGGTACCAACCCGGGCGGGTTAAACCCTACCACCTAGTAATATAAGAAGGGAGTCATATCCCTTAGTCGCCTTTTACGACATACACGGGGAGAGATGCAGTGGGGCTATTCTTTTAAAGTACCGGCCCCACACGGCACAAACATAATATTGGCAGGGAGAGTGTTCCGGAGTGTACCGATTCTACAGAAGAACCATCTGCAAGACCGATTGTTACGCATCAGCGATAAGTCCAGCGTGTAGGCACGCAATCCCTGCCCAGTGCGCGTGGTGCGGAGGTGGAGAGGGAAGGCGCGGAGGGGTTGCGCCAAACACCTCCTAATACACTAATACTGCAGGAACCTCCCCTTCCTTTACTAGGTGACAGGTTGGGTTTAACCCATCCGAATTGCTATCAATGCACCGAATGAAACTTGGCTGAAACAGCTTTCCTTGCCCCTTACTAGGTGGTAGGCTCAAATTGTAGCCGACTGGGTTGGTACCTCCGTACTGGATGTAAGATGGCCGCATAACAGCCTCGGTTGTGTTCTCCTCTAGTCCAGTATAGCCAGCAATCCAGGGAAGGCACCTACCTTCTCGGAGGTGATATTGGCCGGTCGGAGCATGCGCTTTGGCCCCTCCGACTCAGCCACTCATATCGGGTTACATAAAAAAAAAACAGTTGGTGTTTTATGTTTACTTCGGTGCAACCGGAACGACCAAAGGGAAGCACGGCATAGAGGGCAGAAAATTAATGTTTGTTTACTTGTTGCCGGTTTTGTACATATTTCGTGGAGTAAAGTTTTCCTACATAGCACTTAGCTCAACAAGGTGTGATGGGCTGACATCAAGGGCATAGTGAGTGATACTGATAATGCAACATATCAGTCAGTCAGTCAGCGTGTAAGCGTCCACTGCTGGACATACGCCTCTCCAATTTTCCTCCAGTCCTCCGGGCCTTCAGCGATACGGAACCACTGCTTTCCACCGACATACGTCGTCGTCCCATCTGGCGGGTGGTCTTCCCACTCCGTTTTCCTGTCCACGGCCGCCAGTGTAGGACACGGTTACTCCAACGGGCATCGTCTCTTCGGCTAACGTGCCCAGCCCACTGCCACTTGAGCTTAGCCACCCGGTGTCCAATATCGACTACTTTGGTGCGTCCATCTACACCAACCATAATATGCATAAGTAAGTAGTAATTTTGTAAGGTGTAGACACTCCTTCCTGGCACTATCTCAAGGTTGTAAGACTGCTACACCATTTACCATACAGATAATAATTTTAACTAAGAGCCGTAATCCTTAGCAAACAGACTCAGATAACATTATACAAGCAAACTAGTGTACTACAGATAACTATAATAAAAACTCTGCTGTAAGTATTACATACTAGTTTAACAAAAATGTTAATTTTTATTTTTGTTTTTTAATCAGCCTTTTATTTGACACTACCTTTTGCCCGCGGCTTCGCTTTCTGTGACTTTTTGCTCACAGCTCAGGCCACCGATGACATAGCGTTATGATTTACTCATAGCCTAAAACCATCTTGAGAAGTGACAGAATGTAACAGTGAAAACTGTATGTAAATCGATTAAGTGGTTCTTGAGTTATAAGGATATTTATATATTGACGTACGTTACACGACCGCCGGTTTTGAGGCAGATCAACACATCTTAATTCCATAGGTTCAGATGGGTTCTATGATGCACTTGTTGTTGAAAACGCTAATAAATAAATAATTTTACATACACCCGTCGTGCAAAGACCAGAGATAAGAACAGAGGGCCAATCAATCTGTCACCCGGGGCTGTTGCCGGCTGCATACTCCATAATATGCCAATTTTCTATGCAGCCACAAGCCATCAAGTCAGTGTGGCACAATTTGTGAATTATTATCTTGTGTAAGACTGCTGCGGTCTAGTGTTTATGTGAACCAAAAAAACATATTTATGTTTTTTTTTATGAAACTGACACGATGGGCTACATCACCTACAACATCCGTGATGTCAGCCCATAACACCGGGTGAACTAGGTGCCATGTCAGTGCTTCCCTTCATTTCATGTCGGCTACACTGAACTGGACGGAAAACACAAACAATTTACATAACCGTTTCGACGGACGTTTCATTCAGTGCGGTGGTATCAACCCGGGCGGAATGAACCCTACCACCTAGTAAGGTAAGAAGGGAAGGGGCCTACAGTTTTACGCGGAATCCGAGCCACGGTCAGCCTCCAACGGTCGAGCGGTTGCTTAACAGTCGACCGACCGTAACACTGACCTACCGAGGCTTGGTTCCTTATATGAAGCTGCCGACATGGTTACCTACAATATCTACAACATCCGTGATCTCAACCCCGAACACCTCGGTGAAATGGGAGTTATGTCAGTGCTCCCCTTTTGGTTGTGCCGGCTACAAAGAACTGGATGGAAGACATGGTCTATTTTCATAACCGTTTCGACCGACCATCATTAAGTATGGTGGTACCAACCCGGACCGATTAAACCCTACCACCTAGTAAGCTAAGAGAAGAAACCTACAGTTTTATGTTGAAACTGACCCACGTCCTGCCTCAAGTTTCCGGCTGTCACCCATGGCTGTTCATTTAATAGGTCATTGTGATATTTAAAACCGAAATTCCAATATAACATGAAACACTTTCTATTCTTTATTCTTTATTCATCATCCATAGACAGTACACTACACTCTAATTCATCATAATTTAGCATTTCGTACGATTATCACATCGAAAAAGAACTGCCAAGCAACTACCCTGGATATTTTTTACGTACACTTACTCGTAGTCTACATTTACAAAAGTATGCTTGCCATTGTCTACAGTCTACACAGTACGAGTCAGCATTATTCTCCCTTTGCAAGTAGGAAAGTAGATAAGTATGTATACATGCAGTTCCTTGTACGCACACACCACCTAACCATAGGTGGTGTGTGGTGGTGGCCGCATAGGTCTCTAGTCCAGCCTAGCCACAAATTCAAAGGTAAGTCTCCAGTGGGTGTAATCAAACCGGATAGAACAAATTATTACAAGTTCGAGTGCAGTCTAACTGCCATTATGGGAGATCACTAAACAATACAATAATACAAAGTATGGTACCATCTCACAGGGGATATTGGCCGGTCTAAGCTTGTGCTCTGGCCCAGTGACAGATTCAGATATTTATTTCGCCATAAAGAACACACAACAATAACAATATTTCATTGAGACATATGCCTATTCAGTATGGTTCGGCATCTTTTTTTTTTGTCTTGTCCCGTTCAGCAGTGCAATCTATAAGGAAGAACCGGGTAAGAAACCTTAGAGCTTTTCTTAAATATTAATTTTTTTTTTTTGTAATTTTCTTAAATATAACTTACATACTAAGTTTTCATTATGTTAGGTGACAGGTAAGAGAAAGACGGACCTGGTCGGGCAGGAAGCGGCAGATGGCGACAATCTCCTGCGTGAAGTGTTGCAGTGTGATGCCGCGCCCGATGTACGTGATCATGATGTCGCCACTGTACACCGTCTTCACGCGGATGTCGTGCTCGTGCGGAGCCTCGCGCACCAGCTGCGTCGGCATCTCCACGCTCGCTCAGTCTCACCTCTGCAACCACGACAATATACCACGCGCTCTTATACCCTCCTTGCATGAACATAATAAAATTATGGAGTCTGCCACACTAACATACAAGATTGATTTACTATCATATTTCTTTCTCTCTTACGTTTAGTTTATAGATGTCCGGAAATACCAGCCTTCCGGCTATAAAATCCAGACGTTTATCCCTGCACTCTTGCGAGTACAGTGATCATGTATGCAAAATCCCATGGGAAACACAGACTGATGCCTTTCCCCAGCCGATCCGAGCCACCACCCGTCCACCTGAAGGAACCCCCGACCGAAGCCGAGAGCCGGGGGTGAAGCCTTCACTGCCACTGGGGTCCGCTCACTCACTCACACTAACATAACAATAACTATATAATTTAGGGCACAAGATACCTAAGGCATTAAATGAAATATCATTCCTATGAACTTCAGGAAGCGATTACGACTGCAGCCGGAAACGAGTTACGACTGACGGAGCGTAACTACAATGCAGCGCAGGCCGGCGGGGCTTATACAACCTCGCACTGCCGGCTCGAGCCCAACGTCCCTCTCTGACCAAACCGATAGGTAAGCCCTCAAGTACGCGCTACGATTGCAGTCGGTCCAGCATCAACAGACTGAGCCGTACGCGCACAAAGGGGACTGCATTATACATTCTCCAAACGTGAATCATTAACGGTTACCTACCTGTAGCGCCGGAACGAGCAAAGCTGTCGCAACGCGCCGGTGCCAATAGCAAGAGGCACACAAGAGCTTCACTTGCTCACACAATACACTGAAATCATCCCTCACTATTACAGTCAACTAAGTCTTTTCAGCAGTCTGCACAAGCAAATTCGAGAAATAATCCAATTAGTTACAACAACAGACACACAAGTAGCAAAAGTGGAAGCAAGCGAGGTGACAGAAGAGTAACTTCTAGGTGACAGACAAATGAGCCGTCCGTCACCTTCATTTCGAGTTTCGACATGTATAATGGCAACACTAAACAGACATACTCGAATAGGTAGGTGTAATGTAACGAACAAATTCAGTCAACGTCACCATTTCACAAATTGTGGCTGAGAAAATCTGGTTTATATAATTTGTGAGCAGCCGCCTTGAGGGCTCGGCTCAAAGAATATGCTCGGCTGCACGGCCGATTGTATCACCCACCCAACTAATCAGTTTTTAGTTGAGTTGGGCAACTTGGGCATGACAACCGACGATTTTTTCCAACCCAACTGTTTAGTCGTTGATTGAGGTGCCTGCACTGACTATACGTTCAGTCCAAAGTTCAGCCTTTCGTTCGCTCTACACTACAGCGTAGGTAGGTACTAACTAGGTAGGTGAGGTGGTTGAATAAAAAGTAGGCGGCCGACTAAAAAGTTACAGCCATTGTCCAACTATTAGTTAAGTCTTGGAAAGTCGTTATTGTTGCATATATTTTGGAAGTTTTTGGTTACGACTATGTTACGACTAGAAACAGTTTAGTTGTATAAGAATCCAACTAAACTGCTTAGTCGTCTCGTAATCAATAATTAAATGACGCCATAGTAATAGAATCCCGCGTGTGTCGCGATTCTATTTCCTGGCAGTTGGGGGCGGGAACCGCGCGTTTACGTCTGAATGATTATGAAGATACTCATGTAAATACGGAATCACGCGATTCTGGAACCGCACGGTCATCGCAGTGTATAAACGCATGTAAACACGAGAGTCTCGGAGCCAATTCTCTGTCTCTCAGTGACAGGTTGTCCTCCTAAGAAAGCCGAAAGCGAACCAAGGGAATCCGATATTCGTTTGGTCGTTTATGTGATTTCGTGGCTCAGTGGTAAGAGTGTAGGATTTGTATTTTTTGACAATGGGTTCGAATCCCTCAAAATGTTTTTTGTTTTTTCTTTCTTTTTTAGCACTTTACAGTTACAGTGTAAGATTATTTCCTTATATTAACCCTGGTTATTTTTTTTTAAAACCACCAAAACATCACTCATTCATACGAAATCAAAGTTTCCGAAAATAAAGCTTTCTTAGGATTACCAACTGTCAGTGAGAGACGGAGAATTGGCCTCGAGCAACGAGCCATTCATAAGCATACGCCGTTATCGCGGGGGCACGAATGTGACCTTCTAAATATATTAGTGTTGGCGGGGACTCTCCGCCCTATTTGAGTATAACCTTGGTTTGTTCGTGCCCCCGCGATAACGGCGTATGTTCATATGTAAACGAACAAGTTTAGTAGATAGAAGTGCAAGTCACTATGCGAAAGTAAGATCCCGGTGCGCCACCTGAAAGACCTGCTCGATCCTGCAACCTACTCCTTTAGCTCCTTTCGGCAAACTTCGGCTCGAAGGAGGAATGTGTGTATGAGTTATGAGAGATGTTGTGTGGTATGTGTGGTAAAAAAATAACCAGGGTTAATCTAAAGAAGATGCGTCGCGTAGCGTAGCGGACGGACCGCTGCGCTGCTCGTATCATAACGGCGAAGCGATGAAGCGAAGGGAACTTTTAGTTGAAACGCTCTCTACTCTATGGACTCTGCCATAGACTCTGCCTGGTTGACTGATGGACTGACTGACTGATGCAAAGAATATACTATAATACCACTAGACGGACTGATGGTTTCTGCTTCTTTCTACACAAATTTTCAGATATTTTTATTTCTTATCTACCTAAATACATCTAGCATCTAGTCGTGTTCTGAGCCCGCTACATCGACTCCGCTTTAGTCAACGGCACCGCCACAATACGATAATGGTGAGTCAAAGTCTGTTTCATCCGAAATTTTATACTGAGGTGAAAGATAACCAAGTTTGTAGTCTTCTGTTCTGACTAATCGCGGTGAGACTTCTTCTTTATAAAACTAAAATTATAAGCAAATTTGTGAGATTGCTTCCAATTTAATAAGCTGATCCATTTAGTAAATCAATAGCCGGAATAGTATGTATCAGATGAGGGTATCCGTTGTTTATTTATAGAATTGATGATGTGATGAAATTAAAGTTAATTAAATGTGTACCTACATTATGTACAGTGTTTCATAATGTAAAACCCTGAAGAGCGTGTCTAAGCTGAATATAAAAAAAAATCTTTGAGATATTAAAGATTCTATAAACTATAACTATTAATGAGTAAAGAAAGGAGGATGCCACAAAATAATTTCATGACTGTCATTTGTTACTATGGCGGTTAGGGAGTCTACCTACACACTAAAGTGGCCGACACAGCCCGCCGGCTTTGTTGTCGGCGGCTTCACATCAAGGACTCTACACACGGAACCCGCCGACCCTTGTCAGCGGCACGAAATCATCAACAACTTTTTGCAGTTAGTGATTGGCTCGTGTAGAGAGCCTCGAGTGTCGCCGGGCAACTGAGCGCGTACGCAAGGCGCGGACATGTCGCCAGGTAGCACTCGCGGGCGCATGTCGCCGACATGATTCTCTAAAGTAACGCCGCCGACATCAACCCGCCGGGCTGTGTCGGCGGCATCGGCAGGTTCCGTGTGTAGAGTCCTTAAGTCTCATTGTGTGAAAAAAGTTACACCTAAAATGAATACCTATTTCTATTCCCTATTTTTCTGCAATATTATAACGATATTTACTGTACTTAACGATTTTTGTAGATATGTAAGTAAGTAAGTAAAAAAGTGTTTATTTCCCAATCAGGAGTACAGTGATACATCGTACGTAATACATAATACAACTTAAAAATAAGAATAGGTTAGTACCCCCGGGCCCCCTGACAGGAAAAGGATGTGGCACAGTATGTGACTCCATATAGCTAACGAGCTACATGGAGTCGCTGTTTTTAAGCCACACCTTATAAAAAAATATTATTAGTAAGAAAAGCAACTAAAATGTACACAATAAAAAACCAAAAATACGTAGAACCTAACAATAACCATACCTACTCCAAAAGTTCTTCTTCAGGTTCCACAAACAAAACCCAACAAAAACAAAGCACAAAACACACTAAGGACCGACCAACCCTCCATGCCAACTCCATGCCAAGATATGTACAATGACACAGGTTTTTCCCACAATGATTTGAGACTGACCGCCATAGTAACAAATGATAGTTATGAAAAGAGCTTTCAAACAACATAATATATTATACATACATACATACATAGCGTCACGCCTGTTTCCCGGTGGGGTAGGCAGAGACAATGGATCTCCACGTGCCACGATCCTGACACACCTCTGCCGCCTCTTCCACTCCCATAATGTTCTTCATGCACGCTCGTCGGTTACGGGTACTACACACTTGCCCCTTTTTGAGCACATGCCTGATCTAATAATAATATATTATCTAATCTAATAATATATATGTCCGGTCATTTTGGTCAGTGGGGACGCGTCTCATTTATTTTTTCCCAAAGGGGGGAGGGGGGGGGGGCATTAATAAGGGGAATATTATATGGGATCTATGGAAGGTTTGGCAGGAAAGAGGGTATTGTTACTGCGACTCAAGTAAAGACGAAGAAAAAAATCACAAAATAATTTTTTTTTATGTCATGGATCATGTGCTTCCACATGTCGCGAATCGTCACAAGGCTAACGGAAGATTTCAGAGAAATATTCCACTCCTCTGCACTACCGGTTGTTCAATTCATCAAACTACGGGTAAAAAAAATTCAATCTGTACCTACTAATGCTGGTACAGAATGGGTTGTGTTCAAAAAGGGTGAAACGCATAGTGTCCATAACCGACGAGCATGTATGAAGAATATTATATTATATTAATATTATGAGTGTGGTAGAGGCGTCAGATTTGTGTCAGGATCGCGGCACGTGGAGATCAGCTCAGGCAGGCCGGTGAATATATTGTGTACTTAGAGGTCACATATCCGAATGTCATGTATAACAAACAGCCACACACAGATCATAAGACAGACCATTCAGTTCATTCCTTAACTCAGTTGTTAGATATTTGTCAGTAAGCTTGCGAGCGTGTATGTGAGTATGGACTTCGCAGACGGGCGGTGTGTAGGTGAAATGGGGCCCCCGGCGGACTCGAACCGGTCCGACTTCACCTCCCCACTGCTATTATTGATTATAGAATAATGATTAATAAAATGTGAAATGGTGGATGTCAGTGGTATGGCGTGAAAATTTGACTGAGGGAAGCCAGAGGTGTAGGTTAGATATAATAGTGTGCGTACTGACTGCGTGCATAGTATTAAAAGGGAAACCGGCGGGAATCGGATTGTATGAACGCCACTCCACTGGTGGATGTGCTGATGTGGGTGTGCATATGACAGACGGAAGCACAGATGGACTGTGCGCTGGACCTGATGCGCCGGCTGCCGCCCCAGCAGATCGAGAAGAACCTCACGGACCTCATCGACCTGGTGCCCTCCCTGTGCGAGGACCTGCTCTCCTCCGTCGACCAGCCGCTCAAGATCGCCAAGGACCGAGCCACCGGCAAGGACTACCTCCTGTGCGACTACAACAGGTAGAGCCACCCTCCAAATGAGCGCTAAGTTGTGTCCATCGAAACTTTGCTTCGTTTTACCTCCGTTCAGGTGTGGATGTGTAAATAGATATGTGTTGTAATATTAGATCACCCGAAAATGCCAAATATGCTGTTGCTACGTGTAAAAAATTGGCTGGAAACCAAAATAAATGTTGCAGCGGGGCGAGGTTTGGCGCCATTTTCACATTTCGGTTTTATCCATTTGTGCACTGAATGAATCATACTATGTGAACCGGCTAGGCTCATCCAGCGACAACTGGGGCAAGCTAGCTGTCAGACGCTGCGCCTAAACCGTTTTCTTAAGATGCTTGTATGTACATTATGTTATCATATCACTAATATATTTATACCTACTTATATTTTATGAAATAAAGAATTATCTTATCTTATCTTATTTCGACCGCCCTTATTCACTGCGTTTATACGAATCCGGGCGGGTTGAACCGTACCAGCTAGTAGGTAAGAGAAGGCACCTACAGTGTTACAAATCCAAAGTCGGACCGAGCCCGGTGTGCTAAATTTCGAGGATTGAACGTCGATGCACAGCTGCACTGGCCTACGGAGGCTGATGAAAATGAAGAATATGGAATGTGTTATGCCAGGCATGCAACCTACGGCCCGAGGTCTTTTTGTCCGGCCCGCGATCCTTTCCTGTAAATTATTTGGGTCCGGCCCGACTAGCCAAAATATTCATTAAAAAATCGCGCCGCGCCGGGCTGCTGCGCTTTTGCGGCGAGCGCAGCAGTCGCTTCACTTCATTCAGTTCAGTTCAGTTGCAGGTCAGCCAGCTAGTACGACGACGACGACACTCGGCTTACTTGTTGTGCACAATTTCTAACAGGAAATTTTATTGTAATATTTAATAGTGCTTTATCTACTTACTTTCACGTTTACTTATTATAAATAGGCATCGATGCAAGTAGGTAGGGTACACATTTTAGAAATATAGACTTAATGTGGCACGCGACTCGACAGCAAAACAATGTGGCCCCTTGACCAGAAAGGTTGCCCATACCTGTGTTATACGATCAGGGACGGAGACTCGTACCGCTCGCCGTGGTCGAACGCGTACGAGCCGCCGCTGGAGGACGGCTCGATGCCGTCGGAGAAGCTCCGCCGCTTGGAGGTGGACGCCAACCTCGCCTTCGACCAGTACCGTGAGATGTACTTCGAGGGCGGTGTCTCCTCCGTCTACCTGTGGGACATGGACCACGGCTTCGCCGGTCAGTGCTTCCTCTCGTTCCGCATAACTATAGCGCCACCAGGAAGTTATGATGCGTGGGAAATATGCGAAACTGTCTTCATTCCTAAGAAGTGATGTGAACTTTCGGTCGAAAGTTTGTCAAATTTTCGCAAATTTCCCACGCATTATAACTTCTTGGTGGCACTATACCTTCACTTCACTTATAATTGGCAACAACAAAAATCTCCAATCAAAATTGACCTGCTCCAGGTTTTTGTACTGTAAGGCTACCAGGTTGCCTTACAGTACAAAAACCTGGAACTTCCTTTTTACTAAAATAACATTCCTGGGTGTTATAACATTAATTAACTGTCTCCACCTGTGGCAGAGTTTCATTGCCGAGCTTCACTGAGTTAATGGATGAAAGTTGTAATATTGTCCTAAGAACCTAGACACAGACAGTGCAGGAGAATGAATAATAGAAATTAGAAAATGGTTTTATTTATTGCGTAGGTGCCTATTGTATTGTGGATCAATTCAGTATCTCTGGTAAAATCTCACATTGTACCTTATACATAATTATGAGTAATATTATTGAATAGGTAGAGAGAGCGAGGTCGAGAGTGGGACTGGTGGTTCTGCACGTTCAAATTTATCGCAGACTAGCTGAAGAGGGCTTGCCGCGAGCCTGAAACGTAATGCATGCTGGAGAACTATAGAGCAACCGCTCACTGATCCTGACCTTGATCGATTGACACCCTCCTCTACTGCTAATGGGCCCCGATATGTTTGGTGAAGCCATCGCAATCTGAGCACAATAAGTTCTTCCTTGAGATTCTGAAGCAAAATAACATAGAAAAAAATGTGTTATTTCTGAAAGCCAATGATCCCCGAATGTTTTTTTTTTTTTTATGGAACCGGTTGGCTACATCACCTACAACATCCGTGATGTCAGCCCATAACACAGGGTGAACAAGGTGCCATGTCAGTGCTTCCCTTCATTTCATGTCGGCTATACTAAACTAGACGGAAAACTCCTAATGAATGTAGCCTAATCTAGAAAAAGCGTTTTTTTTGTAATGTGTCTACGGAATGGCAAGACATGTTCAAATTTTCATTAAAATTTTTCAAATACTTGGAGGACCAGACACGTGACTAGATTGTCCTGTATGAAGACAGACAAACTGTAATGTAAAATCAAAGGATAAAAAAATAAATAAGAATTCGCTTACTGACCATCCTTTTCTCTTGATAAATGAACAGCATGTGGTGTGTTGTGTGGCAGGGGTAATCTTGATAAAGAAGGCGGGCGACGGGTCGCAGAAGATCAAGGGGTGTTGGGACTCGATCCACGTGGTGGAGGTGGTGGAGAAGAGCTCCGGGCGCAGCGCGCACTACAAGCTCACCTCCACCGCCATGCTGTGGCTGCAGACCAATAAGGAGGGCAGTGGCACCATGAACCTGGGCGGCAGCCTCACCAGACAGGTCAACTCCTCTCTTCTCTTTTTGATGAATTATGGAAACCATGCGGTGTGGCTAACTGAACACTTTTTTTTCTTTGTTTTTTAGGGTTTTCAGCCAGAACTTTTGGCCCGTGCCCATCCGATCGTGCCTATTGATATCAGTTCTCTCTTTTGCGCATTGTCATTGCGCAAGGCCAGAGAGGGTCATCTTTTAAAATGTTTATCTGCAGGCAGGCTCAGCATTCATGAAACTAAGGAAATTATCAGGTTCACTCTATCGTTACGTTGATATTTCATCAATCCATTTCTCAAGGCCTTGTTCGGACCACATTCCAATATTGCCTGTTTTTTTTTTACTACACGGTAATGATGAATGAAACTTCATGGCTGCTGTTGCCGTTGATTTTTTAAAGTTGCATTATGGAAGCCAAATAACTCATGTTTGTACTACCACCACATAACTCAGAAACTCAAACGCAGGTTTAGGCGTGTGAGTTTGTTGGCACAATGGTAGTGTCGTCGCAGCTCGAGCGATCAGGTCACACCACCACGTACGAACATATGAGATTCGGTATAGTAGCATGTAGTTGTGTGCGTTGCAGGCGGAGCAGGATGCGAGCGTGAGCGACGTGACGCCGCACATTGCGAACATCGGCCGCATGGTCGAGGACATGGAGAACAAGATCCGTAACACCCTCAACGACATCTATTTTGGTATACCACATTCTCTCTTTCACTTTCGCTTTCTTCTTTGCAATTTATGTCTTCAGTATGGCACAATCCTCGAAGATGATAGTGGCTGATCAGAGTATGTCCTTAGCCCCTCTGACTCAGCGTATAATATATATACCGGGTGCGGCGATTGAACTGTCCGTCTCTATCTAACTGTTTTAAAATTCGAACCACTGAATCGAACGCCGCCAAAATTTCAAATGTTGGTCTTTGACATGTTCTCTATCATTTGAAGTGATTCTTTTGTAAGAGAAACACGTTCGAATTTAGAACGATGGATTTAAAACGAAATTCATTAATTGCTCTTCATTTGGAGGGAAAATCGAATATCGAAATACGTCGAGCGCTGCCAAATCTTCAATTGAACGAGAAATTTGTGCATCGCACTATTCAACGTTATAATGAGACTGGTAGCGTTAAGAAACGCTACGGTGGCGGACGACGCTGTACTGCAACGGCGCCAGCAGTTGTCGAAAAGGTGCGTCATCGATTAGACAGAAATCCAGCGCGCTCAGCAAACCAACTCGCGCAGGATCTCAAGGTGAGCGATCGCAGCGTTCGTCGCATATTGAAGGAAAAGCTTAAAGTCAAACCATTAAAAAAAAACCTTTCTCAGGAACTCACTGCTTTACAGAGTAGCAAACGGTTGGATCGATCGAAAGAGCTGATTCGCTTGCTCGACTCTGGCGAGCTTCCCAATTTGGTGTTTTCAGATGAGAAAACTTTTTGCGTTGAACAGTTTTTAAACAAACAAAATGACCGTGTTTGGTTGAAGGGACGTGTCAGCGACCATTCAGACGAATTGCAAGTCACTCGACGCCAAGGAGCCGACCAAATTATGGTCTGGGCGGCGGTGTCTGAAAAAGGCCGTTCTCCGCTCGTTTTTCTTCCAATGGGTCGCAACCAAGTCAAAATAAACCAACAAATCTATCGAGACAAAGTCTTGCGACCAGGGCTGATACCGTGGGCACGCAACACATTCGGTTCTGAGCGTTGGACTTTCCAGCAAGACTCGGCACCATCGCACAGAGCAATTGGAACGCAAAATTGGTTGAAAGCAAACATTCCAGTGCTGATCGACCGAGATATGTGGCCGTCGTCATCGCCCGACTTGAATCCGCTGGACTTTTGTATTTGGGGTGTTTTACAGGCCAGGGCCTGTGCTAAAAAACACTTCGGTGGAAGCGCTCAAAGTTACTCTTACGAGAGAATGGAATTGTTTGAGTGACAACGTCGTTCGAGCAGCCTGCGCTTCTTTCAGAAAGAGACTTCAGCTTGTAGTAAAGGCTAAAGGCGGTTTTATTCCTTCGGAATAAGTCATAATAAAACTTTGAACTTACTATTTTCACATGGCATAAGTGTATAAATAAATATTGAAAATTAACAGAAGTATTTAATTTTCACATACGGACAGTTCAATCGCCGCACCCGGTATTTATGATCATACTGTTATCATAGTTATTTCTGGTGTAGCCATCTGCATTTAAATTCGTCCTGAGGTTTGACCTTCCCCAAAATTTAAATACCTGCATATGTATATAACCAGTGCATCCTCCCAGTTATGACGTACAAATGTGAAACGTGGACTCTACTGGTCACTGTTGCCCAAAGATTGAAAGTTGCCCAGAGAGCGAGCATCCGCCCATGCACTAAATTAGTCGATATTTGACACCGGTTGGCTAAACTCAAGTGGTAGCTCAAGGGTAGTGAGCTGGACATGTTAGCCAAAGAGAGTAACATTGTCCTACGGACATGGAAATGGTTTTGAGTGTGGGAAGACCATCCGTCAGGTGGGACGACAACATCTAATACGTCGGTGGAAAGCAGTAGTTCCATACCGTTGAAGGCCGGGAGGACTGGAGGAATATTGGAGAGGCATATGTTCAGCACTGGACGTGTCAGCATACACGTTGACTGACTGTCATCTGCCATCGGGACTTCAACATAAGAAAAATAGATGTTGAATAGAAACTTACATTTGAGGACAACCCTTGATGGCACTCACCTTTGATGATCCAACAATAGATTCAGGTAAAAGTAGCACTATTGTTTATTGTATAATTTCATCCATAGGTAGGTAACCTACGCTTGGATATGTCGAAAATTCCGCCAGTTCTAAATTCAGTGCGAAGAAGAACTGACAAACAAACTTCGCAAGTCACAATGTTTTGTTAGTACCTTATATATAAGTATTATATTATAGTAACTTATAAATAATTAACCCATACTACTGCTCACAAGAGCATTCATATTTACAGCATGAACGTGAATACTGAAGAATCTGACCACTCTGCCTATTTACATTGCCTATAACTGGTGTTTATGGTTGCAGACAAAACGAAGAACATAGTGAACGGGCTGCGCTCGGTGGTGCCGATGGCGGAGCAGCGGCGCGCGGCGCTGCTGCAGCAGGACCTGGCGGCGGCGCTGCAGCGGCGCCACGTCGCGCGCGCCGACTGAGCCCGCGTCTCGCCCCGCCTCCCAGGTCACTCGGTCACGCACTCATTGAGGCGCTGGGATCAGCCAAATATGCGTTTTCGCTAACACATTGGGATCTTATGCACTATTTATGAAAGCACTTTGAAAAGAGCCTGTTTCCCATAACTCAGGGAATCCTATTTTGGGAAATAGGGGATCATTTGAAAGTACACTATTATGTATGTACAATAACAATATCAAGAGTAGAACAAAAACGAACATTCTATATAGATTCTGACATTTGGTCAAAGAAAGTTCTGAGTAGTTTTTTGGCCAAATGTCAAAATGGCAACCCTCATGGGAATTCCATATCGTTACCTGGCGAATCTAACCTCGTAAGTGCAAAAAATCGAAAACAAGTTTTTTGGTGTAAAATTAGCGCCATAATGCCATAAAAAAAAAACACAGTTGCACTCCGGGAGTGCCGGCAGAAGTGAAAACAACACCGAAACATTGCTTAAAAAAAAAATTAAAAAAAAATATAAAAAAAAATATTAATGGAAAAAAATATAAAAAAAAAAGTTTAATTTAGTAGGACGGACAGACATGCCTTTTTTACGGAACCCTACATTCATTTTGCAGAACTTAGTAGAATGGACAGACATAAACGTGTTACGGAACCCTACTTTTATTATAAAACGCTTCGAAAACGTCACTGGAAGCATCCTACAGAATATGGATAGGTAGAGAGAGGGAGGTCGAGAGCGGGACTGGTGGTTTCCCCGCGTCCTAGTCAACACAGACTAGCTGACGAGGGCTTGATGCGAGCCGAAACGTGAAGCATGCGCGGGAAATTTAGAGTGGTCACTCGCTAGTCCCGACCTCGATTAATACCCTCCTCTACTGCCGATGGGCCCGGATATGTTCGGTGAAGCCATCGCAAGCTTAGATCCACACCTTCCTAACCGTCGGAGGACCTTGGTTGAAAATTGTAAAATTTAGTAGAACGGACAGACATGCATTTGTTACGGAACCCTACATTCATTTTGAAATAAATGTTAAATTTAGTAGAACGGACAGACATGCATTTGTTACGGAACCCTACATTCATTTTGCAGAACTTTGAGATGTCATGTATTGAACGTTGTCATAGCAACGATATATTGTTATCTGACGCGGTTGTCATAGCAACTATAGATTATTATCTGACGCGGTTGTCATAGCAACTATAGATTGTTATCTGACGCGGTTGTCATAGCAACGATAGATTGTTATCTTACGCGCTGAAGCGAACATAGATTTTTTTCCCCATATAAATAGCCCAGACATATATATTGGTAATCTGTGATAAATAGTGCCAAGCGCCGCTAAAGAAGTTTTCACTTCAAAAAATAAAAAAAAAACCGCACATTCTCTACAAAGCTCGTAACTGAAAAAAATGAAGTGCTCGAAAAATGTGATTCTCTTTACTTGTATCTGACACTCCCCTTATATTTATAAATCCCTAACCTCTTAACTGTATTTCACGAACCTCGTAAATTTAAATTTGGCGGGACAGTATCTACCAAAACTACAGGGTGAAACTACAAACTACCAATGCTACGTAAGTGGCATTTTCAGGATTTCAGTTACATTTTTGGAAGAACTTATATTCTATGAAATAAATATGCCAAAATCAATAATTTTTACAAATAAATTGTAAGCACATTGCTGATATTGAGAGGATAAGGCCCACTTGCACCAACACGAGTTTAGAGTTAAGTAGCGAGTTATGGATTTAAACGCGGTTCCCACAGTCAACGGGTGCTAGCTTAACGAGTTAAACTGGTTTATATCGTTAAATTTGTGTTGGTGCAAGTGGGCCTTAAACTGTTTTTTTAATCTCCTGAAAAGTTGTTTTTTTGCAGATACGAGGTGTGCGCCGCCAGGTAACGATATGATCAAGTTGGTTTCATATAATGGGGGTAGAGCGTGATGGTATGTTTGTATGTGTGTGCGCAGAGGCGGGCGGTGCGGCGGCGGGGTGCGAGGGGGCGGGTGCCGGCGGCGCGCGCGAGGCGCACCGCGCGCCGGGGACGCGCCGCGCGCCGCCCGCCGAGCCCGCGCCCGGCGCCACCGAGTACTACAGCAGCGGCGGCGAGTGACCTCACCTCCCTCACCTCTCCCTCTCCTCCCTCTCTATATACATTACGTTAGCTATATTAAACATACTCCACGGCCTCCATTATGTAAGCAGCAGTCGCCCGCCACACCGTACCACTCTTACGCGTAGATGTAGTATTCGTCCGCTCGTGATGCTGCGGTGCGGGCTATACCGCCTAGTGTGGTCGGTGATGTACTGTGCTTGTGTCTTGCTATACTGCTCTGTGCGTGCGCTCCGCAAGTGCTGTGAAATGAAGAAAGAGCGCGAAGAAGCGTACGCAACCGGAGTCGACAGGGCGGAAGCGAGCGATACGGTAGACATATTGTCCGCATGCGTGCGTGCTCCACAAACATCATCCAGATATGAGTGAAACCAGCCCTTCAGTCCTCATGTATCTACATCTAACATGCTACACCACTAAGTCAAACGACGAAGCACGGTATTTGAAAAGTTATTGGTAACACTCCCTGTGTTCCACATTACGTGTGGTGCCGGTGCAAAGGATTATGTGTTTAATTATTTAAATTCAGACAGTATTATTATTTGTCAATTTGTTTTATACATTATAGAAATCATACCCCATATGTAATTTCTCATGTCTGTCCGTCCGTGATTCATTTATTATAAAAATGAATATGGATATCATCGATTGTACATAGGTTTACACCGAGCTTACTCATCAGCAAATTATGCAAACTATTTATCAAATAGTGGCACGCAGAGGGGGTCGGCGTATACGTAATAAAACCCAACATTTATTATAAGACGAGTGACATCAACTTGCATATTCTAGGGTCTAGGGGTTATCCTAACTCACATTAGTAACCATGTTTATTAACCGTTGCAAATTAGGTGCCACTTGAACGTCACACTCACGAACAACTTGTCAACTGTCTCAACGGCAAAGGAGATGTGTTTCATGTAGAATTGAAAAAAGAGTAGGCTACAAAATATACTTAAAAAAATATAAGGTAATGTATTTTTTAGTTCAATGACTCCTCTTAGTCGATGTCAATCATCATTAATTATCAATGGTGGCATAAGCGTGGCTGCAGTTGGAGGCACCACACCCAATAAAAATTCATTAAAACAAACAAAAGTTATGCTAAGTATAGTTTTTACGCATAACGACACGATGAAGAAATGTATCCCTAATTAAGTTGCATCACCACTAAGACCGACTGGTGGTGACGCGACGTCACACACGAACAGTTAATGCCACTTGATTTGCCGCGGATAATACTACTGAACTGATCCTTATTACAGTAGTACACAGCTGATGGAGATAACTTGGGAGTACTCCAATAACCTTACTGCACATTTATATACATTGCACTCGACGGGGAGACTTGAGACAGCGGCGACTCCTCTCAGTTGGCGAGGTTGGCGCCGCCAAACCGAATAAAATGAATGACACCATTAATACAGAAGTATCAGGCTAAAATAAATGTGAAAAAATTTCGGAGTTATATTATTTATGTCATATAATCCACGATTAATAAGATAAAACGTCAATCCCGTACCCGTTACATAATTTGAAATTTCGCGCGCGTCAAACGCGGGCGACGACGAATGACGACACATCAAGGCATTCATTGGCCGGTTGGCTACATTTTGAAGCGCCATCGTATTCCATACAAGGCGGAAGCGACCGATGTCCCCCCCCGTCCCGCGCGGACCCGCTGATCAGCCTTTCGAGTTGGCGCAGCGGGGAGTGCATTTAGTGACGCGGTAGCGAGTAGAGCGAGCTAGCGAGCGAGCTAGTGTGTGTGTGTTGCGTGTGTGGGTGTGTGCGCGCTGCGTCCACACGACGAGTATTCTTGTGCTGTGCGAAGTGCGATGCGATGCGACTAGCGAGCTAGGCTAGGTGTGTTGTGTGCGCGTGTGTGTGCGCATTGGCTCGCGAGTTGATAGCTGCATATATTCCGTTATGTAGGTATGGACTTTGTATGGATGAATCCTGTGCAGTGTTGTTAAATTTAAAGTGATTTATTGGTAATTATAATGGCAAACTCCTACCGAGCTATCTACGGAGCACTCAAGGACAAGAGAGACTCAGTAATTTGGCACTCTTACATATCTGTGGAAAAGGAGTTGCTAAACAAAATTGAGGAAGAAAGAAGATTTTCACGATCGAGTCATCAAAAATTTCTTGTCTGTGTAACGAAGAGTGGACTTCATGTACAAATAAAATGTAACAATTCAAGCTTGTATGTCTGTCTCGTCGTCGTCGTGCCAGAGGAGACGTCGCTGTTGTCGGCTGCAACTCGACAGCTTTGACATAACCAGTAGGTACCTATCTACAGACAAATAAATCGTAAGTGAGCAAAATAAATCATTTAAACTAAATATTATAAACTATCTATATCGTAATCGTCTTTCAGTTTTTGAACTCATTGTGGTAGAAATAAATTAACGCGTATGTTAATTTATTATAAGTTATGAAATTATGAAAAAAAAATCCTTAGCCAGAGCCAACCCAATATTCAGGACCAGGAGTCGCCGCTGACTTGAGAGTAAGCATTATAGATACTACATAGGTAGTTACATATGTATGTGTAAAATATGTTACGTTTGCAAATGCAATTCAACGTGTGAGCTACCAAGGAAGAACGTACATATGTGTATAAATGTGTTAACTCGAGTGAACATGTATTTTTATTATTACTAAGTAATTTATTGTAAGATGTAAAATTACTTATGAATATAATTATAATACAGATTCTTTGAGTGCATGGAGTGAGAAAGCTCACGATTCCGCAGGAGGATTGTGTATGTAAATATCGGAATGATAAAATAAATGTATGCAGTGCACCCCCGCACGAGACACAGGCGCTTCGACACATATAAATAATTATTGTAATAAAATAAATGAATACATTTTGTTTAGTGGATTTTTATTTTTAACCTAGGTATACAGTTGAAATACACGATATTTTTTCTAGTGAATCTTAGTCTTGAGTGGGTGTAGTATTTCCATGATCGTATTAGTGGTCTCTCCTTGTCTGGTGTCCCTCACACGGAGATCGCATTCTACGTTGTCATTGTCTTTCAAGATACCGTTTTAATTAATTTTTCAATAATGTCAAACAGTTGATTAATTATATTTTTCTTCAACAAACTGACTTATTTTCCATATGTACCTATATACAAAGTACATACCTACCTATATAACAAACGGACGTATTTCCTGAGATCTCATGCGAAATGGCTTATTTCTAAATTTGTTTATTTAAAAAAAAGTGAGGACCTCATAGTTATACACGATGTCCCAAAAGTCAACGTTATCCCTTAGAGAGCTGATAGGCCAGCTCATTACTGACCAGAATATCACAATATGACCTTAGTAAAAAATCTTTAGTTTTCGATATATTCGCACTTTTATGAATTTCGTGAAACACCCTGGATCAGTTTCTCGAGTGCCACGGGTACAAAATTCCATATTCTAAGGTTCTATTTATTGTTACGCAATCCTGTATAGTCCTGCTATTGATCACAGTCCAAAAAAAATTGGTTGTAAAGTCGGTTTACGGACAATAGTTTTACGTGATAGTTAACGTCATAAAGAAACAGCTATAAGAATTACCGTATTTTTTCGTACGGCACCCCTATCGCTGCCGTACGCGGTACGCCGCCGTACATTTGTCGATTTCTAGCCTCGATTACCGTACGATACGGCAATTGCCGTACGTTTGGCAACACTGCCGCTTGGGCCGATTGTGCCTCTCTATCGCTTGTTACGCGCTCTCGCTTGCACAACGGATCTCAAAACGTTTTATCATTTCTTTTAAAATAACTTGCCAGGTAAGCGTGGTACAATTTTTTAAAGTATGTTACATTTTAAATATTTTATTTATATTTTTATAGAAATTTTTTAAAGGCCGAATTTGACTATTAAAAAAATAAATTACTATGAATTCGCCAAAAACTATTTCTTTATGGGTATTGGACAAGTCCTATTTTATTTTTTGGACTGTGATCAATAGCAGGACTATACAGAGTTGTGTAACAATAAATATAATCTTAGAATATGGAATTTGGTACCTGTGGCACTTGAAAAACTGATAGGGTGTTGATTTTCACGAAATTTATATAAGTGCGAATATCTCGAAAAGTAACGATTTTTTATTAAGGTCATGTTGTGATATTGTGGTCAGTAATGAGCTGGCCTCCAAGGGATAAAGTTGACTTTTGGGACACCCTGTATATAATTTATAGAAAACTCGCATAGTGCTGTCCGTCACAGCTGCAGCAAAACTCTCCTGCCATGAAGGACTCGTAGCTAATTACGGTTCCAAAGATACAGCATTAGGACAGACAGACAGACGGCGTAGGCTTAGTAATAGGCATATATGAATGTTTCTTCATGAATGCTTCCGTACGGGATACGGAAACCTAAAATCTACCTATACGAATGTTACCATCAACATTTGAGGCGCGTAGGGAAACTGTACGCCACACTCGCTCATTTCATTACATTACGTACCTATTCTTGCTTGACAACTGCTGCTTGATAAAATGTGCCATGCATGCATGAGCATGAGTTGCGAAGGGAGCAAGAAATATGGAAGACAGGTGCAGGGAAGAAGAGGGAGAATGGTTTTTTTTTTATGGAAACTGACACGGTTAGCTACATCACCTACAACATCCGTGATGTCAGCCCATAACACCGGATGAACTTGGTGCCACGTCAGTGCTTCCCTTCGGTCGTGCCGGCTACACTGAACTGGACGGAAAACACAAACTATTTCCATAGCCGTTTCGACCGACCTTTCATTCAGTGCGGTGGTACCAACCCGGGCGGGTTAAACCCTACCACCTAGTAATATAAGAAGGGAGTCATATCCCTTAGTCGCCTTTTACGACATACACGGGAAGAGATGCAGTGGGGCTATTCTTTTAAAGTACCGGCCTCACACGGTACAAAGGCTTTTTTAGCTTTTTTGTAGAAATCAGTAGTTCCGATCCGATCTATGCAATTATTAATCTTTAAAAAAATATTTGTTAGGCTGTTTGTACGGTCGAAGGACCCACGCCTTTCCCCAAGGATAAAAGAAGAAAAACAAATCTAACACTGACAGTTGACTGACAGCGTCAAAATATTTATCAGTAATCTGTGGACAGACAGTCCACACAACTCATCTGTCAAATGAAAAAGGAACTATTTTTTTATTGTGGTTAGGTCGCCATAATTATTTTCATTGCGAGTTACTAGAGACTGGTCGCCATACGCGCAACAATTAAATTATAGTCTATAAAATATTAACAACGTCCATTCCAAAGCAAGCAACATGATCGGTAGCCAAGATGTTTACGAACTGAGCTCGGACGAAGAAGTTCCGAAAAAGGTACCTACCTAATTGTTATTTTTATTGATCATTCATATGGCAGTTAGACTGCACTCGAACTTGTCACAATTTTTTCTATCGGGTTCGATGACACCCACGAAGAAGAACCGGCAAGAAACTTCGCAAGGTATTTTTATTAACAAAATTATAATTTCAGTTACAAAAATGATAATTTCAATCTCTCGAGCTAGCAGTTTATACATTTAAAATAGTACATCATTAATAATCTGGTTTTTTGGGTTCCGTACCTCAAAAGAAAAAAAACCAAACCCTTATAGTATAGGATCACTTTATAGTTCGTCCATCTGTCAAGACCTTTTTTCACAGGAACGGGTAGAGGAATTAAAGTTGATAAACCGATTGCAGCTGCATTGCAGCTAAAGAGCAAAAAAACATTTTATACCAGTTGCACTATAACTACACCAAGTTGACGCTTTTACCGCTTTTAAGATAGAGCAAAAAGAAAAAAACTTCAAAAAGTATTTTTTATGTGATATCACGGGGCGGGTTTCCAAAACGTACACCTCGTAAAAAAAAATACAAAATACAGGAGCATAAAGGATCACAAAATACTGCTATTAGAAAAGACTTAGCCTGCGGAAATCAAAATTGGGGCCAAAAAGAAAATTTCACGAAATATTTCATACAAAATAATTATTTTTGTTTTTTTTTAAGGCACCAAAACATTGGTTTAGAATATAAATGTATGTAAAAACAAAGGAAGTGGTATGGGTGAATGTTTTGGTGGTTTAAAAAAAAATAACCAGGGTTAATTCATAGAATATGCGTCGCTACGCAACGCATCTTCTATAAATTAACCCTAACCTAATGTTGAGGCGGCGCATGTCGTTTTTGCATAAATTCCTATTGAAAATAAATGTTTTGGTGCATTTAAAAAATAAATAAAAAAATTCGAAAATTAATTTTGTATGAAAAATATTTTTTTCCAAATTTTTTTTCTCCGAAACTACGCATTTCCCCAGAAAAAAAATTACATCACCAGAATCGCAAAAGCCTACACTACAGACCTATCGCACCAGTTAGTTGAAATAAAGGTGTACGTATTGTAAACCCCAGCCGATATCACTACAAATTATTGATTTTCAGTTTTCTTTACTTATGTTGTGAGGAGACCTTGCTTCTTGCCAAGTTTCGGTTTCATTATTCTAGGTCAACCCTATTTAGCCTATTAGTACAGTACCTTATAGGTTTATGAATTTGAGAGTGATGTGATCAAAACATGTTTGATTGTTTGACTTAGAAGCTTGAATCATCTCCAAGGCACCGTAGACCTTAGTATTAATATTAATTTCAACTTAAGCAAGTTTTTTTTACATGGCTTTCAGAAATCTGTCTCCAATGAGTCCAATTTCTTCCTTTGCTGCTGCTGCCAGATTCTTTGTTCCCCAGGTCCAGGATGTGTTTTGGCCGCAGGCGTCTCTTTGCTGGTTGGGTCAATGTTGTTTATTGTTTATTGTATAATTTCATCCACAGGTAGGTAACCTACGCTTGGACATGTCGAAAATTCCGCCAATTCTAAATTCAATGCGAAGAAGAACTGACAAACAAACTTCGCAAGTCACAATGTTTTGTTAGTACCTTATAAGTATTATATTATAGTAACTTATAAATAATTAACCTATACTACCGCTCACAAGAGCATTCATATTTACAGCATAAACATGAATACTGAAGAATCTGACCACTCTGCCTATTTAAATTACCTATATCTGGTGTATAGTGCCATCGTCAATTTGATACTTAAATATATCAAGTCAATTCAACATATATTAGTAAAAGTTTATTACAAAGAAATGTAATAAGTCATGTTAAAAATCTAAAGATACAAAGTGTATCCAATTCTTAAGTAATTTATTGGGAAAAACAGTAGTCAGATTCTCAGATAAAATTATGGTCAGCTAAAGCATCCTTAATAGTGTAATAACTCTTTTCAATTAACATTTGTTTAATTCTTCGTTTAAAATTATTAGATCGTGTTTTTAAATTTTTAAATTTATTTATTTTAATTGCTGTTTTGGTTGTTTTATTAATTGTATTGTTGTTTTCTTGATTGCATTGTATTTTATTGTATTGTTTATTGATCATTCATATGGCAGTTAGACTGCACCCTAACTTGTCACAATTTGTTTTATCATTTATTGTAAATCCAAATATTCTTTTTTTTCCTACTAGAAAAAGTATGTTGTGTATTTTGTGTGTCTTATGTGCGTGTGATTGTTAAATGATTTTAAGTGGTGATAGCTGACGTTATTTTGCAATGTTGTATGCTTACGTGTGTTGGGACCAGCGGAAGATCAGCGCTGCGACGCTCTCATCGCGAGGGAGCCGCAGCATACAAGCTGAGCTGGCTCCCTTTTCCTCCTAGCCCATGTGTATAATGTACCTACTGTATTACTGATGTGAAGAGGAAATAAACCCTATTCTATTCTATTCTATCTTCTAATTGTTTTATGTTAGAAGACAGTTTATTGTAAAATCTAACACTATTACAAATAAAGCTTTTTGAGGTTTTAGATAATCTATGTCTTATTAATTGTACATTATTCTTATACCGTGTATCATAGTTATGATTGTCGGAATTAAGAGAGGAATCGTGAATATATTTTCTGGCATAGCATATGTTCTGGTAAACATATGCACTTGGTAAAGTCATGATTCCTATCTCCCCGAACGCTGTCCTACAAGTATCTCTAGTTTTCATATTCAAGATGAACCGCAAAGCCCTCTTCTGTTATAAAAGTATTCTATTTGAATCTGCTGCATTTCCCCAAAACATAAGGCCATATGACATGATGCTCTCAAAATAGCATGATAAACCGTTTGGTGGCGCCTAGCTCTTCTTGGAGTTGGGGTTCGCTGAAGGCAGCTAGGGGAGCTCTCGAAATAAATAACTGGTGGACTGTATTACTTTAGGTTTAATGAAACGAATGGTGTAAAAGAATGACATGAATATGTAAGAGCGCGGTGCGTGCGCTCGCCGTTGCGGTGCTTGGCAGAATCTCGGTAGGCTGCGACGGAGAGGGGAGCTGCCGCCGCCGCCCGTCGCCCGCGCACCTCCCCGCAGTACCGTGTGCCTAGTGGTCGACGGTGCGGAGACTAGTGGTCGCGTGAACACCGTTTTTGCAGCATGAGTTCCGCCTAGTTCTTTAATTTTTTTGATAGCATAACAAGCGGAACTCAGCTTACCAGCTAAAGAGTTTATGTGGGCTTTCCAAGTAAAACTTTTATCAAATATTACCCCAAGAAAAGTTAGTTCATTAGCAAGGTTTAATGACAAGTTTTCTGCAGTTTTTAATATGCCATCATTGTTATTACGTCTATGAGTCCCAAGAGCAAAGTGCATAATATTAGTTTTGTTAACATTTAGTAATAGATTATTGCACTCAAACCAAGATTTTAGAGATTCTAGTACAGTTAAAAAGGATTCTCTTAGTTTATCTATATCATTGTTTTTCAGTACAACTGAGATATCATCTGCAAACATTACCATCTCTATATCGTCTGTTATGCAGCTCGAGATGTCGTTAACATATATTAGAAACAATAATGGTCCCAGGATGGAACCCTGCGGCACACCCATTGTAATTGATTCTACATTCGATTTTGAGCCATTGACGTCACATATTTGAGCTCTATTTTCTAAATATTATTGGAATATACGCAATTCATTGTCTCTTATACCATAATGCTCTAGTTTCATTAGGTACTTTGGGATGTTGCCAGTAGGTACTTTGGGATGAAGTGACAGCTGATGTTTACACCATAGCTGTAATTCACATCTCGATATCGGTCTTATCATTGCCTAGAAGATCAGGAGCTTGTTCTGTAGGGACTACTTGGACTGTCTGCCCAGGAGTTAGGTTGTCAAATTAAAAAAAAAACATTTATTTTTATTTTTTTATATATTAATATCTGCGATCAGTCTTTAGACTATAAGCAGGTGTGTGGCGGTTTGGTTATTGCACCCTCCATTGAAGATTCCTCGGGGATACCTATAACTTCTTGTCACAACTCCAGGATGTCTTGTCTCTTGAGCCTTTTCTCACATGGGAGTGTTGTAAAGTCTGCCCAGGAGTCAGGTTGTCAAATCTAAAATAAAACAACAAATATTAAGAAGCGGCCGTGTGGAGGTACGGAACACTCGATGCGCGAGTCCGACTCGCACTTGGTTGCTCTTATTTTTGCTATGAGGATACAAATACGCTACCTACTGAAACACTGTCACAAGCCTGTAGGCAGATAGTGAGATTGACGATGATATTTTTCTATGTATTATTTCATTTACTTAGGCAAACCTAATGTAAAAGTTCTTGATTAGTAGGTACCATTAATGTGAATGTGCTATTTTTAAGTTAATACTCATGAATATAGAAAATAGTAAAATGCTAAAATCTTTGTATAAAGTTTCATAATTTCACAAGTGTGTTATTTATAATAAAAATGTTACGTTAGCGGCAGGCGTGCGGGAGCAGGGATTGGGGGGCAGCGGATGTGATCTGCCTGGACGAGGAGTCGGAGCCCGCCGCGGCCTCCAAGCTCATCGCAATCACCATCAAGGACTCCCACGTCCGCAGCCTCTCGGAGTCCACCAAAATCACCATTGAGTTTGAGGGCACCAGCTCCCAGAGCAACGCCGACAATAATATTATTAAAAAAGATATAGAAACGCGTCGAGTGCAAGTGCACCAGACTTGCGAACAGAGTAAAAAAATACGAAGAGTCGACCTGATATCCCAACCTAAACATGAGACAGTTAAAGAAACGCAAAATAATAAAACTATTAACGGATCAACACAAAACATGGAAGAGTTCAGTAAATGTTACACGGATTTTATGAATGTGTGTTTGGAAGCGGACAGCTCGCAGGACATGCAAGTGATCATGGAGAAGAAAGTGAAACGTTACTACAGGAAAGCGGACGAGCGGTACGTGAGGTCGCAGGAGTTCGAGGGACTCGTCGCGGACAAGGCGGCCCGTCTGAGATCCTCCCGCCAGGACATGTGGGTACACATCAAGGACGTGGTCGACGCGCTGAGAGCTCATCGGAAGAACTCGAGCAATCCTACTCAGTCAGGTCTGTCATTAGATTTTTTTTCTTGTTTTTTAGTACGGAGAAGGTAAGTAGACAAGTTGTTTAGGAGAGTACATTAGTAGTACTCGAATGCCGGTAAAGTTGTGATGACTTTCCAGTAGATGTTTACACTTCTTTTAGTACAGTGCCATTTCATCGCCATGATGGACAAGCACCGCCATGAAATACGCGTAATTCTACGCAAAATACGGGAAATGAAATAAATAAACCATAAAGACTATGGAAGCGTAAATGGATGAGTTGTAGACCCAATCTGGAATGAAGTGCTTTGTTGTTAAACTCAATAGTTGTATCTTCGGACCACTTCACCATTATTAATTCACATACTCAACGTTTTGTTGATGAAAATAACACGCGTCACGCTTCCTCTGCTTATTCACTAATGCAATCCACTAAAGTTCTTACTAAATTGCCCGTTTACACTACAGCGAGTAGCGAGGAGGATTGTGACTTGAGAGGGTAGTGACTCGAGTGAGTGGGCGCGGGAAGGGTGTCACAAGAAACAAAGATAAAAACCAATTCTACTTTATTTTAGTATTTCGTACTATATTGTTTATTGATCATTCATATGGCAGTTAGACTGCACTCGAACTTGTCACAATTCGTTCTATCCGGTTCGATTACACCCATGAAGAAGAACTGACAAGAAACGTCGCAGGGTATTTTTAGTGTTCCGCATCTGTCGTACGGGACCCTATTGCTTAGCCTATGCCGCCTGTCTGTCTGTCTAGCTCCGTCCGTCCGTCCGTCTGCCTGTCTGTCTGTCAGTCCAAGGGCTGTTTCTCTTGAACCGTAATAGGTAGCCCGTTGAAATTTTCACAGAATATGTGTTATTATGGCCGATATAACAACAAATAATAATAAAAATAAGAAAAAGTAAAAAATTCACGGGGGGTTCCCAAAGAAAAAACCAAAAAGCGCGCCATCTACCGAATAGAGTGAGAAGCATTTTAACTAATGACATGACATTTAACTAATATGAAGTATTTCATAACACGCCATAGATGGCGTGAGTGGCGCTAACCATGACATGGCGATAAGGAACCCTCGGTGCGCGAGTTCGACTCGCACTTGGTCGGTTTTTTAAATTCCGGAATTCCCAGAAGAGAGGTTTAACCACTCCATGTTATGTCTTCTCGCCAACATTAGGTGTTTATCTACCTATTCCGATGCCTGGTCAGAGGTGGCGTCAGGCGTGGGCGACATGGGCGACCGCCCACGGCCTCGCGGCCCGAGGGGCCTCGCGCCTCGAAAGGTCATGCAGCTTTGACTCATGAAAAATATCAGCTAGATCTATTGAAAGAGATCCTGAGTAAACATGTTTAGACTTAATCAAAGGCAAACAAAAGCATACTATAAAGCCTTTATCAGACACAAGATGGGAACACAGGACAGAGGCAGTGAAGGCTGTATTATTGTAATTTGATTATGTTTACTTTTATCGACGAAAGGTATGCTGATAAAAATGTTTGATTTGATCAGTATACCGGAAATCCATTTCAACAGTGAAAATCCATAAAACCCGTGCCACCCGAGAGGACCTCACAAAATATATCTAGCCCACATCAAATTTAGGTCTTGCGCCGCCACTGTGCCTGGTAATGAATGATTGTAAATGCACAGCAGAGTTGGCGCTGGAGCCGAGCCGGCAGCAGGAGGTAGAGCAGCTGGAGGGCCGGCTGCAGGTGCTGCGGCGCGTCGTGCGCGAGCTCGAGGACGCCGAGCTGGACTTCGAGCAGGAGGAGCTCTCCGTTTACGTACGCGTTGACAAGTCCGCACGCACTCATCATCTAGACATACCTTTATTTTTGTGCAATCCAGTATGGGTGGCTGAGTCAGAGGGGCCAGAGCACATCCTCTGACCAGTTAATACCACCTCCGAGAAGGTGCCATACCGGAGGATTCCCTTTGGTTTTGTTGGCTATACCTACTCGACTAGGAACATGGCCAAGCCTTCAAGAGCTGACAAGAGCCCATATAGGTTAATGCTCTGACTTCATTACTTTACGAAATATTAGAGTTTACTTGACCGTGAGCGCACCAAAATTCGCGGATTTTCGCGCAACGAAAATGGCATTGCAGCCAAGGGGTTAATAGCCAAGATAGGACTGACATATGTATGTAGCGAGATGGGAAAAGTAGTCTGTATACAAACATCCTACAACAAGACCCCATATGATAGCTGAATGTAATTCATACAATAAAAAAAAATGTTACCTCTGTCCTTCATTAATAGTATGTAACCTTTACCTGCTGTCACACGGGTGCTCTAATACTCTAATAGTGAACAATGCATAATACAAAACTACTTTTAATTTATTGTGACTTGATGACTACTTTAGGGCTGATGAGTGTTGCGTTCTGCTGTGTTGCGGCAGATACAAGGCTCAGCTGGTGAGCGTGCACGAGCGGCTGTGTCGGCTGCGCGGGGTGCGCGCGTCGAGTCATTCGCGCATGCGCATCGAGCGGAGCGCGGGACGCGCGCCCGGCCCCGCCGCCCGCCTCGAGCAGTGGGTGAACGCACCCGTCGCCGGCGGCCAGCCCCCGCGCTTCCCGGACTTCCACGACGTGGTCGCCTGCGTGCGAGATGCCTGCCGCACCCACCAACTCGACTGGAGCGACGCGCAGGTCATGAGGGAAGGTGAGTACATCTATCTTTACCTATCGCATCTGTGTTGGAAAATAAAGTACAGTAGGCGCTCGGTAATCCGGCGCTCGACAGTCCGGCACGCCCAGTAGTCCGGCATTTTTAGCCTCAGCTGATCCGCTCTATAATCTGGCACTACTGACGGATTAGAGCGGGGGATTCGGGTGAGCATAGCAAAATTTGCTCTCACGCTCAGTCCGGCCCCGACCTTGACAGCAAAACTAAGCGTCTGTTTTTTTTGTTGAATTACGCAGTATAAATGCTTTATAACCCATACAAATCCATTAATCCGGCATAGGCGAAAACATTTGGGTGCCGGATTAACGAGCGCCTACTGTAATATGGAACATGTGAGTTTTATTTAATTATGCAACCCGGTATTGTTGGCAGAGTCAGAGAGCACATGCTCCATCCAACCAGCCAACTTCACTACCAAGAACATGCCATACCAAACACTTTCCTTTTTTGAATACTGGCTATATAGAGGACCAACAAGAGCTGCTACGTGTCCATATTCCATCCAGTACGGTGATATTAACACAGCCAGCTATAATTATGTACCACCTAGTAAGGGGCGTATTGCACTCGTAGTTAGGGTTGTTTAAGCAATTGCATTATAAAATGTTGTGTTGTGCTGTTGTTGTTTCATTACGTACAACGTACAGTACGTGCCCGACGACAGCTTTAGCTATCAGATGAACTGGAATTGAGACTCGACTTCTACAAATCATTCCAAGTTGGTACACACACCAATAGATCTGGACTGGGCATAGAAACAGCAAAGTCTGATAAAGAAATACTGAAAGGGTTTGCTCAGGAGGACATGGAGTAAGGTTTCAAACTTCACGCTTTGAACCCAGAAATGCAGAATGATAGGCTAACAGTGGGCGACTTCTGCATCCCTCCTGCATTGAAGTGGAAATCCATAATATACAACTGGTGCCCCGAGCTGCTTAAGTTCTACCTAAATGCATTCCAGCTTACTCTCCCCGACCCTAGTAATCTAGTTAGATGGGGGAAATCTGCAAATAGATTATGCCCGTCATGTAAGGAGTCCGTAGGCACGGCCAAACATTTGTTATGCGGAGCAAAATACTACTTGAGCAAGGCCAGTATTCCTTTCACGATAAAGTCCTCCTAATCATCAGAGAGGCCATCAACCTGTCATTCGCATGGACCAGGAAAGGGCAAACCAGTAGCGGCTTCCAGAAGGTCAACTTTGTGAAACCTGGCGCCAAAAAGCTGCCCAAAGATAGGACTAAACCTTCTTCAATTTTGGGAGCAGCAAAGGATTTGGAATTTTTGATGGACACACACGAGAAGCATTACCAAATGCCTTCGGAAATCGCCTCCCGCATCCATATTTGAGGGTGAGAGGCGACCCGGACCAAGTGTCACCATAAGCAAAGACCTTAAAGCGATGCACTACCCCAGCGACAACATGTCATTAAACACAGTATTGACATATACATTAGAGACAGTATTGAGTGTGTGTTCTATGGTAGCGAGGGAGTTGTTCACGCAGTGCGGGCGCGCGCTGCAGCAGCTGCGGCAGCGGCGCGAGTGGCGGCTGGCGGCCTCGCATCTGCCCGGCGGCGCCGGCGACGCAGACCCGGCCGACGCCAGCGCGGAGCTGCAGGCTACGCTGCGTCGCAACCGCACCATCGCGCGCCAGCGCGAGCAGCAGGTCTTCGACGAGTATGCGCTTCTTACTTAGTTATTACAGTGTTCTACATCATACTTAACACATTCACTTTATATTATTTAAAAAAAAAACATATTGGGTCCGACTTATGTTTTTATGGTTGTATGAAATTTGTTTGGTTCATTGGTAATTTTTTTTATGGAAACTGACACGGTTGCCTACATCACCTACTGCATCTGTGATGTCAGCCAATAAAACCTTGGTGAACTAGATGCCATGTCATTGCTTCCCTTCAATCGTGCCAGCTAAAATAAACTGGATGTAAAACACTAACTATTTACATATCCGTTTCAACCGACCATTCATTCGGTGCTACCAACCCGGGCCGGTTATACCCTACCACCTAGTAAGGTAAGAAGGGAAGGGACCAACAGTTTTACGTGGAATCCGAACCACGGTCATATTGGTGCAACTGTTACATTAATTTAGCTAGAAAGTCTGTTCATTTGTCCACTTGCACGTGTATCCATTCTATTCAAAGCGAGAACGGGTATAACATATATTTTAATTCAGACAAATATTTTTAGGAGCTTTTCATACAAAATATAATATGGAAGGTGTGGATCTAAGCTTGCGATGGCTTCACCGAACATATCCGGGCCCATTGGCAGTAGAGGAGGGTATTAATCGAGGTCGGGACTAGCGAGTGGCTCGATTTAATACGAAATTGTAACCGAAGCACTGGCTACTGACTGTTAAAAGTTATTGGTGCATGATTTCAATTGTTTTTTTCAGGTTCGAAACCAAGCAAATGCTAGGAACATATTTACCAAAGAGTAAAGTAAGCAGTGCTAACAAAACCGATTTAAGGAATGCTGAAGAGTCAATAGAGGGCCCTGAAAACAAAACAGAAGTACCACATACTGTAGAGACAATACAGGAATCTATTCCACACGAGAGCGACTCCAAAATAATAGAAAAGAAGTGCGATTCTGAAAAGGGAATAGATTTAACAGATGACAAGAGTAAAGACGGGGATGTAGAGAGCTGTGTGGAGGCACCGAGGCGAGAGCCGTCACTAAATCCGGACTCAGATTGTGAGGTGTTGTCCAGCGATGACTGCTCTTCAGACAGCTTGAGGAAATCGTCTTCAGTACGAATGGCAGATAGATTGAGTGATGATGATATAGAGAGGTAATAATGTTTCCAGACAAATTCTTTAAGTATTACCTATTCTAAACACACACTCGTCCCCAGCGCTTGAAATTCAGCACAATGTGTCACCTTTATTAGCATGTGTGTTACAGTGTTGCCAAAGGACCATGGGCATTTTGGTCCTTATGTGACATCAGGACCAAAACGCACATGGTCCAATCAAGATGAGTCATACATCGTTGAATAGCTCTTTTCAATTGAACAAAAAAATACTATGACGGCAAACCCGTAAGAGTTTTCCATTTTGAAATATACTCTTCAGAAAATACCAATTTTTTTGCTCTAAATATAATTATAAAAATTCATATCTCCGGTTTAACAACCAATGTTCATCGACTCGGTCATAAATCGTCGGAGCGAGACAGCGACATAATAATAAAAAAAACTTTCAAAAAGTAAAAAAAATATAGAAAATAATTAACACAACAGAAATAATCAAAAATACTTTCAAAGTAGGATTACTCAAAATGGACAGCGAATCGGGACTAACGCCTCAGTTATTCTTATTTTTTTTTTTTTTTTTTTTTTTTTTATACTAAGCGCGACATGTGGCGCCGAGTCACCCATAAGGTGTCTAGCGACGCCCATGGACATTCGGACGCAGGCGGGGGCTGCGAATGCCATGCCGGCCTGACAGGTGCCTATTCACGCCTCTCTTGAAGGACCCGAGACTATACTTGGGGGGAAATATGTGGGCAGGTAGAGCGTTCCAGAGTTTGCCGGTTCTGTGGAGAAAGGATCTGCAGAACCGATTTGTACGCATCCGTGGTAAATCCAGCGTATAGGGATGCAATCCCTGCCCAGTGCGCGTTGTACGGAGGTGGAAAGGGGACGCCGGAATCGCGTTAAACAGCTCCTCCGAGCACTCCCCGTGGAATAAGCGATAGAACACGCTTAGGGCGCCGACATCCCTACGAAGTTGCAGCGGTTCTAGATCGCGGGACACGTCGGGGTCATCCACAAGTCGCACGGCTCGACGCTGGATCGAGTCCAAAGGCGCAAGCTGGTATTTGGCTGAGCCATCCCACAGGTGCGAGCAGTACTCCAAGCAGGACCTAATCTGCGATTTATACAGAAGCAGCCTTTGGCCCGGCGTGAAGTACCGTCGAACCTTATTGAGTACGCCTAGCTTTTTTGAGGCCAGCTTGGCCTTGCCCTCGATATGGCGCCGGTAATTTAGGTCGTGCGACAGTTCGACTCCGAGGACCCCGAGGTGGTCGCTTAATTTAAGCGACGTGCCTTGGAAGGAAGGAGCTGGTGTGAACGCCGCCCTCTTCGCACTGAACGCGCAAACTTGTGTTTTTGAAGCGTTGAACTCGACCAAATTGCTACGGCCCCATTCGGAAATAGACCGAAGCGTTTGTTCGAGTTCAGACACAAGTCTTCACCTCTTTTCATCCACAACTTCTCGTCTGGCTGAAGGGTGACTGGTATAGGATCCGTGTGCTGTACTGTCATCCGCATAACAATGTATGTTGCCGAGTGGCAGCATGTCATTGATATGCAGAAGAAACAGTGTGGGTGACAGCACAGATCCCTGCGGTACGCCGGCATTCACTGACATGGCGTCCGACGAGCAACCGTCCACTAGGACCTGAATGCTAAGCCCATGTAGGAAGTCGGCGACCCAGTCGCAGAGGCCAGAAGGAAGTCCGTACGCCGGAAGCTTGCCCAGGAGCGATTTGTGCCAAACCCTATCGAATGCCTTGGCAATATCGAGGCCAATTGCCAAGGATTCACCATGTCCTTCAAGCGATTCCCCCCAAAGGTGAGTGACGTACGCTAGGAGATCACCAGCAGATCGGTTTGGCCGAAAGCCATATTGCCGATCGCTGATGAGGTTATTTGTCTCCAGGTACGCCATGAGCTGGGCGTTGATAATACGCTCCATCACCTTGCAGAGTAGGGAGGTAATCGCTATAGGTCGGTAGTTCGAAGGGTTTGAGCGGTCGCCCTTTTTGGGGACCGCTTGAACAAATGCAGATTTCCAGGCTGCCGGCACACGGGAAGCAGAGTAAGAGAGGCGGAAAAGGCGCGTTAGCACTGGAGCCAGCTCGGGAGCACACCGTTTCAGCACCAATGCAGGAATCCTATCCGGCCCACTCGCCTTCCTGGTGTCTAGGGAGAGAAGCTCCGCCCGCACAGTTCGTTGTCGGAACTGTACTTCCGGCATAGAGTTCTCACACCTAGTTATGGATGGAGGGATGGCACCCCCATCGTCCAGGTTGGAGTTCCCCGCAAAGAGAGACACCAATAAATCGGCTTTCTCCTTTGCGGAGTGGGCAAGTGAGCCCCCAGGACACTGCAGTGGTGGAAGTGAGGAGCGGCAAAAATTCGATTCGACAGATTTGGCGAGAGACCAAAACTCACGGCTCCCAGTTGGGTGCTGGTTCAGCCTATCACCAACTCTGCCGATATGCTCGAATTTGGCCCTGGCAATAGCCCTCTTGCAGGATCTGGAGAGGCGGTTGTATTCTTTCTTCAGTTCGGATACATTTGGATCGCGTCTGGCACGAGCGCACGACCATGCACGATAAGCTGCGCCATTAGCTGCGACAGCTTCAGCACAGTCGCGGCTGTACCAGGGCTGGCTTTTACCACCGAGGCGGACGAGGGCGCTGGGAATAAACATCTCCATACCCCCCAGAACCACCTCGGCTACGGCATTGGCGCATTCCGACGGATCATCCGAACTGAAGCATAGCTCTCTCCATGGGTAGGATGCGAGGTATTCTCGCATACCATCCCAATCTGCTGAGGCGTAGTGCCAAATTCGACGCATTCCTCCAGTACGGGACTGAGGAGGCGAAAATGGCACCGTGGACCCCACTAGACAGTGGTCAGAGGAGCCAAGAGGAGCGCTCACTGTGACTTTGTATCCAGCAGGGTTCGTCGTCAGCAGAAGATCCAGCAGAGAGGGTACATGACCGTCTATATCTGGCACTCTGGTAGGTTGATCTACCAGTTGAGACAGGTCATGCGTCAGGGCGAAGTCGTAGGCGGCTCTCCCCGCGAAGTCAGTTCTCCCGGAGCCCAGCCACACCTCGTGGTGGGCATTAAAATCTCCAAGCAGAACCATATCCGCGGAGGGAAACCGCTCTTGCACTTCATCTGCCGCTCTACTCAAGTGCTCGAATAATCGAGCTGTCCCGGCGTCGCCTGAGTGCGACCTGTAGATACAGGCGTACACACGCGATTCCGTCCCCAAATCCACATGAACCCACAGAATAGATAGTTCGGGATCCTCCAGGCAGCGCAGGCGACGACAGCAAATATCCGCCCTAGCGAACATGCAAACCCCGGCCCGAGGTCGGAAGGCTTCTTCCAGGGTGTAGCCGGGGTAATGCAAGTAAGTAGTGTCGGCAGGGCAGGATATTTGCGTTTCTGTCAGGAAGAGTAAAGCCGGCTTCGCCGTCTCCAGGTGATGGTGGACGGCATTCAAGTTGGAGTGCAACCCCCGCACGTTGGTCATGTCAACGCTAAAATAGGTGGGGGTGTGCACCGCTGTACAACGTTTTTTCACTTTCCTTTGCGCTGCCATAGTTTTTTAGAGGGGGAGAGGTAGGCTTGAAGGGCGGTCACGACAATTTACGGGTAAAGCGCAGCTCCTAGCTTCATCGCTATCTGCTCAGGTTCGTGGCGCACCGACACGGAAGACGGAAGGGCCCCCGGTCCCCCCCGGAAGTGGCCGCCGGGACCCCTACTCCGGTCACCATCCGGCACGACGGACCACTCCGGGATTATGCGCCGGTTGACCAGGGCAGCCTCTCGCGTTGGTTAGACGCGATTGGGCCCCTATACTACCCGGCGGGCGGCCAGCGGAATAACCGTTTAACCGGGTCTCCCTGGCAACCGTGTCGATGCATCACTCCCGAACAGCGAATCCGCTTTAGATCCGCTGGCCCGCTCCTTGTCGTGACCAGCCCCACCTGCTACTGGGTCCCCGGGAAGTACACCGGAACACAGCGAACTATTATGGCGGTGTAATTGTTTCCCGGGGTGTGGTGGCGGACCCAGGCGATCCGAAGATCTACCACACGCTGTTTGCTGTTCATTTGGCACCACCCAGGAGGCACGTGTGACTTGAGGACCTTAAGGTGTCACGGACGCGAACAACTTTACCCCCCAAAACTATTATTATACTAAAAACTACATTTCCAACGACATCACTCATCTTGATTGGTGCCAGGACCAGATTCCATACATTTGTGCCCATCCTCCTTTAAGCGTCAGCATGACAGTCACGAATGCATGGTAAGATGCGTGCATACGACGTTTCAGAGGTGCGAAATGCTGCCGCGTTTTTCCGCTAATATTTGTCCCTAACCTTCTTCCATGGCTGCTCCATTCTTAGTCTACATGGATGAAATAAAATTACGCCCGCTCTCGCTGTTAGTTATTTTGTTAAACATACAACTGAAATTTGACAAATGTCTTTTTGAACCATAAAATAGGATATAGACCTACCTATACCTTGTAACATAAAAAATTTATGTACAAATTATTATTAGCTGCATTAGCACCTTGGCTGAACGACGACATCAGAGCTGTGATAACTAAACAAGACCGAGCCCAAATAAATACGGGAGCCATGATTCGGATGAGCCTTAGCAAAAATTGTGTTCTTAAAAAGTTAATAAGGAATCTGTTTATGAAGATGTGTAGAGATGCTCAACGACACCACGTACGCACTAATATAGAAAATAGAACTCCGGCACAATGCTGGAAATTTCTTAACACAACCGGGATCGGCAAGCAGGCTACTTCAATGAAACCAAACATCAACATCAATGCACTGAATGTTCATTTCACAACTCCACCAGTCACCATTGATGCTATGGTCAAATCGAACACTCTCCTTAAGCTTTTTCAGCTGCCTATACCCGAGTATACCCCCTTTATTTTCAGCCCAGTTACAAATTTAATTTAAGAAGTCTATTTCGATGAGCTGTTAACATATTGTCACATTATATCATCATTCATCAGTCACTCTTCTGGTAACAATTTCGTTTCCTAGCACCTGGAAAAATGTCTACAAACTGCTGTTGATTTCCCAAATAAACGAAAATAAAATAAAATAAAAATAAAATAAAGGTTCAATCCTGTTTCCTTTGGCAGTAACATCTTTTAAACTAAACTATGTCAATATTTCTTTAGATAAATGCAAAGCCGGAAATGAAGAGAAAAATATACGTCCCGACCAGGATTCGAACCTTGGAACTCGTGACTTGAGTCACCATCGCAGGTTCGAAACCTTGTTGGGATGTATATTTTTCTCTTCATTTTCGGCTTTGCAAAAAATGCGAGTACATGCTTAGTACTAACAAACATATAAAACAAATATAATACCTATCGCAATATTACCTGCCATCTTGAAAAATTTGGAACGAATCCCACACCAGCAACTCTTTCTCGTAACTATCTTTTGAACTCAATGCGTTTCCATTTCCATCTTCTCATGGTACTGTTATTGCACTTGTCAAAGGTCGCTGGCAATATCCATCTTAAGTATGGAAAACAAATCTCACTGTTATCATGCTACTTTATTTCTTTTTTAAATTATAGAAAAATATCGCAAATAGTGAGTTCTATGAATGTTTCTTACGAGAACGAATGAGAAGGACTGGCTGTACGGATAAAAAGCTTCGCCTTTCCTATAGAACATGTTTTAAAAATATTCTCAGTCTTGAGACAATTATTTTGACAGCTCTAATTTGTAAACTGGTTTCTAGTCTATTTTATTTGAATACTTCCTGTGGATAATTTCATTGGCGTCAAGTGCCAGTAAAGTTTATTGATTTCACTTCATTATTCTAAGGAAATATTTGAGTTTACGTGTGCGTGGGTGCACTAAATTTCGCTGCGAAAATGACATGGAAGCCAAGGGGTGTAAGCATATTTAATAATTGGGAAGCCATATTAAGTGGCAATATATCCTAAATTTTTTTGCGAAAATGATTTTGTTTTGCATATGAATACATCTATGTCATGAATTCATGATACATTTAAAAAAGGTAAAAAAAATGTAAGGACTGCTTTGCATATTTTGTTTGATCATTGTGACAACCCCTTTTGGCCAAATTCACAATATAGTTGACAAACTGTTAAACATTATGGATGCATGTGTAGCTAGTGTTGTGATATTGTAGCTTGGTGTGATATTGTGTGCAGGTTTTCGGTGTCTGACAGTTCGGTGTGCTCGGAACAAGACTCATTGCACCTGCTGCGGCGGGTGGAGGCGCGGCGCGGCGCCGGCCTCAACTACTCCACGCGCGTTTCCACCTCTCCCACCACCCTCTCTTCCTCCACCTCATCCAGTTCGGACTGCGACTCAGACGGCAGCGCGTGCGTACTCGTCCAGTCCGACCACGACACGGACTCCTCGTGACTGCTTCCACTGATACTAAACTGACATTTGATGGGTTGCCTATTTTTGTTATTTCTGTAATTCTGGTTTTTCTTACGAGAACGAATGAGAACTGGCTGTACGGATAAAAACCTTTGTATTTCCATTCAATGGTCTAAACAATTATTTTGACAGCAGTATATTTTCGTTTTTTTATAGCTATGTAATCTCTGGCAGGATGGTAAACTGGTTTCTAGTATAACGTTATTTGAATAGTCAAATTCATGATCTACACACGTCGATATGAGATTCGCATAGGGTGATTCGGCAATTTTAGGTTAGAAAAATTAAGAAAAAAATTTCAGTCGTGTTTTGTTTCCCTGGAGTTAAAATTCTCACTTGTTTATAGACTGTTTTTATGGAGAATTTCATTGGTTTCAAGTGTTAATAAAGGTTATTGATCTCCCTTCATTACTTTACGAAATATTTGAGTAAGGCGCGCCAAATTTCGTGTGTCCACGCGGCAACAATGGTATGTAGGCCAAGGGGCGTAAGCATATTTAAAATTGGGAAGCCAAGAGGTTAAAAATATTGCAGGTTTTGTTGTGGGGTTTAAAAAATGTTTTTGTGAAAATTGGATGTATTCATAGCAATAGGAAAAGTACACTTCGAATTTTATTCATGCATGTACATGTACAGCTATACAAAATACATTTAACTTTTCAAATAACTGGAATCCTAGTCGCTAAGATCATGAGCTGGCAACATTATTTTTAAGTTTTAGGTTTGCATCGGTCACGAACTGGGCACACGGACTCTATTGCCATCATTGTTTTGTTTGCTACATTATACATACAGAAACCAAAAATAAAATAAAGACAAAAATTCGACCAGCACTAAGTTTCACTTCGATCATCCATCATTCACATTTTCTATGCAAAAATGCCTCTCTAGCTGACATGTAATAACAATATTTTTCCATACAATGTTTTTTTTTATTTTATCTGGTGGCTGAATCTGAGGGGCCAGAGCGTATGCGCCAATGAGTCAATATCATTTCCGAAAAGGCAGGTGCCATACCTATACAGGAATGCGAATGCCATGCCGGCCTGACTAGCCTTTTCATGCCCCTTTTGAAAAACTCCAGGTTGTACTTGGGAGGAAATAGATGGGCAGGGGGTGCATTCCACATTTTCCCGGATATACCACCTAGTAAGAGGCAAGGGAAGGGACCTACAGTTTTACGCCGGTTCCGAACGGTGAAGCAGCAGGGTGTGGGTATGCACATAAATGTTTCCATCAGAATAAACTCATTGGTACGCGCCGACCTGATTCGAACCTCAGACCTCTCGCAAGAGGCCGACGCCCAGACCACTCGCCGCTTACAATTGAATTGATAAGTCACTAACTCTAAAACTCGTGGTAGGCTCGCACAGGACTGGAACCTGGTCAATGATTTATTCCACTCTCAACACACACATCATCCAAAACAAAAATGATAACGAACCATACTGAAAGTGCTCGGTGTCAATCCTTGAATCTCAATCCAGGCACCACATGCAATAGCAGAATATCCGGCTGGTACACTTATCCCTACCAGCTATGCCGACAAATTCCTCTGAACACACTGCTTTTTAAATCGTTTGTCGTACAGCGAAAATATGGAACGGTCTTCCGGTGAGCACTTTCCTGATTCCTACACCCTGGGTGTCTTCAAAAGATGTGCGAACAAATTGCCTGATGACCGTTTTGTTCAGCTCACTTAGGTTCGTTTCGAGAGGAGAGGTACATGACTTGCCTTCAATCGGCTGATTAGTGCAGCCACGAAAGGTTCTATAAACAAAAAAAAACAAGGAACGGAGGCCCCGCTGTATACAGCTTCAACTATATTGCAATGTTATCACTAGGTAGTACATATTTTAGGCGTTTTTAAAATAAAACTGTCTTTTTAAATTAAAAAAATGCACAAGCTATTTAGCCTTGTGCCCAGTTCAACTGATGAGTACGCACAGTACACTCAATGCAAGAGATAAGCCTTTTTTTACCCGCTACGTAATGTTGTTTAGCTAATGACAATTAGGTAAAACAAAATAATGTTATGACATCACATCAACAAGATCTCCTTTATTCCAAGCTGGTTGTTTGGAAGTGCTAGTATAGAAAGCTTGCGAGGCTGATGAGAGCTGTAGATATTGAATCATTTAATTTATTGAGCGCAATGCTCTCCGTAATGTTTTATGCATCAGGTGCATTAATTATTAATGCATGTTAATGTTTTGCAAATGTTATTTATTTTGTAAGGAAATGTGATGTGATCTACAAAGTTGTAAGTACTTAGGGTACGTATTTGAAGAGAAATAAACATTTTCATAAAGATGTATTTGCTTTTTTACTTTGCTAAATAAATAGCCGAGTGAGCACAGCTCATCTTGATGGGTAACAATTTCAAGCAACACTCAATGTTGTTCAATCTATGTCTATCTAATGTGCTGAACGTCGCCTGGCCTAACTAATTATTAAGTTCTACATATATATCTGATTTTGCATTATATGTGTAAAAGGTAGAACCAATTTTAGGCATCAAGGGGCAGTCAAATATTGGCTAAAATCCCTAAACAAAGATTATAATATTGTTGTAATAACTCTACAGAGAAAACAAATTAGTCGTTCAATAATGTTTATTGAAGTGGACACGAGCGAGCAGGTGTGGTGCTCCGGTGGCTACGTGGGGCACTACTCGCTCGCACAGTCTTATATTATATTATACAGACACATACGCTTACGGTCGGGGCTGTGGAGTCTCTATACCATTACAACATTTAATTATAACGAGAATAGCACAGCGTCCTGCGCAGCGAGTTCCCACCGCGCGCCCGTCTACAGTCCAGCGATAGAGTATTCTAATCAATTATGTCGCCGTGATTGTTCGTATGGGCAACACTCAAGACATATTGCAGTCAAAGAATATCAGCCGTAGCCAGTCGTAATAAGACAGGTGAACTCAGTTGTCATCTGTGGGATAGTCTTTCCTGCTGGGCTGTAACACTGCACGTCGGCAACCTCACTGCACGGACGCCGGTCACACGGGATCATAAATACTTGTTCCGGTGTGCACTGTGCAGTCGCAGACTGTGACAAAATATAGTTCCACCTCCGGTCAGCGTATCTCCGATTCTCGTCCAGTTTTGTCATAAGCGGATAGTATAAAAATTTTGAACCAGTTAAAAATAATAGTGTTACTCAAACTTTAATATAAAATACCTAACGGCGAATCGGCTTCCCCGAGGGAATGCACATCCAGTCGCAAGTTCCACAGAGAGACGAGTCCAGCGGCGACCGACACACTAGCCGCTCACAAGTTACAATTTGAAATGCATAAAAAAATATTTCTCCTATAGGTTCTTACTTTACTTCCTTATCATACAACAGGCGGGGGCGGGACGAGTACCGTCCCGAGCCCCCGTCTCGCCCTCTGCACCGACACGCCACGCACACTCCCCGCCACTACAGGAAACACGCCAGAAGTTGACTACGAAGTTAGAGCTCAGCGGCCGCGAGGGCCGCTCCCAATCATCACACGTATCGTTTAAGAAATTCTCTTTATTTCTATTTTTTAGTTATTTTTTTTAATTTTTTATATGTATTTTAATTTAGCTTTATAATGTGGTAAACGAGGCCCGGGCCGGCGCCCGCACCCGCGGGGGCGCGGCCGCCGAACCGGGCGCGACTCCCCGCCCCCCCGGGGGGCCGCAGAGCCGGCGTCGCACGAAGTCGCTTCGTGCTTAATTAAAATTATACATATTGTTATGTTTTACATTATGTGTTGATTGTAAAAAAATTTGATGCGTATCCTATAAATGCAGAGTGTGTTTATTTATCAAGAGCCGTATTCGCCTTGACAGCAATCACGCACTCCTCGCCGCACGACTTCAGCACGGTGCACTGCAACACAAAACGGCACAAGTTACAAGACTACACTAGCAGACGGGGTGCTGTACATGGGGGGCAGGCGGCTTGTAGACTGGAGCCATCGTCCATATGAGCGCAACGCATGCGCTCCAGGTTCCGGCCGGTCGTCTTTATCCGAGTTCATCTAGCACCGACGACGCACGCGCGTCGCCAGAGACTCTGACACTCGTTCTTACATTTTTCTTACTATCTGAATACTATCTGTAAAAATTTGAGTTTCTGCAAGTGCTGAGACAAATTTGAAACTATAGTCAAGCTGTTAACTGTCCATTGCGGCAATAAAATTGTGCATCAGTGAAACCTAATAGTGATGTGCCCAAAACATGTTAAGTTTAGTAAAATGAATTTCATTTGCTTTCCAGCCAGGGGAGCTTATCGCTCCTACCACAGTTAACTTGTACGCAAACTCCTCACAGATTTCAACCAATGGTCGGCGTCGGGTGCAAACGCTTTCTGATTGGTTAAAATCTGAGTATTTGTGTAAGTGTGAGTCTACGTCTACCGTCGGTAGACGGCAACAGTGAAGTGTAGCTGGTACTAGCAGAAGGAAGGACTGAGACGGCATCTAGTTTCCACGGGAACATAGTGTGTTTATTGTATAATTTCATCCATAGTTAGTTAGTTAGTAAAAACAGTTAGGAGTTTCTGGTTGGTAAAACTCTCTAGGTGAGTACTTGACGGATGTCGTCGCTAACCCTACCGATACTGGTTTATGCCAAAATATGGCTAATAATAAATAAGGATGAATTATACATATTTGTATTCTATATTGTATACCTGCCTTTGACTTGTAATATGAAATATGATTACGAATAAATGATTTGATTTGATTTGATTAGGTAACCTTATTACTTTTGGATATGTTGAAAATTCTGCCAGTTCTATTTCAATGTGAAAAAGAACTGACAAACAAACTCCGCAACTCACAATGTTTTGTTAGTACATTATAAATATATATTTACCCACTTCTTTTGAGCGGTAGTGTATGGGTTGATGTATCATTAACCCATACACTACCGCTCAAAAGAACATTATTATTTACAGAATAAAGGTGAATACTTAGAATCTAACTGTGTAGAGTACCATGTTCCGTTACTTCAAAAGAATAGTCCCAGCGCATCTCTTCCCGTGCATTTAGTAAAAGTGGACTAAGGGATAAGAACAAGGCACTGTTCTTACGGGCGACAGACTAGCCGCCTTAGTCTTCCACCGAGTCATGTAGGTAACTGTCTTTGTGCCTCATTTGCTACTTGATATTGTTATCTTTTTATAGACATAGTTATCTTGTCTTTTAACACTTTGCTGAAGGTGTTGGTTGGTGTGATAATAGAGTAGAGGAGTGTGTGTGTGTATGTGTATGCGCGAGTTGTACGCACCAGCAGCTCCTTGCCGGCGTCGTAGTCGGAGCGGAGCTGCGAGCCTAGGTCTCCGTCGGGTATCTTGAGGTCCTCGCGCAGGTCTCCGTTGTCCGCCATGAGGGTGAGGTAGCCGTCGTCGATGTCCGTCAGCTGGTAGTCCTCGCGCTTCACGTGCGGCACGTCCATGTTGTGTGTAGAGGGGCAGATGTCTTCGTATCTGCACACGCACACACACACAATCATTACCATCGCTCAACTAATAGCACATGCACTGTACCGTGGGGCCGGTACTTTAAAAGAATAGCCCCACTGCATCTCTCCCCGTGTGTGTCGTAAAAGGCGACTAAGTGATATGACTACCTTCTTATATTACTAGGTGGTAGGGTTTAACCCGCCTGGGTTGGTACCACCACACTGAATGAAAGGTCGGTCCAAACAGCTATGTAAATAGTTTGTGTTTTCCGTCCAGTTCAGTGTAGCCGGCACGACCGAAGGGAAGCACTGACGTGGCACCAAGTTCACCCGGTGTTATGGGCTGACATCACGGATGTTGTAGGTGATGTAGCCAACCGTGTCAGTTTCCATAAAAAAAAACATCATTTATTGCAACACATATTTTGTTTTGGGAAGGCTTTTATTACTACTATGGTGAGCGCCAGACTAACGGAAGGTGTAGTCCGACGGGGCATGGCATTCAGATATTTGTGGGGCTGCGAATATTTTATGGAATATTTATGGGGGTTCACGAGATATCACGAATTGCTCTAATCCAAGAGCCCTGGATACGCAACAATACAATTTGTGGACTTGGAACTGTGGGAGGTAAGATTTATTTAAATTTTACAGTCAACAAACCACGAAACTGCATACCTAAACATATGTCAGCATTACTACTAACCAAATTTTGTTCCAGATACTTACAGCAAATTACCCTACACTACAACCTAGAGTAGGAGATCCAACATAACGAACGATCGTACTAGTGTCGGCCGGCTAGGTGCAACTTCACATTATATTTGAAGGACTCCGGACTGTACATTGGAGGAAAGGATGCATTTAATTGTCTGTGATATCATCCTTTGTTAATCTGCAGGGCATTTAAATAATAGCCCTGACTTCTCTCTCAAAAATAAAATACAGTAGAACTGGAATTTAAAAAAATATTAAATTATCGCAAATATCGGTGATATCAACTATGCCAAATGAAAATTATTATTTATTATTATTTATTTAGGGTTCCATACCTCAAAAGGACAAAAATTTAACATTATAGGTATACTTGTTGCCCGTCAGTCTGTCCGTCTGTCAAGACCTTTTTGCTCAGGAACGGGTAAAGTATAGAGGTATCAAGTTGAAATTAATATCAAATACTAAGGTAAACGGTCCCTTGAAGGTGTAAAAATTGCAAGTTAAAAATGTCAACGCAATCAAAAGATACGGCCATTTAAGTCACATATGATCAAAGAGATTTTATGTATAGAGTGAGCACTACGAAGAAAGAATACAGAGAAATGACGGCCAATAACTGAGGTATGAGGTAAGGTAGCGGGGTGGCGGAACGCTGAGCCGCGCGGGGCGGGAAGCGAGCGGGAGAGGGGCTAGCTAGCGAGCGACTAGCGGCTAGCGGCCCGGCCGGCCCGGCCGGTCAGTCAACACGTGCATTGGAATACGTAGGGTTGTCACTTAGTCTACCAAAAATATATTTTTCGATTTATTATTTTACGAGTAGGTATTATGGTTAATTGTGCCCGTAATCTAGTGGTAACGCTTCTCAATGCAGAAGTTGCGGGTTCAAATCCCGGGCACTAACTAATGTACTTATTTATTTCCTTGATAAAGATTGATATACGTGCATTTCATAACGAATAGGTACGATCGCTCCGGTGAAGAAAAATAAAGTTAGGTAACTAGTGCACACTGGTCTATGAAAGGTATTTTTGTGTAAACTGCTTCTGATTTCCACTGGTCACCATGTACGAGTAATCGAACCGGATATAACAAATTGTGACAAGTTCGAGTGCAATATGACTGCCATAAGAATACTCAATAAACAATAAAACAACAACAATAAAAACAATACCTCCTATGTCAGTGAGCAGAGTCCGTGCCTAGCAGTGGGACGTTTTAAAGGATTATAGAAGAAAACAGATAGTGAATTTCATCGAAAAAAACGTTTTTATGTATTTAACCTTAAAATACAGAACTATAATAACTTGAAATACATACCTAAACTTATATGGGCTTTTAAATTACCGTGGTTATTTGACATTTTAAGAAGTAACAACGGCTTTACTCACTATCGAAATACGAGCTGTGTGGCTCGACATTTCGGCCAGAGTGCTCATGATGATGGGCCATACGTTTGGCCCGAAACGTCGAGCCACACAGCTCATATTTCGACCGCGAGTAAAGCCTTTTTGTATTCTTATAATACCTACACTTAATAACTAGAATAATATCTAAAAAACTAAACCTAATAATAAAGAATTCATAACTGCGGTCTTGGCCTTGGACTAAACTTAAAATCTCCAAACCAAACATACATAAAATAAAGAGTGCAGCATTTATAAAAAATATATATATATATATATATATATAACTAAAAAAACCATTAGGTATACTTTGGACTACACACACAAACACAACTAAAATAACTCTTCCTCCGTACTTAAACAAAATAATTTAAATTTCACTTTACATAAATTTAAATTTTCACTTTCCCTTAAACAATGTATCATCTTGGACTATTTTTATCCATCTTTCTCGTATTGATCCATTAGAAGGATGTGGAAACCTTGTAAAAAAAATTTTTTCTTGAAAATTTCTCAATTACTTACTAATTAAAAAAAAATAAAAGAATAGCGACAACCCTAATTAGCGGTCAATTCACTCTCATATTTTAACGTGGTTTAATACATATTTATTTACTTTCATACATGATATCCCAGAACTCTATTTCTAATCATTCATATGTGGCAGCCCTAATGAGCGCGTTCAATTTATTTGTTTAATTAAATAATGCTTATGTTATTGCAATGCGAGGTCAATACATAAAATGTACAAAATTTTCAAATTGAAGTAGCGTTGTGACAGCCCTAATTGGCCAGTTGAACCAAATATTTCTAAGCACATGGAAAACAAGATATTATATATAAGGTCTTTCAAAATTAGTTAATAGTACGCTAAGGGGGGGTTCTGTATCGTATATAAATCACTTTTGAGGAACAAAGATTTTTTTTTACAAAAAAAAAAAAAAATTATAATAATGTAAAATGTAAAAAAAAATTCTTTTCTTAATCGTTTCAGTTTCATGCCAGGAACAAAAAAGTCTTCCAACACATAGATCTCTTTCTTTCAGAAATTGTGAAAACCACAATTTTAGTTTTATTAGTATGGAATAGAAAGAATTTGATTTTTTTTTACCAACTTACACGTGTTACATCAAAATGGTAATGAAGACTTTTTTGTTACTGTTATGAAAATGAATCGATTAGGCTATAAAAATCAACCACATATTTTTTTATTTAAATACATACAAAACATTTTACATAAAAAAAGCCCAAGGTCCAAAAAATTTTATATAGGTTTTACTCCCTATATGATGCAGAACCCCCCCTTAGCGTACTATTAACTAATTTTGAAAGACCTTATATATTAAGATCACAATGAAGTGATACTTACCTATGAAATGAGATGCCATCAGTTTTCCCAATATTTTTGGTATGATTTTTGCAATATCGCAATTCGCAACACACAACCGGGCATAATGACTGGCGCGATGCGAGCCGCAGACGGACGGCAGCGAGCGCGCGGACGGCGCGTCCGCCGCGTTCGGTCGCTCGCGAGCTACTAGTCTCAAGAGGGTCCCTCCGCGTAATGGTTACTCCACCGCGGTGTAGCGAAGGCTGTTGCCCGGGTAAGAGGTCTAGTAGAATACATGATACGTCATTGCATATGATGATACTCACAAACGCACTCATCAAAACCTATAACATACTTTCTGTGGATCTAGAATGATAAAATTTGAGAAGGAACAAGATCTCACAGGACAAATTAAAGGGAAAAACCCGAAAATAGTTAATTTGTAATTATAACATAAAAAAAAATTTTAATGCATAGTTAGCTTTTCGTTCGTTGTATGTAATATTTTTAGAATGTGAATAACACAAATATATTCATATAATCATAATTTTATTTAAAAAAAAAATGTGAATCGTTTTGTCTTCGTGTAGTAAAGTGTGCATTATCCGAGTTAGGCCAGGTCCACAATAGCTCGGATAATGGAGGTTTGATAGTAATTGTAAATATGTAATTTACTAATGTATATTGATATTAACACGCGAGGCGAGGGACGGTTGGTCACCTCGGAGAATTAAGAGAAAAATCCCATAAGAACTCGTCACAATGTCATGTAATTGCTAAGTAGAGAATAATTATTGAAAGAATGGGACATCACACCTAGCAAGACATAATTTATTCAGATTCTTATGAAAGAACACAAAAACAAGTTGATATTGACTAAATTGTGTCCTTAAACGGTGATCGGGCGGGCGAGATACAGCCGCGCGATGCCTAGCCGGGACGTGGCTTGCTGTCCGAGTACCCACAGCACTGGACGGGGAATGTCTCCGCGCCAGCGACTCTATAGGCTCGGTTTCCTAATTCTGATGCATCACTACTTGTCACTACATAATCGGAATGTATAAAATTGTTTATATCTCTGACACACCTTGTTGTTAGGAACAAATCAGTGTTGTTCCTCAAACCTCACGGTTTTGACTGCTAAACTATAAGTGGAGGGTAAACATGGGAGGTAAACGAGGATTGGAGAGGCTATATACAGCAGTAGGACTGACTGACAGGAGGTACAATAGTAATAATACTCACTTTTTTCCATTGAATATATCAATTCCGACGAGATGTACTTTAGCGTGACCGTGTTTTCCGGTTTTGGACGTTGACATTTCGACGATTTTGCACGGGCGGCCCTTGAGCATGACGAAGCCGTTCTTGCGCAGAGCGGAGCACTGCATGGGGAAGGTGGCGGACGCCCCCGAGTCGCCCGTCTCGAAGTGGGTGTCCTCGATGTCGCCCATGTTGCTGGCGGTGGTGGTGCGGCTCCGGTGCTGTGCTGTCTCTGCTGCTACGGCTCTCTCTCCTCCGCACCTCCCTTGGATATCTGCAACACGGCATCCACACAGAACACATCACGAGCCAGTCCGCACATATCTAGTTACCCCTCAATACTATTCTAACATTTCCTATTAGTACAAAAAGATGTGAAATTTGTCGAAATTATTCGAGACAATTTTCCCAAGTCGTCTCAAACCAATGATGACTGAAGAAAAATCATACCTGACCACCAATTTGGATTCCGATCCCAACATTCGAAATTGAGCAGGTACTCCGTGTTGTTTGAAAAAACAAACATTCGAGAAAAAGGAATACTGCTAGGCGGTGTTCCTGGATATACAGCAGGCCTTCAATCGAGTCTGGCATAAAGGACTACTATATAAGATAAACACTTCCACACACATGACAATAGCCTCGTATCTAGATGGGTGGTCATTCCAAGTTAAGTTTGGTGATAAATACTCCGCCTTCCACGAATGCCGAGCAGGAGTTCCCCAGGGATGAATCCTTGGCCCGGCATTGTATACTATCTACACAGCTGACTTACCGGAATCAGATAACATCCTCAGCACAACCTATGCAGATGACACGGCATGCCTTGCAAGCAGCGTTGACCCTATACTGGCATTGAATATACTGCAGAAAAACCTCCACATAGGTGATGAACGGCTAAACAAGTGATGTGTACAAGCAAGCTCATTGAAGTCCGTACACCAAACTTTCACTTTGAGGTGTGGTGACTGTCCACCAGTACAGATGAAGGGCGAGACTCTACCCCACAAAACTGTCGTCAAATACCTGGGTTGCCATCTAGACAGAGGACTCTACTGGAGGACACACATTCTGACAAAAAGGGACACCTAAAGATTAAATTTAATAACATGTACTCTAACTGTACATGTGTGGACGATCCCGACTTTCACTGGCAAACAAACTTATATATCTACAACCTGATTCTCAAGCTAGTTTGGACCTACGGCATTGAATTTTGGGGGGTCAGCTAGCACATCCAATATGGAAATACTCCAATGTGTCCAGAACCGAATCTTGCGATGTATTAGCAAAGCCTCATGGTTCTCCCGGAATGAGGAGATCAACCAATACCTGGAAGTGCGGACTCTAAAGGATGAAATCCAGAAGCAGTCAATAAAATACAAGATCTGCCTACAGCAGCACGTAAATATTTTGATGGTGGACTTATTGGACAGAACAAATGTTGTGTCGCGACTAAAGCAGCAAAATGTACCGGCCGAGCAGCTGTAATCCTGCTGCACGATTAAAAGTTGAAGCTGTATTTGATTAACAACAGCTTCCAAAAAGAAAAATACATACACAACGAATCAATCTGATAAAGGCTATAAAACTGCTGAGAGATGGAGAGAAAAAATAATCGTCGAGAAATATAATGACCGCATCGAGACGCTCCCAGAAGATTAAAAAGAAGAACAGTGCAATAATCAAATAACCTTCATTTACTAACCAAAGAAAACTAATGAGAAGCATTACTGAATGTGGATTATAACAGCGAAGGAGCCAAAACATATAACCTGGGTTCTAGTCTCTATGATCACGATCATTTTGTCATAATATCACTGCTGAGCATTCATCCATCGTAGGCTGAGCTCGTGAAGCGTTATTCCATTACAATTTAGCAACTGCAAGTAAGGTAAACCTGATTAAATATATTTAAGCTCATAAATATGAATGTGCTCCATAAGGAGACAGAACCTCATTGAAAAGTCAAAGACATTCACAAGAATGAATAGGATGAAAAGGAGTTAAATTAACAAACAAGTGTTGTTCATAGTCAGGCCACGCCGGCCAGGAGTCCAGAAGCCCTCGGGCACGATGGCTGATTGCCAGACCCCTTTTAACAAGGTGACTAAATTTTCATCAACGATATTAGCCAAACAAGAGATTTTGAATTATCTGTCAACTGACCATCTTTAGACACGTTGCCGAAGGAGTACCTCATCCTACTAATATTATAATCTCGGTGCTAATATGATAATACTATAACATATATAACATTATAATCAAGTCAGTAATAAATAATAAATACTCGGTGAGGAGTGACATCCGATGTCACTCGCACACCCCACCAGTCTGTGGACACAGCGCTCAGATACCAATATAATGACGATGGAGAAAATAGCTCAGTATGTTATTTTTAACACACAGCACAAAGTAGTCACACACCGCGAATGTTGTACCCCTATAATGTTTTGCAATGTCATCTATTGTAATATTTTTGAAAGACAGTCATGTGCATTGTTACTCATTGTAAAATATTGAAAAAGCAAAAAATATGTTAGGTAGTTCTTATTAATTCATTTCAGTTCCGATTTCTTCACATATTTATAGTTTCCATATAGGTATTAAGAATGGTAAGTAATAGGCAAAAGCACTTCGTAATTCCCTAACCATACCCATATTTCAAGTGATTTAACTATAATAATTACTTCATAATACTTTATAATAGTTAAATCACTTCATTCGTACGGCATATAAATTATTTATATGCCTATAGTTAGGTAAAGATTCAAGGTATAATGTGAATACATTATTTTTAATTTAATCTTGTCAGCCTCGATAGCTCAGTGATGCAGACAGTCAACTGTCGCTATTGAATGTTAAGCAACGCTGGGTGCGGTCAGTACTTGGATGGGTGACCGCTGACCGTTGGAGGATGACCGAGGTACGGATTCCTCTGGGGGTCTCTTCCCTCCTAATCTTACTTGGTGGTAGGGTTTAACCCGCCCGGGTTGGTACCACCGCACTGAATGAAACGTCGGTCGAAACGGCTATGTAAATAGTTTGTGTTTTCCGATCAGTTCAGTGTAGCTGGCACGATCAAAGGGGTAAGCACTGACATGGCACCTAGTTCACCCGGTGTTATGGGCTGACATCACGGACGTTGTAGGTGATGTAGCCAACCGTGTCAGGTTCCATAAAAAAAAAAAATAAACCTTAAAAAAGTGGTAAAATCGTTCAAATATGCCTTTGCTATTTCCCTCGCCATTTTTTACAAATGCATCTAATACGAAAAATGCTTCATTGAGCTTAGAGCCAATAAAACTAAGAATCATCTAAATCTCAAACTTTGCTCTTTCAGGTACCACTAAAACCAATATGTTTTGCGGCGTACCACCTTTACCTACAAGAAGGTAATAATAATAAATATCTTCTATATCTATATTCTTAAATCCTCTTTGCAGCTTATTATCACACGACAGATTTTGTACCGTGTGGGGCCGGTACTTTAAAAGAATAGCCCCCAAAGCCGACTTGCTTCGAGCGGACGACAATTTTGCCTGTTTTTAGAAGCTTGTTTCTCAAAATAAATGTTTTTTTTGGAGAAAGTCAGGTGACAGAAATGCTATTTAGTTCTTCTAGTTGAATAATATATGCCGTTTAGTGTTTGCATGTTGTAAATTTACGAGAAATAAGCCATTTTTGTGACCTAGGTTTCGCCATAGAAACTTTGAGTCAGTGTCGTAATTTATTTCTAGTTCTGCCTAAATTTGTGTTTTGAGTGTAGAAAGTGTCTCAAGATAAGTAAATAAAATTATCTATCCAACCATGTGCTTTCCATATATCCAACTCACATATTTACGTAATGAATAGCCGAAATGTTGCAATGGCTTGTGAGTGCGAAAGTGTAGTTTTTGACAAACATTTTTGGTGAATTCAAGATTTTATTGTGTGCGACACACGAGCTGCTGATACACCGGAACGGTAGGATTGGTTTGTATATGTATCCCTTTTTATGATAAAAATACTATATCACCAATTTGCGTTCGTGATAAATTTATAAAAATATAAAATCAGAGAGGTCGCAATTTTTCACATAACACAACTTTACATAATAATTTTGTTACCTTTACCTTTATCTACTTTACATAATAATATGTGATATGAAAAAATTTCATTTATGGCTAGAATATTTATCTGTAAATACAATCCATTCGTTAGTTCATAAAGTTTCATGGAAAAATATTCCAAAATGATTTTTTTTCTAGCACCTTCAACTACACCAGGTGGGCGGGCGCCACCTGGTGTAGTTGGAGGATTGTTTTGGTTAATGCTCCCAAACTAGAAGGGTTAAAAGGCCTTTCTATTGACACGAAACACACAAACAAGGAATTCAACACTGAAACAGAAAAAAAGATATTGTTTATTGTATAATTTCATCCATAGGTAGGTAACCTACGCTTGGACATGTCGAAAATTCCGCCAGTTCTAAATTCAATGCGAAGAAGAAGAATATAATATCCTGACGTCTGTAATTTTTGAATGAAACTTCCTCGGTTTTCTTTATTTATTTTTTTGACGTGATAACGTTTTATAAATTGATGAACACCGGCTGCGCGCACGAAAAAGTGTCACGTTCCATCTGAACCTGTGTGTGCAAGCGAGAGCGCGTAACAAGCGATAGAGAGGCACAATCGGCCCAAGCGGCAGTGTTGCCAAACGTACGGTAATTGCCGTATCGTACGGTAATCGAGGCTAGATATCGACAAATGTACGGCGTACGGCAGCGATAGGGGTGCCGTACGAAAAAATATGGTAATTTCTTATAGCTGTGTTTCTTTATGACGTTATCACGTAAAACTATCGTCCGTAAACCGACTTTACAGACAACAAATTTTTTATTTGGGAATATTGGATGTAAGTCCAATTTTTTATATGTTTGTGGTATCTTAGCGGCTGCGTACTCCTACATGATGATATACAATTTGTGTATTCAAATTGTCAATTTTAGGTGAAAAAAAAAATATTTCAGACATATTTTGTTTTATCTACATACATACATACTATCATACACGCTGTATCCCGACAATCAGGGTAAGCAGATTAATCGGTGTTCTGCTGCAAGAACTCTCGAAAATTGCAACACAATATTGACCACCATGTTTAGCAAAGTATTCGGACAAGATAACTATCAAGCAGCAAGTAAGGCACAAAGACCCACCTGCTGCACAACTCAGTGAAAGGACCGTGTCAAGGTGAGAGGTGGCTAGCCTGACACCCTTTAGCACGGCATCTCATCCTATCCGTCCTCGTCTGATAGTTCAAAAAATCCATCTGTGCTTCTAAATAAGTTATCCTCACTTCTTTTGCATAATTTTGTGTATAATTTCATTGACAATAATTGTAAATAAATAGAGTATATTGATCTGAATTCATTATTTTACAAAATATTTGAGATTATGTGCATGTGTATGAAAATGGCATGGAAGCCAAGAGGTGTAAGCATATTTAATAAGTAGGAACTCCAAGGATTAGGACCTGGGAAGGCAAAGGTTTTTATCCGTACAGCCTGTCCTTCTCATTAGATATCACGTAAGAAAAATTCATAGAAATCACAATTTGGGATTTTTTTTGGGGGCCGGCCGGCCCTCCGGATACCAAGAGGTTAAATTACTATACTTGAACTTCCTTTGTGCACGTTGTGTCGCCTATAGCAGGGGTTTCGTAGGTGTTGAAGTGATCTTGAGATGGCTTCACCGACCATATCCAGGCCCACTGGCAGTAGAGGAGGGTGTCAATCGAGGTCGGCACTCGGGACTAGCTGTGTGTGTAGATCTCCACTACGCATTACGTTTCGGTTCGCGGCTAGCCCTTTTCAGCTAGTCTGCACTGCGACGACTAGGACGTGGATAGCCCCAGGGTAGGTGGATGGCAGCCTCGATTTATCCCAAGAACTCCGAAGCAATGTGTGTACTTATCGTGTGTAATTTTTTGGAAATCCTGCTGGTATGCCTTTTTTCAAATAAATAAATAAATTAATAGATTATACTTGAAGGTACAAGGCGAAAAATAAGGTTTGACCAAGAAGCTATTTGTGTCCTTAAACGGTGATCGGGCGGGCGAGAGACGGCCACGCGATGCCTAGCCGGGACGTGGCTTGCTGTCCGAGTACCCACAGCACTGGACGGGGAATGTCTCCGCGCCAGCGACTCTATAGGCTCGGTTTTGTGTATGATGGATTTCAAAGGTTATTAGTCGGTGCAGTCCAGCTGTGACATGTCATCGGCCTTATTGCAACGAAGCAATCAATAAATAAAACAAAATCCTCGAAACGCACAGCGCAGGGGCGCAGGGCGAGCAGAGGCGGGTGAGCGGCCGCCGGGGAACGTCATCGCGCGCGCCACACACCACAGATACACGTGTCACCCCACACGATGCGTCAACACCGAGCCGGGTCGGCCGAGCGAGCCATCTCGCCGGCCGCCGTGCCAGTTACCGGGTTCAATCTCTCGAACGCGGACAGAGTGCACACACTGCGACCGAACGAGGTAGCCGGACACGCGGCGCGCCGGTACGGTCGCCTGCGCACATGGTTGCGTGTCGCACCGGTATCGGCGGCGGCTCTCGTCCGGTGCGGAGTGGAGGTCGGCGGATAAGTGTCGCCCGAGAATCTAGAATCCGAATTCGCAAGCCGAGGTGGTATTGCTGCAGAGCCTGGGCGCGCCGGTGGAGAACGCGCGCCCAGAAAAAAACATCCACACGGTGCGAGCCGACAGGCCCGCTTTGGGCGCCCCCGCGAGCGCCGTAGTAAGAGGAGCGCCACAAAAATCACACACACTGCGCGTTACTCACCGCGCGTCCTGCTCGCACCGTATACACCGCACACGCGCCACGCACCGAGCTACAGCAGTCAAGAGCGAGCGATACTCACGTGCGATTGCCGAGACGTGTCGTGTCGCGGCGAGAGTCCGCTCGCTACGCCAGCGCCCCCGCTCACTTCCGGTGCCGGGGTTCACACAACAACGTTTTTGTCCAGCGCGGGATGTATGAACGATTTTATATCACATAATAAATTGTTTGCTGTGCAGCGTAAGAGTGAACATAATCACTTAGCATGTTTAGAAACTAGATATATTACATTGACGCATTATAACGTTTTTCTACTAAAATTATCTGGCTGACAAATACAGAATAATCACAGAGAAAATAATGGAATATGCACAGATTATGAATTTTGCGTGGTACGAAATTTGTTGTCAGTTTTTGCTCATAGATGGCGCTACTTAAACGTCATTCTGCAGGAAGTTATCGTAGACAAGAGAGAGACACGCACGCACACGTACGCTGTTGGTTGACACCAAGCGCACGCACACTACTTACTGGAGTTGAAATGAAATTCATCTATCAAGAATTGGCGCATGGATTGTAAAAATATGAAAAGATTAATTGAAGTTCAAGAGAAACAGCTATTGTATTAAAATACTGTATAAGTGGTAAAACATTTATTTAGAAATTATTAAAACTTTATTTCCTGAAAAGCAGTAAACGTTAGTAAGTAATATAATATTGTATTATTGCTAATTTATGATAGTTGTCGAGATGGATAAGTTTCGGCTCTGGGAGGAGGGGGTCAACAAACTCTGCAGCCCACCTTCCCCCACCCATCCAGCGACAATCGATTTGCTGCTGGGTGTTCGGCGGCAAATTAAGCCACAGATTATAGATGACAGGTTAATATACAGTGTTGCTGTATTACCCTTTTTTGGCAAGATCTGGCATCTTTTTGAGTTGATCGGCTTCAAAAACAAAAATTTGGGGTAGCTAGATTTGTCTAGCTTTCCATATTTATACATAGCTACATTTCTTCAACTACTGATGAAAAAATTCAATACTGGCTGCCCCATTAAAATGGGCTCAACTGAAGTTTTTATTTAAAAGTTTGTAAACAGTCTTTTACCACAAATTAATGTTTATTATCCCTATAAGGCCTTACTCACATTATCTCTAAAACTGAAAAATCTCTTAAAAGAAGAAAAATAAAAAGGAAATGTTGAATATAATTTTTTTTTCTATCTATGGGTTATGTAACATAACCCATAGATAGATCAGTATCTAATTGGTTAATCTGAAATATGTAATAGCTATGATGGTGACGATATGATGCAAGGAAATTAACAATTTGAATTTACGCGCTCAAATAATTGAAATGAAATTAAAATTAAGTCCTCCCTTCGTAGACCGCACGATGTACCTAAATATCAGTATTGGCTGTACGGTCAAACGACCCTCGCCTTTCCTTGAGGATGAAACAGAAAAAAAAAACACTATTTCAATCTGTAACGCACGCAACGCCAACCACAGATTACCAATATTTATGTCGCCAACCAGGCCAGTGTTGCAAAAGTTACCGATTTTTCGGTAGATCTACCTATTTCGTTCATGTTTTACCGAAATACCGAATTGAGGTCATAACCTACCGATATTTGTTAAATAAATTTAAATACTAAAAATAATACTACTTGTCTAAGGCCCACTTGCACCAACACGAGTTTAAAGTTAAGTAGCGAGTTATGGATTTAAACGCGGTTCCCCCAGTCAACGGGTGCTAGCTTAACGAGTTAAACTGGTTTATATATTAAATTTGTGTTGGTGCAAGTGGGCCTAAGTAAGTAATCAGAACTCGCACCGTGTTTGCACCTGAAAATGTAAAAAAAGGTCTACAATCAATACATCATTTCCTATACTTTAAATACTGAACACATTCAAAAACTTGATACTGAGTGGCGATTATTAAGAAACACTAAAGAAATTCACACCTTTGATGAAAAGACAGAAGATTTTTGGGTAAAAGTCAATCAGCTTAAAAGTGGTGATGGATCATGCATGTTTGGCAAAGTTTGTTCATTGGTATTCAAAATATTGTCCCTCCCACATTCATCCGCAAATGTGGAAAGAATATTTTCATCGGTCAATTTATTGAAAACCAAACAGAGAAATCGGCTTCCTACCGATGCTATAGTAGGTATTTTACACACAAAACGATTTATTGGCAGCGACAGTTGTCATGATTTCAAAATTCCCAAGGATATGTTCACTAAAATATCGTCAAAAAGGTGGTATGAGTAGGATTACCAAGTTAAAACTACAAAAAAGTTTATTTATTGAAATAAATTGTGTAAAAATTACATGTGTACTAATTAATTTAAGGTGTCACTTGTGTTATAAAAGTGGCTTTGTAAACTGAAACTGTTATAATGTGCTTAATAAAAAGTTACCGATTTCTACAGATTTTTTACTGGCAACCCTTCCGAATTTGAAATTCTTAGTTTTGTAACACTGAACCAGGCGGCGGATGGCGGACGGCGGAAGTTTGTCTTGTCGCGTCGTCGTTGTAATATATATATATTTTTGTGGTTCTCGCGGTGCGAGAACTTATACTACAGACGTTAAAAGCTACAACAGAATTGGCTGTATACTCTAATGAGTTTTGCCTGTTTCGGGAGGAGACGAATTGAGACGGCTGGTAGCAATAAGAGGGCACGAAGTTAAATTACGGTTGACGAGATTTCTGGAGTCCATCCACGGCACGAAGTAATTATTACAATAATTAGTAATTGTAATACCAATTTGAAGCCAAAATATATTTTTTATTTTTTTTATGGAAACTGACACGGTTGGCTACTTCACCTACAACATCCGTGATGTCAGCCCATAACACCGGGTGAACTTGGTGTCACGTCAGTGCTTCCCTTCGGTCGTGCCGGCTACACTGAACTGGGCCAGTATTCTCTAACGTCCTACCGTCAACGTCGGTGACGCTGACTAGTTATGTCTCTGTCTAATTATATGAACTAGACAGAGACATAACTAGTCAGCGTCACCGACGTTGACGGTAGGAAGTTACAGAATACTGGCCCAGGGCCAGTATTCTCTAACGTCCTACCGTCAAAGTCGGTGACGCTGACTACTTATATCTCTGTCTAATTATATGAACTAGACAGAGACATAACTAGTCAGCGTCACCGACGTTGACGGTAGGACGTTAGAGAATACTGGCCCTGGACAGAAAACAAACTATGTACATAGCCGTTGCGACCGAAATTTCATTCAGTGCGGTGGTACCAACCCGGGCGGGTTAAACCCTACTAAACCTAGTAATATAAGAAGGGAGTCATATCCCTTAGTCGCCTTTTACGACGTACACGGGGAGAGATGCAGTGGGGCTATTCTTTAACCCCAGAATTATAATACATATTTAAATATTAAAGAAATAGTTTACTAAATATTACGTGACTTTATTTTAGTAATCGATCTTTTATTATATATTCTTTTATTTATTTTGGTAAGTAATCGAGCGCTGTTAGCCTCGTCGTTAAATTCGTTATGTTTATTGTGGAGGCATAGTGGAGTGCTATAGTATAGGCTATGAGGCGACCGCGAGGCGCCATCAGTGGCGGCGCAAGACCTACATTTGATGTGGGCAAGATATATTTTGCGAGGCCCCCCTCTATGTGGATTTTATGGATTTTCACTGTCGAAATGGATTTCCGGTATACTTACCGATCAAATGAAAGTTTTTTGTCAGCATTCGATAAAAGTAAAAAAAAGCCGCAAGACGTGACAGTTTGACTCGCGCACCGAGGGTTCCGTACCATCACACAATACTTACCTGGATGGACAAGTATGTATGTATGTATATTTATTTGTATATAATATTCTATATATTTAGTAATTTATATGTATTAAACATGTATGGCTTATATTTTACTAGCATGTAATTATATGAATGTATTAATAAGTATTCTTATTATTATTTTTATCTCCAATTGTCACGCAACTCTTTTGCTACTACCTACTTACATTCCACTATATTATCGAATCTCAAACATCCAAAGGTTGACTGTAAGAAATCTCTGTAAAGGATAAGTCCGCCTTTGCACCTTATGTAAATTTTCCAATGTATTTGTTACTGTTTAATGTTTACTGGAGCAATAAAGAATTTTCTATCTATCTATCTATCTAAATACTTGTGCTGTGAGACCTTGCTTTTCACCAAATTTCATGATTCTAGGTTAACGGGAAATGCCCTAGAGGTTTTGATTTTATTTGAGTGAGTTTGCGAGTATTAAAAAATATGTCATAAATGGCCGGATCTTCTTATTGCACTGACTTAGAAGCTTACATTTTCTATACCTCGAAGGGATTCATCATAATTTCAATTCGATATCTTGATCCATTCCTGAGAAAAAGGGTCTTGACTTGACATACAAAACAAAGAAAAAAATGTTTAAGTCATCCAAGAAACCGTAGACCTTAGCATTTGATATTAATTTCAACTTGATACGTCTACCAGTTCCTGAGAAAAACGGTCTTGACAGAAAGACACATACGAAAGATAACGAGAGAAAGATGCAACGAAGTACCGTGTGGGGTCGGTACTTTAAAAGAATAGCCCCACTGCATCTCTCCCCGTGTATGTCGTAAAAGGCGACTAAGGGATATGACTCCCTTCTTATATTACTAGGTGGTAGGGTTTAACCCGCCCGGGTTGGTACCACCGCACTGAATGAAAGGTCGGTCGAAACGGCTATATGTAAATAGTTTTGTGTTCTCCGTCCAGTTCAGTGTAGCCGGCACGACCGAAGGGAAGCACTGACGTGGCACCAAGTTCACCCGGTGTTATGGGCTGACATCACGGATGTTGTAGGTGATGTAGCCAACCGTGTCAGTTTCCATAAAAAAAAAAGTTATCCTATGAGGGTTTTTTCCTCTTTTGAGGTACGGAACCCTAAAAACGTTACAATAACTACTGCAATCTGCGGAAGATATGCTACAAAAAGTTCGGTCAGCACTATCTCTGCCTTTACACAGATGGCTCGACATATTCAGATGGCATTGGGTCTGCATTTTGGGACCTGCAGACCCAATGTGGAATAGAATTCAAGGTCGCAACGAATATTCCTATCATGGCCACAGAAGTTAAGTTACCCACTACGACCACTTGATTTGTTGCGGAGCGAAAGACGAAATGCATTTGGGGAGTTTGCGCGCCAAGTTTAATTTTCAGAAACTAACTTAATTTAATATTTAACTCATTTTAGTTTTAACACTTCTCTAGAAGAAATAATTCTGCATTTAGTCCCTTTACGTGCAAGATATAATTAAGAGAAAACTAATTTAAATGCTTTAGCCATTTTATTAATATATTTATGTGGAACTGTATTATGGTAAGGGTTCGAATAATGCTTGTCTGGCATTGTTCGAGCCCCGTTTGTTGATATTCTTTATCTTGACTGGATAGTCACAAAATGTACGGTATTAACACGCGATAAAATCTGTAACGATATGATAAATTCTAAGCTGAGCATTTCGTCCAAAACCGAATCACATTCACTGAGTGTCTCATACTTCAGTGTGATTTTTTAAACTCTCAATAAGTTCAACAACATCATCAAGTTGCAATACTACAGCCTTCACTGCCTCTGTCCTGCTTTCCCATCTTGTGTCTAATAAAGGCTTTATAGTAAGCTTTAGTTTGCCTTTGATTAAGTCTAAACCTGTTTACTCGGGGTCTCTTTTAATAGATCTAGCTGAATATTTTTCATGAACCAAAGCTGCATGAACTTTCGATTCGCGAGGCCCCTCGGGACGCGAGGCCGTGGGCGGTCGCCCACGTCGCCCATGCCTTGCGCCGCCTCTGGGCGCCATCTTGTCAAACTTTAAAAATTGTTTTTCTTCAAACTCAATGGAGTAATCAATATATTATATGTAAAGGCGATTTAAAACAAAATAAAAATATAAAAGTCGCCTGCTAAAAAAATTAAGGAAACAAGGAAAGATCAGTAAAAATGCTGTAGTCGGGCGGCGTGTAGTTGTATTCGAATAGACAGATAGCCCGACTACAGCATTTCCTAATAATTAGGTAATTATTCAAAACATATTAATTTTAATCGATGACAGCTAAAATTATACTTATATACAAGCAATATTTATTTTTAAACTAATAATTTTATTGAATACACATCTCCTATGAATTTTGTTAGAAGCCTTTTTTGGTAGTTCTACAATGCCTAGGTACATAATATATCTTTATCATAATTATAGTGTTAGGAGAATGTGATGGTAGAAGCCCTAGACTAGCTAGCAGAGAGAGAAGGCGGGCTGCTAGCGCTGACGTGAGTGTACGAACTGCCTAAGCTCTGGCCGCCCCGCGCCGCGCCGCTGCCCTGGAGGCTGTACTAACTCGGTTACTGGTTGCTCCCCGGCCGCGCCCCGCGCACCCCGCTCCTATTGACTTGGGGAATTTTCTCGATAATTGATAGATTTGGGTGGAAATCTCGTTACGCCGGCTTCGCGGCACACGCGGACATGTCATGAATTTGGCGAAAAATATAATAAATAACCAAATAGGGAACGCAGATCGAATGCACGCGTAAACAGCAGGCGGGGAATGCTTGACATAACGCTATTACTGAAAAATGAGCAGTGGATCCATCGATTGCCCGGAACTTTTGGGTCACATAGATCTACTTGTTTTTTTTTATGTAATGCTGAGTCGGAGGGGCCAAAGCGCATGCTCCGACCAGCCAATATCACCTCCGAGAAGGTAGGTACCATACCGGACTTGCGACGAGGAGTAACGCTATAATACACCTCCCCCTTGGCAGAATTCATTTTTCTGGCTTGCTGGTAGCTTATTCAACGACATAAGCGACGATGTTGATTTGTTTTGCACGAGCCCTACTGTACTTAAGAATAAATTTAGAAGTGATTTCGAAACAGTATAAATGTTTTAGGATTATTTTAGTTTTTAAGTAATAATTTGTGTAAGTAATGTTTTTGTGTACCTAACTATGTATTTGGTTTTCATTATTTGTGTTATGTTTCGTATTTTTTTCGTCCTTACACTGAAAGTTTACCGCAAAAAAAAAAAAAAAAAGTAGGTAAGTACTTACAGTATCCGGCAGTATATAATGAACAGCGAGCTTTAGAAAGCGGCGGCGGGTGGCCGAGTGGCCTGGGCGTCGGCTTCTCTTGCGAGAGGTCCGAGGTTCGATTCCAACCGGCGGCGTGTACCAATGAGTTTTTTCTGATTTGAAAAAAATTACGTGCATACCTTCATCCGCTGCTTCGTGGTTCGGATTCCATGTAAAAAGTGTAGGTGCATCGGGTTGACTGGAGGAAATTGCCTAAGGCAATAAGTCCGTCCTTGCCACACATTAAGTGGCATTATTATTATTAGAAAAGTACAATCCGATTGTAAAGCGTTCGTCCGAGTGGCACGAACTCGCATTAAATGCGAGATAAATTGTATCTGTGTGACAGGGACGACGCCCTACAACCGGATTGGCTCTTTCTAAAGCTCGAGTTCATTATTTACTTCTGGGAACTGTACAATAAGTGATCATTATCCAATTTCACCCCCAAAAGGTGCTACCTAGTCCGGCTTGTTTTTTTATTGCTTCCGAACTGGGTGGCTCCGCCCGAGGTCGAAGCCTCAGGCGCAGCCAATTTCACCGCCGAGGAGTTGCCAATTCGGCTTGGAGGTAGACTAATGTCGCTGGGGAAAGGCTATTAACCCGCGATTTGAAGATCCCGTGGATTGTAGGAGTGGGGAAAGATATTCCCTGGGAGCCCGTTCCAAACCTTTGCAGTGCGGCACAAGAACGATTTAGAGAATCGTGCAGTTCGAAGAACTCTTCTGTCGACTACAAAGGGTTGTTCCGCGAGAGTATGGCGGGTTTGGCGAAGGCGAACAGGCGTTTGTCGACTAGTCTCGGGGGAAAGGGCAGTTATAGGAACCGGCACGGATCTAGAGGCACGAGCTAAAGTATTGGGGATAGTTGTTCATCCGTACAGTTCTGCAAAATTACTTAGCCCGATTTACCATTACCAGTCTTGAATTATTGGTCACCTAATATTCTAAAAAGTATTGTTTCCAATAGTGTTGTCTTTGCGTTTTGAATAATATGTAAAAATGTAGATTGAAGTGTCGCAGCACCTTCGTATGCGTATGAGTTGCGCATAGGCAGTTAATTACTGCTACTATTTGGATTGGAACGTACAGTAGTTTAACAGAACGTGTAAGAAGAGCCGGACATCTAAAGGGTATATTTTGTAAGAACTGAATTTGTGATCACTACTGAACTGGAGCGGCTCCCGCGATCTGTCCGGCTGTACCTGGGTGTGCGGCACACGGCACACGGCACCCGCGAGGCAAACTCGAGTAGACGTCTTGCATTATTGAAACCTTTGCATTATTGAGAAGCCTACAATTGTCGCAGAAGAGAGACGACGACGTTGCCGGGTGGCGGCGGCGGCGGCGGGGGAGGGACGCTGCGTGCATTACAGTACAAGTACGGTACCACTGCCGCGCATCTCTTATAAGTTAGCTTCATGAATTATAGATATGATAAGATAAATAGTGAACCAACACAAGTGTTATGCTTGCACAGCGGCGACCAAGAGCAACCAAGAGGAAACAAAAGAAAACTCGCGGAATACTTAATTTTAGGATTCCTATGCCCACCCCAACAGTGCCCCAACTTACATACTTATCTACTTACTACGTAAGTACTTACATATGTAAGTAGGTAAACAAAGGACAAGTCGATACCTTCATCTTCATCTATATTCTATTCCAAGAACATTCTATGCTATATCTCTATCTTCGATCTCTATATCGACGAATATCTGAGGATTGTGGACGTGTGGCGTTAGTTTTGCGCCGCCCCGCGCTGCAGACCAAACTCGTTAGCGTACTTAGGGATAACTTGTTTACTGTGGGGCGGGCGGCGGTAGAGGGGGGGGGGGGGGGGGGGGGGGGGGAAGGGTTGGAAAGGAGTAAGTTAAGTTAATTAAGAGCGATTAGCGGCGTCGATATCAGATCGGACCCGCGCGGCGGCGGCGGCGCGCGGCGGCGGCGCGTGCTTGTCTAACTAAATACACAGATATAGAATACCTACCTACTTATAACTAGGTCTCTTGTTTTGTTTGGAAGACGGAGGAAGGTGATGTTTGGAGTTTTGCCAGTTTCTGGCAAATTTTAAATAGTCGTGTAGTTGCTATCGATAATTTTATCCATTGATCTAATGAAATGCTCGCAATAAACTCCAATATTTAGATAGATAGGTTAGGTACCTACGTAATTGTGGATTTAATTAACAAAATCTAATTTAAGTTTAAGTTGGCAGCACCACTGGACTCTTATCATGTCATCTGTGCCTAGGGCTGTCATCTCTAAAATCATTAAACTAGGACAAAAAAAAAGCAAAACCCCGGATTGTCATGTAAAAACCCGGACAAATTAAATTTTCATATATATTACTTATTAAAATATTAAACGGCATTACTCACGGTCGTCTCCGAGCTATTTGGCTCGACGTTTCGGGCCAAACATATGGCCCATACTCATGAGCATTTTGCCGGTGCAACGGTTGGCAGAGAACATGCCAAGCCACACACACAGCTCGGAGACGGCCTTTAGTAAATCCGTTTAATATTTTAATAATGTTTAACAATAGCGCTAATTTTCATAGATGAATGAAATCTAACACTTTATGCCCAAAAATGTAGGTAATGCATGCCAGTAAAAAATAAAACATTAAATAGTGCGGGGTATGGTTATATTAAATTAGAAATAACAATTAAGTCACTAATAGTGGCTCATTATTGATTAAGAAAGTAATTAAACAGATAAATTATAAAACATTGAAAGTACAGCATCTTAAAATTAGATTGCGAACTTAGGTGTAAAATCATGTAGTTTAGGTATATTCCAACTTCTTCGGTTTTTCCAATCGCCTGAAGAACGGATAGGAGAAATTTGTGAAATTCAACAAACTCACATCTTTAAAGTTATATTTAGTGTTTATGTATGAGCGATGATACAGTGTGTATTCCCAATGAATTTCGCGCGGCGCGCCCGGCCCGATATCGTACGTAGGAAGTGCGCGTTGTTTAACCGAGCCAAGTTCGTTCGTAGTTCGTTCGTTCAGTCAGCTCTATCATAGAGTTATGCAGCGGGCGGGATTTTTTAATTTCGCGTAACCCGGACTACTTTAAAAAATCCCCCCGGACGCCCCCGGACGCCTTCAAAAAGAGGACAAATCCGGGGAAACCCGGACGGATGGCAGCCCTATCTGTGCCACATGTACCGCATGCGTGTGAAGATTTGTACACCTGCCTGCACTAGTATCTGTGCTGTGAATAGTGATATACCTACTACCCACCTAGAAAGAAAAACAGAATGGTTTCACTTTATTTAATGTCAGGACCTTCGATCATAAAGGTCTTATAATTCGCATTATATGGGTCATTTTTTATTAAGTGAAGTCCCTTAAATGGTAGGTTCTATATCTGAAATGGATCACGTTTATGATGTTAATTTTTCTTTACGTACCTAAAGTTAGATTTTTTTTCTGGACACGCCACATAGTATTGCCTATGCATACTAATACACCCTGAAAATTTCAATAAAATCGGTTCAGTACTTTCAGAGTTATTAAAAAATGAAATAAATTTACATTTACGTGCGCGCATCGCATCATTCGCGCGAGATAGCTGGGTGGTCGTTGACCCGTGCGAATCATAAAAAAGTAGCTCAAAGCCGCACGCGCCAGCTGTGCCGCGCATAAGAGATGCACGTAAATGTTTTTTTTTTCATTTATTAATAACTCTGAAAGTACTGGACCGATTTTGTTGAAATGTTCAGGGTGTATTAGTATGCATGGGCACTACTATGTGGCATGTCCAGAAAAAATCTAACGTTAGATACGTAAAGTAAAATTAACATCATAAACGTGATCCATTTCAGATATAGAACCTACCATTTAAGAGACTTCACTTAATAAAAAATGACCCTGTAGAATAACACTAGAACTTTTTCAATCGATAATCAATCAAAAGTCGATAGTATTTTTATCGACTGAATTCAGTTGGTACCTAGTTGTGTGAAGCGTGCAACCATCTAATGTCAAATAAGTATTTAAAGCAGTCGTTCTTACGTTTTCTTACACTAATGTAAAAACATTTACATTAGTGTAAGAATTTTATGCATAAAACACTGGCAATTTGCCCATGCAGTAATCTCCTTTGTATTGTACCGGCGCACATATAACGAAAATATTATAATGTTGTTCGGTGGAGATACGTTTCTAGAAGGTCGTGATGCTTCTTTTGTTTTAACATTGAAAATGTTTTTTCGATCGCTTCAGTATAGCCCCCCATTTTCGCTGAGAGAGTGAAATCGTCCTGGTGTCGCGAGTTTTGGGGCTACGCGAGTGTTGAGGGCTCAAGGACGCGTATCGGCTAGGGCTACAAGATGGTGATGATGATGATGGTTTGATGATAAATGCAAAAATGTCAAATATTCTATATTTTTTTTTCGAACTAAGTCTCTTATATCTCAAAAACTAAATGTTATATCGAAAATAAAAAAAAACCTGTTTAGATTTGGACTTTGGGCTACATTTAAAAAAAGTAAGTATTCGTCTATCGATGACGGTTCGTGCTGTAGGTGGTCCCTAAAATTTTTCCCATTTTCGCTGAGAGTGTGAAATCGACTTTTGAAAGTGCAACAGCGTAGAGAGCGAGGAGGAATATCCGAATAAGGAAATAAATTGTGAAAAATCAAATTATGGCTCTGCAGATCCTCAGGTGACTTTGTTAGTTTGGTTCTGATGATGGAGCCGGAAGGAAGCCATAGGAACTCCTAAACTACACATGATAAGCCCATCGTGTTTGGGCTCGTTGGATTTGTCTTCGCAAGTACTCTAGTCATATGTTATTTCCAGGATCCTGATGATGGAGCCGGAAGGAAGCCATAGGAACTCCTAAACGAAGTTATTTTTATGGAAACTGACACGTTGGCTACATCACCTACAACATCCGTGATGTCAGCCCATAACATCGGGTGAACTAGGTGCCATGTCAGTGCTTCCCTTCGATCGTGCCGGCTACACTGAACTTGACGGAAAACACAAACTATTTACATAGCCGTTTCGACCGACGTTTCATTCAGTACGGGTTACCACCGAGTAAGGTAGGAAGGGAAAGGACCTACAGTTTTACGTGAAATCCGAACCACGGTCAGCCACCAACGGTCGAGCGGTCACCCTTCCAAGAACTGACCGCGCCCAGCGTTGCTTAACAATCAATAGCAAAAGTCGACTGTTTGCACCACTGAGCTATCGAGGCTGACAGACTAAACTATACATGATAATTCCACCATATTTGGGCTCCTAGTACCAGCGCACATATACTTACCTAGTACCAGCGTAGGTACATATACTTACCTGGTACCAGCGCACATATACTTACCTAGTACCAGCGTAGGTACATATACTTACCTGGTGACAGCGCACATATACTTACCTGGTACCAGCGCACATATACTTACCTGTACCAGCGCACATATACTTACCTAGTACCAGCGTAGGTACATATACTTACCTGGTACCAGCGCACATATACTTACCTAGTACCAGCGTAAGTACATATACTTACCTGGCACCAGCGCACATATACTTACCTAGTACCAGCGTAGGTCAAACTCAAACTCAAACTCAAACTCAAATTTCATTTATTAATTTTCACACTTTTACACAACAACAGATTGTCCCTATTTCATACATAACAGACTTTGCAATAATTGTTCTGTGTTGTGTGCAAACACCATCTCCCAAACTGGCCTAACCGGCTGTATCATGACATGAGAGACGGTGGGTGCATACAATACCCATATTACAGTGTTATATATATAACACTTTGTGTAACACCACATGTAACACCTTAAAACGTGAGAGAATTATTAAATATTAGAGAAATTTTGCGGGTATCTAAAAAAAATAAATATAAAACAGAAAAACCAAAATAGTTTACCACCTAATAAGGAGTGTAAATGTGCTTGATTGAGTTCTGAGTGCGATTGTGTCTCTGTGAGTGTGTGTGTGTGTTCGTGTGTGAAATTTAGTTAAATTGAATGCAGTCAAAGAATGTACATATAGCTCGCAGATAGGCAGGCACGACTCTCCTAAGTTTTAATAAAACTTTGAACCTTTAATAATTTGGTTAAGAAGTGACACGTTGGGTAAGTTTATTAGTTAATCATTTAATTTCATATCGTCCTACCGCATTATCGTAAGCATGCTTTCTACTTCTTCGTATTCCATCGCAAGTAGTAGTGACTTTATAACTTTCTTGCATGTGGGTAAACTTAATTTTCTTATGTTTCTAATCCTATCTACTTTATTGTAGAGGAACGGGCCGAGGAACCATCTATACCGTTGCGCCATTCCCGTTCGGACACAAGGCACTGCTAATAGATGTGCGAACCGGGTAAGATGTGCACCTCTCCCCGGCGGCGCATCAAATTTATCCATTCTATGACTCCTAATTATAATTTTTTCAATGAAAAGTTTCCTCACGCTCAATACACCTATCTCATTCAGCATAGTATGTGTGGGGTATCTATAGGGTTTCTTCATCATAACGCGAAGAACAACCCTTTGCGCTCTTTCTACTCTAATCAAGTGTGATTTTGCAGCACCACCCCAAGCCGTGATGCAATAAGTTAAACGTGATTGACATAATGCGAAATAAATAGTACGAAGAAGATTATTATCAGCAATGTTACGTAGTCGTTTAAAAAAATATATTAGACTTCGCGTTCTACTAGCCAAACACGCGATGTGCGTATCCCAACACAAGTTTTCGTCTAGGTTAATGCCCAAGTAGCGGATGCATTTTACACGTTCTATTTGCTCACAGTTACAACTTTGAATATTGTGGCATGAATGTAACTGTAGCGTGCGGTGTGCTCCTGGCGAAGTAGAGCTGTTGATGCAGAAAGCGAGGTATTTAGTTTTTTTTACATTCAGAGTAAGTAAGTTAGCGTCTAACCATAACTTTAACGACCTTAATCCACTCTCAGCCAGTTTGAATACCTTTTCCCATGTTTTTTCCGAAAAGATTAGGGCTGTATCATCAGCAAATGTAAATATTTTACAGCCATCTAATTTTTTATTACATAAATCATTTATGTAGATTATGAAAAGTATAGGTCCTAGCACATATACTTACCTGGTACAGGTACATATACTTACCTGGTACCAGCGTACATATACTTACCTAGTACCAGCGTAGGTACATATACTTACCTGGTACCAGCGCACATATACTTACCTAGTACCAGCGTAGGTACATATACTTACCTGGTACCAGCGCACATATACTTACCTGTACCAGCGCACATATACTTACCTAGTACCAGCGTAGGTACATATACTTACCTGGTACCAGCGCACATATACTTACCTAGTACCAGCGTAGGTACATATACTTACCTGGTACCAGCGCACATATACTTACCTAGTACCAGCGTAGGTACATATACTTACCTGGTACCAGCGCACATATACTTACCTGTACCAGCGCACATATACTTACCTAGTACCAGCGTAGGTACATATACTTACCTGGTACCAGCGCACATATACTTACCTAGTACCAGCGTAGGTGCATATACTTACCTGGTACCAGCGCACATATACTTACCTAGTACCAGCGTAGGTACATATACTTACCTGGTACCAGCGCACATATACTTACCTGTACCAGCGCACATATACTTACCTAGTACCAGCGTAGGTACATATACTTACCTGGTACCAGCGCACATATACTTACCTAGTACCAGGGTAGGTAAATATACTTACCTGGTACCAGCGCACATATACTTACCTAGTACCAGCGTAGGTACATATACTTACCTGGTACCAGCGCACATATACTTACCTGTACCAGCGCACATATACTTACCTAGTACCAGCGTAGGTACATATACTTACCTGGTACCAGCGCATATATACTTACCTAGTACCAGCGTAGGTACATATACTTACCTGGTACCAGCGCACATATACTTACCTAGTACCAGCGTAGGTACATATACTTACCTGGTACCAGCGCACATCTATTAGGTACATCTATAGGTATACCAGCGCACATCTATTAGGTACATCTATAGGTAGGTATACCAGCGCAATTAATTGAAGAAAGTTTGTTAAGCAGATACCTTTGTATCTTAATATACTGTATTGTTTTACTTTAGATACTAGTTGAAGCCTACCTACCTAGGTAGGAAGAAGAATATATAGGTACTACTTACAAGACAATCAGAACGGCGGCGGTGCGGCGGCGGGAGGACGTCCAATAAACGCTCAAATAAAACACGATAAACGGAGAAAACCGAATCCTCTCCTCTCGGAAGAAGCATTAAACTTAACGCACCATTACTCTCTCCCCTCGCTCCCTAGCCTCCCGCCGCGCCGCCCGCCGCGCCGCCTCCCCTCCCCCGTGCCGCCGACCCCCTCCCGGACACGCATACATAATGCATGCGGAAATACTTCCCGGCCCGCTCACCCGCCGCAGAACACATTAGCAAGAAAATGAGAATTCAAATAAAATCATTTACCATATTATTTTCATTTATAAAGCGGCGCTCAAACAGTTTTCCCGCCCGCCCAGCGCCGCGCCGCGCCGCGCCGCCCCCGGCCGGCCGCCTCCGCCACCCCCGGCGCCCGCCACTCCGCCCCCGCCGCCGCCCCCGCTGCGCGTAGCCAATTTTTTAAGTGGAAATGGTCAAAATAAATTATGTAGCAAATGGGGAAGAAGGAGACACAGAAATAGAAATAAATAAATAAATGCAAGGAGTTGTGCGCCGGCCGTCGCGCCGTCGCCGCGCCGCCCGCATCGCGCGCGGCGCGTCTTCGTCGTGCGAAGCGTGCTAAGTGCTAAGAAAACAATCTCGCGCCATCTATCGGCGGGTCGGCGGACCGGCGGCGGCGGCAGCGCGGCGCGACTCGCGCTCGCGCTCGCGGCGTGCGAGAGAAAGAAGGAAGTTTTTTTTGCCTCCGGCGGCCCCGCCCCGCGCGCGGAGCCCCGCCCCGATCGTAAAACGTTTCACTTGAAGACGAAGTGGTCGGACTCGCGTTTAGAAAATGAATGGTCATTGTCAGTGTGAGCGATGTCGGGGTTGTGGGGCTATTACCGGATCGAGCGGATTATTACCGCTCTATAGCGGGGTAATTCACTCAGCCTCAAGCTCGACCTCAGTGAAATAAAGACTCGCTCGATCCGCGCACTTACCTCCTCCCCCGTCCCATCCCGGCGGCGGGGCGGCCTCTCCGCCTCCGCGCCGACACATACTTACATCTTTACATCCTTAGGTAGAAAATGTTTTAAACGAATTGTATTTTATTGTTGTATTGTTTGTTGATCATTCATATGGCAGTTAGACTGCACTTGAACTTATCGCAATTTGTCACATCTGGTTCGATTACACCCATGAAGAAGCATCGACAAGAAACTTCGCAGGGTATTTTTTTTATTTACGTATTAATACTTATTAGGTACAAGTACTTTCGTGACTAGCAACATAATAACTCGCTTACAGTCTATCGAAAACACATCTTGAGAGCAAGATTAACAATTTTGCTGAGAGTTCTGACTACAAAATACCTATTAATGAAGTGTATCTGGCAGGTTTAAAGAGCCTTTGTCAAATTTGGTAGGTAATTTGTATCAACATAATTATGTTAGTATATTAAACATACTGGGTACATGTAGTATAATTGTCAAAAATAAAAAATTTAAATATATGAATATTAAGATACTTGAAGTATCAAGTTGTCAATGGGTTAATAAAATTGAGGTGCTAATCGTACCTAGTCAAGAGTTAACTAATTATGCAGTCAGATAAGTAATATATACATGGTAGCTATACCATTAAGATAATATGCTTCCAATGGGAGCAGTCCAGTCTCCACAAACAGCACCCGTTCACGAGCATCACGCCATGGCCAGCCATCAGCAATAAGAATTACGTATTGTAGGCACCTAAAATTATTGTTTAATATAGAGAGTACACATTCACTTCATTATTAATATACCTAAGTACTTAAGTCGATATTCTTTAAATAAAATTAAATTTATATATTTTGTGTCACCTTTTGACATTTTAATAAGTACAAAGAATTGGAGCTTAAAAACTTTTATCAGATTTATTTAGGTATGTTTGGTAGGTACATAGTACCCAGGTATCTATAAAATAACGCACCTTTTGTTCAAACTATAGCCATAGACACCTACTTCAGTTCTACGGGTCTATTATTATTACTAAATAATCCCATCTAGTTCGCAGGCGACGTGAGCATGAAACTCGAAAGTGAAGAGGTACACGGTTATTTGGCTAAAAATCAATCGCAAACAACCGCATAATTTCTTACTCACACTCAGGGCACACACACCCTTATAAAAAATCAGTCAGTGCGTCTGCCCGTATGAGAGAAGCAATTGAAAAAGACATACAGTATGAAGATTTCTTGACGACATGTTCGATGAGTGCGTGAAAATCACATCTGGATAAACAATCATAATATCTAGGTCTCGTGTAAAGTCATTTCTTCGAGGCAGTACTTGTCGTACCCTACAGCGAAGCAAAATCCTATCAGTAAAAAGATATATAAGGTCTTCCATTAGGAGGTATTAGTACGCTAAGGAGAGTATGTGTAGGTATCAGATCTCTTCTGATCACGTTCCCCATAGCTATTTTTTTTCCGATATCAAATACCTACCCATGCTATGAAATAATTGTTCAACAAACTATTATTTTAGTAGGACGGGTAGGTATTTGCTATTCGAAAAAGAAATGGGTATGGGTAACGTGATCAGTATTTGATACACATACTCCCCTTAGCTTACTATTACCTACTAATGAAAGACCTTATATAAATCCTATTTGTTGAGAAATCCTATTTAAATCGTCCTCTCTCTCGTCCGTCGAACTCGACGAATAACCATTTTACCCTAATTGCGAGCGATTAGTTATGTATGATTTACACCAACGAAGTGACTCCCAAATAACTCCCAAGGCTCCCACCCATGACATGTTGCTGAGTTTCAGGAGAAGCGGTCTTTTGTTTCATCTATATGAAAAGCTTTGCTAAAGTCCGCTGTAATTGGCATGCCTATCTACATTTTTGCCTAATGCTTACATAAAATGATTAGGTAGGTAGGCACTCTCCTCCACAGAACTATTTAACTCTGGAAAGAAGCGAATGTTTTCGTTCGCCTCTTCGCTTTCCTTTTTGTTTTTGTTTTTTTTTATTTTTTGCTTTTGTTTTATTTTTTTATAACTGAATTATCTTGTTGGTATATCCATGTAGTTAGGTGTAGATGTAATTGATTTGTATTGTTTATTGCTTTATTAGTTTGTTTGATATATTTTTAATGTTTTCGTTTTGGAAATAAGTTGCGCGTGTTTTATTTATAAAAAAATTGGCATACGTGGGTGGTCCCAAAAATACCCGACCTAACAGAGAAAACACAGTTTTTCTCGTTATTTCTCTACATAGTCTCCTTTTAGCTCAATATACTTTTGCCAGCGATGTTCGATAGCTTCGATACCCTTTGGCTATTTTGATGAGCTCGACGGTTCTCACTATAAAGTGAGAACCGTCGAGCTCATCAAAATAGCCATCAACCGCCGACTCACTGTTGGAAAATCTTTTACCCCTAGCCATTTTTTGAAGTTTTGTAAGAGAAAATAATCTGAAGGGGCCAAATCGAAGCGAATATGGTGCGTGAGCACAGATGAGATACTAGTTACGCGTGCGGCAGAAATTCGAACTTTAACTCATTGATTTTGGCCATCACAATTACGGATATGTGAACAGGTGCATTGTATTGATGAAACAACACTTTCTTTTTTGCCAAATGCGGCCGCTTTTTCTTGATTTCATCATCAAATGCTCTGCAATAAGTTCCATAACACTTGCCGTTAATTATTTTGTATTTTTGAAGACCTTGAAAATTATTCCACGTGCATCACAAAAAAATTCACGACACGACCTTTGCCAGCAGATGGAAATGTCTTAGCCTTCTTTAGAGCCGGTTCCCATTTGAGTCCATTGTTTTGACTGTTATTTTACCTCAGGTCTGAAATGACGGACCCATGTCGTCCATTGTTACGAATCGGTAGAAAAATTCGGCTTTATTATTGTGAAACACTGTGTGTGTAAACACTTTACTGAAACATCCTCACGACGCTGTTTTGGTTCCATTGTGAGTAAACGCGGCACCCATCTTGCGCACAGCTGTCTCATGCCCAAATTTTTATTCAATATGAGACGTACAGCACTTTTTGCAATGCCTACTATACTGCTACCTCGCGCACTTTCAGCCGACGGTCATTCAATACTATTTTATGGATTTTCTTCACCCCTTCTGGCGTAGTCACTTCATTCGATCGACCACTGTGGTGTCCGTCTTGGCCGCTCGTACGACCTCGTTTAAACTCTACCACCCAATATTTTACTGTCGTACCTAAATGATGGAGCAGACTCCCTCACAGTTGAATCCGGCTCAGCTTTAATATTCGTTGGAGTCAGAACTTTCAGGTGACAGTATTAAATCACATAATGGTGACCAATTTTATCCATGTTTAAAATTTCACTGAGAGCGTTCGCTATTGATAGCTGACAAACAAAAACAAAAGAACGTAGCGTCTTCTTTTTTTTAAATGTTTTAATTTGAGTTGCACTTTCGAACTCAGTAAGTTTTTTCAAACAATAACCGCCATCTAAACATCAGGCCGAGTATGGAACCACCCTGGTACTTAGTACGTATTTTAAATTGATCGTGTTGTGTTTATTCATAGGTATTTATAGATAGTTTAATACTTATTATTATATATAGTTTTTGCATGTTAGAATGATTCCGGGTTCATAATAAAAAAAACATAAATAAATCCTGTCTCTACCATAATAATTGTTTAGATTTTAAACACTTCGGTCACAGATAAGATACCTACTAGTTAGTACTTCGGTGCGGTGCCTACTTATTATCTTAGACATAATTTTTCGGGCTTTTAACATACATAACATATATGCACGCCTTTGGCAGTTTTTTAGAGATGTTCGTGTATTGGAAGCACACCTAGGTACCTACCTACTTTATGTTTTCATTTATTTCGTTTATAAGTTTTCTAAAGAATTTAGACATATGTCTCGTAACCTTTTTAAAAAATATTGTTTTGCAGATTTCGCTGAATAAATATAGGTAGTTAATTATTCTATAAGTAAAGCAAAATATTTCACATTTTTAAACGTGATATATTTTGCTTTAAAGTAGAGATGATTTGATGATTCTTTGTTATGTCAGCTCCCCCCCCCCCCCCCAAACTACGGCTTAGCATTAATGCAACATAAGTATGTTTTTTTTATAATAAAAAATATGAATGATTGAAATAAATAATGAAAATACAAAATAAACTAAAATTAAAATTATAAGATTAATTAAAAATAACCGACGCGTAACAACACGCTACAACACGTATACCTATGTAGTCCCTTCTATTTTATTTATAAAATATAATCAGTAGATAGATAAAATATTATGTAACAACTGTCACGTTTATCTACTGAACTACCTAAGCAGGGGTTCCTACTTATATTTTTTGTTTTAATTTAGTTTTTTTAGTTTTCGTTTATACTTTTTAAATTTATTATTAACTTAAAACATTAATATAAAAATATGGGCAATTTGTTCGCGTGTCAATAAAATAAAATAAAAATTATGCCATGAAATCCAAGTAAGTAGGTAGGTACAAAGTATCTAGGTAGGTACTATTCTACCCTTACTGAAGTTCACCTTAGCTATTTGCGCAACATTTAGCAATGTCTGACTGTTCTATGAAAGCACTAACACCTGAGAAAAATATAATTTGAAGAAAAAGATAACTTATAAATAATTAAGCGCTTTACAATAAGCTGCTTTCTTATTCTTGCCTTAAAAGTTATTACTTAATCGTAAACTCTACGAACAGGAACGCCACATTTAAGAAATTACAAAATTCGCAAGAACGAATTTACTTAATTTCTCCGATTTTACGAGCAATCTTTTTTGAAGCCACAGCGCGACATAAAAACTGTTCCAAACAGATAAATTATTTATGAAACAAAGATACAAAGTTTGCAAAACAACCCCTTCTCGAATGCAAAGTGGATGTTCGTCGAGTGCGGGAGGGAGGCTCACTCGGCGCCGCTCTCGCGCGCCGCGTTCGCCGCGCACAGAGCGAGACGCACGCCGCGCCTCGGCGCCGCCCTCCCCCGCCTCGCGCCATCTCACGCGGCCGCCGGCGGCGCCGGCGCGCGCGACAGAGAGCGCGCGCGAGCCTTAGCTCCGCTTCGCTAAATGAATCTGTGCCCGCACGAGCGCTATTAAATCAGTCGCCGCTGCGGGGCGGCGGGGCGGCGGCGCGGCGCCGCGCGGGGCGCGCGCGGGTCGAGTCCGCGCTAAAATGCTCTTTATGTAATGTCACGATTGAGGGGGCGTTAGCGTCTTTTGTTTTCCGCCGCCGCCGCGGCGCCGGGGGGAGATTTGTGTCGGGCGCCTCCGCTACCGAGTTATACGTCGTTATAGTTAATTTCGCGGCCGTATAATGTAGCGTAATGATAATGCGCTCGGTGCGGCGCGGCGGCGGCGCGGCGCGGCGCTACTCGCCCGCTCGCTCGACTCGACTGTCGCTCGGCTCGCGGCGCCGCGACTCGACGTGCTCCCGAGTGCCCGCACGCGTACGCGGACCCACGCGGCGCGCGACCCGCTCGTACTTGTTCGTTGAGCGCACGACACTTTATCCGCGCCGCCCTTTCTCACTATCTTTACTATATTCTTACTTCGTATATTTAAATAAATACTTAAAGTGACCGAACAATAATTAAAAAATAAGATATAAGATAATTTTATATAAATAATATAATATTAAAAGTTTGTAATACGTATTATCCGAAAGCGATTAGTAAACACAGCTGGTACTTACACCTAGTTGGTAGACCGCGGCAAGCAGTCGTCAGGTGTCCCGAGCCGGAGTCGCGCTGATTTCCAAAATTCTGCAGTCGGAGGCGGAGCGGCGGGAGCTGGGCTTCCCGCCACACCACACCGCCAAGATATTCTCCGACGCCAATAAGGTACCTATTTCATACATAATTTACTGACTTACCTAGGTACCGATTAAAAAAACATAGGTAAATTTATTGATTTATAGGTGATGGAAAGTTAAAATCAAAACTATTTAGCTAAGACATAGGTACCTATGTACTTACGTATAGTAAACATATTAAAAAAGAATAAAACTAAAATTACTTTAGTAGGTAAGTAGGTAGGTACCTATTCAAAGATAAATAATATTTATCGATACACAGGGTGTTCGGCACATCGACCGACAAATTTTTTTTGTAGGTAAGTGGGGACATTTGCAACGTTTTGTCAGATGTCACGTGGTATCTAGATCCGATTTTTTTTCTTTATTTTTGAAAATTACCAAAATACCAGCTAAAAACCCTTGTAACTTTTTTGTTTATGATTGTATCAGCACGAAATAAAATTTATGGAGGGAGCTAGTTAATTATTATAATTACTGAAGTGAATGCGGCCGAGTTCGCCCGGCGCGGCGCCGGCGCACAGCTCCCGCGCGACGCGCTGGGCGGCGCGGCCGGCGGCGGCGCGGCGCTGGGCGGGCGGGCGGGAGCGAGCGACCCACCTGACCGATTCGATTTGATCTGAAGATTTTATTCAATCGGGGCGATGTTTATTTATTTATATCTATTAACTTACAAATTTAGGGAAATGAAAGAGAACATTGAAAACTAAAATAAGAAAAATAAATGTAGATAGGTATGTAATTTACATAGTTAGGTGTATGTGTATAAATAGTAAATACTTCTTGTGAGTAGAGAGAGCGAGCGCCCCGTGCCCACCCTCCGCGACCGCGCGCGCAGTGAGCTGTGCGCACAAAGTGCGACCTTCCTCAATGTTGGCTTGGGTATAATATTGCATAATAAAATATAGAAGATAACCTTTTTCCAATTCATTCAATATCATTTAAATTGTATGCATTTTTTTATTTAAACACTATTTTACCCACATTTTGTATAGGTACGTTTCTTTTATTCTTTATTCTTTATTCATCATTCGTATGGTAGTACACTACGCTTGAATTTGTCCTGTTAGTTTTTACAATCCGGTTCGATTACACCCACAAAGAAGAGCCGGCAAGAAACTTCGCAGGGTTCTTTTTTTAACGTCTTCAATTACAATACATTGTGACTAGCTACACAATAGACACCGCTTACAGTGTTAAGATATAGTTTGAGAGCTAGAATAACTATAATTTAAGCTTGATCATTCTGACCACATAAAATCAAAAGTTAAAGTAAGAGTATAGATAAAATCAGGTGTATAGAGCCTTTGTCAGAAATTGTTGATACATATCGTATCAAGTCATGTCAGTTATAAATATTCATACCACATTGTAGTACAATGTCAAAAAATAAAATAAATAAATTTGATACTTAATGTATCAATTAGTCAAAGTAATATTTTAGTATGCGTGCTAAATAAACTTGATACCTAATGTATCAATTAGTCAAATTAATATTTATTATTGTGTAGGTATAATACACGATATTTTATCTGTAAGATATTTTAAATATCAGTTTCAGTTTTATTATTGTTCAGCCGCCAGAACTCTCAATAGGTACATATATACAATAACCGATACAAATATTTTTGTATGTTGTATTATGCAGTTTTAGTTTAAATGTGATTTTAATATTTGTAGGTAATATTAATTTTTCATAAGGTTTTATGTATAAATGTATGTATTAGGTAGTGGGAGTTGTGCGCCTATATCCTGTCTATAATGTAGGTAGCTATGTATTTCATAAAAATCTAATAAAGAACGGGTTTCAGTAAGAAGTAAATTATAATCAGTGTGTTAGAATAGAATAGATATTGTTTATTGCACGCGAGATTTATTGTATATACGGGTGCCAAAAAAAGCGGACATAGTTAAATTTCTCATTATTTCTCTAAATAGTCTCCTTTTAGCTCAATACACTTTCGCAAGCGATGTTCGATGGCTTCGATACTCTTTTTATAGTGAGAACCAACCGTCGAGCTCCTCAAAATAGCCATGTACCGTCGACTCTACCTCTTCATTGTTGGCAAATATTTTACCCCCAAGACATTTTTTCAAGTTTGGAAAGAGAAAATAATCCGAGGGGGCCAAATCTGGCGAATACGGTTCGAGAGGCAGAAATTCAAACCTATAATAGGTAGGCACTTAGAAATAAAATGATCCCACGCGCATCCCAAGCAACTGACGCCATGACCTTGCCAGCAGATGGAACTGTCTTAGCCTTCTTTGGAGCTGGTTTTCCCCTTTGAGTCAATTGTTTTGAATGTCCTTTCGTATCAGGTTTTTTTTATGGAAACTGACACGGTTGGCTACATCACCTACAACATCCGTGATGTTAGCCCCGGGTGAACTAGGTGCCATGTCAGTGCTTCCCTTCGATCGTGCCGGCTAGACTGAACTGGACTGAAAACACAAACTATTTACATAAGTCGTTTCGACCGACGTTTCATAGACGGGATTTCTTGATGTACGGTTTTTCATTATTTTGGAAACCGTTTATTGTTTATTTAGCATCTATTGGCAGTACACTGCGCTCAGATTTGTCATATTTACATTGTAACATTCCCCCAGTTCGATTATCACAGCGAAGAAGAACTGACAAAAAACTTCACTGGAAATTTTTTCAATGTACACTTAGTCTACTTTACAAAAATGTTTGCACTGCCTGGACACGCATGTGCTGATTTGTGACAGATGCAGCAATTCATGATAAAGTGAAAAAAAAAATCTTTTACATACATACATTAAATACCTACGTATATACATAATGCGGGTGAGATATAGTTAATGACAGGTTTGATAGCAAATTGCTGGTAGTTATACTAGTATCCTGTAGTTAGTTAGGATGTGAGAAGAATATTAGTGAAAGAATTAGCCCGAGGAGATTTCTTTCTTTACTTTTGGAGTTTTTATTTTTTTATTTTAACAGGTACTGGTCAGACATGGTTACTTTGCGGAAAAACCAAATTCACCAATCAATGAATAAATTTTTTTTTTTATTTCCAACGTTTGCTAAGATAATGTTATAAATATTTTTGTACACGTTACAAAATATATTTTTTTATAACAGATATTTCGACTTTAGTTAGTTGTCATGTCATCAGTGTTTATGTATTTATAATATAAAAATTGGGATTTGGTTGTATGGGTGAGGGTGATGTCAACATCGAGAAATGTGATAGTTTTTTTCCGAAATATAGTGTGCCAAATTTAGTGGGCTAAAATTATTTAAGTCTTTCAGAAATGTGATCAGTGTTTCTATAGAGTTATTCCAAATATAGTCGGGACGTCGTCGGCTCCCTAAGTGTCTTCTATCGTCTTTCACTGGGAGTGTTCGGAGGAGCTGTTTAACGCGATTCCGTCGTCCCCATTCCTCCTCCGCACTGCGCCATACTTGGCGACCTACCGAGGATGCGCACCAACCGGTTCTGTAGGTCTTTTATTCACAGAACCGGGAAAATGTGGAACGCACTCCCTGCTCATCTAAGTATTTCCTCCCAAGTACAGCCTGGGGTTTTCAAAAAGGGCGTGAAAAGGCTTCTGTCAGGCCGGCATGGCATTCGTAATCTCCGTGCATCACAGAATGTCCATGGGCATCGTAAGTGAAGTCACCGTAAGCCGAGGCCACAATATGTCGCGATATCCATAAAAAAATTCACAGATATCGTGCATTACACGACCTTCGAGGTACATTCAAAATTAACTCAACAAAATAAAAAAAGTATTACATTTATATATTTTTCAAAAACACAAGCAGCTTAAAAAATTTCAAGTAAAATTTAGACAGAAAAAGAGATAAGCTTGACATTATGTCTAACTAAAGTAACAAATAATTAAATATCAAATATAAAAATATAATATATTTTAGGTTAGAAGATAACCTAACCTATATTCCTATAGCTTCCTTCCGGCTCTATCACCAGGACCCTGGAAATCATATAGGTATGACTAGAGTACCTACTAGCGAAGACAAATCCAACGAGCCCAAACATGGCGGATTTATCATGTGTAGTTTAGGAGTTCCTATGGCTTCCTTCCGGCTCTATCATCAGGACCTTGGGAATCATATATGACTAGAGTACTTGCGAAGAAAAATCCTACGAGCCCAAACATGGTGGATTTATCATGTGTAGTTTAGGAGTTCCTATGGCTTTCTTCCGGCTCTATCATCAGGACCCTGGAAATATATAATGTAATATAGTATAGGTATGACTAGAGTACCTACTAGCGAAGACAAATCCAACGAGCCCAAACATGGTGGATTTATCATGTGTAGTTTAGGAGTTCCTATGGCTTCCTTCCGGCTCTATCACCAGGACCCTGGAAATCATATAGGTATGACTAGAGTATCTACTAGCGAAGACAAATCCAACGAGCCCAAACATGGTCATATCATATATGACTAGAGTACTTGCGAAGACAAATCCAACGAGCCCAAACACCTAGGAGTTTCTATGGCTTCCTTCCGCCTTCATCATCAGAACGTAACTAACAAACTAACAAAGTCACCCGAGGATCTACAGAGCCGTGTTTTGATTTTTTACAATTGATTTTCATACTTTCTACTTTTTTGATTTTTGTTTTTTTTATGGAAACTGACACGGTTGGCTACATCACCTACAACATCCGTGATGTCAGCCCATTACACCGGGTGAACTTGGTGCCACGTCAGTGCTTCCCTTCGGTCGTGCCGGCTACACTGAACTGGACGGAAAACACAAACTATTTACATAGCCGTTTCGACCGACGTTTCATTCAGTGCGGTGGCACCAACCCGGGAGGGTTGAACCCTACCACCTATTAAGATAAGAAGGGAAGGGACCTACAGTTTAACGTGGAATCCGAACCACGGTCCACGCTGTTGCACTTGCAAAAGTCGATTTCACACTCTCAGCGAAAATGGAAAAAATTTGAGGGACCACCTACAGCACGAACCATCATCGATAGACGAATGGTTTTTTTTAATGTAGGTAGTCCAAATCTAAACAGATGTTTTTTATTTTTCGATATCACATTTAGTTTTTGAGATATATGTAAGCGATTTAGTTCGAAACAAAAATAGAATTTTTCACATTTTTGCATTTAAAAATTTACCATCTTGTAGCCCTAGCCGATACGCGTCTTTTGAGCCCTCAACCACTCCGTAGCCTCAAAACTCGCGACACCAGGACGATTTCACACTCTCAGCGAAAATGGGGGGCTATACCTACTGAAGCGATCGAAAAACATTTTCAATGTTAAAAAAACACAACAATTTTTTGGGTCACATTGTGGGGTGCGCTGTACTATTTGCCAAATATTTCAGTGGCCTGTCTGCGGGCAAAATTATGCGTATTTTGGCGTCATATATCTGCGTGTGATCGATAGACAGACACCAGAGTAATCCCATAATCGCATTTTGTGACGGAACCCTAAAAATATCAAACTTGTAAATATTACCAATTTAATTCTAATAATGTAAATATTAATTTTCCACATTTTTTATGTAGGTTAGGTGGTAGGTATAGGTAGATATAGGTAAATACGAAGATAAGCTAACATTTTAGATATACCTACCTTCTCTATTTTGCTAATTTCCTTATCTTTCCTAAAAAAATAAAATAAATTCCATATTCAAAATGTGTGTTCTCCAAAAATTATACTATGTACTACTACGAGTACTGTAGGTATGTAGTGTTGTGTGTGGCTGGGTGGCGCGCGGCGCGGGGGCGGCGGGGCGCGTCGCCACACTCTAGTCGCATTCAGTCATCAAATTCAATTTAGAGCGCGCATTGAAATTTATCGAACTGATCGATCCGTCTGCAGCGCAGGCACTTACAGCACAGCCTTCCACTCCCTCCTCGCTACTCCCTCCACCGCACCGCGCCGCGCTACATACATATCGGCCGGCGCGGCGGCGGACTCTCAACGTGCGCACGCACAGCATCTAGACACCTAAATATAATTGCTATAAAGGGCCACCAACGGCGTATGGGATTGCGGTGTCGTCAACATTCTTAAGCTACCGATTCTTAAGGCATTCTTAAGGCTCAGACGAGAAATGCACTATGGGAGTTTTGGTTTAAAAAAAAATAACCAGGGTTAAATTACGGAAGATGCGTCGCCAGGCGACGCATCTTCCGTAATTTAACCCTAACCTAATGTTGAGGCGGCGCATGTCGTTTTTGTGAAAACTCCCATAGTGCATTTCTCGTCTGAGCCGTCAAATCCTCCTGCGATGAAGGACTCGTCAGAGCGAGGCGTCGTAGCTCCGCAGCCGCTCTGCAGGTCGTACGGCCGACCTAGATGATATTCAATGTAAACATAATTATGATAATATAATAACTCAATTTCGTCCTTTTGTGGTACGATACCGTAAACGCATGTTTGGACAATGCGTTTATGAAGTAATTATTATTCATGAAAAAAAAAAAATTTTATTAAATAGGTAGCTACAAATAGATCTACAATGAAATAATTAAATTAAAATATAACTTATTAAGGTAAAGGAGTAGATAATAAAGTGAGTTGAAACACATTTAAAGTTTCTCTTGCAATATAAGTGCTACTTACTTTATACAAGAGAACGTGTTGCCTGAACTGAAGCTCGGCTGGCTATAGCGAGCGGGATAGTATTATTTGTATTTAGGCAAAGCGTTGCCCTGAATATTTGTACCCGTATTACCGAACCCTAAATAGTTTACTGAATCCATTAGCAACATAGATATTATTGTATTGCATTAGCTTTGTACGTGATACACGCTAATGAAACGATTAATTTAAATAAAATACTATATTAGCGTGAGTGGGCGGGGCGGGGCGGGGCGGGGCGGGGCGGGGCGGGGATATATTTAATTAGAACTCACTGACGTCGCGTCGGGGCCGGTGATAAAAACATTTATTTAAATTTGTAACGAATAAGTGGCCGCATTAAATATTAAATTGAATCAATTGAAATAAAACTGGAACGAAGTGCGCGCTGCGCGTGTCGCCTTCAATTGTCAAACGTTTATTTAAATCAGTGTCAAATTAAATCAATAAAAAAATAAGTCACCGGTAAGTAAGTATAGCACCCTTATATTCAATCAATCAATTATTCAGCGTGTAAACAGCGTTGAAATAAAAGAGTAACGATTTTTCCCACACCTTAGAACATACGCGTTTTTAATTTCAAAATATTGACGTAAAACTTCTTTAAAATGCTCCTTACACAGGCAGGAACCTATACCTACATAACTATATTTACCTATTCAGTTCCCAATAGCTGTGAAGGTTTTTTGTCTGTTTTTTAAACCTCCGACGCAAGGCGGAGCGGAGGGGCGTTATAGGTTATTCGCCTAGGTCTGTCTGTGTGTCTGTCTGTGGCATCGTCGTCGCTCCTAGTGGTTGGATGGACCGACTTGGATGCGGTTTTGAAGCGCTAGCTATGTTTGATGAAGATCAGGTCAGCCGATTCGAAGATCATCAGCACTTTTCGTAATAATTGGTGAAGGCATATCTGCTGTAAAATGGAAATGTATTACACATTCACTCGTCGCCGCTGAGTAAATAAACGTAAATTATTTCAAAACAAATTTCTCGTATATACTCGTACTTGTAATTTAACCTACCTAATCTAACAATACATACAATTCTACAAGTTCAATTACGTCTCTTAAAAAGTTTGAAATAAACGTTAAATTAAAAAAAACCCTCGACATATAAACAAGCCTTAAAAAGAAAAAAAAAATCTGCTTAAAGGCGTCGGGAACCGCTAATGAAAATAAATTAAACTCAGTCCCCGTTCGAACGCGTTTGTGTATTCTGGACATTGCGCGTCCGAAAAAAGTCTGTAGCTGGTATAAAGCTGGATAAGTTTCAAGCACAGCTCCTCGTGTCGGGTGGGAGCGAGGCGCACGCGCACCTTTGAGCGCGACAAAAAACCGATACCGGCCGCGGCCGGGTCGGCTGCGGCACTCGATAATAATTTGAAACTTGAAAACCCCGCGTGAATTTGATTGAGTAGTTCACTACATTTAAGCGACCATAAAATCGACAATCAGTAAATGATTGTGCGTTCTATGCATTAATATGTACTTATGTAGGTACTAACATGTTATAGGTAAATAGTGTCGTCACGTTGTCAAACCTCGGAGCAAGGTTTATTCGCCTTAAAAGTCACGAACTGCCATCCATCTGTTTGGATGGCATGTCTACTGTAGCTAGGTGGGTGGATACACCACACGCACACCTGCGCCCGCCCCACCGCCGCCCCACCGCTCGTTATAATACACGGACGACTGAAGGCGGTATTTTAGAGTTTAGACACTTCTCATGTTCGTGGCGCAAATGAAAACGGCTAATTAATTTCCATCTCGCGCCGCCCTGGCTGTCTCAACTTATCCATTTAGCGCGGGGGCGGGCGCCGCCCTCCCTCCGCCCCGCCGCCGCCCCTCCCCGCACCCCGCTCCGGGCGGGCAAGCGGGGGCGGGGAGCAGCTGCCTACGCGCCCCGCGCTCCGCCGCCGCGCCGCCTCCGCCGCGCGGCCCCAATCACATCGCGAATACATAATGAACGGAGGTTTGTAGATTTTTCACGCGCAGAAGTGGTGGTCGCTTTAGTTAATTTTGTATAGGTATTTGTGTGTCGCCACTAGGTAAGACACAATCATTTATAATAGTGGATGAAGTTTCAGTTGTCAAAGATAGAACCAGACGTACTATGTGAAAGTCGAAATATCTTATTTAAAACTATTTTGACTAATGTATATACATATTATATTTAAGAATTCAGTGTTCGTGAAAATATAAATATATTTTTAAATCTTCTTTTATAGATAATACATATGTAAACAATCTATCTATTAATGTCCAATGAACAATGAATTGAAATGTGAACAGCGACGGATATTAAAACTTGGAGATCGTCAACATAGAGTTTCTGTTGTGGAGTAGCTCTCCGCCCCCGCCCCGCCCCGCCCTAGGAGAGACTCGATTAGGATTATTATTTTAGGATTAATTCATACCTTCGAGACTACTCCCGCCTCCCCCGCGCCGCCCGCTCCGCCGCTCCGCCGTCATGTTAGAGCCGAGCTTGCCTGAGCCTTAATTAATTCACACAACTTTTGCTAATCGAATGAAGCCGGCTCCCGTAGCCCGTCCGCCGCCCCCGCCCCCGCCCCGCCCCGCCCCGACGACTCGCTTATAATATTCATAAAGACGTAGCAGATTTGCACAGTTATACTGGCACCTACCTCTCACTTGTTGCTAATTAAACCTGGATTAATACCGCGAGCAGAACCGCCCGCCCGCCCGCCGCGCCGCACCGCGCCGCCAGCCAGCTGTACTCACATCACAACATTACGTATGTTCATACACACCTACCTATACGTGTTGGTATCTACTACTTCATCAACATTTATAATCAAATAACTTTCCGAGCATTCCAAGTTATTTAATTATATTTATAACGATAACTGGTTTGCACTTTATGTAGGTACCTACCTACATTACATACCTACATCTAACAGTACATCATGCAGTAGGCATGCATGGCTTAGTCGCTGCATAGTTATCGTGTCCAAATGCTTTGCTAAGCGTGGTGATCGGTGTACTATAATTGACCGTGATGTCTTGCAGCACAACACCGACACAACACTCTGCTTACCAGATTGTCGGGATATGTCGCGTGCATGTGTGTATATGCTTTGCACTAAGGGCCGGAACACAAAACCGCGTTGCGGCGCCGCGCCGCTAAAATCGGCAGTGGCCTTCATAATAAGTCTTCCAAATAAGCAACGCTAACTGCCGATTTTAGCGTTGCGGCGTCGCAACGCGGTTATGTGTCTCGGCCCTAAGGGCCGTAAGCGCGTGTGGATGTGTCTCGGCCCTTACCGCGCGGCGCGGCAGTAAGGGCCGAGACACATAACCGCGTTGCGACGCCGCAACGCTAAAATCGGCAGTTTTTGTTGCTTATTTATTTGGAAGACTTATTATGAAGGCCACTGCCGATTTTAGCGTTGCGGCGCCGCAACGCTAAAATCGGCAGTTTTTGTTGCTTATTTATTTGGAAGACTTATTATGAAGGCCACTGCCGATTTTAGCGTTGCGGCGCCGCAACGCGGTTATGTGTTCCGGCCCTTACTGCCGCGCCGCGGCCCCGGCGGCGCCGCCGCCGTGTTCACCGGCTTCGGCTACGATGACCTATCCAGCCGCCAGTCATCTCACTTTATTCTTATTCTTTATTCTTTATTCATCATTCGTAAGGTAGTACACTACGCTGGAATTTGTCCTGTTAGTTTTTACAATCCGGTTCGATTACACCCACAAAGAAGAGCCGGCAAGAAACTTCGCAGGGTTCTTTTTTTAACGTCTTCAATTACAATACATTGTGACTAGCTACACAACAGACACCGCTTACAGTGTTAAGATATAGTTTGAGAGCTAGAATAACTATAATTTAAGCTTGATAATTCTGACCACATAAAATCAAAAGTTAAAGTAAAAGTATAGATAAAATCAGGTGTATAGAGCCTTTGTCAGAAATTGTTGATACATATCGTATCAAGTCATGTCAGTTATAAATATTCATACCACATTGTAGTACAATGTCAAAAAATAAAATAAATAAATTTGATACTTAATGTATCAATTAGTCAAGGTAATATTTTAGTATGCGTGCTAAATAAACTTGATACTTAATGTATCAATTAGTCAAATTAATATTCAGCATGCGTCAGCAGTATAAATTAAGGTACAGGTTGTACCCTGTCAAAATTCTAAATTTGTATGCAGTCAGAATCTCAAGTGAACATGTTTGTAGCATTTTCAGTTTATACCAGTGATAATACGATGTAGTACAAATCTCAAAGACCAAAAAGTAATGTGATGAAAAATATAAATCTGCGAAAAAATGTAACAGTTCATGACAGATACTATAGTTCCTTTTAAAAATATACGCCTAACATACAAAATATACAATGTTACCAATTGGAGCAGGCCAGTCTCCACGAACAGCACCCGTTCACGAGCATCACGCCAGGGCCAGCCATCGCTTCCCTCAACCATATTTTAGGGAGAGAGGCGACCCAGCGTCACCGTAAGCAACTAGCACTCGATGTAGGTACCTACCTACATTGTGTGTTCTTTGTGGCGAAATAAATATGTGAATGTGAATCTGTTGATGGGCACCGTCAGTAGTTTTTTTTTTTTTTTTTTTTTATGGAACCTGACACGGTTGGCTACACAGTTATACAATATACATAAGCGGTACATGTGTGTGTAGGTATGTTGTATTGCCTACTAGCTTTTTGCCCGCGGCTTCACTCGCGGCATTATAGGTTATGCTTTGTTTGAGTCGCGCAATATATCCTCTCTCTCTCTCCCCTCTCCACTTACCTCCATCCCTCCGTCTTCGGGGATGAATTTCCTAAAAACGTTGATGCAACTGACTTATAATCCATATTTCTATCTTAAAAATAAATGACGAACTTTAATATAAACTTTAAATCACCTATTGAACCTTTCAAGGGAAAGAATTTTAAAGAATATGACCGAGTATGTAGTAGGTACTCATCAATACAGATTTATTTAATGTTGTGCGACGATCGATAAGTGGCCTGCCCCCATCCTAGCTCTAATGTTACATCAAACTAATCAAACATAACTTAACCCTTCGTCGTCGACAGTCTGCCGCGCCGCACCCCGCGGCCGCGCGCGCGACAGAACAATGCGTCGCGTCGCGTCGCTCGATCTAATATCTCAATAAGCGGAATAATTGAACTTTATTCGATACTTTTACATCCAATTGAGCGCAGTGGAGTCGCTCTCTGATGGTAATTGACTGTAATTTGTACCGCGGCCGAAGCGGAGCGGAGCACGGAGCATGCGCGACCGAACCACTATTATAATATATATATATATATATATTACTAAATAAAATAGAAGTTAACTTTGCAAAGTGTTTTAAAATGATTCATAAGAAATGCCAATATTATACCAACTTCTTATATGCTAGGTGGGAAAACATTAGCGGTGTATGTGTGACCAGCTGTACTTTGTAAATTTTGTATTGATCACACTGTTGGTTACTCTAAATAAATAAAATAAAAATAATAATTAAAATATATATACATATACGAACGGTAGGTAAGTATATTTAATATTTTGTATCGAACTAACGGAGCTCAGGTCCTAGACTTGCGATAATAATAAATATTTCCTCACCATTATGAATATTGAAGCACAGCATTGGGCAGACTGTCAAACGAGAGTACCTATATAATTTTTTTTAAAAGTAAAATAAAGTATTCTATTACGTTATTCGTTCAGTTGGACATGGCGGCGTCACTACAGGTTCAGAGTTCAGACACGAACATCAGAAGTATCGATGCGAGTCTCTCTCGCACCAACTCGTCCTTGTGCCAACTCACTTGGCAGAGTGGACGCGCCGCGTCCGGGTTCGCGTCAAAAATACACGAAATTCCGATGCGAATCAGTTTACACGAGTAATGGATGTAACCCGATTGCGATAGAGTTGAATTTGTGTTGAGGTCGCGTCGCGTGCCGCGCGGGGGACAGGTGCGAGCGGCCCCGGCGCGCCACTCAGAGGGTTAATTACTTCACGCGGCGAGTGGACAATGCATTTTTGTGTCGTCACCCGCGTCACTGCACTGCACGCTGCGACGAACACCTCGCTCCTCCCGCCGCCGCTATCATTGTCAATTCTATTTCAGTTTTCACGTTCGTTGCTCTCCAAATGTATTGTCCTGTGACGCGCTCGAACTCTGCGCAGTTGAATAATTTATTTATCTGACATAGCCCGTACAGAAATATTTCAGTTTCAGCTATTTGTTTCGACGCGATGAACGCTTGTCCGCCAGTAACAACTAACAGCATTTAGTTAGACTGACATACCTGTGTACTCCGTGTGTTTTGTCATTCATTACCAGAGATATGATAAGCGGATACATATTTACCTAAACTTGAGGGGTTGGATAAGTATGGAAACACACTTTTTATATTTTTCCCGGGATAGATGTATTTTAATTGTAACCGTACCTATATTTTTGTGTTAAGTAACGTCTTAACATTAATATTATATTATTTTCTGACATTAGTATTGACTCACGTCAATACTAATGTGTGTCAGTAATAACACATATTATGTTGGTGCTTCACTAAAACTGATATACATAATAATAAAAACTGCAAATTGTGTATAAGTTCCTGGTAAAATGTGGGCCAAAATGATTTTTGGAATTTCAATCCTATAGGTACTCAATGACGCAGTCGCATAAATATTCTCACGAACGAAGTCGGGGGTGAACGCTAGTGTGATATTTTGAATAGATCTACTAAGTTTTATAGTATAGTAATGTTCCCGGAAACCCGTGATTTATTTAATTTAATAAATTTTTCAAAAAAGCCACTTCCATATTTTTTTGCATTTAGGCAAATATGTATTCGATTATCCTATCTCTAGTCATTACGTACCGTCCAGCAATACAGTCTATGTATGTTCATAAAGGGCTGGGAAAGAAAGCTTGAATGTTGTTTTAATGTACACTTACATACATACATCCACGTTGTTTTAAAGGTTATTTTAATCTACACTTTCATACATACACGTTGTTTTAATGCACACGTCTTATACACTTACGGGTGTTAACACCACCTGCGGTTAAGTCTCATCCTACAGTTATTTTGACGGTTATCGTTATTGTGACATTTCTCACACATTTGACAGTTTCCGTATGGTTTCCGTTAACCGGCAGCTAAATTTTAGCCCAAGGTGGTGAGATCTGTAACAAACTTTAAATATTTTTATCTACAACGTGTCCCAAAACTCAACGTCAAGCGGGAACCAGGGAGTAGGCCAGTTTATGACTACCCAGGGAAAAATAAGAAAAAAAGATCTGAGTCATTTATTGTTTTAGAAATAAATTGAACTGAATAATTTTTTTTGGTAAAACTACAGGCATTCTGGTTTTATTTGGGATAGTTATCAATAGCAGAGCTATTTAGGCTTCCAATATAAAAATTTGAACAATTATATTTGCAAATTTGTAGTCGTAGTACATAAAATGTCAATTTTCAACGTTTTTCAAAAAATGCTCATATATCATAAAAAACAAATGACTCCGATTTTTTTTGTATTTTCCACTGAGTAGTCATAAACTGGCCTACTCCCTGGTTTTTTTTTTATGGAAACTGACACGGTTGGCTACATCACCTACAACGTCCGTGATGTCAGCCCATAACACCGGGTGAACTAGGTGCCATGTCAGTGCTTCCCCCTTTGATCGTGCCGGCTATACTGAACTGGTCGGAAAACACAAACTATTTACATAGCCGTTTAGACCGACGTTTCATTCAGTGCGGTGGTACCAACCCGGGCGGGTTAAACCCTACCACCAAGTAAGATTAGGAGGGAAGGGACCTACGGTTTTACGAGGAATCCGAACCTCGGTCAGCCTCCAACGGTCAGCGGTCACCCATCCAAGTACTGACCGCACCCAGCGTTGCTTAACATTCAATAGCGACAGTTGACTGTCTGCACCACTGAGCTATCGAGGCTGACAAAACGTCCCGCTTGACGTTTAGTTTTGGGACACGTTGTATATGAAATTGAACTATTAATAATAGCGGAAAACAAATAAAAAAATAGGACATCACACTAACTAAACGAATGCGCAACTCTTGAAACATTGCAAAAACTATATTCTAAGTTCATGTAGAGATTAATAAAGTCTTGTGATCAGATTACTCCTCCAGGCGTCCCCGCTCGCACGGATGCTTACAATATTGTTGGCTAACACAATTGATAAGAATCTGGAAGGCGTCCCGACTATTGACCCGACGCGTCGGCCGAGGCGTCCGCTCCACCACCGCACCGCCGCCGCCCCGCGCCGACAGCCTCCTTTCTACTCGACCGGCAGTACTCCACTCTGCATAAAGCGATGACAAAGCGTCTCTCATCGAATTCTCCGGTGAAAAGGAGTCCTTGATTGAAGAGGGACGCAGATGAGATCTCGCTTCGTCAAATTCAATAATGAGCTATTCGTTTGAGCTTATTTAGCGTGGTAGTGAGGTCACGTGAAGTGCGCGCGTCGCGTACGTAGCTAGGACAAAGGAGAGTCGCTCCCGGCACCGACACTGCGGACAATATGCGGTATTATCCGCGCCAAATTAGTTGCCCGGCACTACAAGCTTGACATTGTCACCCACGGCTCATAGTTCAGTCAGTTCTCAATTTTACAAAACACGCTGGTCAACGCCTCAAATGTAGGTAAGTATGGTTTACCCAAGTACCCGACGCGACGCAAATACGTTTTAGCCATCTTGACAATTACTGCCCCAATGAGGGCAGATAGGTGAAATAACCACTCAATGTCTTGTCGGGACAGTTTTGTTCCGATACAATTGGAACGGAACAGTAGGGTTGGAAAAAAAGTATAGGCTTCAAAATGAACTTTTTTTTAAATTATTTTTTATGTAATCCGGTATGGGTGGCTGAGTCCGAGGGGCCGAAGCACATGCTCCGCCGACCAGCCAATATCACCTTCGAGAAAGTAGGTGCCATACCGGAGACTTCCCTGGATTTCTGGCTATACTGGACTAGAGAACACAACCGAGGCTGCTATGCGGCCATCTTACATCCAGTACGATGGTATCAACCCGATCGGCTACAATTTGAGTCTACCACCTAGTAACGGGCAAAGGAAGTTCAAAACAAAATATATTTGTTTACATACATCTACAACTAAACGCCGGGTTAGGGTAAGGTGTAATTATAATAAAATTAATCGTCCTAGTACCTACTCCTAGTCGCTGTCGAAGCCGGCATTATGCTGGCATGCATGTTCAACTACGCTCCTTCTTCACAGAGCTTCGCTGAGTGTTTGGTCACCAAATTATTCCTCCCCTCGGATCAGGGTGCGGACATACAGTTTGCAGATGACGTCGCAACAACACAATCACTTAAACAAACTAAAATAAAACTGTCGTTTTCACAAGTTAAGCGTGACATCACGCGCGAACTGTCAGTGCCAACTCATTTGGAATAATATGGAAATAAACAAAAATAAATCGGTCAAGTTCGAATTTTACTCACGCACGGAGGGTTCCGTAGGTCCGCTATACTATACCGGTAAAAAAAAACCATATCCGTCTATCTTTTGTCTCCCTGCCATGCAAAGTACATGTAGCATCATCTGTTATTTAGTGGCGTGAATATGTTCTTAGCCCGTTTCTTGTATGAGGATTCTTCTTAATTTTTTGTTTATTATTATTTGTTGGCATATCCGCTATAATAACACATCTGTGAAAATTTTTAACCGGCTACCTATAACGGTTCAAAACATAGGACGGACGGACGGACGGACGGACGGACGGACGGACGGACGGACGGCGGCGGCGGCGCGGCGTAGGCTTAGTAATAGGCTTCCGTATGGATACGGAAACCTAATAAAAAGGAGAGTATGCGCGCTGTGTAGGCAAGTCGAGAGGCAAGTATAGATTTGTGCCGTGTGGGGCCGGTACTTTAAAAGAATAGCCCCACTGCATCTCTCCCCGTGTATGTCGTAAAAGGCGACTAAGGGATATGACTCCCTTCTTATATTACTAGGTAGGGTTTAACCGCCCGGGTTGGTACCACCGCACTGAATGAAAGGTCGGTCGAAACGGCTATGTGAATAGTTTGTGTTTTCCGTCCAGTTCAGTGTAGGCGGCACGACCGAAGGGGAGTACTGATATGGCACCTAGTTCACCCGGTGTTATGGGCTGACATCACGGATGTTGTAGGTGATGTAGCCAACCGTGTCAGTATCATAAAAAAAAATATGTGGCCGCATGCACGCAGCACTGCAGCGGTGCGACACTACCAGGCGCACAGGAGGTGAGCAGACGTGGAGTGACGTCTTGTCTCGTCTCGTCGCGTCCGACACCGAATCAGGTTCCAGATTCCTGTGTCGCGCGCCTCTCCCGCACGTCGCCAATTTGTTCAAATTGAAAGATGTCGCAGCTCCCTCCCTCACTCTCCCTCCCTGGAACCGGCGCCCCCGCGCTCCCGGCAGACGTGGGGCGGCTCGCAATGGATTGCTTCTCGATTCGGCCGTTATATTAACTTACCTAGATGCCCCGAGGCGCGACGCGATGCGATGAGACGAGTCGAGAGGGTTGTTGCTACTTATCGGCCGGGACTAGGACGGGGATTGCGGATCGTCCGGAGTCCGTCCGGTGCCGTCAGTGCACCGATCGACCGGCGGCACCGGCGCGGCGGCGCTGGATTCAAATTCAGATTCAGATATTGATTTCGCCATAACGAATAGACTCGTTCAATGTTAATAATATTTCATTGAAAAAAATGAATATTCAGGATGGTTAGTTATAATATTTTGTTTCATACTGTTCGACAATGCAATCTAATGGAAGAGCTGGGGAAAACGCTAGATAGCTGAGCTTTATAAAAATATTAACTTACCCACTTACTTAATTTACGTTGATTATATATAACATACTGCACACAGTTGATACACAAATAGGTTTTCAGTTCAGGGCATATAGGAACAGCTGTGTCACGTTGGTGATCCTGGATTAAAGCAAAGATAATGTATCAGTCCTGCCGCCGCGCGGCCGGTGCGGTGCGGTGCGGTGATGTAAGCGAGCGCGCCGGGATTGCCTCGTCCTGTCTGGGCGCGTGGGGACCGTGCCGCCCCGCGCCGCGCCGCACCGCGCGCTAATAATAATTCTATTTATATTATTGTGTCATTACCACCGGCGCGGCGCGGCGCGGTACCGTCACCGAGCCACCGACCCGTTATCCACCCACACCTCGCGTGCTCGATAAATCATCTAATCAATTCATATCAACATCCTTTCAGTGGGTACCTATATATATACCGTACCACTGCACTATGGGACCTACTCTATCTCTCTGCGTGCATGTCGCACTGAATGGCTAAGCGATAAGGACAAGATGCCTAGCTAAAGAGCGACAGGTTAGCCACCTATCGCCTTGGCGCGGTCTTCCACCGAGTCATGCAGCAGGTACGTGTGTGTTCGTGTCTCACTTGTTGCTTCAGCTTGATGTGTACCGCGTCTAGTATCGTGCTCTCATACTTAGCTAATAAGGTTGCGGTCGTGTCGTGCTGTCTTTGATTGAGCTTAGTTCCTCATTTAGTGAATAGAGCTTTGCGGAACGCGCGCTCGTTTCAATGAACGAAGACGTGTCACATTGTCAGCGCCAAGTCGGGGTAGGGCATTCTTCCCTCCACCACCGGACACCCGCCCCGCTCCGCGTAGCCACCACGCGACGCGACGCGACGTTGTTATAACGGTGGTAGCGAGTAGCAAGAGGGGGTCCATTCCTAAAGTAGCCATTAATTCACTGCTGGCGAAAAGCTCGAGAGAGCGAGATAGCGGGCGTGCGAGTGGATCGGGATAGAGCGAGAGAAAAAATAACGTTACGCGAAAGACTCGTGTAAAAAATGTCGGATTTTGACATCTTCAATGTGAGCATGGCTCCATTGAAGCGCTCCCGAAATAAAACAAAAATTAATGTAATACGAGTATATTAATAATGTATAAAATAAATATATATTTTTTATAATTAAATACTATACAACTTTTTGTTGCTTTATTTTTTATTTATACATTTTTTAGTAAAAGTAAAAAAGCACATTTAATGATATATATAATTAAATCTGCTTTTTTACTATTACTAAAATATGTGTACATAAAAAATAATGTATAAAATGAAATTAAAAAAAAAAAAGTTTTAAAAAACATAAAACCGACTTCCTAAAAAAAAAAGGAAAACTAAAAAACTATTCAAAATAAAAATATAAAAACCGCCTTCAAAAATATATGAAATAAAAACCTAAAAAAAAAAAAACGAACCCTAGAGTTGAAGGCGGTGCTAAAAAGGCTACACAAATCACAAAGGATATTATCATCCACTCATGTTTTCTTTCATGCATCATTTTTGCTTGCTTTACAAATCACAAAGGATATTATCATCCACTCATGTTTTCTTTCATGCATCATTTTTGCTTGCTTTAGCACCGCCTTCAACTCTAGGGTTCGTTTTTTTTTTTTTTAGGTTTTTATTTCATATATTTTTGAAGGCGGTTTTTATATTTTTATTTTGAATAGTTTTTTAGTTTTCCTTTTTTTTTTAGGAAGTCGGTTTTATGTTTTTTAAAACTTTTTTTTTATTTCACAGTTTTTTTTAGTAATTTTTTGCTATTAATGTACTCGGCGGAATCGCTCGGCCTTCGGCCTCGCGATTCCGCCTCGCTTTCCAATCCGATCTTGACCCAATTAAAATAGGACCACGTCAGCTTCGATAGCTCAGTGGTGCAGACAGTCAACTGTCGCTATTGAATTTTAAGCAACGCTGGGTGCGGTCAGTACTTAGATGGGTGACCGCTGACCGTTGGAGGCTGACCAAGGTTCGGATTCCTCGTAAAACTGTAAGTCCCTTCCCTCGTAATTTTACTTGGTGGTAGGGTTTAACCTTCCCGGGTTGGTACCACCGCACTGAATTAAACGTCGGTCGAAACGGCTATGTAAATAGTTTGTGTTTTCCGACCAGTTCAGTGTAGTCAGCACGATCAAAGGGGGAAGCACTGACATGGCACTGGTGTTATGGGCTGACATCACAGACGTTGTAGGTGATGTTGCAGAACTTAGTAGAATGGACAGACATAAACGTGTTACGGAAGCCTACTTTTATTATAAAATAACCGTCGGAGGACCTTGGTTGAAAATTGTAAAATTTAGTAGAACGGATAGACATGCATATGTTACGGAACCCTACATTCATTTTGCAGAACTTAGTAGAATGGACAGACATAAACGTGTTACGGAACCCTACTTAACAGTTGCACTCCGGGAGTGCCGGCAGATCCCGTGCCACTCTAACTTAACCCTTAACGCAATGACTTAAGGTTTCATTTTAAAAATGACGCTGACGCGATGTCGCGAGTTATACATTTTTACCCACCTAAAAAAGTGCCAAGAGCCGCTAAAGAAGTTTTCACTTCAAAAACCTCAGGGTTATCCCCTTTCAAATAAAAAAAAAAAGAATTTTCAAAATCGGCCCACAATTGACGGAGTAATCGCGTAACAAACATCCAAAAAAAGAAAACATACCGTCGAATTGAGAATCTTTTAGGTCTAAAGTAAATTTCTCGTGAAGACAAATGCAACGAGCCCAAACACGATGGGTTTATCATGTGTAGTTTAGGAGTTCCTATGGCCACCTTCTGTCTCCATCATCAAACCAGCTCGATGGTACTCGGTACAGTAGGTACTGGCCAGGTACCATAATAAATTAAACGCCGGTCGGAAAAGATAAAAAAATTTCAAATTTAGAATATTCATGAAACAAGGGTCCGAATATGTATCACTAGTATATCGATTCATGTATTTCAACAGGACAGAGAAAATTTCAAAATATTAGGTATTTAATACTTTTTAGTTTTTTTTTTTTGTTTTTTGGAAATCGGTTTAATATTTTTTTTAAAACAGTTTTTATTTCATTCTTTTTAGTAATATTACATAAAAAAGAATAATCGAAATCGAATAATCGAAATCGATTGAAGTGGTACAGAATTATTCGCCATATGTGTCAGACTGCAAATTGCTGAATAAGTCCACATCACAAATGTTTTGCTGAAGGTAACCACACACCATACTAATTTATCAAACTGAAAATTGCCGAAAACGACCACATCACAAGTTTTGCTGAAGGTAACCACACACCATAGTATTATGCTGATTTTTCGAAAACCACTGAACCAATTTCGATAAAATTGAAATGGGACCACCTCGGAAGTATGACCTAACTAACAAAAAAAGAATTTTCTAAATCGGCCCTCAATTGACGGAGAAATCGTGTTACAAACATACAAAAAAATAAAAATAAAAAAAAAAATAAAAAAAAAAAACATACAGACGAATTGAGAACCTCCTCCTTTTTTGGAAGTCGGTTAATAAAATGGAAGCATACCTACTTCACTGCACAATAAAAAGTTACAAGACAGACGGACTAAGGACATTCTCTACCAGTTATGCCTAGGATTGTGTGCAAGGTTGGTGGGTGGCAAAATTCAAACTACATTTTAGTCCTGCTTTGATTTTTTATTTATAACAATTTACATGAATCCCGGCACAGGTGTGGCCGCGCGGCAGAGCGTAGGCGACAGATTGGCATAAACTGCGCAGGCGCGGCGTAGAGACGCGCGCGCACCGACGAGTGCGCCGGTGTGTGGGGGACGGGATGCTACATTAGCAGCTTGCAACTCATAAATCAATTAATTTGAATGCACAAATTGCAACTCCAGCATCCGTCCGCCGACACCGCGCCGCCGCGCGCACGCTAGCACAGTGTCGAGCGAGCCGCGTCCCCGCCCGCGCCAGTCAACTCACAAGCCTAGTTTAGATGCGTGGAGTGGAGTAGCCGGTATAGTGTTAGTAGGGCGAGTACTGAATAGTTCGCTTATAGAGTGATCTCTTTGGGATGTGGGAGCGTTTATATTATGTCCACTGCTGGACATACGCCTCTCCAATTTTCCTCCATTCCTCCCGGCCTTCAGCGGTACGGAACCACTGCTTTTCGCCGATGTACTTGATGTCGTCGTCCCACCTGACATCTGTGCCCATGAGTAGTACTATTTATTATCACAGTAGTATATAGTGACAGTAGATTGAGTAGCTCTATAACAATCCTACCCGAGCCTAAAACTTGACTCTACCGGCCCGGCCACTCGCCTGTGAATCTGCCTGTGTAGAGTAGAGAGCACAGATAGTGGTAGTAGAGTAGAGTAGCTCTATAAGAATCCTACCCGGGCCTATAACTGTACCCTACCGGCCCGGCCACTCGCCTGCTACTCTACCTGCGTAGAGTAGAGAGCACAGTTAGTGGTAGTAGAGTAGAGTAGCTCTATAACAATCCTACCCGGGCCTATAACTGTACTCTACCGGCCCCTGCGAATCTAACTGTGTAGAGTAGAGAGCACAGTTAGTGGTAGTAGAGTAGAGTAGCTCTATAACAATCCTACCCGGGCCTATAACTGTACTCTACCGGCCCCTGCGAATCTAACTGTGTAGAGTAGAGAGCACAGTTAGTGGTAATAGAGTAGAGTAGATCTATAACAATCCTACCCGGGCCTATAACTGTACTCTACCGGCACCTGCGAATCTAACTGTGTAGAGTAGAGAGCACAGTTAGTGGTAGTAGAGTAGAGTAGCTCTATAACAATCCTACCCGGGCCTATAACTGTACTCTACCGGCCCGGCCACTCACCTGCGACTCTACCTGCGTAGAGTAGAGAGCACAGATAGTGATAGTAGAGTAGAGTAGCTCTATAACAATCCTACCCGTGCCTATAACTCTACCCTACCGGCCCGGCCACTCGCCTGCGACTCTACCTGCGTAGAGTAGAGAGCACAGATAGTGGTAGTAGAGTAGAGTAGCTCTATAACAATCCTACCCGGGCCTATAACTGCTCTACCGGCCCCTGCGAATCTAACTGTGCAGAGTAGAGAGCACAGTTAGTGGTAGTAGAATAGAGTAGCTCTATAACAATCCTACCCGGGCCTATAACTGTACCCTACCGGCCCGGCCACTCGCCTGCGACTCTACCTGTGTAGAGTAGAGAGCACAGATAGTGATAGTAGAGTAGAGTAGCTCTATAACAATCCTACCCGGGCCTATAACTGTACCCTACCGGCCCGGCCACTCACCTGCGACTCTACCTGCGTAGAGTAGAGAGCACAGATAGTGATAGTAGAGTAGAGTAGCTCTATAACAATCCTACCCGGGCCTATAACTGTACCCTACCGGCCCGGCCACTCGCCTGCGACTCTACCTGCGTAGAGTAGAGAGCACAGATAGTGGTAGTAGAGTAGAGTAGCTCTATAACAATCCTACCCGGGCATATAACTGTACCCTACGGGCCCGGCCACTCGCCTGCGACTCTACCTGCGTAGAGTAGAGAGCACAGATAGTGGTAGTAGAGAAGAGTAGCTCTATAACAATCCTACCCGGGCCTATAACTGTACCCTACCGGCCCGGCCACTCGCCTGCGACTCTACCTGCGTAGAGTAGAGAGCACAGATAGTGGTAGTAGAGTAGAGTAGCTCTATAACAATCCTACCCGGGCCTATAACTGTACCCTACCTGCCGGGCCACTCGCCTGCGACTCTACCTGCGTAGAGTAGAGAGCACAGATAGTGGTAGTAGAGTAGAGTTAGCTCTATAACAATCCTACCCGGGCCTATAACTGTACCCTACCGGCCCGGCCACTCGCCTGCGATTCTACCTGCGTAGAGTAGAGAGCACAGATAGTGGTAGTAGAGTAGAGTAGCTCTATAACAATCCTACCCGGGCCTATAACTGTACCCTACCGGCCCGGCCACTCGCCTGCGACTCTACCTGCGTAGAGTAGAGAGCACAGATAGTGTTAGTAGAGTAGAGTAGCTCTATAACAATCCTACCCGGGCCTATAACTGTACCCTACCGGCCCGGCAACTCGCCTGCGAATCTACCTGCGTAGAGTAGAGAGCACAGATAGTGGCAGTAGAGTAGAGTAGCACTATGACAATCCTACCCGGGCCTATAACTGTACCCTACCGGCCCGGCAACTCGCCTGCGAATCTACCTGCGTAGAGTAGAGAGCACAGATAGTGGCAGTAGAGTAGAGTAGCTCTATGACAATCCTACCCGGGCCTATAACTGTACCCTACCGGCCCGGCCACTCGCCTGCGAATCTACCTGCGTTGAGTAGAGAGCACAGATAGTGGCAGTAGAGTAGAGTAGCTCTATGACAATCCTACCCGGGCCTATAACTGTACCCTACCGGCCCGGCAACTCGCCTGCGAATCTACCTGCGTTGAGTAGAGAGCACAGATAGTGGCAGTAGAGTAGAGTAGCTCTATGACAATCCTACCCGGGCCTATAACTGTACCCTACCGGCCCGGCAACTCGCCTGCGAATCTACCTGCGTTGAGTAGAGAGCACAGATAGTGGCAGTAGAGTAGAGTAGCTCTATGACAATCCTACCCGGGCCTATAACTGTACCCTACCGGCCCGGCCACTCGCCTGCGAATCTACCTGTGTAGAGTAGACAGATACGTTTCAACTAAAAACAGTAGCGTGTTCATTGTGGTGATTTCATCTGACACTTTACTTACCCCTATTTTATACCTAAAATGTTAGGAGTGTGTGCTCGGTCAAGGTCATTGGGGTCAAAATACAGCCAGACAAGCCAGTCCGGATCTATTAGCCTACATGTTATCTTTTCGATAAACTATTTGTTTGTGGAAACCGATACGGTTGGCTACATCACCTACAACACAGTTGTGATGTCAACCCATCACACCTTGGTTAGCTAGGTGCGCTGTGTCGAGCGAGAGCACGGAGCTACGGATCGCGGCAGTCCCTCTCCCGTCCGCCATATATACTCATTGTAGCGGTGTGTCGAGCGAGAGCGCTGAGCTATTGAAGGATCGTGGCAGTCACCTCTCCCGTCTTTCATCCTCATTGTAGCGGTGTATCGAGCGAGAGCGCGGAGCTACATACGGACAAATCGTGGCAGTTCCCTCTCCCGTACGCCATCCTCACTGTAGCGCGATCTGTCAATTATAGAATAACACCGCTGCGGAGCGGCGGCGCGGAGGCGGCGCGTCACTATCAAAGGATGCGTCAAATTTAATATTCATAACGGCGCGGAGGTGATTACATCCAGGCTCCAGCACATCCAGCATCCAGCGGGACGGCGGCGCGTTGGCGGCGCGGCGCGGCGGAGGAGCGAGCGTGCGTTCCTCTGTGTGCGTATGACGCTCGTGTGCATGTATGTGTGTTGCACACGCACAAACGCCAGCGCTAGAGATGTTTTGAAGAATTTTTGCAATAGGTACTATGGGGCTGGGATGATTTTGGCAACTTTATCGATGACAAATTAAAATCGATAATTTTTGGCAATTAACATTGTTCGTTTTACCGGAAGAACTGAAATTTTTTTTATTATGGTCTTGGATACCGGGTTCTTCTATCATAAATAACATAACTGTTTCTGTATCTGTTTCCTATTATCATTGGATATTCTGAGCAAATGTCGGAATTCCGACTCGCTTTGGTCCTTCAGTAGAAATCTCTCCACCTTCCGATCCTTCGCTTGTGCTTGTCACGCCCGATGACGAAGTAAAACGAAAAAAAAATATATACATTATGTTAATTTTTATATTTATTTATAGACACTGAATAAATGATTATTTTTAAATGTCGTAAAATGTTTGAGCGATTCTCGATTTTATTTCGTTCACAGCAGCCTCCTTAGTAAAATAGTTAAGCGACATCAAACCTCAAATCGGAACGATAAAAAATCAGTACCTACCTACTTATGCTCGCAAAAATAGATAAAACTATATTTTTTCTATTCTTGTCTATGACCGGGATAAAACTAACCGCGGGAAGGGAGGGAAGGGGCAAGGGGAAGGGATGGTGGAAGGAGAGGAAGTTTGTTTATTGTCAGGAAAATGTTATGTTGATAAAAATTGTCTTTTACACAATATTGTTTGGACGAGTAGTTTAGAATTTAGGATAGTGTTTTTGAAAAATCAAAGCAATGTCACGTGTCCGAATTGTGTTAGCGTTTACAAATACCTACAAGAATTTGATGTAAAGCTATTTCCAGATTTTGTTTTTATTTTCCCTAGATATCAGTGGTTGGGGAAGGAGTGGGTAGGAAGGGAGGGGAGGGAGGGAAAACGGGCGGTAGGGAGGAGGGGTGGGGGGAACGAAGGGAGGGAGAGGGAGGAAGGGAGGGATGGAGGAAGAGAGAGAGAGGGAGAATATAAGAGAAATGATCGTTTATTATCATATTTACGTTTAAATCGGATTTGCTGTTAAATCGAGTCTACAGCGAGCGAAGCCGCCGGCAAAAGCTAGTACGATATAATGCGTGTGCTCCGGCTGTGTGCTGGCGGTGCGGCGCGGCGCAGGCGCAGGTATAGCGCAACAACAGTAGCGACATCTAGTGAGCGTCGTCGGTTAGCTTTGTAAAGATTGTGAAGTCGATTTACAGAAGCCTTGTCGGCTACCTGGATAGCTCAGTTGGTAGAGCCCTGGTCATGTTGTCCAAAGGTCGTGGGTTCAATTCAGTTTCAGTTTCTTATTTCTATTATGTTTCTTACATATCTACCTAATAAACCTTAACTATGCAGAGAATGTGCAGCTGTTTCTGGGGGCACCGCAGTGCCCCCGCCAAGTCGACAATATTTTGTCGGGAATATTTTGTATAACAAGAATAAGAAGCAATGAATGAAGGTGAGCGCGGGTGTGGTGCATGCCGGCAGGTGGTGGGCGGTGGTCTGGGCGTGGGCGGCGCGCTGGCCGGCGCGCTGGGCGGCGGAGGCGGCGTCGGACGCGGCCTCTTCTGCTACCACTGCCCGCCGAGCCTGCCGCCGCACCAGCACCGCCTCTCTACCATCGACTACCCCTTCACACCCTCGCACCCCTGTGAGTATCCACCTTACTATGTATATCTATACTCACCATACCGCCAGCAGCAACCCGTCCCCATACAAACACTGCCTGTTCGACACTTCCACCTGTATATACAGGGTGGCCCAGTTATAGTGGTCCAAAATTTTTTTTTAGATGGAGGACATCATGTTGACTCATTTAAAAAAAACATTAGTTCCGCGAAAATCAATGGTTTAGAAATTATGATTTTTTTTAATTTTTTTTTAAATTTCTCTATTTTAGTCACATAAAGCGCTCTAGTTGGATATCTATTCCACAAAATCGAATTAAATTTGGTATGGAAGTAGAGGAGACATGTAGCTAGTACGTAATGAATAGTTTTTAGGTTTACTCCTGGACTGTACTGTTGCTATAGCCCTTTCAGTATTTTTAGGCGAATTTTAACATTCCGAAGGCAGCCCAAGCCAGTTGAATTCGTCTCTCGACCTTCTTATGCAGACCTTGTCTACCAAATCAGCTCAATCAATTGGGTGAAACTGGTTTAAAATTCAGTTGCAATATTTGACCCACACATACAAACAGGTGAAGTTAAATAAAAGCATGTAAAAATATGTATGGGCAATGACTACATATAATGGGTGTCCCAGTTATAGTAGTCCAAAAATTTTTTTTAGATAGAGGACGTCATGTTGACTCATTTAAACAAAACATTAGTTCCGCGAAAATCAATAGTTTAGAAGTTATGATTTTTTTAAACTTTTTTTGAAATTTCTCTATTTTAGTCACATAAACCGCTCTAGTTGGATATCTATTCCACAAAATTGAATAAAATTTGGTATGGAAGTAGAGGAGACATGTAGCTAGTACGTAATGAATAGTTTTTAGGTTTACTGCTAGACTGTACTGTTTCTATAGCCCTTTCTGTGAATTTTTGTTCAGTTTACATTAAAACTGATTAATTTTTTTAAAATCACTGTGAACAAAAAAAGTACTACCGGAGATTTGCCTATGCCCTTAAAAACTACCTATACATATCACAATTCTCCAGACCAAAAATTGTAGTGGTGTAGCAATTGTAACATATTCAAAATTAACATCATTTGTACAAAGTCACTACAATAAAAAGTGTCGATTACCTTAAATTTTTAAATCTTATTGTGTGGGTCAAATATTGCAACTGAATTTTAAACCAGTTTCACCCAATTGATTGAGCTGATTTGGTAGACAAGGTCTGCATAAGAAGGTCGAGAGACGAATTCAACTGGCTTGGGCTGCCTTCGGAATGTTAAAATTCGCCATGAGGTCTGACCTTCCGCAAAATTTAAAGACCCGTATATATGCACCAATCTGTCCTCCCGGTTATGACGTACGAATGTGAAACGTGGACTCCGATGGTCACTGTTGTCCAAAGATTGAAAATTGCCCAGAGCGCGAGCAATGGAGCGATCTGTGAACATCTGGGTTGATACTGGATGTAAGATGACCGCATACACCAGCCTCGACTGCGTTCTCCTCTAGTCCATTATAGCCAGCAATCCAGGGAGAAGTTTCCGTTATGGCTCCTACCTTCTCGGAGGTGATATTGACTGTTCGGAGCATGTCTTTTGGCCCCTCTGAACCAGCCATCCATACAGAATTAAATTACATAAAAAAATACCTCGATAAAAAATATGACACTTTTTAGTTGCTAGGTACCTATACTTATTTATTTGCAAGACCGACTCCGACATATCTATAGACTCTGTATATACTACAACATTGTTTGGTAACATTGCGAGCTAGAATAAGTAATTCTAGCTTCACAATGTTATATTCAATACGTTATTACACCATTAGCGAAGTTTCGAAGATAATCGAACTGGCAAAATGCTAAATGTTAAATGTTAAAATATGACGAATCCGATTTACTGAAATAAATAATAAAGAATATGGAATGATCTACAATGAGGCTCGCGAGAGGAATGCTAAAGGAAGATGGTCGGCTACACTGTACACGCGCCGCGCTCCGCGACCACGTCCGCCGCTGCCGCTCCGTTGTTGGCTAGATCTCAATAATAATACATAATTTTAATATAATTATTTTTGGGCAAGATGACTCCACGTTAAGCGGTTCACAGATAGACGCATTGCGGACACTTTGCGCCGAGTGAACTGCACCACTAACAACAGTGTGCAACAACGACGGCAAGGCGCGATAACGAGGTCGGCGGCGGTGCGGCGGCGGCGGCTCGCGGTGATGGAGCTATTACAACACAATGCGAGATGAAATCGTCCGCGCTAATAAGAGTGTTATTCCGTGATTGCCAATCAGGCGCCCCTCCCGCCGCGCGCGCCTCGGCCGCCGCCGCGCCGCCCCCCAGTAAGCTCGTTACGCGACAAATGTGTGGAAGCGCGACAATAAGTAAAGCTCATTACCCACCGCGCCCCGCCGCGCCGCCCGCCCCCGCGCCGCCACCGCGACAAATGTTGCGATCGACACCCAGCTGGGTACAACAGGCGCCGCACCGCAGCCGCGGCCTGCTCAATTCATTATGAAACATCCTTCTCTAAGCTAATACAAACACAAATAAAGACGAGCTAATATCTACTAGGGTCCGTCTGAGGTGGCGGTGCGGCGGTGCGGGGCGGCGCGTCGTCGCTGCGCTGATTGAAAGTGCAGTGTATTTCCTGGAAATAACTACATATTATTGTCTAATTTGTTTATGTTCATAAATAAATGTATGTTTAGCTAGCAGGTAGTATTTGCATATTACATTAGAGAGTAGGTTAACATTAATAGATATAGTGTAAGGGGCAAGGTCTAGGTATATAATAAAATATTTACTTGATTTTATTTCCCGAATAAGTCGACACTTTGTAACCGTTTTTATTAAAATTGTCTCTACAGAATATTATAAAATGTTATTCAGAAAACTTGCAGCCTATTGTAAGTTGATTGTAGGCTTGTGACTGGAGGGAGGAAGGGAGGGAGGGAGAGTGTGTGTGTGTATGTATGAAGGTAGGGTATATACAGTGGTATGTGTGATGCGCCACCTCACCGCTTGCACAATTAGCACTCTACAATCGCATTAGCACATGCAAATTAGCCAGGAACACTTCGTCGGCGGCGGTACAACGTGACGCCGCGCCGCCACCCCGCACCCCGCACCCCGCCTCCGCCTTCACTCCAATTAACACTAAATGTTGCTATCAATTGCATCAAAAATGCATATTTATGTAAATATGTCAAGTTCGCAAAAGCTATGTATGGTTGTTTACATTATATGTATGTCTATAATTCGCTAATAGGGTGGGCAGAAACAGCAGACCTCGACGTGCTCGACCTCGATCACACACCACGCCCGCACAGCACACTCTCATAATGTTGATCACATGTCATGCTCGTCGGTTGCGCGTAATACACACTTGATCATTTTTCAGCACATGCCCGATCTGGTCTATGCACGTGTGAGGGTGTGTGTGTGGCTAGGGTGACGCTTCCCGACTCCTTCAACGGAACGGAACGGAAAAACAACGGAACCCTTATCTTATAGGATCACTCTCGTGTCTGTCTGTCTGTCCGTCTGTCACAGCTTATTTTCTCCGAATCTACTCGACGAAAAAAGTTTAAATTTGATACACATATGGAGTCTGATGGTGATGGATGACTGATAGATGACCCATCACGGACATATAGTGTAAAAGAACGAATTTGGATTTTAGGGGTCAATTTTGGGGGACAAAACCAGAAGTTAAAAAATAATAATTTCAAGTGCATCATGTTCAATGTTTAATGTTTGTTTTTTTTTATGTAAACCAACAAAGGTGGCTGTGTCGAGAAACCAATGGTACAGTCGACAGAGCCAAAAACCCCTCTCCTCGCGAAACCACGCTCAGTGAGGCGCCATGCCAGCAGATTTGCGGACTGTTGCTAGGCTGTCTAATGACGTCACGTCTTATAAATTGATGAACACCGGCTGCACACACGAAAAAGTGTCACGTTCCATCTGAACCTGTGTGTGCAAGCGAGAACGCATAACAAGCGATAGAGAGGCACAATCGGTATAGTCAAAGTTACCATGGAAACGTCAAGATCAGACAACAGAAGTTTATTGATGGCCAGTCACAAGATGATTAATCTTTCTACTGGAAATATAATTACTGATCTTTGCTCTATGTACTACGATTATTCCACGTCATCACGTAAAACTATCGTCCGTAAACCGACTTTACAGACAACCAATTTGTTTTATTTAAAATTCATAGTTTAAAATATATAAAAGAAAATATATCGAGCATTCCCCTTACCTCTGAAATTAGATTCGGAAATTTTGAAAATAAAAACAGAGTGTTATAGTTTACAGAACATCCTAAACGACAATCCAAAGTATTTAAGTGCTCACGGAAAACGGAACCCTCTCCACAGAGTTCGACTCGCACTTGACCGCTTATTTTTTCGTGGAATATATTGTCCAAACTTTATAACTTTATTTTTAGAAAGCTGAGTAGAAATGGCATAGAATCAAATACTACGAGCGCAACAATACTCAATAGGTACTACACAATACACACAACAGCAACCAGCAGCGGGCTTTCATGTTAGTGAATGTTTTTTCGAAGCGCGAAGACACTCACTGGATTGTCTGGCCGGCGCGGCGGCGCAGCGGTAAACTGTATGGGACGTAAATCAGCACAAGTGCGTCACCGGTCACAGCACATAGAGACCCATTCTATTCAATACAAGTGTGTCACTGGTCACTGCACATAGAGAAAGAACCATATTATTCAGTACAAGAGTGTCACCGGTCACCGCTCATAGAGACCCATACTATTCAGTACAAGTGTGTCACCGATCACAGCACATAGAGACCAATAGTATTCAGTACAAGTGTGTCACTGCACATAGAGACCCATACTATTCAATACAACTCTGTCGGCGGTCACCGCTCATAGAGACCCATACTATTCAGTACAAGTGTGTCACCGGTCACCACTCATAAAGACTCATACAAATGTGTGACCGTTCACTGCACATAGATACCTATACTATCCAGTTCCTGCCGGGGAATTCCGGCACCGGTTTCGGTGAGCGTGTATTTGGTCTTCATGAATGAATCTAAATTAAGTGAAAAGTATTCATGAAGTAATTATGTAGAGTTAGAAAGTCTAGAAATATCGCCAAAAACGCAGAGCGCACCCGATTTTGGTCAAAACCGATTTTGGCCGAAATGGCGTCGCACTCAACGGTTGACAGCTAAACTTATTGTCGCACACAAAGGGACAAGAATGTCTATCAATTTAAGAAATTATTTATCTAAAGTCAGATGACGTCTTACAATTTCGTAAGCCAACAACTCAAACAAAGAATCAATTGGTTAACAAAGACTTCACCATAATGAATAGTTTTTTTATTGCAGTAGGTAATATTAGTCAATCATTTCATTATATAGGATCAAGTAAAGTAAACCCCATGAACAGGGTGAATGTAAAGCAATTACGATTTTTTTTTAAATAAACATAATGAGGCACGATGTTTACGCCTGCGCGCTGCGCGCGGCACGCTGCGAGCGGCGCGCTTAGGCGAGCAGGGCTTTTCTGCCTCTATGGGCCGCCCCGCGCTCGCACTGCATGCACTAGGGGTGGCTTTTGTAGGAATGTCGCGAGGGAACGTCAGCGCGGGGAGGGGGGGGGGGGGGGGGGGGCTGGCGGCGGCGCCGACCAATCCCTAGGGAGCAGCCCCTTCTCCACCCCCCGCCTCCCCCGCCACCGCGCCACCACCCCTACGGCCGCCGCCGCTACCGCCCGACCCATTTATCTATTTATTATTCATACAATAGTTTTTGAGTATCAAAGATGAGTTTAATTCGGTTAAGTTTTGGCGTAACTTAATAAGGATCATGTCACTTTCGATTAGCTCGAGGGTGGGCAAGTTTTTTGAGGGTTTTATGATCAAAGGATACCTAAGTATAGTGAAGTGGTGCGCGGGGCGGGGCGGGGCGGGGCGGGGCGGGGCGGGGCGGCGGTTATTCAATTTGAATGACGTCGGGCGCCGGTAGCCGCCTCTCTCTGTAGCAATCATATTTTTAATCTAATTATTCTCAGTAGCGTCGTTTATTAGAGTTAGTATAATTATTTCGTTTCTTTAGTAGGACTTTGCTCGACGTTATTACGAGGATAGGGACGCGGGCGGGGCGGGGCGGGGCGGGGTAATCGTGCCGAGGTGTGGTTCGCCGTTCGGAACCTATATACACCTGTAGGTCTCATCCATTGATATGGATGGTCCCGTCTCTAGGTTGGTTTAAAGCAATACATTTATAATTTTACGTAAAAATACGAGTAAACAAACAGGCAAAGAAGAAGCGAGTAATAATAAAGATGAACAACAAATTTATTAAAAACAAAGATAGAAAAATATAACGAAACGACAAGAAACGATCATACACACACGTAAAACTGTAGGTCCCTTCCCTCCTAATATTACTTGGTGGTAGGGTTTAACCCGCCCGGGTTGGTACCACCGCACTGAATGAAACGTCGGTTAAAACGGCTATGTAAATAGTTTGTGTTTTCCGACCAGTTCAGTGTAGCCGGCACGATAAAAGGGGGAAGCACTGACATGGCACCTAGTTCACCCGGTGTTATGGGCTGACATCACGGACGTTGTAGGTGATGTAGCCAACCGTGTCAGTTTTCATAAAAAAAAAAAAAAAAAAAGTAAGTATCTAAAAACAAATCGTACAGGAACCAAACACAAAATGATATAAATAACAATAAGAAGTCGAAACGGCGGCAACAGTACACATCACCGAACAAACACAGCCTGCACAATTAAAAAAACACCAAAACAATTGAATCATACAAACGAACGGACAGACAGAGTCACGTTGCGTTTCATAACAGACTAAGAAAGATCAAGTCCACGCGGACGTAGTCGCGCACAGCTAGTTGAAAATAATAATTGTTCAGGGGTACACATAGACAACAAGATTTATAATAGCATAAGTTTCCGATGAGGTACCTTCTCGGAGGTGATATTGCCTGGTCGGAGCATGTGCTCTGGCCCCTCCGACTCAGCCACAGCCACAGGTTGTAAAAAAAACTTTTATGATGTATATATAATTCTTCTTCTTTTTTAGGTTTCCGTATCCCGTACGGAAGCCTATTACTAAGCCTACGCCGTCCGCCTGTCTGTCTGTCTGTCTGTCTGTCTGTCTGTCTGTCTGTCTGTTCGTCCGTCCGTCTGTCTGTCCGTCCGTCCGTCTGTCCAAAGGGCTGTATCTCTTGAACCGTTATGTAGCCCGTTGAATTTTCACAGAAAATGTGTTGTTATGCCCCATATAACAACAAATAATAAAAATAAGAAAAAGTAAAACATTCACGGGGGTTCCCATAGAAGAAAGCAAAAAGTGTATGCGCGCCGCGCCATCTACCGAATAGAATATGAAGCATTGCAAATCATGACATTAACTAATATGAAGCATTTCATAACACGCTATCTAGATGGCGTGAGTGGCGCTAGCCATGACATGGCGATACGGAAACTCCGGTGCGCGAGTTCGACTCGCACTTGGCCGGTTTCTTTTTGTTTTTTGCTATGTAATAAACTTAATATTACGTATAGCTTTTTTATTATGTAATAAAATTACCAATTAGAGAGAGCACTGTAGTATTATAAGTACTGTATGGCACTGTACTCTTGTACATCTTCCCGGAATATATCAAACTATGCTGCTTCGTTCATGGAAACACATTTGTGGCTCTGCCTAAATTATAAACTCTTAAGTGTATTCATTTCTTTGTAAACAGGGCTGTTTGTTTTCTAAATAAATAAAAATAATATTTCAATAGCTACCTGCCTAAGTATTTACACAATGCATGTTACGGTACGAGATTGAATAGGTAGGTATAGAGAGTTCCAACTAAAAGTTCCCTTCGCCGTTATGTTGGCTCCACTGTCAGTGTCACCGTCAGTGCTTAAATTCCTGTTGCCAGATTGTGAAGATTATATTACCTAATAATGTAATCGGTATTTACGTACGAAAAATACGGTAAATACCGATAATTACGCGTAAATCTGCACACATAGCAACCCTCAACGCTGTTTTGACAGATAGACAGTGGAGCCAACATAACGGCAAAGGGAACTTTTAGTTGGAACGCTCTCTAGGTGCGAGGTGCGAGTCACCCACCGCGAGTGAGAGCAGCGAGCGAAGCCGCCCGCCGCGCAGGCAGAGCGGCGGCGGCGCGGCGGGAGCGCTGAAGGTTGTAGCGCTAGGGGCCGACCGGAGCCGGAGCCAGCTCCTCGCTGCTAAATGAACCGTCCGCCCGCCCCGCCCCGCCCCGCCAGACTAAATTAGCTTTTTAAAGGCAAAAGTAAATCTAGCAGGTGGGAGCGAGAACGCTGAGGCAAAAAACGGCTTAAATGAATAGATTAAAAATTTAAAAAGCAATTTCCACTCTAATAAAAAGCTGCTCGGCACTCCGCCGCCGCAACTACCCCGCCCCGGCCCGCCCCCCGCCCCCTCCGCTCCACCACCCATCGGCGTTATTTAATGAAATTGGCCTCGTTTTGAAAGCGTCACTCAAAATGGAAACTCTCAGCGACGGACGTGAGTTCGTGACTGTGCGGCGCACGTGAAATGTTAGCTAAAATAACTAATTGTAAGTATCTACGACCAGCTCACACTTGACTAGAGGCGCGCGCGAGGTGCGGCCGCGGGCGGGCGGCCGGCCAGCCGAGCGGAAGTGGCCGGGGAGCGAGTCTGGATTAAAACATTTTTCTTAATTGAATGTAAATAAGTAATTGAAGCTTCGCCAAATTAATCTGCTCGCGGAAAAATCGCGTCGGCCGCCCCCCCCCCCCCTCCCCCCTCCCGGCCCGCCCGCGTCTGCCCGGCGCGGCGCGCGCCCTCGGCGGAAATTAAAAATAACTTCCGGTTCGCCCCACTGTTGCCACCGCGCCGCCGCCGCGCCGCCGCCGCCGCCCAGCTGGCCCAGCCGCCCAGCCGCCGCATCTCCGGCTAATTACCACCTAGAAGGGATGCTTACCGAGTTATGTAGCTATCTACCTACCTACCTGCCGCCACCAGGTAGCTAGGCACTTGTCTGCAACAACTTCGACTAACTCGCGAGCGGAGGCTTGTCATTGTCGCTTCTTGGCAAATTGTATAAGATTTTTTACAATATATTTAAGAAAAATTTAGAAATTTGTTTCTGTCTGTCTATCTTTCCACAGATTTATTGAGTTCAGTGATATAGGAGTGAAAAGGTAACAGATTTACTTTCGCATTTATAATATACTGCCGTCACACTAAATTTTTCTTAAAAGCGAGAAGAGAAAGGGCCTGCAAAGTTCACAATAATGTGACGTTGTCCCCTGGAGGCGCGTGCGTGCGCATGCGCAAGTGTAAGAAGAGAATGTCGCGTGCGTACAGCACGGCACAGGAGAGAAGGACTTGTGTTTCTGGTCACGCGCGGGTCGTGTCCGGGCGAGCCCCGGCGCGCCTGCGCGCGTCGTGTCGGCGCGGCGGAGCTCTGTCGGCGCGCAGTAATAACAGCGCGCGGTTCGATTGTGGCGCACGCGCGGCGCATTGTTCGCGAGCGATCTAATTAACAGCGCAGTGTGATGTCGGCGCGTGACTAGCGGTCTCACCGCGCCGCGCCGCGCCGTCTTGCGGCAGGTCGCGAGAGAGCTAACATAACAGGATGCGATGGTCGGGTGATCGGGTCACGTGGCGACACTCCTTCCGACACCTTCGCGCACATTTCACACACGGGTATGTACTCGTAGGTATTTAGGTATTGATTGATACTTTCTCAGAAGTACTATTTCATTTTATAGTGGGACGTACCTACTGAGTAAGCACGGATGTTTTAACATGTTTGACGACAAAAGAAAATATATTTTTTAATTCTTTATTCTTTATTCATCATCCATAGATAGTGATGTTAAATTTTAATTTATTTTTTAAAATCAACAGCTCTAATTAAGAACACAATATATCATAAAATAAAAATATATACCTACCTATATATTTTTTTTGCAAATGTTAGAATAGACCAATAGGATAGGATTCACCAAGGTGTTACATAATAATTATAACCTGTGCCCGAGGCCCCGCTGACGTGTAAGACAGTAGGTATAATAGCAAATCTGATTGAAGTGCAAACATGAAGTTACCAAGGACGAGCTTCGAACTGTGTAACGTAGGTACGTGATATTATACTCTCTCAGAGAAAGTAACTGCATCACATCACATATTTATTTATTGGTGGAAACGTGTGATGTAATTTTTTGATTACTTGATTACTTGATTACAACCATAGCTAAGAACCATCCCGGTTAAACCAGCTTTTTTTATTAGGTTCAGCCACACAGAATCATTCTGTACATACTAAAATACAAATCTTAAAATAAATGTTACATGAATAGAACTATCTGTACTTAAGGCTAAACACAACATGACCCAATTAAAACTAAGTAAGTTAAAATTAAAACTGAAACTAAAACTAATAAAAGAACAAACAGTACAACTTTAAACAACACACATACAATTACAGTAAGTTACTCATATCTCTCTCGTACATAAAAATAGAAACAAAATGAAAAATGAAACAAAAGGCACTGTAGAAAACCTATGTCGGCCTGAGTATTATTTTCGAGTAACCCACATGAAAGCTGAGTTGTTCTGATTACGGCTCAGCTCGTAGAATAATGACGTGATACTATATTATAGCCTATTACAACCTTGTGAAGATTTGCATAACATTGCTAAAACCGTCAGTAAATAGGTTGAGCCCTTCATGAGTTGTAAGCGAATATAAAGGGTGTTGTAACGGCCAGTACATTAATTTCGCCAGCGCAATCCTCATATTTTTACCAGAGAAAAAAGTAAATAAAGCTTTTCTCTAAAGTGTCTAGTTTTGGAGATATTTATTTTTGAAATGTATGTTTTCGTCTAGTGTAATTTGACGCGTGTGGGCCCCGCACTGCGGGGAGAGGGTGCTGGCGCGGGAACGGTCGGGATCGAAAAACTGACGCCGCGCGTTTGGACCGAAAAATATATCTGCCTGCTAATAAAAAAAGTATAATTTAAAATACGTCGGTAGGTAGGCGCTGTTCGTACTCTCGTCACTCTGACCGAGTTGACGAGGCGAGCGTGTGCGCAGTAGCGATGTCTCTCAATAAATATTCTGCTGAACAAGTGAACCGGGCGAATCGACCAAATTCGATCGGAACGAAAGTGTATCAGCCGCCCCCGCGCCGCCGCGCCGCCCCCGACGCCTCCGACGCCTCCGAGGCCGCCGAGTTAGACGTTACGAGGTTAAAGGGGCAGATGTCAATTCAGTAGTTCCATTACAACTTCTGAGTCTCGTACATCGACCGCCTCCACCCCCGACCCCGCGCCGCCCCACACCTTCATTCAGCCGCTACACCCACCGAGCGCACCGACCAGCAAGTGTTGAACTGAGTTCACACGCACATTCACATTCACATTTCACCAACAAATAACACACAACAACGCTAACAATATTACCTACATTGACACGAATGCATATTCAGTATGGTTCGTCTCATTTTAAGCCCCGACGCAAAAGGAGGTGTGTTACGAGTATATTATATATGTAAGTTTGACGCCTCCGCCTGTCTGTTTGTGGCATCGTAGCTCCCAAACGAATGGGCCGATGTGGATGCGGTTTTTTTTGCTTCCTTGCACTCTTTTAAAATATTTATTCTGAAAATGTATCTACAGTGCCTTTTGTTTCATTTTTCATTTTGTTTCTATTTTTATGTACGAGAGAGATATGAGTAACTTACTGTAATTGTATGTGTGTTGTTTAAAGTTGTACTGTTTGTTCTTTTATTAGTTTTAGTTTCAGTTTTAATTTTAACTTACTTAGTTTTAATTGGGTCATGTTGTGTTTAGCCTTAAGTACAGATAGTTCTATTCATGTAACATTTATTTTAAGATTTGTATTTTAGTATGTACAGAATGATTCTGTGTGGCTGAACCTAATAAAAAAAAGCTGGTTTAACCGGGATGGTTCTTAGCTATGGTTGTAATCAAGTAATCAAGTAATCAAAAAATTACATCTCATGGATGGGCCGATTTCGATACGGTTTTTTTTTATTAGAAAGCTGGTTTAACCGAGATGGTTATTAGTTATGTACCTATTTTAAAATTACGTCTCTTAAAAAGTTTGAAATGAAAGTTAAATTACAAATTTTAAAAACCCCTGGCTCCTGAAAAAGCCAAACATAATTTCAGTTTAGTTACTTAAAGGCGTCGGGATACGCTAAGTAAATAACCGCGCATTTCTGAGTTTTGGTATATTTTATTTACTCTGCGAAACCATTTTTGGCTTTTTCAGGAGCCGGGAGTTTTTAAAATTTAAAATTTAATTTTTTTCCTAAAAATTCTGTATTTTCTACATTTTGATTGTAATTCAAAAGCGAGAAGTATTCAATACGATACAATATACAGATACGAGTATTCAATTTAATGAATTCATTCAGTATAAATAGACCTTGCGAGCCGCGCACATTTTATAACCATATATATGTTAATACAAAAGAAAACAAAACAATTTAACAGTAAAAACTGAGTCAACATGATTCTTAAATCGTCGGGTAAAATTGTAAATTAGGTAAGTACGTGCAGACGCGAGGCTGGCTGAGCGTGAAATGTAACCGTGTTATTTTTTATATTATTATTTTGTTTTATGAAAACTGACACACACGGTTGGCTACACAGGTTGGCTACAACACCTACAAAATGTGTCATATCGGGCTATAAGACCTTGGTGAGCTGGGTGCCATGTTTTTTTTTATTTTTTTTTTATGGAAACTGACACGGTTGGCTACATCACCTACAACGTCCGTGATGTCAGCCCATAACACCGGGTGAACTAGGTGCCATGTCAGTGCTTCCCCCTTTGATCGTGCCGCTACACTGAACTGGTCGGAAAACACAAACTATTTACATAGCCGTTTAGACCGACGTTTCATTCAGTGCGGTGGTACCAACCCGGGCGGGTTAAACCCTACCACCAAGTAAGGTGAGAAGGGAAGAGACCTACAGTTTTACGTGGAATCCGAACCAACAAGTCACCCATTCAAGTACTGACCGCGCCCGGGTCTGCGGTGTGATCACGAACAACAGTCGGCCGATCGCACCACTGAGTTACCGAGGCTGACATAATGAGTGATGATGTGATGATGGAGCCACATTCTCATGATGATACCGCATCGTTCTAATCATGAATAGACATTTAAATTATTGATAACTACTTATATTAGAAAAATCTTGTCCATAAAAAGCGAAACCTACAGTAGTCAGTATACACAGCTTGGACGATTTTTTCATCAATTATATAGATAATTAGAAATAGAGATTCAGAATGAACGGACTGCACTAACGCGCGGTGCACAGTGGGCGGGCGGCGTAGGGCGGCGCGGCGCGGGGGTCGGGCGGGCACCAGTCCCGCGGGAGACGGCGGCTCGTTCACTCAAATAGATTTTTACACTCGCCTCCGCCGCCGCGCCGCCGCGCTCCGCACCGGCTGATATGATTGCAGCCCGCGGCGCGCCCTTTGACGTGTCGCTCGATTTGCACTTCCAACGTAACGTATTGATGTTATTTGAGCCGGGGCGCGGCGCGGCGCGGCGCTCGCCGAGCTCTCGTTACAATTTTTCCGCCCGGAGTTATCACGATAGTCTCATTTGCCTAACTACGTCACGCCTCCGCTTCAGGCCGCGCCGGGCGGTGCGGTGGTGCCGCCGCAGCTGTGGGCATTAGTGGAGCGGGCGGGCCGGGGCGGGCGGGGGTGAGGCGCCGCGTGAACCACTCTCTCTCTACACAGCCTGCAGTAAATATCGATGCACTCGCATCTCAACGAAGTGGCAACTTGTCTCGCACAATACCTCGCATCGCAATCTCGCTAAATTTAAAGCCCCCACGCAAAAGGAGAGGTGTTATAAGTTGAAAACCTATGTCTGTCTGTCTATCTGTATGTGACATCGTAGCTCCCAAACGTATGGACCAATTTGGATACAGGTTTTTTCATTAGAAAGCTGGTTTAACCAGAACGGTTCTTAGCTATGTAGTCAAGTAATTAAGTAATAAAACAATTAATTACGTCTCTTAAAAAGCTAAAATAAAAGTTAAATTAAAAACCTCCGACACATAAACAGCCTTTCAAAAGTAAAAAATTCTTTCCGTTTAGTTACATAAAGACGTCGTAGGACCGCAAAGTAAATTAAAAAAAAACCGGCCAAGTGCGAGTTGAACTCGCGCACCGAGGGTTCCGTATCGCCATGTCATGACTCACGCCATCTATGGCGTGTTTAACGAAATGCTTCATATTAGTTAAAATTCATGATTAGTTAAAATGCTTCATACTGTTTTCGGTAGATGGCGCGCATACATTTTTTAGTTTCTTGTATGGGGCCCCCGTGAATTTTTTATTTACTTAGCGGTCCCCCGACGCCTTTTAAGTAACTAAACCAAAATTATATTATACTTTTAAGAGTTGTTGATGTGTTGGGGGTTTTTTGAATATGTAATTAAGAAGTCGTAGTTTACTGCGCGGGCAGTTCTGAATAATAAAACAATGTTTTTTGTGTTTGTTTAGTATTGAAGATTAGTTATTTTTTGTTAATATTTTGTACCTAATGAAAATTGTATAACATTAGGTGTACTACGTGGGTAGTTAGTATTTTCTACGCTGCGCGCCTGCGCACCGAGCTGTCGTTTGACTCCTGGCGCAATTCAAAGTCTTGCGGACGGACGATCGTGGTGGCGTCTATCGCCACCACGATCGATCCGTCCACCTACTTTTAAAAAGTAGTGTTCTTCTTTTGTCGAGTAGACGTAAAGTTGTATAAGTATACCAAAATTAACATTTACTGTAAATTATGTCATGCATACCTGTTGAAGAAGCGAATCAATAAATATATAAAAAATAAATAAATGTACGTTGTCGTTTTTACTACTTAATATAAATTTGTGCATTTTGTTGCAGACACGAGCTACTCCTATCACCCCGCCATCCACGACGACACGTTCGTGCGCCGCAAGCAGCGCCGCAACCGCACCACGTTCACGCTGCAGCAGGTATGTACCGCAACACCGGGCCCGCCATCCACGACGACACGTTCGTGCGCCGCAAGCAGCGCCGCAACCGCATCACGTTCACGCTGCAGTAGGTATGTACCGCAACACGGGCCCGTCATCCACGACGACACGTTCGTGCGCCGCAAGCAGCGCCGCAACCGCATCACGTTCACGCTGCAGCAGGTATGTACCGCAACACGGGCCCGTCATCCACGACGACACGTTCGTGCGCCGCAAGCAGCGCCGCAACCGCACTACGTTCACGCTGCAGCAGGTATGTACCGCAACACCGGGCCCGTCATCCACGACGACACGTTCGTGCGCCGCAAGCAGCGCCGCAACCGCACCACGTTCACGCTGCAGCAGGTATGTACCGCAACACGGGCCCGTCATCCACGACGACACGTTCGTGCGCCGCAAGCAGCGCCGCAACCGCACCACGTTCACGCTGCAGCAGGTATGTACCGCAACACGGGCGCGTCATCCACGACAACACGTTCGTGCGCCACAAGCAGCGCCGCAACCGTACCATCTTCACGCTGCAGCAGGTAGGTATGTACCGCATTTAGTCAGAAAAAAAACATTGCCAAAATTTCAGCTGTCTCTCTTTTTCAGTCGATAGACAGAGGTGATGGGGGGAGATGGGCTTTCACATTTGTATATAATAGGAATGAATGCATAGGATGCTCGGTAAAACAATTAGGTGTTCGGCTAAATTTGTCGTCCTAACACATGTTTTGCAATCGGTCAACCCTGGCCGTAACTTATCGTTCACTTGCCTTGGATTCTAGATGTTGTGCCTGTTATTATCAATTGTATCAAGATTTCAGTGAAATGTCTGTTGTGCGAGAGTGACGATGAAGTCGTTCTGTCCATGTTCCGTGCTTCGTGCTGCGTGCCGCGTGCCGCCGCGCAGCTGGAGGAGCTGGAGACAGCGTTCGCGCAGACGCACTACCCCGACGTGTTCACACGCGAGGATCTCGCCCTCAAGATCAACCTCACCGAGGCACGCGTACAGGTCTGTATAACCACTATCATTTAATTTATTCAACTTTCCGAACGCATAAAATCTCGATTATGTCGAAAAATAACGAGTACTTGGAAACAATTCTACGCAAAGTTTATCAAATTAGCAATCATGTTGTGGAAAGAAAATCCGTTCGAACTGTATAAGTTCATAGATATATAATGTATTACTATGTACCTATGTATGTAGCATACTACAACTCGGGGGCGCGGGGTCGACAGGTTGTCAAATCGATATTTTATTGTACCAAATATCTAGTTATGGATGTTATGGAAGACACGGGACGCGCGGCGCACCGCGCGGCGCACCGCGCGGCGCACAGCGCGGGGAAGTGCGGATCCGCTCATCTCCTCTCACTATTAGCATAATAAATAAGATTTTGGGGTGTCTCGGCGGGGGCGGGCCGCCGCGTGCGGGGGTGGGGGCCGCGTGCGGGCGGGCGGGCGCACGAGGTGTTTTACGACGCGTCACGTCTCACCGCAGCTCGGCCGTCAGCTCTGCGTCGCGACGTGCTTTATGCGGCGGCGTCGCGCGACCGACGTTCGCCGTTTTATGATTATTTACATTTCATTTTGATTAGATATTGAAATATGATAGCCCACTCGACCCCACACCTGAACGTACACGTACCCTCCGGCCTCCGCCCCGCGCCCCGCATGCAGCCCTTGTGTATATCTTATACCTTCCTATACGTAGCCTAGAGTACGTACCTACGCCTGTGTACTCGCGCATATAGCGCGGTTTTCTCAACCGTTCACTTCGAAAGAATGCGGCGCGCACCCTCCGCTCTCCGCCTCCACCGTGAGGATCAACGCGGTTTTTAGTTTTGAATGTAGTATTGTATTCCATGAAAAATCCAAAACATTGGTGTAATTATTTTTGTCGTACGACCAAAAATGAGCTAAGTAGCAATCAAATGAATACGCCGGTCGTCGACTAGCGCGGCGCGAAGTGCGTGACGTCACTGAGACCCACGCCGCGCCGCCCGCTCCCTGTTGGAAGCGATAAGGCGCGCAGTGTTTATGTTTGGTTAATTTGTGTTTAAAACAAATTAAGTGTCCGATTTGTGCCTGGTTTCACTTTTTAACAATGTATAAATATTGTATTGTGCCGAAATATACAAATACGTCTATCAAAACGCCAGAGAAACTATTTTTAAATGGTTTTATTTAGCTTGACCCCTTGTTGTTTGTTTCACATCTTGCAACAACTTTTTCAACTACTTTTTCTGAACCGATTCTTATGAAACTTTGCACACACATTGAGTTCCCGCGACAATACAATGTTATGATAATTTCAACTTGGTAACGAGGGTCTGATGATGGAGACAGGAGGCGGGACAGTGGAACTCTTCAACCGTTACTAGTAACCCCCTCGAGTTTGGGTTCATTTGGTTGGTTCGGACGAGTGCTTCATACTTCCACCAATACACTTGGTGACGAGGGTCTGATGATGGAGACAGGAGATGGACAGTGGAACTCTTCTACCGTTATTAATAACCCCCTCGAGTTTGGGCTCATTTGGTTGGTTTGGACTAGTGTCCCATACTTATATTTATACACTTGGTGACGAGGGTCTGATGATGGAATCAGGAGGTGGGTAGTGGAACTCTTCAACCGTTACTAGTAAACCCCTCGAGTTTAGGCTCATTTGGTTGGTTTGGACAAGTGCTCTATACTTCCACCAATACACTTGGTGACCAAGGTCTGATGATGGAGTCAGGACTTGGACAGTGGGACTCTTCAACCGTTTCTAGTAACCCCTCGAGTTTGGGCTAATTTGTTGGGTTTGGACGAGTGTCCCATACTTCCACCAATACCCTTGGTGACGAGGGTCTGATGATGGAGATTGGAGGTGGACAGTGGAACTCTTCAACCGTTACTAGTAACCCCCTCGAGTTTGGGTTCATTTGGTTGGGTTTGACGAGTGTCCCATACTTCTACTAATACACTTGGGGACGAAGGTCTGATGATGGAATCAGGAGGTGGGTAGTGGAACTCTTCAACCGTTACTAGTAACTCCTCGAGTTTGGACTCATTTGGTTGGTTTGGACGAGTGTCCCATACTTCTACCACTACACTTGGTGAGGTTGGCTGGCTAGCGCGAGCGCGCGGGTCTGGGTTATAGTGACGTCACGCATAGCCGCGGCGCACTGAGTTTTAGCGGCAGAAACGGCTTAAGTTTATTGATAATATCTCCGTAACTAATGGTCCGATTTGGATAATTCAAAAAGATATGCCATTGTTATGCCATAAAGAACAACGTGGATATAACTTCTATTGAATTTGCTGTTACTTTACTGATCCTCATTGCGGTGGGGGCGGAGAGCGGAGGGTGCGCGCCGCATTCTTTCGAAGTGAACGGTTGAGAAAACCGCGCTATACTCACACCCGCGCCCGCGCGCGCACTCTACTAAGTAGGTACAAGGTGGGCCAAAAGTAATCACCCTATTGGACGACGCTATAACGTTTCAAAATGGCGGCAAATGTAAATTCTGTTTTGACATTTGTGAAGTAAACAGATGCAGAATACACGTCAATAAGCCATGGAACGCTATTCTCCTCAAGAACGCGGAATAAATTGAATCCATTTTTTTGCGCAATAATTCGTCTGTGGTTTGACGCAGCGTGAATTTCGTCGAAGATTTCCGACTTCGGCCAGATCACCCGATTTGGCCGCTCCAAACTATTTCTTGTGGGGTTACTTAAAGTCCCGGGTTTATGTAAACAATCCCCGGACTCTTGAAGCACTTAAAGAACCTAGCGCCAGACGTTCTGACACAAGTGATGAAAAATGCCATAAAACGAGCCCATATGGTCATTAATTCTGACGGCGGACACTTTACCGATATCATTTTCTCGATTTAATGAAAAATATTCTAATTCATTAAATAAACATAATCCATAAGGAGAACCAATGTTTTCCTTTTTTAAAAAAAATTACAGGCAAAGAACATCAGGTGATTACTTTTGGCCCACCTATGAATCTTTTTCGTATGAAAGTCTAGTACAGATGGAAATAATAATAACATGTGATACAAGTTAGCTCTTATAATGCAGATGCTCGGCTTGTTACCGCACTGTGTGGTGGTAGGTAGCTATAAACAAATTATAAAAACGTGAAATAAGTAGATTCAGTTCCAGTAATGATCGCGTACCTACACGGGCGGGTCCACCCACCCGGCTAGCATTGTACGTACAGCCTCCGCGCCGCCGCAAGCTCGTTGTTGATGCAGCTCGCGCGCTGCTATCACAATCGCGCCGCGCCTCCTCCGCCCGCTTTCCCTTGATTTACTTAGATTACTTCAGCGGCGCGCGGCGCGGTGGAGGCGTGCGGTCGGTCGCGCGAAGAAACGAGTTAGGCCCCTGTACACGGTTCGATCACTGTCGATGCCCTCACGATCTGCAAACATGTTAGCTAATCACGTTTTAGCAATGAAGGAAGTATTCGATTCCATGTTAGTATAGTAGGTATGTGCAGCGTGAAAGAGACGGGCCGCGCCTCCGCCTCCGCCGTGTGTGTCGTGTGTTGCGTATTCGGACGGCTTATAGGCTGGTTAATATGTGTGCGGATGTCTCGCTCGGTAGCGGGCGGGCTGGAGCCGTGTGCGCGGGCCGGACGGGCACGTGTCCGGCGGAACGTAATTGAATATCTCTCGCTTCGGACTCGATATAAAAAGGCCGCCACTCTCCGCGGACGGACGCTCGGGGGCGGCGGGGCGGGGCGGGAGGATCGCGAGCCGGCTGTCAGACATATTGGATTACGAGTTGTACGAATGGACAGCTCTGCATCAGGTCGGTCGGTGCACACTCGACTAGACTAGCTAAGAGCACAGCGAGCGAGCGCGCGCGGGATACACCAACAGACAGACCGACAGCACGCGGCGCGCGGCGGCGCACAGTAGTGAGTCGGATCGGCTTATCATGCGAGAGGTCCGAGGTTCGAATTTGGTCGGCGTGTACAAATGAGTTTTTTCTGACGAAAACATTTACGTGCACACCTACACCTGCTGCTTCACCGTTCGGAACCGGTATAAAACTGTAGGTCCCTTCCCTTGCCCCTTACTAGGTGGAAGGCTCAAATTGTAGCCGACTGGGTTGGCATCACCTTACTGGATGTTAGATGCCCGTATAACAGCCCCGGTTGTGTTCTCCTCTAGTCCAGTACCTATAGCCAACAGTCCAGGGAAGTCTCCGGTATGGCGCCTACCTTCTCGGAGGTCATATTGGATGGTCGAAACATGTGCTTTGGCCCTTCCAACTCAGCCACCCATACCGGATTACATTAAACAAAAGTTAAGTAATGCTCTGTGTAATTTCTTTTTAGAATGTTGGTACATAGGTAATTGTCTGTGAACGAATTAATTTTGCCAATAATATGGGCATATCCTCGGGCATATTTCTGCTGATATGGCACCTACTAAGCGTGGTTGCGCGAGGAGAGGCGAATTTGGCTCTGCCGACTTCACCATTGGTCCCTCGGCACAGCTACCCTTGTTGGCAGAAAAAAAGTTATCAGCAGAGATGTCTCAGTTGTCTGCCGCGCCCCGCTCCGCACCACCACACTACCCTCTCCGCACTGTGGGTCCATAATTTTTTGGCTAATGCATATTGTTTATTGTTTATTGTATAATTTCATCCATAGGTAGGTAACCTACGCTTGGACATGTCGAAAATGCCGCCATATGTAGGTATATTGTTATTTTTTGAGTTGTAATTCAAAACAACATAACATACTATATAACATACCATATAACATACTGTACTATCTCCGTCAGTGTGAAGTCAAAAGCTAAAAAATCCTTTAATTCTGAATGGACAAGTATGTATGTATATATTTAGGTATTATTATTATTCGTTACTCAGCACTTTTGCTAAAATATTCGAAAAGCTTATATGCCCAGCTTTAAACGTTCAATTTAAACAACTTCTAACTCCTAAACAGCACGGTTTTCTTTCCCAATTATCAACAACTACAAACTTACTTTGCTATGCTACTACTCTATTCCAGGCGGTTGATAGTGGCCAGCAGGTAGACGTTATTTATACAGACTTCAGCAAAGCATTCGATAAGGTAAATCATCATATATTAATCAACAAATTAAATACTTTTGGAATCCACGGTTCATTATTATTATGGTTTCGATCATACCTTGATGGTCGTGTACAAAGAGTTGTGTTCGACGGCTATGAGTCCCGTTGGTTCGATGTGCCATCTGGAGTTCCACAAGGCTCTCATCTGGGCCCTATTCTGTACCTTGTCTACATAAATGATCTGTGTGATGTCGTTATGGATTCCAACATTTTACTTTTTGCGGATGACTGTAAGTTTTCCAAGGTAGTAAAATCCACAAATGATTCCCTGCTACTTCAAAACGATATAGACCGTGTTTCGAAATGGTGTCTTGACAATAAAATGTTTTTAAATTGTAAGAAGTGCTTACAAATATCATTTACCCGTAAACGGCTACCTTTACCCACACAGTACTCCATCGACGGTACTATACTCCAAAGGGTGAATACCGTTCGCGATCTTGGCGTAATTTTTGATTCCAAACTTACTTTCACGGCACACCTCGATTCCATCACTAAACGTTCCCTAAAAATGTTAGGTTTTATTAAACGTAGTTGCAAACATTTCAAAAGCAGTAAACCTAAAATCATCCTATACAATTCTCTTGTCCGTAGTGTATTAGAGTATGCTAGTCCTGTTTGGAGTCCTCACTATCAAGTCCATGTGCAACGTATCGAGCGGGTTCAGAAACGTTTTCTGTATTACCTATCGTTTACAGACAATCGTGCTCGGTCGCTGCCTCATTATAGTGATAGACTAGTCTTCTACAAGGTTCGCTCGCTTGAACTTAGGAGACTTACATCCGACACAACTATTTTATTCAAAATTCTAAATAATTTAATAAACTGTCCATTTCTACTAGAAAATATTTGTTTTAAAGTTCCAAGGGCTAGCGCTAGACTGTCCAATTTCATTCCTCTTATAGTTAAAAAACATAAAACGAACCTAGGAAAATTTTCGCCCCTCTCTCGTATTTGCCGCAACTACAATGTTATTTACCGTGCCCATTCTCTTGACCTCACATCATTTGCTTCGCTACATTCTTTCAAAAATTATCTCCGAAAATGTATCTAAAGTGCTTTTTGTTTTCTTTTCATTTTAATTTTTTTTTTTTTATGAACATAAGAGTAACTTAGTTGCTCGTATGTTAGTTACTGTAATTGTGTATATATGTTGTTTAAAATTTGATTTTTTGTTCTTTTATTAGTTTTAGCTTATGTTTTTAATTTTAGCTTACTTAGTATCTTAATTTGTGCATGTTGTGTTTAGCCTTAAGTACAGATAGTTCTATCCATGTAATATATATTTTTAAGATTTGTATGTACAGAATGATTCTGTGTGGTTAAACCTAATAAAAAAAAAAAAAAAAAAATTATGTATTATATAAATTGTAATTCATATGTATTTAATTTAATCTATAAATAGTAATTTATACGTTTAATTAACTAGTATGTACTTATATGTAGTGTATATTATAGTATATTATAGTTATTTTCCTTATATTATATTTTACATTCCCACACTCAAGTCTTTTGCTACTACCTACTTATATCTCGCAACATACGACTCTCAAACATCCAAAGGTTGACTGGGAGAAATCCCTGTAAGGGATAAGTCCGCCTTTGCCCCTCATGTAAATTTCTTATTGTGTGTTTATGTTAAATGTTTTTTGGAGCAATAAAGTATTTCTATCTATCTATCTATCTACTATATGTACAAACAACGTTCGATTATAACTAGGTAACCTATAATACCGAATATACTAAATCTACCTATGAGATTAAGATTAAATTATTGTTCACGTAGGTATATTCAATGTAGTACACTTTTTCTCACAAATAAAATACACATACGGTAAAACCCGGTTAATACGATTCTCAAGGGGATGGGCGCAAAAATCGTCTTAAGCGAAGAGTTAACGTTAAAGAAGAGTTAAAATACAAAGTACACACTTTAAAATCAGTTTATTGTATTTCTGACAGAAAGCAATTTTTGTAATCGTCAATACGAACGATTTGTCTGGCATCAGTTTGAAGAACATCTCAAACTCGTCAGCATTGAATATGTCTGGAAGAGCGTAATCTTTAATCAGAGTTGGAAACCATTGCGAGATTTAAATCGGTCGATCCAACCGGTCGAGCCTGAGAAGTCAGTGATCGGCAAGGTTTGTGTAAATTGTATGAGCTTTTTCTGTCAGCATAGGACCACTTACTAGGCGCGCGGCGCTAGGAGTGATTAAGGTAGAGTATGGGACCGGCACAAAAGATCGTATTTTGCTGGAAATACGTATTTCCATTTGTACCGTGTGGGGCCGGTACCTTAAAAGAATAACCCCACTGCATCTCTCCCCGTGTGTGTCGTAAAAGGCGACTAAGGGATATGACTCCCTTCTTATATCACTAGGTGGTAGGGTTTAGCCCGCCCGGGTTGGTACCACCGCACTGAATGAAAGGTCGGTCGAAACGGCTATGTAAATAGTTCGTGTTTTCCGTCCAGTTCAGTGTAGCCGGCACGAACGAAGGGAAGCATTGACGTGGCACCAAGTTCACCCTGTGTTATGGGCTGACATCACGGATGTTGTAGGTGATGTTAGCCAACCGTGTCAGTTTCCATAAAAAAAAAAAAAAATTAAAAAATCGTATTAACTGGGATCGTATTAAGCGGGTTTTACCGTATTATTTTATTTCATATATACTTTTAATAATTGAGTCATTCATATGTTTAAAATAAAATAATAACCTAGTTAACTAAGTAAGTACAGTAAGTAGGGTACTTACTCGTATGCTACAGTCTATGCAGTATATATCTACGATCACCTGACAGTGTACGTATGTATAGACGCCATGTTTTGAGTTATTAGTGCCGGGAGTGAGACGCGGACGTGCGGGGGTGCGGCGGGGTTGCGGGGGCGGCGGTATGCGAATGTCAGTGGGCTTATTAAGCTCGCTAATACTTTAAAAGGTTCGGCATTTTATCACACACGCGACGGAGGAGGCGAGAGCGGCGCCGCCGGTGCGCCGCCGGTGCTGGTGGGGGTGGTGGGGGGTGGTGGTGGGACGCGACAGGCGGGGCACGACTCGCTACTTAAGTCTAAATAACATTTATGAAAATAAGCCGCAAAATAAATATGGTCGCGTCGGTCGTGACTTCAAATTCCTCATCAGCGAAACAAATGCCACAAGTATGACGAACTCAAAATGTCTTATTATTTTATTTATTCCGGAATAAATAAAAAGAAAACAGTTTCATTGATTATGAATAGCCCGTGATTGTGATTTACAGCAGTCACGTGGTGAACTAGTTCCTCGCACGCGTCTCCTCTTGCTCGCTGGTAATTGTATTTGATTTGAGTATGTACGTTGTTGAGATCGTTGTCTTATTTACGATAGATGTTGACCAACACAACGACAGCTGGGTTGCGCTGCCTTCGGAAAGTTAAAATTCGTCCTGAGGTCTGACCTTCCGCAAGACCCGTAGCTGTAAATTACCTGTGCTGTGCGTCCTCCCGGTCATGACGTACGGGTGTGAAACGTGAACTCTGACGGTCGCTGGTAAAAGTTGCCCAGCGAGCAATGGAGCGAGCCATGATGGGAATATCGCTACGTGATATGGTGCGTAACGAGGCAATCCGCCGACGCACCAACGTAGTCGATATTGGATACCGGGTGGCTAAGCTCAAGTGGCAGTGGACTGGACACGTAAGCCGAAGAGACGACAACCGTTGGAGTAACCGTGTCTTACACTAGCGGCCGTGGACAGGAAAACGGAGTGTGGGAAGAGCACCCGCCAGGTGGGACGACGACATCAAGTACGTCGGCGGAAAGCAGTGGTTCCGTACCGCTGATGGCCGGGAGGACGGGAGGAAAATTGAAGATGCGTATGTCCAGCAGTGGATTTGTTGGCATACACGATGACTGACTGACGACTGTTGACGAACAACGCAGGTTTAGTCGAGATAGTATAGGCAGGTATTTTGGCAAATGTAATTTGGGCGTAACATCAGGCGACGCGCGGCGGGCGCGTCTGTGCTCTTACTATAGGTGTGCGACGACACCGAAGTCAGATTGTCGACATTGGCATTCGTACTTACTCCTATATTCAGTCATGTCAAATGTTTGTAAAGCTCTAACAAATAAAACATTTATTCAGAAAGATTTATAAATGTTCATATTCAAAAGATAATAATGATGGCATCTATAACTGCTTAGTCGCCAAACACATCTACGACGTGAGATAGTACATACTTAATCATAATTGCTTCTGAAACTGTAAGCAGTTGAAAGACAACCTAATGTGTAAAGCATTAGGTATACTTACAGAAGCATAGAGCGTATCTGTGTACGTGCTGTGTGCATGAGATGTTAGTACTTGGTGATGTAAGTAAGCTGTAGTACATAACTACAATACCTAACGCGCACACATCTGGATCTCAGCGCAACGAATGAGTCGCGAAAATTAAACTGGTTGGCTGAAAACTGCGAAGGAATTGAATGAATCTCGGGACCGCAATTCTGCGAGTTTATCCATTTTGCCACACATTTTGCAAATGTTTTCAGAAGCGTTAAGTACCCGAGCGAGCGAGCGCTTAATGAATGTGTTTACCGCGCGGGGGCGGTGCGGGAGCGGAGCGGCAAAGTTGACGCGGCGGAAGTTGTGTCGAGTGTAGAGATAATAAGGGCACTTAATTGAACATTAACGTTGAAATTTTCTCCGAGTTTTCCGCCCGGCGCGTCCTTCGCGCCTCTCCCGCCTCCGCCGCGCGACACACCGCACGCCGCGCGACGCAGTCACCGCCTTCCAACGACTCAAAAGTCTATGGATTTTATCCAAAGCTTGTGCTCTGGTCTCTGAATTAGCCACTCATACCGGATTGCATAACATTTTTGCGGATCACGCACACAACTCAATAGTGGAGTCGCGACAGCAAGCGGTAGTATGCACATAGGCCTGCTGGCAGATGGATCGCGCGCTACTTTGAGTATAGCGACCCACACTGTGTCTCGGCTTGAGGCGCGTGCCGCGTCTTGTCTGCTCGTTTTGTTTAATTAAAAATTTCGCGAGCTGAAACTTGTCGATTTTCCTTTTGCGAAAAGTGACGTGAGAAGTTGTGGCGTGTTGGGCGGCGCGCGACGTCAACTCGGCACATTAGCGAACAATTATTGACTTACGGGATCGCGGGTGCGGGCGGGTGCGTGGGTGGGACGCACGCCGCCTGAGTCGCGACACGTGGACGCAGATACACCCACCCACCCTTACATCACACCTACTCATACTCCGCTCGAGTGTACCTATGTACGAGTATGTAGAGTTCCTCACAGCCAAGGTGTTGTTGTGCCCACTCACTCGCGTCTCTGATAGTGCTTCGTTTTAACACATAATGGGATAAATACAACAGGCCTCTAACTCGCTAATAAAAAGTAAAAATACCAGCGGAAGTAAAACAATAAACAGCCTTGTGGGGCGTGAGGCTGGACGATGTTGTTTATCGATGATTTAATCGAATAAGTCACTTTTTTTAATTTTTTTTTATGGAAACTGACACGGTTAGCTACATTATCTACAACGTCCGTGATGTCAGCCCATAACACCGGGTGAACTAGGTGCCATGTCAGTGCTTCCCCCTTGGATCGTGCCGGCTACACTGAACTGGTCGGAAAACACAAACTATTTACATTTTTTTTTTATGTAATCCGGTATGGGTGGCTGAGTCGGAGGGGCCAAAGCACATGCTCTAACCAGCCAATATCACCTCCGAGAAGGTAGGTGCCATACCGGAGAATTCCGTGGATTGCTGGCTATACTGGACTAGAGGAGAACACAACCGAGGTTGCTTGCGGCCATCTTACATTCAGTACGGTGGTACCAACCCAGTCGTCTACAATTTGAGCCTACCACCTAGTAAGGGGCAAGGGAAGGGACCTACAGTTTTACACCGGTTCCGAATGGTGAAGCAGCGGGTGTAGGTATGCACGTAAATTTTTTCGTCAGAAAAAAACTCATTGGTACACGCCGACCGGATTCGAACCTCGGACCTCCCGCATGAGAAGCCGATGCCCAAACCACTCGGCCACACGCCGCTTGGACATAACCGTTTGGACCGACGTTTCATTCAGTGCGGTGGTACCAACCCGGGCGGGTTAAACCCTACCACCAAGTAAGATTAGGAGGGAAGGGACCTACAGTTTTACGAGGAATCCGAACCTCGGTCAGCCTCCAACGGTCAGCGGTCACCCATCCAAGTACTGACCGCACCCAGCGTTGCTTAACATTCAATAGCGACAGTTGACTGTCTGCACCACTGAGCTATCGAGGCTGACACTAATGTTGAATTTGATTCTTGACTAAACTAGAGTTTTACACGCTCACTGCGATGCTAAATTCTTCTTACAATCGTGTAATGGGAGGCCTTTAAACCTTCAACGTAACATTTTAGCCATGCGATTAGGGGCCTATCGACCTTTCGCGGGACCAGATACTTCAAATGCATTTATTTCGGCGAACATAAAATAAAATAAAATCAGACTAGGATCATACTATTACAAAAGGATCATTCTGTCTTATTTTGCGTTCGCCCGAAGTTCTGAATATAGAAAATCGCTAAAATCAAGAAAATGTTTAGGAGGCACATAGTCCTCTTACAGCACTGAATAATATGTACAGTTTATGTTAAATATAGTGATGTGCTTAAATAAAGAGGCAAAGTTATCGATAGAACAAAAACATTTTTATTTCAACGAGTATTAAAATATATGACTGTCATACTACTGAACTAGTACTAGGGCTTACGTATATTTCAGAGTTTCCTTCTTCTTCATGTGGGAGGACGTATTGAAAAAATATCCTGTAGTATTTTTATTTTACTTAGGCTACTAGAAGACGGCTGACTTTTAGAATTCGCAGACACTCTTTTGGTCGTCGTCACGTCGATATTTTGAAATTCAGAAACTACTAAAATAAATTCACGCAACCGAACTCGTCACTTCACTCATTCATTAGATAAACTGCAATTTACCTGCTTTACTTATAGACGTACGCACATCACTGGTTCACAGGTCAAGTATCATATATACTAACAGGTGCGGGAGGGGGCGGATAAGGCCACACCCACTATTTGAGGCGTATAGACCCCGCAACCGCACAGAATGATTTTTTCTCTCTTGCAGTGCGGTGATAGGTCTATAGACCTCTCGCACATTTTTAGGTATCCACAAGTGCTACGTGAAAATAGAAACCCAATCATATAGTTATCTCTTTTATACGTATAAAAATCTAGTAGTTACGAGTTCCGCACCAGAGCGGGACGAATGCATTTCTTCCCGCACAGCGCGCGAGTACACACAGGTGGTCTTTAGACCTCTTACCGCAGTGAGCGTGTTAAACACGAGAGCAGCTAATAGATAATATTTTTTAATCTAAGGTATTATATTATAAAAGCTTTTGCCCGCGGCTTCGCTCGCTTAAATTCGTATTTAAAAGTAAGAAAGAAAATAAGCCCGCTACCGTACCTAATTTCGGCGCGCGGAACATTTCGGTTTGTATGAGAGCCACATCTTAGCGTAACCGGAACTGAATTTTATTTGGGCTATCCTGTGTCACGTATAGTTAAATGTGCTTGTACTAAGTTTCATCGAATTCGGATAATCGGTTTAAGACTTATGGAGGAACATACATACAGAAAATATTTCTAAAAATCGTCAATTTAGTTTTAGTATCATAGTCTACAAACGCATTACTTCATAAAACAAAGCAACTTACTCCATGACCATCCCTTACAGATTTATTATTAGTAGGTATATTGGTATATTCATATACATACAGCACAGAGCGACTTCCGTTGAGCGCTTCCGCCGCCAGTAGTCGCGCTCTCCTCTGTACAGCGACGGTGCCGGGAAAAGCTGTCGATAACAGAATATGAGCACTTAGCGCGGGATTACTGCGTGAGTTATTGCGTTAGGTGCGTCCCGCGAGACCGCCGCCGCCCCCGCCCCGCCCCCGCCCCCGCCCCCGCCCGCACGCACGCACGCAACATCACCTAAACACTCCGCGTTATTAGATCGTAGCAGAATCATCTGTCTCTTGACACCGGCGGCGGCGACGGCGGCGGCGCAGCGGCGGCGCGGCGCGGGGGAGGGGGCGACCCATTTCAACGTTAGACATTTACCCGCCGCGAAAGAATTGACCGTCCCAGCTAAGCGATAACGAATTGTTAATATTATTTATAAATATCGACGGGTAGCAACGCACCTTTTCTTATACCCTTACAGCACGCAGGCTCAAATTGTAGATGACTGCGTTGGTACCACCGCACTAGACGAAAGGTGCAGCAATCCAAAGGAAAGCAACGGTTTTGGCACCTTCTCGCTCAGGTGAGATATTGACTGATCGGAGCGTGTGCTAAGGCGGCGGTGCGGCGGTGCGGTGGCCCTGTGACTCTATCTTCATACCAAATAATAAAACACATATATTACGTTATTGAAATTTTTAATTAACGGATTATCATTGTTTTTAATTTAATGTAGTTTAAAAAAAATTTCATTCACTGTTTCTTATTTTCTTATTTATTAATTTTAACTTTTAACTTTTGACTTGATACTTAGACTTTTAATTTTGTAATTAATTTCAATTTTATTTTATTTAATTTTAAATTTATTTAATCTTTTAATTTTGTAATTTTCTGTCGTTTTTATTTACCGTGTAATAACAAAATGTAAACCGGAGGAATTCTATTCTTGGCTATTAAGTTTTTATATTGTTGATTTTTAAATTTGTTATTAATATAAGCTGTGGAATTCTCTAATATATAAATAAATAAATAAATAAATTACATTGAAATCAAAACAAAATAATATAGTAGTAGTATATAATAAAAGTAATGTTACCAAAAAAAAAAAAAAAAAAAAAATATAGTAGTCATATTGAGGTTAGCGCACTAGTGGCAGCTGCGAAATATTTAATTATGAACAAAAAAATCGCTGCTGGGAGGGGGCGGGGGGAGGTGCAGGGGCGCGTCACGTGACTTTTTATGCGCTCTCCAATTATTATGTTATTTTTATTTGAAAGTAATTGGATTTCGCTCGCGGTGTCTCGCGGCGTCACGTCGCCGCTCTTGATGTGACGCTGACTTAGAGCCTCCCCCGCCTCCGCCGCCGCCGACACGAGCCTCCCCCGTACGTTTGTGCCCGTTGTTTTCGTTTTGAAGTAGGTACCTGTACTGTAAGGATGAAATTGTATTGGGACGATTCCGTAAGCAATCGTTGTAACTTCCTTCATTTCATTTAGGAGACAGTACACACGTTACGTAACGTAGAAATGTAACGTAACGCAACGTAGTAAAAATAAAAAGTAAAGGAATTCATAAAATACTGTCATTTGAATGGCTACATTATTACATGTAGCTAATGTTATGAATGAGTTGAGCGGTAACAGTATTTGAGCTGGTTAGCTACACAGTGTTGCTGCGCGCGCGCGTCCACTTCACGTTTATTCGCAATACAATAGTACTTAAGTAGTACCGAATAAGTAGGTACTTGCTGTTTAGTTTCACGTTGTTTATTGTTGTTGAATAATGTCGACAGGGGTGCGACGGGACCAGTGGTAGTGGTACTTACTGAGAGATCGAACGAATGAGGTGTGTGTTGACAGTAGTGAGTGAGTGGGCGAGTTAGTGAGTGAGTGAGTGAGTGCGTGAGTGGGTGAGTGGGTAAGTGAGTGAGTGGGTGGGTGGGTGAGTGAGTGAGTGAGTTAGAGAGTGAGTGAGTGAGTGAGTGAGCGAGTGCTATGCGGTGTCGGCAGTCGATACTCCTTTACCTTGTTCAATGTAGCTTGCCTAGTATGACTCGTTCAAATTATTCCGTGTCGAAATAAAATTAACTTCACATAGCGAGAAATATGTTCGAAATGAATTACTTACTCGTCCGTTAATTATTATTTGTTGGTTCGGCAGGAATTGAAGCGATCCGTATTGTAGAACAATCTCGCCCAACAATCTCAACAGTACGCGAGCAGGCGACTCTCCGCTTGGATAAAATGTCTCCTAACCTTCCCGTCCCAGCTGTATCCAACATAATATTTTTGAGCGTTGACGAATTTAATCAGTCGAAACAAAAAAGACGAAGATAAATTTTAAGAAAAAAACATTTTCAATGTTAAAATTCGTTCCCGTTACTTGCACATCCACGCATGCATGTTCATGCATCTTCATGTATTCAACAACTTTCGTTCACAAATAAATTGCTGAAAATGTATAATGTTCTCCATCAATATATGCATCTATTACATCAACAATTGAAGACAAGGCTGTATGGTCTATGATCTGTGCCTGTGTGGGAAACATCACAAAAATGTAAAAAAATATATGCATTTACTTTTAACTACTGGAATAACCAAGGCCCTGTCCATACAGACCTACAGACCTACAGACCTACAGACCTACAGACCTACAGACCTATAGACCTACAGACCTACGACCTACTACAAGTGAGCAAACACTGGAACACGAGTGTTTGCTTGCACTGCCTGATTGATGTTAAATAAAAGTTTAGGGTAAAATAAAATTAGCTGTTAGAGAGAGGAATTAGAGATTTATCTGTTTTTAGCACTTTCTACACGTTCTGACAGCTTACACAATTCAAGCTGTATTTTGTTTGGGAAAGTTTGATTAAAATTTATTCTAGCGATTTGTGCTCGTATCTAATTTAAAGACATTAGTCCACCTCCAAGCCGGACTGGCACCTCCTCGGGGGTGAAATTGGCTGCTCCTGAGGCGTGGGCACAGCCACCCAGTTCGGAAGCAAAAAAAAAGAGGGTTAAAAGGACTTCAAATGTTTAGTACTAGACGGTTGGATGTGGGATGTATGTGCGTATGCGGAGACTCTCCGCATACTCCGCCGGAGAGCTCATTTAAAATGGAAGCCTGTGCGGCAAATTTTATATTTTATTACGGTAAGATTTATGTCTAAATAATTTCTAAATGTATTAATAAAAAGTTTGAAATTTTAAATAAAACTAAATTTTACAGTTCCAGAACCTTTCTGTCCCGTCCGCCTCAACATATATCCCATCTTCACCTCTAATAAAATAAATACATATTCCCTCAAAACTGTATTTGTATCATCCACTACACCCGAAACACCTCCGTGCACTATGAGCTCGGTGCTTCCCTCTGCTCGTGCCGGCTAAACTGAATATTTTCCCGTTCGCTGCGTGCGAATAACTCAAATAAATTGACTGTCAAAGCCAAACGCATATAATAATGTCAATAATCAATACTAATAATAAGGGGTGTCATTAGGTTAATTTGTTTTATGAGATACTGAGTTTGTTGATTCTATGTATGATACTAAAACTAAATTGACATTTTTTAGAAATCTTTTCAGTATGTTTCCTCCATAACTCTTAAACCGATCATCTGAATTCGATAAAACTTCGTACAGGCACATTTACCTATACGAGACCCAGGATAGGTTAAATAAAATTCACTTCTAATTATGCTAAGCTGTGGTTTTCACACAAACCGATTGTTCCGCCTTTTTAAATACGAATTTTACGCGGGCGAAGCCGCGGGCAAAAACTAGTAATACAAATAAATGTATACCTATATTATGAAGACAGGGCGGCGTACTAACCTATAACGATAAAACAGAAAGTAAATAACGCATTGGTCTACAAGTGCATACATGATGTCGTGTATGTAGGTAGACTGAGTGGACAGGAGGGGTGTGAGTGTACGTGAGTACATGCGGCGTCGTCTCACTCACCGCGTACCCGATGTGTAAACACGACCATAATTATCCTATCCTATTACGCGAGACACAACTTTATAATATCCGATATTCATTGCTAAATCAGCGCGAGGGTAAAACAATGTACACAGCGCGCCCGGCCCGGCCCGCTTACACAAGCGAGCTTACACAAGCACTCGAGAGCCGAGAACAATTTGCTAACAATACACAGTAATTAGTGTTAAACACTGGGCGGCGCGGCGCGCGCACTCGCGAGCACTCGCGACCACTCCGCCGGGGGCGCCGCGAGGGGTGCGAGGGTGCGGGTCGTGTAAACAAAGCTTTGCATTGTTCTCTCGGAAGGAGCGGGGGCGGAGCGGGGCGGGGAACACCCGATAAACCTAAATGAAGACATTAGCCGGGGGCGCTTTCCCTTACTCGTGCTTACTATAGCTAGAGGCGCGGCGCGCTCATCAGATCACATCTCACTCACATTCGACCTGAACCAGTCAGACCCCTCTAAGCGATGACGTGATGTTACAGAACACAAATAGTTGCAACATGCATGTTAGGATATTGATGAAGCCGCGTGTGCAAGTAACTACAAGGTGGCCGACATTTCTCCGACTGATTCCATTTCCGACCGGACTGCTCAGCCCTGATGGATGATGGCGTGATGCTTTATAGCCATAGATAACCTTCTATCCCGATAAAACAGACGGACAGACATAGTGATCAAGTGAGTGAGACAAGGGTGATCCCAAAAGGGTTCCGTTTCTTCCTATTTTCAGGTACGGAACCCTAAAAAACAACTTGGACGCGCAGCCAGTACAAATGTACATAATTACTCGCATAATAGGGACGGATCGAGCGATGAAGTGATATGAAATGAACTCGTCATCATTGCCCTCTCGTCGCATTATCATCGCAAGTTCTATATCAATATGGAAATGTCATCGACGACGCGCGGATATGCTATAACAAAAGCGACTTGCGATTTCCACAGCACCAGGGGTCGCCCCGCCCCGTCCCGCCCTCGCGCCCGCCCCCGCAGAGGAGCAATAAAGAGAGCTTGAGAGAATGGGCGCCGGGTCGGTGCGCGATCAGTGTCGGCTCATTAGAGACCTTACTGGATAAGAGCAACTAAATGAAATAAAACGTCTGCGAGGACACGCGACCGGCAGGAAGCGTCCGCCGCCCCCCGCCCCCGCCCCGCCCCGCCCCCGCACAGTAATGGCACGAGCGAGCCGCTCAGTCAATGGCGCAGTGTCTTTGTGCAACTTCGCATCCGGAAATGACTCTCATTTTATGTTGCTTAATAGCTAAATGGGTTTACACATAAATCACTCGACGCTCCTCCGGTGCGGGGTGGGGGTGAGGGGGCGAGGGGGCGAGGGGGCGAGGGGGCGAGCAGCAGACAATACACAACTATACGTCCGAAAGATTCATTGCAATCACATAATTTTTTCTTGATTAAAACTATATGGGTCCCGTCATCGATATCTATGGTCCCGTACTTAAAAAAAATATAGTCCCGCACTGTATTTCTTACCGTAAAAGGCGACTAAGGCATAAAGAACACCTCTCAGTCATGCGATACATCTTCGTGCCTTGCTTCTAGATCGTCATATTGTCCTAATACTTTGTTAAGCGTGGTCGTCGGTGTTGTGCTGTAATCAACCTGAGTTATTGCAGCGCTTGACCGATTACTGTGCTGGCCACAACTGGCATAATATGTGACATAATTTAAAGTGTCTCAGTCTAGTTAGGTCAAATTGAACTGTACAAGTGCCTATCAAATGCAGATGTAATAGAAGCGACGGTGACGCCGCTCGCTGGATTATAAATGCGCCGCCGGTGCCGCCCTCCGCCCTCCGCCCACCGTCAGCAGAGTCCCGAGCGACATGTGGCAGTTTTGTTCCATTACCTTAGAGCTAATATTTAAAATAAGGGTTACGATATTATATGGGTTAACCGTAAAATGAAAATCATAATGAGAATTGAGACAATCGTCACGGGAGCGCCGCGAGCGGGCGGCGGCGGCGGGTGCGGGACGCGGTGCGGGGGAGGGGGCGCGGGATGCGGTGCGGTGTGTAAATCCGTGTCCCCCGCAGCACAGATGGACGTAAGCCGATTAAAAACAAACTAAACCGCATTACCCTCTTTACTAGTCGCAGCGCAGTCACGATCCTGCTGGTGTGTGTGTGTGTGTGTGAGAGGGTGTGTGTGTGTGTGTGAGAGGGTGTGTGTGTGTGTGTGTGTGCGCTCGGAGCGGGGCTGCGGTATTTGTCGTGTGTGTTTATTAGGGTTCCGTACGGGACCCTATTACTAAGCCTACGCAGTCTGTCCATTCGTCTGTTATACCTTTAAGGGCTGTATATTTATTTGTATAGTAGTCACATCATCTTGATTACAATTTATTGGAGATGGTTTTTAGATAACAACTCGCTTTTGCTATTTTTCGCAAGTCTTGCCTGTGCGTTTGTCCAATTTTAAATAAATCAACTGAGGAAATTTGAGGAAAATAGTTAAGAGAGTGGTTGCAAAATGTATAATTTCGTTTTGGTATTTGCGTGCTATTCTGTTTGTTCTTTTGGGTATTGATTTAATACATTATTTTTATTTAACAAACATTAGTGTTATGTTTTTACCAAAACAATTTTGCTTTCTTTCATTTAGTTCGGGATCCTTAGCGCGAGCGCGACTCACATTGTACTGGTTTTTATTATTTCTAGGTTTACTTTGCACAATAATCATACAAACGTATAGGAGCTGACAATGCAGTTAGCATTGTCAGCTCCTATACGTTTGTCACATCCCAAAGGTTAGTTTGCAAAGAATGCCGCAAGGGATTAAACTCGCCTTTTGTGAACATACTAGTTAACATGTGCTCAATAAACAATATACAATACAGTAATATAAAATAAATAATTGACAATTACAAACTAAACACGAAATTGAAATAGATATTACCAAGCAACAAAACAATTGTCAAATTATAAAATAAAATATTCACGATTGTGATATTATTATTGCGGCTCGCGAGTCGCGACGCGGGCGGCGCGGAGGCCGCGAGGAAACCCGAGCGTTCGTGTCTTTTGTTAGAGAGCGCTTGCGGGCGGAGCTCGGCCTGCCGCCGCGCGCTGCACACTGTGTGCAGATACAACGTTTACTCGTGTTGATTTAATATTTGGTCACTTGTATGTAGCTCTCTTGTAGAACCTACTTTCATTCCGAATATAGATGAAATACCTCCGTCTCTATGCATTTATATACTTCCTGAAGAAATAAGAAAAGGGTATTAAGTCATACTGGCGAGTAATTTTTTAAATAAACGATTAACATTTTAAATGCTATATGCAAACGCATTACATTACCACTAAACTATAAGTATATTATTTTAGTTAGATTTAATGTAATAAATTGTTTTAATATTAATCTATATTCAATCAATACTTGTAATTAATAAAAGTAGAAACTGTAAGTACAACCTCAATTAGCATACATAGGGTCGGGTGCGCAGGCGCGGCGCGGCGGCGCGGAGGCGACACTCGAGCTGCTGCACGTGAATAGCGAGCGGAGTGGAATAGTTAAGTAGTGGCTAATTGTTCGGCTGTTTTGTTATTACTGCGGTGAAGAGTCGAGTGAAGGGTGCGCGGCGGCGGACACCCCACGCGCCGCGTACACACTGTTATTTTATTTAATACGCTCTCGGGGAAGGGGTGTCGGCCGCCGCCGCGCCGCCGCCGCCGGCGCCGCACCTGCCGCCGCGGCGCGCCGTCTGCTGTAGCGATTAACTCGTGTTTGGTCTCGGCGTCGACACAACACAACCGCACAGTGAGCGGTTTGAAGGGTCGATAAGGTGGAAGTAATGATACGCGAGGGGTGTGCGCACAGCGCGCTGCGCGACCTCTGTACCGCCCGCCCGCCCCGCCCCCTCCCGGCGCCGCCCGCCCGCGCGGGACGCGGACTCGCTGGTAACCATAACAAAAGTTTATAACTGTTAAATTTGTCTACAGAACATTGTGAAAGGAAATGAATGAAATGATATAGAAATATATATTATTGCACCAAAAGTGAAGAAAGGGCGGACTAGTGCCTGAAGGCGTACTCTACCGTCACACCTGGGATTGTGGTTTTAAGGTTGGCGGGTGGTGCGAAATTACCTGATATAAAATTTGTGCGATATATAAGAAAAGTTTCAATATGTAAATTATGCTATAAAATAATACTCTTTCTTGTTTTTGGTTTGATTTCGTTTTAAATGCTTATTTCACAACAACAAACACACCAATTATCTGTTATCTATATAATCGTTAATTTATATGTATCCTTTTTATTATGGATACTGACACGGTTGGCTACATCGCCTATTACATCCATGATGTCAGCCCATAACACCTTGGTGAACTAGGTACCATGTCAGTGCTCCCCTTCGGTCGAAAAATATTATTCAGTTTGGCTTATTAATAAAGTACACATCAGTCGTTTTTATTCGCCTGTGAGAAAACTTCGTGTCAAAGAAGTGTTCGTACATTATGGAGGACTTGTATAACGCTTATGAAACGGTGGTAACGACTAATTTCATAATTTATGGCACACTTAAATTAAGGACAGGTTTATGGAAAGAATGATCTTAGTATTATTGCAAGATGCTAAAGAGAGCACCACATGTGGCGGCGCGAGTGCGGGCGCGCAGAGTTCTTTATGATTAGAGCACACGGGTCCCGAGGGAGCGCGTCACATGCGCGCCGCTCGCCGGGAGGCGCGGGGCGGCGCGGGGCGGGGAAGGGGCTGCTCTGTAATGAGGAGATAATTCGCCTGATCCCTGTCGAGGAGGAGCTAACTCACTTACACTAATGACGCTAGTGACAGCCCTAACCCCGCCCGGCCCGCTCATAATCTCGCTCGTCTTGTACTCGACTAGCTCGCACGCTCGCGCAGGGCTGCCCCCAACTAGCCGGAGTGTGCTTAGACTATACGGGCACTCTCAAACTTAACGCTCACAGTTCAGCTCCTTGGAAAAAAACGCGATGATACATCGGAATGGAGAGATATTATATATATCAGGTTTTAGCAGTGAAAATGAACATTAATGATGTAAATAGAAAAACCGCCGTTTTCGAGTTTACCCTACAGGCTACAGACCACACGCCACAAGCCAATGAGTAGTCTGGGATCAGTAGTTTCTGTGATATGACGCCATATAAAAAAAAAATTACAAAAAAAAAACAAAAAAAAAACAAAAATTTAAAAATTACCTCTCGTCGAGACCCCTCATTTCCTCCAGCGGATGAACGGATAGAAATAAATTTCAAGTCGATCCGACCAGTAGTTTAGGAGTTATAGGCATTTATTGATTTTCGAAGCCTTTTTTGTAAAGGCTATGACGTCATCAATTGTTCATTTATTCATTGACGTTGCCATAGGTGGAAGGCGGCCGAGTGACCTCACCTGACACCTGGTTTGCTGGGATTGGTTGAGCGGTTCGTGAGATAGTGGTATGCTGAAAGTACATTCAAAATGAGGTTCGATTTTTGCAAATGGCACGGGTAAGACTTTACGTATGGATTCCATGTCAAAAATTATAAATAAATAACATAACGTGGTTAGTTATATTGTGTGATATTGTGATGATACACAATGAGGTGTGCGAGCCCTAGCTGCGACGCTTCGCTAGTCGGTCGCTCGCTACTAGCCTGGTGCGGTGCGGCGGCGCGCCGGCGGTAGAGTAGAGTTGTCAGTATTAATATTTACACGTCCTAGCTGTGAGGGGGTAGTCTATGGAGCAGGGGACCCCTCGACCCCACCCTCACCTATCCACACTATACAGCACCCCTCCGTATTGAATAACGCCGCCGTTTGCGAATATTTATCATTTGTAGCTTTTAATGTTTGTTGCGGAAGGAATGTGACGCGCGCGCGCAGCGTACCACGCGCTCGCTGCCCGCGCGCGCGCGCGCACCGCACTCCGACCAGACATAACTGCTGGGAGATTATAAACGTGTGAAGACGAGTAGGTAGGTACTAGTGGTTCTAGTCACGTCATAAGGCCGATGGTCGAGCGATCCCAGACTCTCCGATTACTGCATAGCTACTGCCGGTGGTCCAATGATTTGTTCCGATTAAACAATTGATTCTAGTTATTCTTTCTTAATCATTGTTATGGCAGATTCAGATTCAGACTCAGTACACTACACTTGAATTTGTCATATTTTATTTTTACAAATGTCCGTGCATACCTACACCGGCTGCTTTCACGACTCCTCATTCGAGACCGGTGTAAACCGGTGTAAGCAATTTTTTTTTATAGACTACCGGCACGGGTAGCTGTGTCCAAAAGTTCAAAGAACGATTAATACACAGCCAATAACCCCACTCCTCGCTAAACCACGCTCAGAGAGCCGCCATGCCAGCTACAAGGCTGACAAAGAGGTCGTTGTCTAATTTATTACCACGCCTTTTGAAAATTCCCAGGTTATAGATGGTGGGGAACACACTCGCCGGAAGACCGTTCCGTATAGGCTCAAATGTTGGCACACTGGGATGGTACCACCGTACCGGACGATAGGCGACCACTTAGCAACCTTAGCTGCCTCTTGCATCTAGTTCAGTATAGCCAGAAATCGAAAGGTAAGACTCCGGTAGGACGCACCAGGTTGGAGGTGATATCGGTTGGTCCGAGCATTGCTCCGGTCCAGGCGCTGACCCCGCCACCAGATGAGGGTATAGATAGTCGGTCGCCTAAGTACGTGTATCTACCTACCGACCTGCAGAACAGAGAGGTGAGCGGTGGAGTGGAGCGGCGGCGGGGTTATTCAAGCTTTCTCGTTGTCACGCAGCAAACAAATTGGTGCATGTTGTTTTAGATCTTAAAGTGGTATATTGGATTAATATAACTGAAGGTTTTAAGCGTCACTACTGTAGAGCTCTTAGCACTTACTAACGCTATTGTTAAGTCACTAAAGAACCTTACTTAACCTGTATAAGAATGGGTCTCTTTCGGGGTTACAAGACAGCTAGAGCACGCTATAACACCAATCAATAAAAAAAAAAAAAAAAAAAACAATATATCACTTCAGCCTCTCAAAATAACTATTAAACAGCTCTTATAACGCCTGTATTTTAACACCATAATGCCATTTGGACAGCTTCCATATACCTAACTACATGACTTAAAAAAGATGATGATGATAGATTAATAAAATAATACTTTATTTATTTCATTAGGCGCACCAACAGGATTTACAAAATAATTTACACGAAAATACGTACTTTGCTTCGAGTAACCACGACCTGACCCTCCGTAGGGGAAAACGATTTCACACTGGAAGAGTCGCGAGTATTAAAAAAAAAAATTAAGATTTGGGCACAAATCATAGTCGAAAAACATTCAGGCTAAACACATTACCCTCCTGTTGGCTGGCTTCGCCGTAGTCGGGTAAAAAGCTTAAGTACCGACCCTGGGATGGGGAAATTATTTTCTAATTGCCTTTTCCATTTGTCCATTCAGAGTCCACATTCGTTAATGATCGAAGATTTACTACCGTCCAAACTGGTTAGTAGGTATAACTGCACGATGACGACGACCACCGAAAAGTTTGCGCTCATGACCGCACTGACAACTATCGTGTATCCGCCACTGCTCTGGCCCTTCTGACTTAGCCACCCATACCGGCTAACATAAAAACAATACTAAGAGGAAATGCAATCTAGTAATGTGTTGGTGTGCTGTAGGTGTGGTTCCAGAACCGGCGCGCCAAGTGGCGCAAGGCGGAGCGGCTGAAGGAGGAGCAACGCAAGCGCGAGGGACACGAGCTGCTGGCGCCGGGCGGCGGCGGCGGCGGAGGCGGCTCCCCCGCGCACTCGCTCACGCGCGGCTCCACGCCCGCCCCGCCACACGATCTCAAGGATGACAAGGTAACTCCTCGCCGGACTGCCGCGGGACTGCAGTATAGCCCGTGTGTGCTGCAGGGGTCGGAGTGCGGTGGTGGGTCGGAAGGCACGTCGCCGCGCCCCGAGCGCGCCGCCAGCGGAGCGCGCAGTGTCGACTTCTCGCCCGAACGCTCACCGGATCGCCGAGGGACTGTAGTGTAGCGTGTGAGACGTGTGTGCAGGGGTCGGAGTGCGGCGGGTCGGGAGGCATGTCGCCGCGCCCCGAGCGCGCCGCCAGCGGAGCGCGCAGTGTCGACTTCTCGCCCGAACGCTCACCGGATCGCCGCGGGACTGTAGTGTAGCGTGTGAGACGTGTGTGCAGGGATCGGAGTGCGGCGGGTCGAGAGGCATGTCGCCGCGCCCCGAGCGCGCCGCCAGCGGAGCGCGCAGTGTCGACTCCTCGCCCGAACGCTCACCGGATGGCCGCGGGACTGTAGTGTAGTGTGTGAGACGTGTGTGCAGGGGTCGGAGTGCGGCGGGTCGGGAGGCACGTCGCCGCGACCCGAGCGCGCCGCCAGCGGAGCGCGCAGTGTCGACTCCTCGCCCGAACGCTCACCAGATCGCGACAGAAGGTAGACTGCAATATTTTAATATGTTTTAATTATTAATACTTATAATGCGCGGGGCGGATCTCGGCGTGTAGCCGCCACAGCGGTTCATCAGTGTTCTCCCTCGCACCCGCACCGTACTTGTATAGTGTATGCGCGTGGCGGGTCGCCCGCTGCGGCGACGACACGCCGAGATCCGTCCCGCGCATTATACAAATTTTAACATATTATACATATAAAAGGTGCTTCGTTATTCATGTCAATAACTTCAGGAGGGTTACATACGTACTCAAACAAACACTTTACGCAAAAAAAAAACACATGTTTATACGAGCATTTTTTCTCCTAACATCTCATAAGAAAAAAATAAACAGCTGTAAAAATCATGCTATAACCCTTGCAAACACGAAACGTAAGCACACACACCGCACACGTAGGTAGGTACCTACCTAGCGCGACGTCTGACTGACGTCTCTAGTTTTAGAGCGGCGGCGGCGCGGCGGCGCGGTGGCGAGCTGACAAAAATCCTAGTGACCTTGTGACTTACTTTGTCGGCAGGTTAAATCCGACGCCCGACAGCTTCTTTACTATGCCGATCACAGATGCCGACAGTTATTCATTTCCGTGTGTGCGTATTGCTTGCGCCCGCGCCTCCCCTGCACTAGCCCCGCGCGCGGGGGCGGGGGCCACTTTCTTTGTTTTTCGTCAGTGTGTTTCAATCGTGTCGCGAGAGCGCACATGTCATGTTTAGCTAATTCAAAATGCCACCGTATGCCGTACCGCCGATGGTGATGTGTTACCGATACTCAAACTGGAACTTAGTTGCTGCTGTGTGTGGCGATGTATGAGCAGCCGATTGCGGCCGCTAGATTTTCATGTGTGAGGATACTGGGGACGGGCCAAGGACTAGTATATGGCCAGGATGGTCACAACACCGTGGAGAATGAAGAAGAGTTGCGTGTCCGGATCGTAAACGCATTCGGTATAATAAGAGGTGACAGTGACACTCTAGTTCATGTGAATCAGAGCATCGTGAAGAGGGCCACTCTTTGCTTCCATCCAAGTGCATGGTGGCTATTTCCAGCAATTTTTTTTAATTGTAGGTAAGTAAGTACCTAGTATATAAGTTCCTAACTAATAGTGTAAGTGAAAAGTACCCACTATACTCACACACGCACACACATCCTCTCACACATTCAAAAACACAACAAACAGCTATTCTGCGTTTGAACATAGTACGGTCATTGACCCCGTGTTACTTACTGGTACACACAGGTTGATCTTTTAAATGTTTAGGTAGCAAACATGTTTTGTTAAATTTCTCGAACAGTAATGCTAAAAACATATAATTTTTTCCGTCTTACGTGTTTACCCGATTGTGTATGTAACCCTCCCGAAACCTTTGACACGAATAACGAAGCACCTTATATATACATATTTATAAACAAATACTTACAAATTTCAAAGCCTACAACTTTAGTTTGAAAATTCTCACTTACAAACACAGCAAAAAGTTTAATTATTAAAAAGGTACAAAGAGGGTGTATGTGGTCATGATTGTCTATTTGTCTGAAACAGTCGTTATAGGTTGCCAATTGCCATTGACCGAATTAGAGTCGACCAATTGGAATAGTTTGGTGGACACAGTGCCACATGACGCGGTGCAGACGCGACTGGCTCAGCAGTACTCTCTTTCGTGAAGCAGGCCAGCGTGAGCCAGAGCCACTCACTGAGTGAGTCTGCTCTCGAGGGACATCAGCGTGTGGTGTCGCAAACTCACTCATCAACACAGGGTACCTACGTACGTATATACAACGTACTTCCCGTTTTTTTTATGTAATCCGGTATGGGTGCTGAGTCAGAGGGGCCAAAGCACATGCTCTGACTAGCCAATATCACCTCCGAGAAGGTAGGTGCCATACCGGAGACTTCCATGGATTGCTGGCTATAGTGGACTAGAGGAGAACACAACCGAGGTTGCTATGCGGCCATCTTACATCCAGTACGGTGGTACCAACCCAGTCGGCTACAATTTGAGCCTACCACCTAGTAAGTGGCAAGGGAAGGGACCTACAGTTTTACATCGGTTCCGAACGGTGAAGCAGCAGGTGTAGGTATGCACGTAAATTTTTTCGTCAGAAAAAACTCATTGGTACACGGCGACCGGATTCGAACCTCGGACCTCCCGCATGAGAAGCCGATGCCCAAACCACTCGGCCACCCGCCGCTTTGACCTTGAATCATGTTTGGTTAAAAGGAAGGTCTCGCAGCACAAGTAAGGTAAACAAAAATTGAAAATAGTTCATTTGTTTCACATGTCACAAAACATATTTTTTTTTCAAAGTTTTTTTGTTTTTACTATATCGTAAAAACCTTAATACATACAAGCGTTAACCTTGGTGGGGTTATAGTGCAAACTCGCATCAATCAAGCACTGAGTGAGCTACTGTGAGCGAGATTGTGAGCTACGGTGAGCTACTGTGAGCTACTGTGCGCTACTGTGGGCTAAAGTAAGCTACTGTGAGCGGCAAGCGCGCGGAGCGAGCGGTCGGGAGCGGTTCGATGGTGCGCTAGATCGCATTGAAATCAGATTGATTCCGATTTGATGAGGGTCAAGCGGCCTTTCAACATCAAATCAAATATATATGCATATAAAAGAATACGTATGTAAGTAGGAACGGATACAAGCTAAATGAGATATGTTAACAATGATGAATGTGTGATGGTAGGGCGGAGGCGGGCTCCGTGAGCCCCGCGCCCTCGGTCGGCAGCGAGGGATCGCGCGGGGGCGGCGGCGGCGCGGGCGGCGGCGGGGGCGGGCCGGACTCCGGCGTGCCGCACCTGCCGGCTCACATGTTCTCCTTCGACCAGTGAGTACCTACTCCGCTACCACCTTAGCTCGACGTATGGACTCGGGCGACGGACGGGACGGGCCGACCGGTTGCGGCCGCGCCGTCTACTCTCGCTCAATTAGATCGAGCGCGTTCAAGGAGTCAGTCACCGTCACTGAAGTACACCCTCTACACACAACACACTACACACACACACTGTAAACAACACACTATACAATAACATCTTTTTGCATTAAATTTAGTGATGCGCATTTAGTCAACACAGCAAGCGTTGTGCTGTTGCAACCGGTCCACGAACGTCTCGTCCAATGCCTCGTGTTGGCGAAGGCGTGAAAATTTCTCCCGGAGTCTGTGTGTGATCCCTTATATTAGCTGGGCGGAGGAAATACCGGTATCATCTCTTAGGGAGGCTCGAATCCCAAGTAAAACTGTAAGGAGGGCCGTAGACCAATCTGACGTCTGGCATCGAGTCATCGGGGCAGCCTTCATCGTTCTATGGAGGCGTTCAACCTTTCCGTTGGTGGGAGCATGGTACGCCGTGGTCCGTGACTTTATACACCTCATCTTCCTACTCAGAGACTGGTAAAGGTCGGATTCGAGATTCCTACGCTGGTAATGCGCAACGGAAAACCGAACCGCGAGATGTAGTGGTCGTACAGTACGCGCGCTACGGTTTCCGCTGTTTGGTCTGGAACGGGCGCCGCTTCCGGCCAGGAGGTGCACCTGTCGATCATGGTGACGATATACCTGCTGTCATTGGATGGTGGGAGCGGTCCCGCGACGTCCACATGGACGTGTTCGAAACGGGGCGAGTCCTCGAAAGTGCCTACAGGGGATTTGGTATGTCGGGTGACTTTGGACTTTTGACAGTGCACGCAAGCTTTCGTCCACGCTGATATATCCGAATTCATCCTGCACCAGAAGTAACGCTGGGTAATTAGCCTCCGCGTTCCGCGTACGGGTAGCCGATATCGAAATGCTACTCCAATACGTCGCCGCGGTCTGGGACGAACTGAGTTAGGTTAGGTTACGTTAGGGACGTATTATTGAAGTAGCATTTCGATATACGCTCCCGGGTGGGTGATTCCATGAACGGTTTAAAAAACCTGTGCCCGGAATGCCTTAGGAACGAACGGCCTTATCCTCCCGTTGTAGTTGTTGCAGTAAAGCTGTATGTTATCGTGGAGTAAGTCTAGTTGCACTAACGCAGACGGCTCCTTCTCCAAAAATGCTGCGAGCTCGCGATCGCCTACTTGGTTTACCGCGAGGGTCGTGCCAGTCTAGAGGGAGGCACATGCGATCGCGTCGACCCGCCTCATGGCGTCAGCGGGTGCGTTGTCGACACCAGACACATGTTACTAGCTGTGAGCAGTATTCAGAGATGAAACTTAATTACCTTATTCTCTAGACTAGATTAAATTGTGTCTCTCTAGACTAAATTGTGTCTGTCTAGCTAGTCCGTCTAGGCTAGCCTAAAGTGGCACAAAAATAACACAAGACTAATAAAATAATTGTACTAAAGAAATGGTAGTTCACAATCGCGCTGCACTAATTAAATATTAAACTGAGTTCCCGGGGCGCCGCCGGCGCGCCGGGCGCGCGCTCACGTACACGGCTATTAGCCCCAATATGGAGTACACAAAGATCGTAACCCACCGCGCGCCGGCCGCTCTGAACGTCAACTCAGAACGCGCGACGCGGGGAGCGGGCGGGGGCTATCCAAACTCTTTGATGGAGTCAATCAAATCGGCACAAAACAATGCTATCTCAAGCTATTCCAGTGTACTAGCATGTACCTACTACAATGGAGTTCAGTAGAATCGACTGCACCTGTGCAGTAGCGGTACGAGCCGCGTCGGCTGTAAGCGCGGGGCGGCGCGCGGCGAGGAGTTCTGCTCTGGTTTCCCGTCGCCTGCGATAATTGATTCCTGTCTCAAATCGTTCGCTCGAGATTGTGTAGCGCTGCGTGTCGCTCGTACTGACGTGATCAACGACAATTACACTTTTTATTATCCCATTTGCGCCAATCGAGCGAATTAAAACGGCGACGCGGCGATGCCGAGTAGAGTGTGTCGCTTGTGGGTCGGCCTCGGCGGGGACCGCACAGTCAGGGAACATACAATAAGCACAGTGTCGTCACGCACGACAACAACGGGACGAGTCTGTGCGCCGGCGCGGCGGCGGGTGCGGCCGTGCGGCGCCAGCGTCATTTTTCAGCACATCTCATTCAGTAATCGTCCGCATTTTTCGATTTAAAGTAGACCTAATGTCGGATCAAGCGTATTTAGAGAGATATAATGTTTCTTGTTCAGGGTTGTGGACTGGGTGAAGTAAGGGTAGTCCAGAATGCACTGACATATTATACTTTACTTGTAAATTTGAACTTTAGAAAATGTTAAGTGTCGGCTCAGCAACAAACGCGACCTGATTCGAAGGCTTCGGCAGACTCGTTCGTTGGACTGAAAGAACTGCTCCTCTGAAAGTGACGGAGACGGCATCAGTCTGAAAGTGACGGTGACCGCGTTAGTCCACTTTTTTTTTAATTGAATGCGCGACATGTGGCACCGAGGCCTCCATAAGGTGTCCAAACTGTGTGTGATGGCCATGGACATTCGATCGTATGCGGGGGTTGCGGATGCTATGCCGACAAGACAGGAGGCTATTCACGGCCCGTCTTTTATACTTACACTATACGTAGACGTAGATATGTGGCAGCGTATAGTCGCTCAGTTATTACAATTACAAGACATCACAGTTGACTAAATTGTGTTTGAATGTAATTATTATTTATGAAGGCAATTTTCCGAGGAAACTGAAACCGGTCTCTATCTCGCTGCGGCACTAGGAGCGCCGATCTTCTCTCGTTATCTCTCTCTCACTCTTCAACTGATACAATTGCACCGAAGGTCGCTCCGCTCCCCCGCCCCCCCCCCCCCCCCCGCGCCGCTCCGCCGCGCGCGCCGCCGCCGCCGCGCGGCTCGTGCCAAATTGCATTACACGAACTAACGCGCTGAATTGTTCAAACAATTGGTGCGCGAGCGAGACTCCACATACACACACTCACGCATGCACGCACACACTACACCAGGGGCCTCCAAACTATTTTACAGGCGGGCCACATTGAATTGTTAAAAAATATTGGCGGGCCAGAATCAAACGTAATTTTTTTGTCTATATAAAAATTTTAATAAATTGTAACCTCAAAATGTGTACGTACTTTCCTTGAATAATGTTTAGTATAATAATGAGAAAAATAAAATAATTTTGTAAAAAAATCAGTGTTTACTAATGTGACACATGCAGTTGTCGATCAACAATTATATATTAATACTGGGGTCGAATTTAGTAGTACCTTTTATTAAAAGACCGTAAATGTTCATCAGGGAGCCTTAAGTGGTAAGCTGATTTTATATATTTCATTTTCGAGAAAGTTTTTTCACACAAATACGTCGTTCCGAATACCGAGAGTAGTCCACGAGCCAGTCTCTTCAGGTTGGGGTAATCTTCAGGAAGGCACTTATAAAAGTCAATTATGTTTGGGTATATCAAATATGTGCCACTGGTGCTATGTTTACTCTTGTTATAGACTCTACCTAGCTAGAGCATAGGTAAGCAGCTCGCACATGCACAATTTAGGATGAAATAAAAATAAAAGCTTAGGCCACAAAACTGGCGACACGGGCCTTGTCCGGCCCGCGGGCCGTAGTTTGGAGACCCCTACAACTACACTCTCCGGAGCGGAGTGCCGAGCAGCGGTGCCGCCAGGTCGCGCGGCCGTGTGCAGTACTGACAATAATTTTACACTAGCACGCTGGAATGTAGATATATGTTACGGACCAAGTGATTAATGAGGGCATTATTCATAATGCCCGGGCATTATGAATAATGACAAGTCAAATCGGGCCAAGTGATTAATTATTAAATAAACTTCATTATTTATCATAGTGTCTGGTCATTATGAATACTGCTACGCTATCGTCGGGCAATTTGATAATTTAGGTACATTCGGCAAGCCGCGGGCGCGGGCGCGGGGATAGACCATGTCTATGTTTATTGGACCTAGTTCGTAGGTATGAGGTTGACAGGAAAGTGGTATGGGTGAATGTTTTGGTGGTTTAAAAAAAAAACCAGGGTTAATTTATAGAAGATGCGTCGCTACGCGACGCCCCTTAATTATGTTAATTAACCCTAACCTCATGTATGTATGTTATGTGCAAAACTTGTGTTAATTAACCCTAACCTAATGTTGAGGCGGCGCAGGTTTTGACATGAGGGCTATTCGTAGGTTTCATTGTCGGAACTTAAAAGAATCTTAAATAAAACACGTATTTTTATTATCCTGCCCAATACGAAATAGACATTATTCATAATGCCCGGACAATTTAATTATTTCATCAGTAATCATCATATTGCCCTCTCATATTGGGAATTTTTCAAAATGCCCGGGCATTATGTATAATGCCCAATTAATCACTTGGTCCATAACATATACACTATACAACACGAAAGCAATTTTTGTGTTTATTTAATTGTCGCCCTCGGGGCGCTGACAGTCGTAGTGAGAGTGAGCAGTAGAACTAACTACATTTGCGCCATTTTGAATAACTAACATATTTATTCGAATTACTAATTAGTACCTACCTACCTCTGTTGTTCTATATAAGCGCGCATCACGACTTCATGGGAATGGCCGACGTGTTGTGTTGCGACTGTGTATTTTAATATGTTTATCGAGACGACTGTGTGTGACTGTGTTTAGAGTGGTATCTACTCGCAGTAGGTAGGCTACTTACCTACTGCGGTGTTTAGTGTTGTCAATGTTCTTCAACAGTGTTTCATTTATACAGGGTGTCCCAGAAACCGACGATAATCCTTTAACAGGAGATAGGGCTGCTAATTACCTCTCAAAATATCTAATTTTAGGTTTAGTAAAAATGGCTTAGTTTTTGAGATATTGTCATTTTTGTAAAAATCCAAAATTTTCTCCCTCAGCTAATTTTTTTAAATGCCATATGTACAAATGTAAGATTTTCTTAAATCTAGTTTTTGTCAAATATTCCCTAAAAGTAAGGCTTTCACACGGTATCATTTATTTTTTTATGTAAAAAATAAATTATGTAATCCTGTTTTGCTGAAAAACGACTTAAGAGCCACATGTTAAAAAAAATTCAGCCTCATCTCTTGAGTTTGGCCCTTAGCGGTGAAAAAAAAAATTACTATACTAAAGTGGCATTATGCAACAAAAATACGCCCATCTAATGTAGTTTTTAAAATGGTACATCACTTACCGATTTGCCGAATAATTTATGAGATATTGTTATTTAACTGCAAAAGGACCTCGGAATTTGATAACTGTTCTACCAAGTACGAATTGGAATAAAATAAACACTTGAAGTAAATTGGTCTTTATTAACCTGTTAAATTGTTCAATTGTTCAAATTGTTTACCACCTGCACAAATGCTAGCTCGACATCTTCTCACAAATGCCCGGTTGATGCGTCGAGCATGTACTCGATGCAAGTGCAGATACGTCCACCTATGCTATGTAAATAGTTTGTGTTTTCCGTTCAGTTGACTATAGTCGGCACGACCGAAGGGAGGCACTGACGTGGCACCAAGTTCACCCGGTGTTATGGGCTGACATCACGGATGTTGTAGGTGATGTAGCCAACCATGTCAGTTTACATAAAAAAAACTTTCTGTAATTCTTTCTTTGAGCTCTATCAAGTTTTCCACCGGTTTCCCGTAAACTTTTTCTTTTAAATAGCCCCAATAATAAAGATCTAACGGATTTAAATCCGGTGATCTAGACGTCCGGTCTATCTGTGGGGATGCAAGTGGCTAGGAGGCAAGAAGACGTCCGTTGAATAGTAGAGACTTTAAACGGGCGAATTATCTTGAGTTTCTGAAACAGGAGCTTCAGAGCCTTTTAGAAGATGTACCTATTGGCCATACGGAGGTGGTTGCAAAATGATGGCTGCCCAACCCATTACGCTAGAGAAGTGCGTAATTTTTTAGACCAAGCATATCCCCACAGATGGATCGGAGGTGGACGTATCTGCACTTGCATCGAGTACTTGCTCGACGCATCAACCGGGCATTTGTGAGAAGATGTCGAGCTAGCATTTGTGCAGGTTGTAAACAATTTGAACATCTACTTTAACAGGTTAATAAAGACCAATTACTTCAAATGTTTATTTTATTCCAATTCGTAGTTGGCAGAACAGTTATCAAATTCCGAGGTCTTTTTGCAGTTAAATAACAATATCTCATAAATTATTGGGCAAAGCGGTAAGTGATGTACCATTTTAAAAACTACATTAGATGGGCGTATTTTTTTTGCATAATGCCACTTTAGTGTAGTAATTTTTTTTTTCACCGCGAAGGGCCAAACTCAAAGGATGAGGCTGAACATCTTTTAACATGTGGCTCTTAAGTCGTTTTTCAGCTAAACAGGATTAAACATAACAAAATAAATTATACCGTGTGAAAGCCTTACTTCTCGGAAATATTTGACAAAAACTAGATTTAAGAAATCTTACATTTGTACTCGTGGCATTTAAAAAAATGAGCTGAGGGAGAAAATTTTGGATTTTTACAAAAATTACAATATCTCAAAAACTAAGCCATTTTTACTAAACGTAAAATTAGATATTCTGAGAGGTAATTAGCAGCCCTATCTCCTGTTAAAGGATTATCGTCGGTTTCTGGGACACCCTGTATATAAAACTTTGACATCAATCAGCCAACTGCATTATATTTATATTGTAATGGCATCAATAAGTAATTGAATTAAAATACATTAACGGATGAGTACGCGTGTGAACGGACGGTAATGGAGCCCCGCGCGCCGCGCCGCGCCGCCCACCTGCTCCGGCAGCTCTAACTTCAGATGCGAGCCGCGCTCCGTATAGAGCTCGCTCCAGTTAGCTAGAAGTGATCTAGAAGTAGACCGTCCGTGTCCGATGAGTGCAGCAGCAGGAGCGGAGCGCGTGCGTGAGTCACGCGGCATGTTTGTCGTCGGCTTCATTAAGCGAGACGCGAACGAGTATCATCGTTAACTGCCGCTAATTGTATTGTGAGCGACGCGCGCGCACTCCCCGCCCCGCCCGCGCCCGCGCCGCCGCACAACTCTCGCGTCGCCGCGCCGCGCGCGCTGTCATCACGCGGCTAACTGAGCGAATCCGGCGCAGATCCTTCCCCGCATACGCACCTATGTATAACTGGTTTTTTAATTCCATAATATTTAAAATGGAAACGTTACTCACGCACGACTCGGCGTTCCTGGCCAAACGTATGGCGCATCATTGTGAGCACTCTGCACTGAGCACGCACTCCAGACAGAACTGACAGCTCCCAGCTTACCGAGTGCTCACCATGTGATGGCCCACACATTTGTCTAGAAACGTCGAGCGACATAGCTCGGGAAACCACGTCGAGTGAAGTCGTTTCAGTTTCAAATATTGGACCACAACCGTGAGGTGCTGTGCGACGACGTCTTTGACGTAATTTAAAAGCGGCGTCGCGTCGTGGTTTGCGCTGGCCCGGGCGGCGCGGCGGCGGCGGCGGCGGCGGGGCCCACCTCGTGCGCCCGCGCCCCCGCGCCGGCCCGCCCCGACACAAGCGACCCGTAAAACATTTTATTACGAACTGTGACTAACCTCAAGGCATAAGTAATTAATAATACAACCTAACTAACTGTTGTCTTTGATTGTTTTTCATAACCGACAATCAAACATGAGTAAAGGCTATTGCAGGTTAACTGTATAAATAAATGAAGCGAAATAATAGATGAACAGTAGTGAAATAATTCTCTCCATATGTTTAACGATACGAATGTCGGCGCGAAAGTCAGAGCGGCGGTGGCCTGACCCCGCGAGACGAGTTATCAGAAGCGCAGTTGGGACACAGCTCCGCGCCGCCCCCGCGCCGGCGGCGCCGCACTGCATCGCATCTCTGTACATGCGGACTACTGTACAAATCGTCTGTGACTGTACACCACCCAACCCGATCAAATTCCAACTTAATTCCGTGCTAAGCTTGCGTGACTACCGATTCGTCTCTATGGCAACAGACGACACTGCAATCCTTGCCAGTAGCCCAGATCGCATAATAGCTTACCAGCAGTTGCAATCATGCTAGATCAGTCCACGGATGGCTCCAAAATGGAGAATTGCAGCCAGTGCTACAGAGTCGATGCAGATAACATTTACTTTGAGACAAGGGAACTGCCTCCCAGTACAGCTGGGCGAACACGAGCTGCCCCACGAAGACAGTGTTAAATACCTAGGCATATACACCTTGATAGAAAGCGAATGTGGAAAAAAAAGCCAAAAGAGGCGAAGGAAACATACGCTATATAAATCCAAATTGACTGATTGGCACAAATTCCAAACTTTCGCTGGAAAACAAAATCGTAGTGTACACAATTATAATAAAACCTATATGAACGTATGGACTGCAGCTGTGGGGCAGGGCCAGCACGTACAATTTTAATTTCGTTTTAATTTAGGTATGTCCACATGTAATCACCCCATATACATTGAATAATTTATAATTAACAATTATTTGAAGCTATCTACAATTACGGACAAACACGCTATGTCGGCATTATTCAGCGGCTAAAAATGATATTCTTGAATGCGTAGCCAACGCACCGTGGTTCTTAACCACCACGGAAATGCACGTAAATACCGAACAGGGAGAAATTCAGAGAGTCTAACCTTTTTAACTGACTTCAAAAAAAGGAGGAGGTTCTCAATTCGACTGTATTTTTTTTTATGTTTATTACCTCAGAACTTTCGACTGGGTGAACCAATTTTTAAAAAGCTGGTGCTTCCCGTGTGGTCCCATTTTAATTTGGTCAAGATCGGATTGGAAAGCGAGGCGGAATCGCGAGGCCGAAGGCCGAGTGATTCCGCCGAGTACATTACTAGCAAAAAATTACTACAAAAAACTGTGAAATAAAAAACTATTTAGAAAATATAAAATCCGTCTTCAAAAATGTATGAAATAAAAAAAACGAACCCTAGAGTTGAAAGCGGTGATATCCTTTGTGATTTGGCACCGCCTTCAACTCTAGGGTTCGATTTTTTTTTATTACATACATTTTTGAAAACGGTTTTTATATTTTTTTTAATAGTTTTTTAACTAATTGCTTGACCATAAGTCAGGTTCTGCCCTAAATACTATGTACCCCACCCAACAATACAATAAGAGGGCCGTACAAGTCGTCGTCGATTGCATTACAATCAGTGCTTGGACACGGAGGGTGCGACGCGGTGGATCCGGCGGCGGGACGTGCCAGCATCTAACGAGCTTATAACGGGCGCCGCGTCGTTTGGCGCTGAAATCCCATTACAGCAAGATGGCGGCGTCACTTCCGGTCAGCGCGGCTCCAAGCCGGAAGTGCCTCCCCTCCCCCCCCCCCCCCCCCCCCACACAACCCGGCGGCGTCGCCCCCGGGGCGAGGCGAGACGGTGGCGCGGCGCGGTCACATCGCGATTGCGTTGATTTCTATCTCCACTCGTGACGTTGTTGTTGCCTGCGTGCGTATGTAGTAGTCAGTTTCACAGAACCGTGTAGATCTGTGTGTGCGTGTCTGTCCCGTCCTTATAATGGTTGCTGTCGGTATCTCCGATCATGTTGTAGTACATCGTGGGCCATCATGCTGATTTGTGTTGTGGAAATGTGGACAAACCGGATGTAGTGGACAAACCGGACGTAGTGGACAAACAGGATGTAGTCGACACACCGTATGTAGTGAATATACCAGATTTAGTGAACAAACCGGATGTAGTGGACAAACAGGATGTAGTCGACAAACCGGAGGTAGTGGACAAACAGGATGTACTCGACACACCGGATGTAGTGAATATACCAGATTTAGTGAACAAACCGGATGTAGTGGACAAACAGGATGTAGTCGACAAACCGGAGGTAGTGGACAAACAGGATGTAGTCGACACACCGGATGTAGTGAATATACTAGATTTAGTGAACAAACCGGATGTAGTGGACAAACAGGATGTAGTGGACAAACCGGACGTAGTGGACAAACAGGATGTAGTCGACACACCGTATGTAGTGAATATACCAGATTTAGTGAACAAACCGGATGTAGTGGACAAACAGGATGTAGTCGACAAACCGGAGGTAGTGGACAAACAGGATGTAGTCGACACACCGGATGTAGTGAATATACCAGATTTAGTGAACAAACCGGATGTAGTGGACAAACAGGATGTAGTCGACAAACCGGAGGTAGTGGACAAACAGGATGTAGTCGACACACCGGATGTAGTGAATATACCAGATTTAGTGAACAAACCGGATGTAGTGGACAAACCGGACGTAGTGGACAAACCGGACGTAGTGGACAAACAGGATGTAGTCGACACACCGTATGTAGTGAATATACCAGATTTAGTGAACAAACCGGATGTAGTGGACAAACAGGATGTAGTCGACACACCGGATGTAGTGAATATACCAGATGTAGTGAATATACCAGATTTAGTGAACAAACCGGATGTAGTGGACAAACAGGATGTAGTCGACAAACCGGAGGTAGTGGACAAACAGGATGTAGTCGACACACCGGATGTAGTGAATATACCAGATTTAGTGAACAAACCGGATGTAGTGGACAAGCAGGATGCAGTCGACAAACCGGATGTAGTGGACAAACAGGATGCAGTCGACAAACCGGATGTAGTCGACAAACCGGAGGTAGTGGACAAACAGGATGTAGTCGACACACCGGATGTAGTGAATATACCGGATGTAGTGAACCAACCGGATGTAGTCGACAAACCGGATGTAGTGGACAAACAGGATGTAGTCGACAAACCGGACGTAGTGCACAAACAGGATGTAGTCGACACACCGGATGTAGTGAATATACCGGATGTAGCGAACCAACCGGATGTAGTCGGCAAACCGCATGTAGTGGACAAACAGGATGTAGTCGACACACCGGATGTAGTGAATATACCGGATGTAGTGAACCAACCGGATGTAGTCGACAAACCGGATGTAGTGGACAAACAGGATGTAGTCGACACACCGGATGTAGTCGACACACCGGATGTAGTGAATATACCGGATGTAGTGAACCAACCGGATGTAGTCGACAAACCGGATGTAGTGGACAAACAGGATGTAGTCGACACACCGGATGTAGTCGACACACCGGATGTAGTGAATATACCGGATGTAGTGAACCAACCGGATGTAGTCGACAAACCGGATGTAGTGGACAAACAGGATGTAGTCGACACACCGGATGTAGTCGACACACCGGATGTAGTGAATATACCGGATGTAGTGAACAAACCGGATGTACCTAGGTGGACAAACACCGTAGCTCTCGGATATCTAGTTGAGTTTATTTCTTTATTTATTATTTATTTATATATTTACTTCGGTTAATTCCCAGTGGTGGTATTTTATAAACAAACATACAAAATGAATAGACACCCTTATGACACAAGACTATGTACAGATGGAAGAATAAAATTTCACTATACCTACATATACCTAAGCATACAACAATAAAGTTACAAGTATGTATGTAACAAAACATTTGAGAATTTGATAAAAACTTAATCGGGAGAGAATTATTATAGCACCAACAGTGATATTATATGAATGCAAACATATTTTTTTTTTTTTTTCAATTATTTACAACACCGCAGTTGTGTTCAATTTGATTTGAATGAACTCATCGGAGCCTCGCCGCCGCCGCCGCTGCCGAGCCGCCTCGGAGGATGTGGTGGCGGGCGCGCGGGCGGGCGGGGGAGGAGCGGTGGGTTCTGATATTAAACTCATTAAATTAGAATATTAAAACGCGAGATTGAGTGAGCGATAACCCGCTTGCTTAGCTCTGGCGCGGCGCGGCGGCGCGGCGGGCCGCCAACATTATCTCGCGATCAATTTCAATTTAATCCATAAAGCGAGTAATTAAGGTCGTAATTTAGACGATACGACAACAAATGAAATAATTGCACAACGTTATTTTATTCATAGAGGAGTTATGAGAGCGTCGCGTGTAGTCCGCGCGAAAGTCACGAGCCTCGCGACCGGGTCTCGCGCGCGCAGAGCGCACGAGTAGCTACAACCTTACGACCTTATTCCACGAAGTACGCGCTCAATTCATCTTCACATTCATACATTACAGTTATACTGAGTTTAGTGTATTTTTTTATGGAAACTGAGACGATTGACCTGCAACATCCATGATGTTAGCCCATAACACCGGGTGAACTAGGTGCCATGTCAGTGTTTCCCTTCATTTCATGTCGGCTACACTGAACTGGACGGAAAACGCGAATTATTTATTTAGTCGACCGACGACGCGACGTTTCATTCAGTACGTTGGTACCAACCCGGGCGGGATAACCTAGTAGCCACTAACTCTACTCATTTCACCTCACCTGCGTGAAATTCTTATACGTGTTGAAAATACATTCGGTACCGAACGACAATCAGTAAGCGTAGTAGTAGTAGGTGCAGTGGGCCAGCCAGGAGTAATGCGACGCGGCGCGGCGGGCGCACGACTTTCGCGCGGACTGTGCGCGGTAACCCTTCCCGGCCCGCATGTCGCGGTAATTGCCTACATTAATATGACAAATAGATTTATCTCCAGCTCGGGAGAGTGTTAATACATCGCTCCGCTCCACACACACACACACACACCCTCTCTCTCCCTGCCTCCCCACCCACCCGCTCGCCACGTATACACCGCTACCCGCTATAGGCGGCAGGCGGTAGGGCTACACCCGCCAGGACTGATATCACCGCACTGAAAGAAGTTCGGTCGAAACGGCTAGTCCACGTTCCATGTCCATTCTATTTTGTGATTGGCCAACTGATTGAGCTGAAATTTTGTACGTACTTTTGTTTCTAGTGACACACAGATACGATCTAGTATGTAATACACTAAATTGTAAAAAAAGTAGTTATAAAAAAAAATCTACGAAGTACAAAATAAAATAATAAAGAAGACAAGCGTTTTTAAAAACAAGATTTTATTTAAGCCATGTACTAAAACGAATAAAATTACTTTGTTTTCAATTGGTTTTCAAAAAGCTTGTCTCGAAATGTTCATAAATATGTATAGGTAATTAATTTCATTGGACAGTGATTGGTTGTTGAGCACTTACTTCCCGAAGTACGCATTTTCTTTGCAATTCGCGCGACATAAACTTTTTGAAACCAGTCGAAAACCTAAACGATTTTTTTCGTTTCAGTAAATCGCTTAAATAAAAGCTTGTTTTTTATGACATGATAAAAAATGATGACGAACCATACTCAATATGTATATGCCTCAATGAAATATTGTTATTGTTGTGTGTTCTATATGGCGAAATAAATATGTGAATCTGAATGTGAATCTATGTAAAAGTAATTATTTTATTATGCAAAGACAGAGGCTCAAACACTTCACCCCACCTGGCTACGGCTTGATGGTTAGTAACGAGCGTGCGTGCGAGTAGGACGCGAAGTCGCTCGCTACAGTGCACACAAGTACGAGCAGTAGAGTATGTGGTTTGTTCGGAGGCGGTGGCAGGAGGATGGAGCGTGCGAGAGCGCGCGGCGCGGCGCGGCGGCGGTCGCGGACACGAAACGGATAACTCTATTAATCTACTTTCTCGCCCCTAATTGTAGCGTTAACCAAAACCCGGCGCGGAGTTGCTCTAATCCCATTTACTTACTCCTCTGGGCTCCGCCGCCCCCGCCCGCCCCCGCCCGCCCCCGCCCGCGCTCTCTTCGCATTCTTCTCAAACGAGATTAGTTCGTTAGCGGAGCGCAGTAGCAGAGATCACGCCGCCTCCGCGCCGGCGCCGCCGACCGACACTCTTATCGATTCCATACCGATTCAAATACTCATCTGCGCCCCCCGCCCCGCCCTCTCACGTTGTATGCACGCGGGCGGCGCGGCGCGGCGGAGCGCGGTAGTGCAGGTCACAGACATCTTCCTTAGCGCGCTCGCAGGTACACCAGCTAACCTTGAAAGAAGTTTTAACTGTTATATTATAGGTATACGAGTCATATATTTAATATAAATAATGGTAAGGCTTCATTTAATATACAGGATGTTCGGCACATCGACCGACAAATTTTTTTTGTACGTAAGTGGGGTCATTTACAACGTTTTGACCCATGATACCTTTTGTCCGATGTCACGTGGTATCGAGATACGATTTTTTTTCAGAATTTTTGAAAATTACCAAAATCCCAGCTTTAAACCCTTGTAACTTTTTTGTTTATGATTGTATCAGCACGAAATAAAATTTATTGAATTTTACGATGTATCCTTGTTGTAGAAAACATATTATTTGATGAAATTAATACCATGAAAAAGTCTTATGACCTCCCAAAGTCCCGAGAACGAGTAAAATTATGACAGAAACTTAATTTCTTAATTCATAAAAAAAAAAACTGACAGCAATTTGATAGCTTCATTTTTACATACAATAAATAAAAAAATCAATTTATTTATGCTACTTAAATTTTTTTTTATGGAAACTGACACCGTTGGCTACATCACCTACAACATCCGTGATGTCAGCCCATAACACCGAATGAACTTGGTGCCACGTCAGTGCTTTCCTTCGGTCGTGCCGGCTACACTGAACTGGACGGAAAACACAATTACACACAACACTATTTACATAGCCGTTTCGATCGACCTTTCATTCAGTGCGGTGGTACCAACCCGTGCGGGTTAACCCCTATCACCTAGTAATATAAGAAGGGAGTCTATATATAATTCTAGTTCAACATAATTAAAATTCCATTCCAAAATGCGTCTTGTTAATCTTTATAATTAATTTGTTTTCCATTCTGTGTGTCTGGTGGTCCGTCTCTGTTTGTTTTCAAAATACGCATAGATTCGCTTTGTCTATTTAATTGTACTAATGATGTTAACAAATATTATATTATAAGTATTTCTACTGTTATAACCGCAACATAGGAATGTATCTCTGTAAGCGAACCTTAACGAGATCAATCAACATTTCAAAATCTAAATAAAAACAGTTGATCAATCTGTAAGTGGAGACAGAGTAAGCAGAGATTCGATTCATCGCTCCGACTAATCGCTACTTTATTAGTTGTTCAATCGATGTAACTAAAACTTGTATGAAGGGTTCGTTAAACCGTGACGCCGCCGCCGCTGCCGCCGCCGGCCCACATGTGCGCGGGGGCGGCGGCGGCGGGGGCGCGACATGTGGGCGACGCCGTCCTACACTAAAGGGTTAATCAACTTTAAAGCTCCTGTTACTTGACGCGAGCTAAATGGCTTTACTTTTTCGTGGATGAACGGGTCAAGTAGCCGGAGCTTCCCACGCTCCTCTCACCTCGCGAACCTATCTCGAACTGTTGGGGGGACGAAACTAAATAAATACGATCGCTCTCCACGCGCCCGTACCGTACGTGTACGTACAGCGAGCCGACATACATCGACCGACGCCCGTTTATCAAAGGGCACGGCGGGGGCGGCAGTGCATGATATAGGAGTGAAGTTATTTCGTTCTAATTTGAATACCTCCCCAACTAGCACGAAGTAAAGATAAAGCCGAGACAGACTTCCCGGCCCACTACAGGTATTATAAGTACGATGGTTGAATACAAGTCTATTATTTTTGAGTGGGTCTTACCTACTAGCCTACTATATAATATATTTTAGAAGTAAAATTTTCATATATATATATTATGGATAGGGCGCCATGTGGCATAGTTGCACCTACAAGTAGGTGTCTAACGATGCCCATGGACATTCTGATTGAAAAACGCATCTCTATGTGCGTAATAAATAATTCAGTGAGTACAGTCGAGAGCGGCCCGGCCGGTGTGTCGCCTCTCTGTCTCTCCGCGAGCGTCCCACCGCCTCCGCCCCCGCACCCGCACCCGCGCCCTCTTCTCGCCAATTACTTATTTACACTCAGCGTCACTTGTGCGCGATACAAAAAGCTGGCGCGCGTCGGCGACACGCGGCGCGTCACGCGCCCGGCCCGCCCCCGCCGCGCCGCCGCCCCGTATCACTCTTACGTAACTACGTAACCATCGGTCGCTCGCCCGCCACCACGCGTCGCGTCGCGTCTCGCTTGTCCGCAATACACTAATGGAATCTGGCACATCTCGGCTATAGGCTAACATCACGATATTTTTCCAAGGGACTGGGCAGTGAACAAAAATATGAGCGCGAGGCGCGGAATAAATACGACGGCGCGCCACATACATCAACGTAGGCACCTACGTAGATTCTGATAGGGATGATTGAAGGCGATATGGGAAGGAAATGTAGCATTTAGTAAAAAAGGCTGCTCAATTTAAAATATTTTTTTTAAGACATTTCCGCAGCGTTCCACTTCCGTCGAATTTTCAGCCTTATTTGTTGTGCCAAATAACGCTAGTATTTTGTTATAAAATAAACTACATAATTAAAAAGAAAATAAAAAGAACTTGTGGCGGAGTCGGAGGAATTGGACGAAGTTTTTTACTTACAGTAATCTTGAATGTTAGTATTTAGTTTTTCTTTATTTATTTATTAGGTTAATTTTATCAATGTTATACATTTGTTAGTTAGGTTTTAATTATTTAGTTATTATTATTAATATTATTTAAATATTATTGTATAAATTTCATAGAATTCATTAGGAAATGTAAGTAATAACACGGACTTATTCCTAACCAAAAGAACTTGGGCGAAAAAAAATACAAAGTAGGAGGAAAGTAGGTAGGGCAATAAGTATAGTGTAAGCCGAGCGATTGCTGTTGCTCGCGCGCGGCTGCCGACTACTAGCGAGCGACTGTCGCGTGCGTATTGGCGCTGCCACGCTGCGCTCTCGAGTGTTTGTTTTGGCGCGGGCGGGCGCGGGAGGGTGAAGTGATCTCTTTTATGGGAGTTTTATGGGATTTGTAGGTATTGTGTCGCGGCGCGCGCGTTTGTCACGTTTAATGATGTCACTTTTGGCTTTATTGACTCATGAAAGTGCAGGTCTAATGGCGTGTATCGCGCCGGGGCGCGGGGCGGAGCGGCCGCTTCCGGTTACGGAGGCAAGAGAGTAGAGGAGTTGTTGCTGGCTATAATTTCTAGAATTTCTAGTAAAACACGTATCGCCAGTGAGGGGAGTAGCGGGGTAGTGAGGGGAGTAGCGGGGCAGCGGGGGGAGCAGTGGACAGATAGAGGCTGATGGATGATTGATTGGTTGATGTACCTACTGCGCTCGCTGCACATTATATGTATACCCACACTTCACACATTACATTCACATTCCACGTTGCTCTACTGTTTATTGTTTATTCATCATGCATATGGCACAGTTAGACTGCACTCGAACTTATAACAATTTGTTCTATCCGGTTCGATTACACCCACGACGAAGAACCGGCAAGAAACTTCGCAGGGTATTTTTTTTTCATACATATTAATACAAGTATTTTATTGACTAGCCACATAATAACACCGCCTACAGTTTATCGAAAGCACAGCTTGAAAGCAAGATTAACAATTTTACTGAGAGTTCTGACTACAAAGACTTATCATATAAGTGTATCAAGTGTAAAGAGGCTTTGTTAAACTTTGATACTACGTAATTTGTATCAACTTAATGAAACAATAATAAATTGCGTGGCGCACCGCGGCCGCCGCGCCGCCGCCGCGGCTGTCGAAATACATAAACCAGTCGAAAACTTTATTTTGATATGTAAATGTAGGTATATTAATTTAACGCACATTTCTGCCAAAATAGTTGAATTATATTATTAATATTTAATACATAGATAATTTATGTTAAATTGATCCTTTCATCCTTCAAACGGTGTCCTCCTTTAATATGTAATTGTTAGTGTTAGTAAGGAGTATAATAAATAATAGATATATGATAAGTTAAATTACAAATTTAAAAAATGTGGGACCGCTAAGCAAACTCCCGCGCAGCTCTAAGTTTTTATATTTTATTTACCTACTTAGCGGTCCCTCTGCTCCTTTAAGTAAGTAAACGGAAATTATGTTTGACTTTTTTAAGAATCGGTCTTTTATTTCAAGCTTTTTAAAAAAAACCGCATGCAAGTCGGTCCATTTTTTAAGATAATTAGTTATTTTATTACTTAATTACTTGATTACTTGATTACAACCATCCCGAATAAACCACCTTCCTAATAAAAAAAAACCGCATCCAAATCGGTGTATCCGTTTGGGAGCTATTATGCCACAGACAGGCACACCATTACACACGTCAAACTTATAACACCCCTCTTTTTTGTCGGGGGTTAAAAAATAGATCCTCTGGTTATTAATTCCGGACATACAAACTCGGTCCAGACAGGGTGAGGGTGTGTGCGTGAGGTGGAGGAGAGGTTGTGCGTGCGTGTGTGTGCGTGCCGACAAGCGCAGCAAGTTCCGCGCCGCACATTTTTCGTTAATGACTCGTAATTAATGTTAAATTGAAGCAAATACTCTATCAATTAGTGTTGGCGCAACCGGGCCCGCGGCGACGCGCGACCAGGCGGCGCGCGCGGCCGCCGCCGCCGCTCTTCTGAAAAATATTGTCATTGTGGAATGGAACAGACTGGCATGCTGAAGTACCTAGACACAGAATAGATATTAGTACTGGCGTACAGAAGCATCTCTGTACAAACACGCACAAAGAAATAGCTACTCTGCGACGACGCGATAAAGTACAAATTGACTCGCACAGAGCTGCATGCCTAACCACGATAACCACCTATATTTCGCTTCTCTTTCTGTCGCGTAACTCTATCTCGAAAGCGCGTCGTTCAGCGCGTGTAAGGGCTGTGTCTTTGGGCTGTCTTTTTGTGAGGACTAAAATGAAGATGATACCTACCAACGATACGATATTTAGCTACGGCAAATTCATGCGAACAAATTCACGCATGCGTTAGCGTCACAATTAGTTTTTCACATGGAAGCGTGCAACCTACCAGACAGTGATAGTTTTGTTTTATCAATAAATTGAATGAACATCTACAATATACCTATTGGTTTATTGGTGTTTTTTATTGTATAAAACCCACATTGAAAGACAGAGATAAAAATAATTAAGAAGTGAAATTAATTAAATAAGAAAACTAAACCTCTCTCTCTCTGCCTGGATAGCGGCAGCCCACTGTTTACTTGTGCATTAACCGACACGCCAAGCGGTAGGCATTTAACGCGCGACCTTGAGCGAGTGACGAAGGTCTGACCTAGAGCCGGACCGCAAGCACTATAGGTAGCTACACATAAAATATAACATTTTGATGTTTTTGAAGTACTATCTTTTGCCCGCGGCTCCGCTCGCTGTAGACTCGATTTAACAGCAAATCCGATTTGAACATGATAATAAACTATCACTTCTCTTATATTCTCTTTCTCTCCCTCCCTCCCTCCCTCCCTCTATCTCTCTCCCTTCCTTCCTCCCTCTCCCTCCCATCCTTCTCACACCCCTCCACCCCACCACCCGTTTTCCCTCCCTCCCCTCCCTTCCTATCCACTCCTTCTCCAACCACTGATATCTAGGGCAAATAAAAAAAAAATTGTAAATACATCAAATTCTTGTAGGTATTTGTAAACGCTAACACATTTCGGACACGTGATATTGCTTCAATTTTGCAAAAACACTATCCTAAAATCTAAACTACTCGTCCAAACAATATTGTGTAAAAGAAAATTTTTATCAACATGACATTTTCCTGACAATAAACAAACTTCCTCCCCTTCCACCATCCCTTCCCCTTGCCCCCACCCATCCCACTCCCCTCCCTTCCCTCCCTTTCCTTCCCCCACCCGTCGCCCTACCATCCCTGCTTTTCCTCCTTCACCCTCCTTCCCCTTCCTTCATCTTCCTACCTCAGCTAATTCTCTCTCCCTCCCCTTCCATCTCACTTCACTCCACTCCTCCGCCGTTCCGTCCCTCTTTTCCCCCTCCCGTCTCCTACCCTTCCTCTCTTCATTCACCTCCCTACCTTCCGCTCCTCTCCCGACCCTTCCTCCCTCCCCTTCCTTCCATCTCTCTACGTCCTCCTCCCCTCCTGCCCCTCCCTCACCTCCCTCCATCTATTTACCCCCCATCCCCCTTCGTTCCTCCCTTCATAGTTCCCCCTCCCTCCCTCTATGTACTTTTATTTTATCACGTAGCAGTTATCAGGAGTTGGTACGGGAACAAACAAACAAATATACTTTCGCGTTTATAATATTATACTGAGGGATATACACTTAATTTACCGGAAAACCTAAACGAAAATCCTAAGCCTTCTTTTTCTCACAGAAAACGGGATGGTACGGAACCCTTATTTTTAAATTATGTTACTCCGAGATTACTACCTACCACTATACGAAGTTTCGTCAAAATCCGTGAAGCCGTTCAGGCGTAAAAGAGGAACAAACAAACAAACAAACATATTTTCGCATTTGTGATATTATGTGAGATGAGGTGAGGTAAGGAGGTAGAGGCGTATATGCTCTAAGACCGAGATACGTGTATAAAGTATATGAATGTCTCCTAGCCCACTGTAATTACGAGTACATACAATGGTTAATAAACACCTACGTGTATATGAAATATTGCAACAGGTGCTGCTGCAAATTGATACATGAATACTACACTGATACACAAATGATTAAGGTACTACATTGAATGTTAATTAAGGCTAAAATACGGACGACGACGGAATCTAAACAAATTTGAAAATGTTTAGTACGGAACCCTAAAGAGGCAAATAAAGTGAGGGTAGCCTTTCTCTCGTGTTTTGTGACCCAATTCCATTCCGCACGGTGAAGTGATAATAATAAGTAAGTAGGTACGGGTAATCGCGACGCGGCGGCGGCGGCGCGGCGCCGAGCGTTATCCTGTCGAATCTAATGCGAAAATGCTCAGCGGGTGCGTGCTGCAGCCTCCTCCGCCGCGCCGCCGCCTAGCTAGAGTGACCACCCGTCCGGGACACCTTGTCCGGGAGTCAGTTTATTGAAACAAATCCTGCAGTGTCCTTTTGACATTGAAAATGTCTTTTGGTTCGTTCCAGTATAGGCCCCAATTTCACGAAAAAGTGCGATCCCCTTATATCTCGGAGAGTTTTGAAGATATAATATTCAAGAAAGGCTCAAAAGACGCGTATTCATGAGAGCTGTAAGTTGCAAAACGAATTATTCGAGAAAGTAAAAAACGAAAAAAGTTATGGCCGAAATAGGGGGAAAAAAAATCTATTTTTTCCGAATTTTTTATTTTGGCGCTCGATATTTTGGAAACATCAAAATATTGAGCGCCAAAATTCATCAATCATCATTCATCAAAATATCATTCTTATATAAAAAATTTGAGAAAATCTCCTCTGGACAATTTAGTCAGCTACAATTTGAGCCTAAAACAAAGACGATCGGGTTAAGGGTTTGCCCTGTAGCTCAACCTATTTGAAAAAATAAATACACAGATTTCGTGCCTCACACAACTATCGAGCACATTGGAAATGAATACGGAATTCGAAAAAATATTGTGGCTGAGCGACACGAGAATGTCGGGATAAGGAAAAGGTTTCTTGGGGTCTGATGATGGAGCCGGAATGAAGCCATAGGAACTCTTAAACTACACATGATAAGCCCATCGTGTTTGCGCTCGTTGGATTTGTCTTCGCAAGTACTCTTGTAATATATGATGTCCAGGGTCCTGATTATGGAGCCGGAATGAAGCCATAGGAACTCCTAAGCCACACATGATAAATCGACCGTGTTTGGGCTCGCTAGACCACCTCGCTAGACCACCTCGCTAGACCACCTCGATAGACCACCTCGCTAGACCAACTCGCTGGACCGCGCGCCCGCGAGACACGATTTGAGATAACCACTGCAACTCCGTAGGAATGTCGGCTCCTTAAGTGTGTTCTATCGCTTATTTCATTGGGAGTGATCGGAGGAGCTGTTTAACGTGATCCCGCCGCGCACTGGGTAGTGATTTCATCCCTATACGGTGTACTTATCGCGGATGCGTACCAATCGATTCTGCAGATTTTTCCTCTACAGAACCGGTAAACTCTGGAACGCTCTTCCTGCCCATATATTTCCCCCAAAATGCAGTCTCGGGTCCTTCAAGAAGGACCTGTCAAGCCGGCAGTGCATTCGCAACCCCCGCATACGACCAAATGTCCATGGGCGTCGTTAGAAACCTTATGGGTGGCTCGGTGCCATATATTGCGCTTTCAATAAATAATAGAGATACTTATTTACTCCAAAATAGTTTTCTTGCTATAGGCACTAAAATTCAAATTCAAATTTCTTCGGGTCATATACCTAATTCCTACGTAAAACATAACAAAAACAAACAAAACATATTTCTTTAAATTTTAAAGTTAATTGTAAACTTCCACATGTTTCGATTTTCGATTATCCGCTACAGACAATATTAGTCTTCGTTAATTTAGTTAGAGTGAATTTTTTCGGTACAACAATACAGGGTAAGCACACAAAATCTGCTTCAGAATCTACTAAAAATACAAATTTACTTTGAAATTGGGCTACATCTATTTCACAAACCCATTCGTGCACCCGACCACCCTTTACACCCCAAAGATAACATCGATCGCCTTTATTCTTACCCTCCGTAGTTTCAACTGACGTCACATTCACATTCTGCGACTTGGATTTGCAGGCTTTAGCGAAATATCCCTTGGCTTTACATTTAAAGCAAGTGGCGTTGCTCGTAGAGCAGGTGTTCCTAGAGTGTAATGGCCCCAAACAGTGAAAACATAGTTTCTTCTTGACTGCATTGCCAACATTAATTTCCGACAATCCCGGCCGTCCAGCTTGATTAGTTTTGTTTGTAGAGTTCTGTAACGTTATTTCTGAAATTCCCGATCTACTTGATACGATAGAAGATTTTGAAGAAGTTGGTTCTTCAGTTGCGGTGATTCTTATCGGTCTTCTTATCAGTCATTCCCACCCACCACCAATCTGTCTCGAATTATTTCTTCTTTCGTGATATTTCCGAAATCGCAAGTTTCTGCTAATTTATATACCTAGATCAGTTATTAAACGATTATATGCTTTCTCCTGGCAATTATGCTCTGGCGCTGAAGTTGTATCGTTCATAAATTACATTTGTTCTTCGATTTAAGTAGTTTGTGTGTATTTCCGGTTCCTCTAGCGTCGTTGGCTCGATTTGAAACTGACTTACAATATCGTCCGCTTGTTCACCCATGAGATAGAGGAGCATGTCCAACTTCTCCGGTTCACTTCTGCTTGCATTTCCACTGTTAGTCGTGAACCGCCTTAACCTTTTGTCATTTCTGCCAGGATGTTGTTTCGGTAAAATTAAATGTTTCTGGTGGTGATACACTCAGTACATACTGCTAGTAGTCTCATAGCGACGGGCATAGTGCTTTCTTCTTCGTTTTCTAAATCTCTACTCAGAGATTGGCGTTGTTCGCCAGGTTTTAGGTTTTCCCATTATTACATTGTATCACAACGTAGTTGAAGCTTACCAATCCGTCTAATCGAAGCTGGGAGCCGACCACCGCTGCCACCATGTTGGTATCTAGTTTTTTATTGACAGATTAACAAAACCCCGTTGGCAAGGATATACCAAATTCAAATAATTCTACAACACTAAATGGACAAGTTCCATATTTTTCTTTACATTTATTGAGATTCAGATACAGATATTTATTTCGCCATAAAGAACACACAACAATAACAATATTACATTGAGACATATGCATATTCAGTATGGTTCGTCATAATTTTTGTTTTATCCCGTTCAGCAATGCAATCTATAAGGAAGAACCGGGCAAGAAACCTTATAGAGATTTAAAAAAAAATGCTTAAATATAACTTACATGCTAATTTTTTATTATGTTAACTATAACATACTAAGTAAAAAATTTTCTTTAAAAAAGAGCACCCACTATGTTTTGGAATAATCGTTTCGGACAAAGTCGTTTATAAATAAATGGTAGGGTAATACCCCAATGGTTTTATGTTCGAAATTCAAAATGTACTGACAGGACAGTTCAGTTGAATTAGTTAGGCGCTCGCTACAAACATTTTGTATGCAACATTTAATAGAATGAAACCTTCGTTTGTATGGCAGCCACCTTTTTTTGAGTTTTCCTGAAAAAACAGATAACGGTATCTTTTTAGACTAGTAATCGGGTTTCTATGTGGAAAATATAATAAAAATCGTTAGAGCCATTTTTGAGAAAATCGACCTTATCCTACCCTACCCTTATTTTTTTGAATTAAAAAAAACTAAAAAAAGGTACCCCTAGATAATCGTTTCAAACTACATACATACATATCACACACGCTGAATCCCGATAATCGGGGTAAGCAGAGTAATCGGTGTTGTGCTGCAAGTACTCTGGTCAATTACAGCACAACACCGACCACCACGTTTCGCAAAGTATTCTAACAAGATTAAATCGATCAAGCAGCAAGTAAGGCACGAAGACCCACCTGCTGCGTGACTCGGTGGAAGTACCATGCCAAGGTGAGAGGTGGTGAGCCTGTCGCCCTTTAGCACGGCATCTTGTCCTTATCCCTTAGTCGCCTTTTACGACATGCATGGGGAGAGATGCAGTGGGGATATTCTTTTTAAGTACCGGCCCCACACGGTACAAACTACTAAATATGAATTTTGTTCGAACTACTAAATATGAAACGATTTCAAACTACTAAATATGAATTTTGAACGAAATCAGTTGAGCGGTTGAGGCGCAAAGTCGCTGGACGGATACACACACACACACACACACACATACATGTTTTTCAAAACTACTTTTTTTGGGATCGTTGACAGATATATAGCCCAAATTAATCGAAATCTCAACTTCGAAATTTTGGACGATCACAATACTTCCTTTCTCCGTACAGTCGCTCGAAAGTAAAAAATAAAAAAATATATTGTAGTAATCTAGATTAAATAAGATTTGTTTACTCGTACATCTCGACCTCTTAAACAATATGTTTATTGTAACTAGTATAAATGGTTGTGTGCGGGCGGAGCGGCGGCGCGGCGGCGCGGCGGCGTGACGCAGGTTTTTGTTCAGGAATGAACCAAACAAATGACGGCCACCCTAGCCGCCCTACCTACGTACCCGACCCGAGCACAACAGCAGCGCCTCCCTGCAGTATAATACCCGTAGGTATAGCGAGCGGCGGCGCGGCGGCGGCGCGGTGCGGCGGCGGAGGCAGTTAAAGTAATCTCGTCTGATATGGACGCGGCGCGGCGGGCGGGCGGCGGCCGGGGGCGGAGAGTCCCGGGCGCGCTTGTAATTACGATTCACGGCATCGCCGGAGGCAAAAACTGAATTATCATATTTTATACGTCATAATACTTAGGAAAAGATATTCAATTATATAATTTTTTCTCGGAAAAGAAAATCCCTTTTCATTTCTCATTTGGATTTTTCTCTTAAGCAATTAGGCTCGCCGCCGCGCCGCGCCGCCGCCGCCGCCCGGGGGCGGGAGGGAGCGAGGGATTGTCTACTTGACTATGTATATATATTAATATCTATCTATGAGTTGAGTAGCTACACCGCGGAGTGTGACGACATCGCTGCAAGTGAGACTCACTGATCAGTGATCACATTCTATGCGTATACCTACATCTACTAAATAACATTGTTAACACTGACTGACAGACAACGCAACAGTCTAAACCGGTGGATCTGGACGCGTGACATTCATAGCCGTTCCCTATTTGTAGGCATGTAGATGTAGCCAACCGTGTCAGTTTCCATAGAGTTGAAGTCGGTGCTAAAGCAAGCAAAAATAACCGACCGCCTTCAACTCTGGTTCCATTTTTTTTTATTTCTTACATTTTTGAAGGCGGTTTTTATATTTTTATTTTATTAGTACACCTACTAAAAAGTAGAATGTGAATCCAAATGTTTGAATTTGTGTAAAAGTAATAAAACAAATGTGCAGAAAATACAGCCACAGGCACAAGGCTTAACGGACAATATTATGTAATTGACTGTACCTATGTTTCATGTATAATAAATGAATAAATAAATAAAGAACCTGCACACCGTTCGAGTGGAAATTAGGTTCCACGCTTCCCCTCGACCGTGCCGAGTACACACCGAACTGGACAGACACGGTTTTCATACCCATTTAATTTTTATACACATTCATTCAGTGGTAGAAATGCAGTTCGGCTCGTGTCGGGTTCCACCACGGATTAGTGACGAGTTAGACTTTGCTATCAGGTAAGGGTGGGGGGGAGTTCAGATGTACCTGTGTGTGTATACCTACACGCCCGGACGGACGGAGCGACTCGTTGTCGCGCTTAGCTACCTACACATTTACACCGAGAGAAACTATACGTGCGGATCAACTATCTATCGTAATATTCATTCACACATTTTAAATTAAATAAAACAAAGTAAGTATAAATATTTTCAAACAAAGCTGTTATTAAGCTTAAGCATGAAAAGTGAAAAATGAGTCATTATAAATGCCAGTATATAAAAGAAAAAAAGCTTACCTGCAATCATTACTACAAGTCATCATAACTGAACCAGGAAAGATATTAAATTTTATTGCAATATGCAAATGCAATTTGATATTATCGGCTAGAGAGGCGAGCAAGTGAAGTACTTCTATCTAAGTATGACTTTGTGTACAAAATATTACTGAAAATATAAAAAAAATATATTGGTGACGTAATTTTTTATCAGTAATGTCATAAAATGTTGATTATTTGAAAGAGCAATATAAAAGTAAATAAATACAAGTTCCAAGAATATAGTTGGAAGCGTTTAGGGGTAGACATAGTGGTGAACAGACGGACAGACAGGCAGATAGAAGACATCGGACCGAGCGCACAGGAGTGCGTGCCGCATGGCGGCGCTACACGCTGCGAAACCCTAAAAAGTTTAAAAGTGAATAGCGACCGCGGACGCGGAGACGTACAACTTCTTTGAGTAGCAAATTTGATCAAACATATCGGGGCGGGTGCGGGGCGGGGCGGGGCGCGGTGCGGCGCGGGAGGCTCGCGGGACGCGCAAACACAATTTGTCAGAATTGGTCGTTTCTTTGACGTCGCTATTGGATTCCGCACAAAGTGATACGACTGGATCGTGGACGGAGCGAGCACCGCGGTGGATGGCGGGGCGGGGCGCGGCTCCACGAGACGGAGCCAACTCACTGTCGCACGACACACTGCGCATACTGAGGCACCGGATATTGAATAGTTTTGTTGAAAAGCTTCGATTAAAAACGCAGATTTATTGCAAAATCACACTACGCTGCTAACCCACATTTTTTTTTTTTTTTTTTTTTTTTATGGAACCTGACACGGTTGGCTACATCACCTACAACATCCGTGATGTCAGCCCATAACACCGGGTGAACTAGGTGCCATGTCAGTGCTTCCCTTCATTTCATGTCGGCTACACTAAACTGGACGGAAAACACGAACTATTTACATAGCCGTTTCGACCGACGTTTCGTTCAGTGCGGTGGTACCAACCCGGCCGGGATAAGCCCTACCACTTAGTAAGGTAAGAAGGGAAGGGACCTACAGTTTAACGTGGAATCCGAACCGCGGTCAGCCTCCAACGGTCGAGCGGTCACCCATCCAATCACTGACCGCGCTCAGCGTTGCTTAATGACTGTTGACTAACCAACCGCGCCACTGAGCTACCGAGGCTGACGAATTTTCTTATCCCTTAGTCGACTTTTACGACATGCGACGGGGAGAGATGCAGTGGGGCTATTCTTTTTAAGTACCGACCCCACACGGTACAGTACATTACACTGCCAAAACCCACATTACACTGCTAACACACACACACTGCACTGCTACCACAAACATATTACACTGCTGGCACTCACACTGCACTGCACTGAAGTGCGGTGGGTAAGTACTCTACTCTCGGCGAATTCTTGGACCGGGGTCATATTCCCGGTCCAAGAATTGTTGTATATTATGTCTGCCGACTATTAAACGTTTTTTACGCGACTACGGCGAAGCCAACAGGAGGGTAATGTGTTTAGCCTGAATGTTTGTTTGTATGTATGTATATATGTACGAGGGTCATTTACATTGTTTTCGATTCATGTTTCAATACCAGTATTGAAACTCGAATTCTTGTGGACTAATCCATGTTAATTTTTTTTTATGGAAACTGACACGGTTGGCTACATCACCTCATACATACCGCATAAAACGCGTAGTTTAATGAAGGTGGGTGGCGCGCTCGCGCATACCGACTCCTCAGTCACCGCCCCCGCAACCCCGGCCCGCCCCGGCCCGGCCGCGTTATTGCATTAGGAGCTGTACAAGTTAAGTTTGCAAAGTTTCGACGTTACATCGGCGGCGGCTGCGGCGATGCGGGGAAGTGCGGGCAGAGCCGCATCGCTATAACTTCATCTTACACGTAATAATGTAAGTACTTCCGACTTCCACTCGATTTAGCTCTTCAGGTTACTTTAAAGCCTCGACAGACTGAAATGTAGCTGTGCGTGCAGTGATCGACAGAGCGTCAGACGAGCTAGTGCACGGGAGTGTGGGGCGCTGTCGACAGACCGCACTCTACATATCGTTCTGGAGCGAGCGCCGCGTCAGACGAACGAGTGCACGGGAGTGTAGGGCGCTGTCGACAGACCGCACTCTACATGTCGTTCTGGAGTGAGCGCCGCGTCAGACGAACTAGTGCACGGGAGTGTAGGGCGCTGTCGACAGACCGCACTCTACATGTCGTTCTGGAGTGAGCGCCGCGTCAGACGAACGAATGCACGGGAGTGTAGGGCGCTGTCGACAGACCGCACTCTACATGTCGTTCTGGAGTGAGCGCCGCGTCAGACGAACGAATGCACGGGAGTGTAGGGCGCTGTCGACAGACCGCACTCTACATGTCGTTCTGGAGTGAGCGCCGCGTCAGACGAACTAGTGCACGGGAGTGTAGGGCGCTGTCGACAGACCGCACTCTACATGTCGTTCTGGAGTGAGCGCCGCGTCAGACGAACGAGTGCACGGGAGTGTAGGGCGCTGTCGACAGACCGCACTCTACATGTCGTTCTGGAGCGAGCGCCGCGTCAGATTAACGATTGCACGGGAGTGTAGGGCGTTGTCGACAGACCGCACTCTACATGTCGTTCTGGAGTGAGCGCCGCGTCAGACGAACGAGTGCACGGGAGTGTAGGGCGCTGTCGACAGACCGCACTCTACATGTCGTTCTGGAGTGAGCGCCGCGTCAGACGAACGAGTGCACGGGAGTGTAGGGCGCTGTCGACAGACCGCACTCTACATGTCGTTCTGGAGTGAGCGCCGCGTCAGACGAACGAGTGCACGGGAGTGTAGGGCGCTGTCGACAGACCGCACTCGCCACACTCGCATTTGACTAGAAATTATATTGTAAGAAAAGGCGGCGCCTCGGGGGTGCGGGGGGATGTAACGAATCAACTTATGAATAACTCAGAGGGAACCTTTCCGCTTCTTCTTCTCTTTCTCTCTCTAGTCTTTCTACACCAAAATAAATAAACAGTTTCGCGCGAAAGCAATTTTATTCGTGAATTATGTAACTTTTACCTTTCTCTCGCGTTCGTAAACGCATTAGAATTTTTCATAATCCCACCTTTTGATCCCATCTAACGTAATAAAAATGCGAAACTTTCATAAAGGGTGCCGGTCGCGGCGGCGGCGGCGGCGCCGCGCGCTGAAACTACCACACAAAGAGAGCTGCCATTTTGGACGTTCCAAATTCAAATTAACGTCATATACGCGAACTGTAGGTACGTAGTACGAGCGTAGGATGCGGTAGCTGAGCTGAGTAGAGTCGTTAGAGATGCATGGAGCGCGGAGTAGAGGCGCGCGATGTCGGCGCAGCGCGTCTATTCGCGGAAATTAACATTGATCATTCAGGATAGCTTCAATCGATGAGACTATTGTTTATCTATGTGTAAGACTAGTCTCAGCGATTGAAATTATCTTGAATTGTCAGTGCGGATTTCCGCGAACACAGGCGCTGAGCGGTCGGACGCCGCCCCCCCGCCGCGCCGCCGTCACACAGTTTTGTAGGCGAATAAATATGATTTAACTGTTTGTATTGGGAATTGAACTGTATTTCAATTTAGCGAATATCGGCAGATGTAGAGAGTGGCGCGGCGGGGAGGAGGAGGTGAGGGAGAGGGGAAGCGGGTCCAATCATTTTATTCTTGCTGCACTCATAATAATGTATAATTGCTTTTGTGATTTGCGCCGTGCTCGTTTCTGGTGAATAATAATCATAACACACTCTTTTGAACCAAAGCCTGGACTCAGTCCGCACACACACACACACACACACACATACGCTGGCTAGGAGCTAGGTATAGCGGGCATGTGACCGGCGGCGCGGCGGCGCGGCTGCTAGCGGACGGAGCTCTGTACATTTGCGTCGCATGATGACATTAATTAATCCAATTTATTCGAGTAATGAAGGATCCGGCCGCATGTGATGCGTGGACCGCGATTAGCTAGTAGTACCTAGTGCTAGGGAGCGCCGCGCCGCCCGCGCTCCCTGCGCTCGCGCTGCAGACCGCTGTCTAGCTCTCAATAGTATTGTAACTCACACAATGTCTCCTATAGAGCCATCAAACAATATTAGTGTGAATGGCTTCTTGCGTAGATTGTTGCGCAGGATGGTAACGGCAAAAATGTATGAAAATACTATGCAGGTGTATGAGTAAGCTTTCGCGGTCGATGGCGACGACCGACGGCGGTAACGTGACGTCATGACGTCGCGCCATCTTCAGACATTTTTGTGTCCACTGCTGTCGTGCCGTGCTCTTTGCTGTGCCGTTGTCGTCAATCCGCAAGTGGCCAATGTGTGCTCTACATAGTAGAGCGTGAGCATGGTGGCGCATCACTAGCGCGGGGCGGGGCGGGGCGGGGCGGGGCGCGGTGCGTCGCTTCACGTAATTTATTGTCTCTTTGTTTTTTCCTCGCGTTTGTTTCATTAATTTATCTGTTCTTTACGCAATAAGGTTTAATAGAGCGTTAATTGATCGCTCAACACGCGGCCGCCGCCGCCGCGCCGCTTAATGCCGTCAGCTAATGCAATAGACGGTCGCGTCGCGTCGCCGAGTGTACGTATGCAACCTTTCCGCGTGTATGTATGTATGTATGTATGTAGGAATGTTTGGACCAATTTCATAAAATCAATTTGGTCCGAATTGATTTTATGAAATACTTAAATATTACGTTTAAAAATAATAATAGAATTTGTCAAATATATGCACTTGATATAATTGAACCAAAGCAATTACAGTGAAATACGAATATAAAAGGAAAGTGTTACTAGAATGCGTTTGTTTGTTGGGGCATCTACGCGGTGAGGTGAGCAGGCGCGGCGCCGGCGCGGCGCGGCGGTGCACAGCACACGCCGCGCGCGGGTGCACGCGAGCGAGATAGCGGCACGAGACGTTTCTTCGGGTTCGAGTAGAGTACATCGCACCGATGCATCGCACATCATACATCGGTTTTGATTTTTTTGATTTGAAAAAAAAGTAAGAAGCGTTGTCACGTTATCATTAAATTTCAATACGTTTTTATAAACAAATTCTGAGGCATTTCCTGTTTTTTAGGATTCCGTACCTCAAAAGTGAAAAAAAAACCAAACCCTTATAGGATCACTCTCGTGTCTGTCTGTCTGTCTGTCACAGTATATTTTCTTCGAATCTACTCGATGAAAAAAGTATAAATTTGGTCTACGTATAGAGTTTGATTGATTGATGACGCAACCACGGACGTACCTATGGCGTAATTAATGAACTATTTCGATGTTGAGGGACAAATTAGAAAGTAAAAAAAATCCCCAGGCAAAATTTCAGTGAAATATATGTTATATAGTTATGTAAGTAGTTTGTTTAGCATTTTAATTTTGTATTCATTTTATATCAAATAAATCTACATATTCTTGAAAAAAATCTAATTTTCAAGTGCATCATATGACGTAGATATGAATTTTTTTTATGGAAACTGACACGGTTGGCTACATCACCTACAACATCCGTGATGTCAGCTCATAACACCGGGTTAACTTAGTGCCACGTCAGTGCTTCCCTTCCACGAGTCAGTAAGCCTTACTGACTCGTGTTCCCTTCGGTCGTGCCGGCTACACTGAACTGGACGGAAAACACAAACTATTTACATAGCCGTGTCGACGGACTTTTCATCCAGTGCGGTGGTACCAACCCGGGCGGGTTGGTACCACCCTACCACCTAACAATATAAGAAGCGAGTCATATCCATGGCTAGGGCTCGTCATAAGTAATATAAATTATATATTTTTTATGTAAAAAAAAACATACTAAGGAAAATATACGTATATAGATCATTCCCTCATTATCTCTGAAACTCTGTATGAAATTTTGAAAATAAAAGGAATATCGGGCATCTCTTATAGTTTACAGGAAAATCCCAAGTTTTTCACGGAAAACAGATTGGTACGGAACCCTCTCCACGCGAGTTCGACTCGCACTTGACCGTTTTTTGTTATTTTACTAACGAGCGACGATACTCAAACCGTATATTTTCAAGAAGCTAGGTATCGATCTGCTCTGATAGTTGAAGTTTTACATATATTCAAACTGAGTACGTCCAGTGAGTAATATCGATACGTAGGCTACCTACTCGCATATCTTTCAGAAAAATCAGGATTGCACATGGCATGCCGCGTTATTGCTCTGCAGTAAGTAATGAATGAGTAATGAGACAATGTTGTTCATCATGTTCTTTAAGAAATATTATCTGCGACGCCGGATTTAAAGAAAATGAAACTTGCCCAGTTGCGCCATTCAGCGTTCAATAATCCGCCTATTTAAAAAATGTATTTTGTATACGTTCGATTTCATTAATATAAACTTCGTATTGTGGATTATTCTCTGCAAATACAATAAAATGAAAGAGCGTGGGTTTAAAATAAATGTTTATAAGTAAAAGATGTGATGCGCTCGGCGGCGGCGGCCGAGGCGGGTTCTAGAGGAGCCGATCCGCGCTTTTCCAACGGGAATCAAATAACATCATAACAGACAAAAGCTAGAGAATTGAGTTTTTAACCGCGAGCCGCAGTAAGGAGTTTAAAGTCTCACGGGAGCGGCGAATGCATTAGCGGCGCGGGGCGGCGCGGCGCGGGGCGGCGCGGCGCGGGGCGGCGCGGCTCGGGGAGGGGGGACACGAATGTTATTATTTTTATGATCGACTCCGCGGAGAGGGGTGAGGGGAGGGGAAAGGATTATCCCTAGGGCGGGGGCGGGGGCGCGGTGCGGGCGAGCGCATCTCCGCGTCTCGTCTTGTCAGCGTTATGGCTTTTTTTATAAAACTGGCATCACCTACAATCGTGATGTCAGCATGCAGCAGAAAACATGCACTCAATAACAAAATCCCTAGACTTACTAAATATAAGGCTGTCCTAAAAACTAACGCTATGTTCACATTTGAAAGAATTAATTCAGAAACTATAAATTAAAACATACTCCAAAATAAAAATAAAGAATTCGCAAGACTTCTGGTATATGTCTACTAAGCAAATAAAATACATAATTGCTGATAGCCCCACACTTATGTATGTACATAGCTAGAGTATTGCATTATTATTAATGGAATTAATACTTCGATATTAATGCTGGCATTCATTTTATTTGGTTTTGGCGGCGCCAACCTAGCCAACTTAAAGGAATCGCCGCTGAAAAATGTATTATTCAATTATTTACACATTTCTTTTGAAATAAATTTTACATCTTTACAAAATTAAAATCTAAAATTTATACAAATCAAACGAAGATTCCACCTCCTCCGGCCGCGGCGGCGGGGCGAACCCAGGCGATGGTAGGGCCCCAAAGACACCTCCGGACAATGCGTGGAGTGTTGAGCAGGAATACCTTCTGGACCTGGTCCTTGACCCAACCACTCAGCGAGAGGTTCTTCGCTATCAGGCCATGCGCCGATACGACAATGGACACAACGATCATCGAGTCGACGGGCCACATTTTAACCTCGGGCGGCAGATCTAGATACTTTAACATCTGCTCTGCTTCCTTACTGACGAGGTTACCATCGTACGGCACGGCGATAGATATCGACGAGCGTTGCGAGCCTCGCCTCCCGGTCCATTATTATTATTATTTCTTTATTAGTAGTCCCGTTGGTAAATTAATGCGTTCAAACATCGGCCACGTTGACTTCTTCTTCTTCTTGGTGGGCATTTTCCGCATGTAGGTCGCTCTGCTTGAACCCGTTGTTCGTATCACCCCGGCTGCTACTCCATCCAGCCCAGCACCTTCCAGAAGTCCTGCAGGCCTCTTGGAGTGTCCTCGGGTTTTTGAGGATGTTTGCCCGCTCATTTACCACCCCCTGGCACTGCAGCAGCACGAGCGATAGGGTTTCTTCAGCCCCCATGCATCCCCTGCACAGAGGGCTATCTGTTTTACCTATAATGAATAAGTGCTTATTTGGTTATAATGGTTGGTGTCCAGTCAAAGTTTCCACCACCAATCTGATTGGCTACGTTGACTTGTAGGTTCCAGCGTTCCAACTTGTGCAGTGGGCCGCGTGACCGACTTCACAGGTGCGCTGCGGCGGCGGGGAGGCGCGGAGCGGTGTCTACTTCTACTATTTTGTAAGATTACTGGCGGCGCGGGGTGCGGCGTGCGGGCGGAGGCGCGGAGGGCGGGTGTAATTCCGTAATGCGGGTGTAAGACGACACCGCGGCGCGCCGGGGGCGGTCGGGCGGCGGCGGGTGCGGCCGGGGGTGGGTACGGTTTAAATTGAAATTTATATGTGTGCATTATACATGAACCGAGCGCTGTGATCGCCGGAGCGTGCGGGGACGTCTCGAGGAGTCTGCCGCGCCGCCGCCTACGCACATACACACCCTCACACACAGAGACACACCCTCACCCACACCCTCAACCACCCTCACACATACACATACCCTCACATACACACACACACACATGCAAGCAAGGGTGCATGCATGCATGCATGCGACTAACATTCAAGCGAAATAAATAACACATCTTTGTATTCACCATAGTCGGATAGAAACTGTGGGTAAACACTGATGTTAGCAGGTCATCACTTAAGAGTCAATGAGAGGGCACGAAGATGCCGACATGTTGTGTCTTACGGCTAATCTTGGGCATGAGGCGGCGGCGATAGGAGCTGCGCGACATGTCAAATTTAGCCATTATTTCCGTTATCTGTGGCACCCCTCCACGCGCAGGGGCGGCGGTGCGGGGCGGGGCGGGCGCAAAAGTGATAGTTCGCTTTGACGCGGACGTCACTACACCCAATTTGCTATTCCACCATCCCTAATTACATGCACACACTCCCACACTCACACTCACAATCATATGCCCATTAACGTTAATGACAACACCTAATATTAGCAAGTTTGATTGAATTAATTGGAGCGCCGCTAAGCGGGCGCGGGGGGGCGGCGCGGGGGGCGGAGCGGGGGCGCCGCCGCCGCGGGCTCGTCATCACGTTAGCATACATTACCGAGTCTCATTCGGTCTCGCGAATGCAATCAATCGTCCAGAGACACATCTCGCGATCCACAGCCGGCAGCTCTGTGGCGGCACCGCGCCGCGCCGCGCCGCCGCCGCCGCCGCCACCGCCACCGCTATACAGAAAGCTCGGTGAAGTCGCTCCGCACACTACAGTCGGTAGTGATATGAATTGGCGTTCGATCGTCGAAGTTAAGCGCACAAACTTTGGATGGGTGTTCGTCCGACCGTTGAGGATAGAAGTGCTTAGTTAGGACTCCACGTATAACTGTAGGTACATTCCTTTACTTTACTACGTGGTAGGACATGTGAACCCTGTAAAATCTTGTGGTTTAAACCCGTTCGGAGTGGTACCACCGCACTGAATGAGGTTCTGTGGAAACAGCTATGAAACATTTTCCATTCAGTTCAGTGTAGCCGGCACGACCAACGGGAAGCACTGAAATGGCACCTAGTACATCTAAGTGCGATCGACTGACATCACAAGTGTAGATGTAGCCAACCATGATATAGGTTCCATAAACCAAGTTTAAGTCGGTGTGACGTACCGTGGTAGCGCCAGTGGTGTGTGCTGGTGACCGCGTGGTGCCGACCCACACACAAGTACAAGCCTTAACATACAATGTTATAATTCTCATATCGTGAATGTGCATTCATGCGGAATGTTAAGTTGCTTGTGCGGAAAATTCACCATTCTATATGCGTAACGATCCATTTATCACATTACGAAGCGACGGACGTAGGCGCTATAAATATGCTAAAATATTTCCGAAAAACGCCCCCCCCCCCCCAGCCCCCCCCCGCCCCCACGACGGCTCAAGGAGAATATATTACCAATATGTAGGTATTTCAGTAGTTCTATACAGAAACATTTTTCACCAATATTTACATGACATTAATATACGTGTGCATTATAATTAACATCGATTTATTTCTCTTATTTTATAAAATAAGCTTGCAGTATAATACACATGAACTACCTGACTCGCGGCGGAGAGCGCGCACTACTCGGGCGGGACGAGCTGTGTGCAGCGCCCGCGCCCGCTCACAACTCTTGCGTTTCTTATTTATATTATTTTTATGTGAACGTCTCTTAATATAGCTAGGTGTCTGAGGAACACTTTTCAATATCTTATAACATCGCGGTACTTTAAGTCAGCGCGGGGCGGGGCGGGGCGGAGGGGAGCGGGCGCGCGCCGCGCGCATACTGTATTGGTATAATATCGCACACAGCTACCTCACCTCCCTCACCTACTACGCGCGCGCCGCCGCCAGCCCTGAACTCCTCGCAGGCGAAGTCAGAAGAGCTCAGTGCGGCTCCACCATGCGGCATCCTTATTACTACAGTAGCTTTATCAAATTTGTAATACGAGTGTTGATTTCTCTCAAATGAAATCAAAAGTAGAGGTCTGTTGTTTCAGAAATGTTTCAACGTCTTCTCGTTTGGGTTTAGGTACCGAGGACAAACGCGTCGTCGGTGAGACGCCGACGCTAATTTATCAATTATTACAGTTTCTAATGAACGCAAATCCTTTGATTCCATCCGTGGCCGAGTAGTCGCCGCCCGCGCGGGCCTGAGGACGGCGCGCCGCGCCGCACGCCCCCCCCCCCCCCCCCCTTCCGCCCCCGCCGCACGCTCGCACAGGAGACACTGTCAAAGGAAAGCGTCGTATTGGATTTAGCAATTGCTTCAAATATTAGGTAAATTTAGTTATCAAATATTCACTGAGAGAATGTGGGAGTCGAGTGCCGGCGCGCCGCCCCCCGCCCCCGCCCCGCCCCGCCCGCGTCCGTTTGCGTAGCGTCGCTACTAATGTTGTTTCCGCCGCGCGTGAGGCTGACGCGAGCGAGCGAGGGTCGCGTCGCGTCTGTCCCCGCGCGCGCCCGCCGCGCCAACATTACGTGCAGTAGAGTAGGCACTAGCACTGTGAGGTCACTATTTGATTACGTTATCCAAATATCTGTAGCTCCGTAGAGCAGTGACATTGATAATGTGCTGTTACATTCATCAGGTCGAACATTTTTTTGAGTTTGATTGGTCAGATTTTTAGGTGTCCGTACCCTGTACGGAAACCTATTATCTAAGCCTACGCGTCCACGCCGCGCACTCCGCGACTCGTAGCGCCCGCTACGAGGCCGCACTGCGCACTCCGCGACTCGTAGCACCTGCTATGAGACCGCACCGCCTATTTCGCGAGTCGTAGCACCCGCTACGAGGTCGCACTGTGCACTCCGCGACTCGTAGCACTCGCTACGAGGCCGCACTGCGCACTCCGCGACTCGTAGCACCTGCTACGAGACCGCACCGCCTATTTCGCGAGTCGTAGCACCCGCTACGAGGCCGCACTGTGCACTCCGCGACTCGTAGCACTCGCTACGAGGCCGCACTGCGCACTCCGCGACTCGTAGCACCTGCTACGAGACCGCACCGCCTATTTCGCGAGTCGTAGCACCCGCTACGAGGCCGCACTGTGCATTTCACGACTCGTAGCACTCGCTACGAGGCCGCACTGTGCACTCCGCGAATCGTAGCACCCGCTACGAGTCCGCACCGTGCACTCCGCGACTCGTGCACCGCCTATTGCGCGAGTCGTAGCACCCGCTACGAGGCCGCACCGGGCACTCCGCGACTCGTGCACCGCCTATTTCGTGAGTCGTAGCACCCGCTACGAGGCCGCACTGTGCACTCCGCGACTCGTAGCACCCGCTACAAGGCCGCACTGTGCACTCCGCGACTCGCAGCACTCGCTACGAGGCCGCACTGTGCACTCCGCGACTTGTAGCACTCGCTACGAGGCCGCACTGTGAACTCTGCGACTCGTAGCACCCGCTACGAGACCCCACCGCCTATTTCGCGACTTGTAGCACTCGCTACAAGGCCGCACTGTGAACTCTGCGACTCGTAGCACCCGCTACGAGGCCGCATCGCCTATTTCGCGAGTCGTAGCACCCGCTACGAGGACGCACCGCGCACTCCGCGACTTGTAGGTAGCACTCGCTACGAGGCCGCACTGTGAGCTCCGCGACTCGTAGCACCCGCTACGAGGCCGCACCGCCTATTTCGCGAGTCGTAGCACCCGCTACGAGGACGCACCGCGCACTCCGCGACTTGTAGGTAGCACTCGCTACGAGGCCGCACTGTGAGCTCCGCGACTCGTAGCACCCGCTACGAGGCCGCACCGCCTATTTCGCGAGTCGTAGCACCCGCTACGAGGCCGCACCGTGCACTCCGCGACTCGTAGCACCCGCTACGAGGCAGCGCTGCGCTCGTAGCACCGCTACAAATCATCGCCGAAGCGGTCGCTAAGAGGCCGCACTGCGCTAGACACGCTGCGTTCATAGTGGTCGTTATGAGGCTGCTTGGTGCTGCGCTCCTGCCCGCTACAAGGCCGCACTGCGTACAAACATTTATTTTATTTCGTACAAGCTTTTGTCGGTGCGGCGGCGGCGGTGCAACGGCGGTGCTCGGTCTACACTGTACCGGCGACTATTTAGTAGAATGCCATCATCCAACAACAACCTACCTGTAACGACAACAACTAGCGTAGCCTTCGTGTCGTGATACTAACTACTAGTCCTTGCAGCGGCGGCGGCGGAGCGTACCGGCCGGGCGGCGCCGGCGGCGGCGGCGGCGGCCACTCGCCGCACTCGCCGCACGCGGCGCCCCCCGCGCCCCCCGCGCCCCCCGCGCCCCCGCTCTTCCTGCCGCCGCACCTCACCCACCTGCAGCACCAACTCAACCATCTGTCGCAGCCGCTCTTCCCGCTTAAAGGTACTTTCATCTGGTAGAGATTTCAACATTGTAAGACATACCGACAGACCGGGTATGTGTGTGTGCGTGTGTTCACCTCAGCGCAGAGCCGCCGCGCGCCGTATCATGCATTCTAGTCTGACTACGCTGAACTTACTCAATAATAGTCACATTCTAGTCTGACTACGCTGAACTCACTCGATAGTAGTCACATTCTAGTCTGACTACGCTGAACTCACTCGATAGTAGTCACATCGGTTCACATCCCTGAGCTCGCAGTGTACAGACTCAATCAATCAGGCGCTGCCACACACAGGGAGCTGTCTATCTAGATTGATCGAGGGATGTGCGAGGTCAATTGTTTGCGACAAATTGTACAGGGCAGGGGTGTGAATATTTGTTAGAGTATTCCGTTGTGTCTGGTGTGCCTGTGTGTGTTGAGACTGAGGGCGGTGTTGTGTGTGCGTGCGCAGGGTTCCCGGGCCTGTGCTCCTGCTGCCCGGTGAAGGGCGGCGCGGGCGGGGGTGGCGAGTGCGGCGCGGGTGGAGGCGCGGCGGACGCGCGCTCGTCGAGCGTGGCGGAGCTGCGGCGCAAGGCGCAGGAGCACTCGGCGGCGCTGCTGCACTCGCTCGCCAGCTTCCAGCAGCACACGCTGCACCTGCCGCTCCACCTCGCCGCCGCCGCCTCCCTGCCGCCCCTCTACTTCCACCAGCGCAAGGAGCTCGCCCTCCCGCCCTTCCCCTTCACGCCCCACGCGCCCGCCTCGCCCCCGCCCGCCCACCACTCGCAACACACCGCCGCCGCCCCCGCCGCGCCCAAGGAGCTCGACTGAACGATTGCGCCTCACTCCGGAAGATTACTTTGTAATTATCGAATGAATAGTGTTGTAAATATAGTATAATGTGTATATAAGTGGGAGTGTCGCCCTGCACTACTCGCATGTAGAAATGTAAATAGTACGCGCCTCCTGCGTCGGCGCTGCTCGCGCTCTGCTCGGTGAGCGACAGCAACAAGTATAAACAAGTTATGTACAATGAATGAGTGTGGAGTAAGTAGACGCCTAGTGGCGGTCGAGACGTTTCAAGTGATTGTGATATTACGTTGTAGAGGCGGGGAGGGGTGAGGTGCGCGCGGGGCGCGGCGCTATAGCGCGCACAAACTCCTCACGTTGTGATACTTAATACTTATTATTCTCTATATATTAGGTTTAATGTAAAAAAATAATTGCACAATAGTGAACACTCTAATAGCTATATGTTTTAGTTGGAGCGCGACGCGACCACGTGCCCCGCGCTAGTGCACACTCGCACAAGCGACAGGATATTTCATATTTCTGTATAAAGCTAATTCATTATTGTGTTTCACTTAAAATCTTCAGAGATATATGCAGGGTGTTCGCCACATGGACCGACAAATTAATTTTGTAGGTAAGTAGGGTCATTTGCAAGGTTTTGACCTATGACACCTTTTGTCTGGTGTCACGTGGTATCGAGATACGATTTTTTTTTTTATTTTTGAAAATTACCAAAATCTCAGCTTTAAACCCTTGTAACTTTTTTGTTTATGATTATATCTGCACGAAATAAAATGTATTTAGTTTGACGATGTATCCTTGTTCTAGGAAAAATATCATTTGATGAAGTTAATACCATGAACAGATTTTATGACCTCCCAAAGTCCTGAGAACGAGTAAAAAATGTGACAGAATCTTAATTTCTTAATTCATTAAAAAAAAACTTCGGGAGGGCTACACATACACTCAAACAAACACGTTACGCAAAAATATCATGAGTTTTTAGCATTACTTTTCGAGAAATTTAACTAAACATGTTTGCTACTTAGACATTAAATAGATCAACCTGTGTGTACCAGTAGGTAACTTACAAATGTACGGGGTCAATTACCGTACTATAACCCAATTTTTATAACTGTGCACTTCGAGCTGTCAAAGTCGTTATCGTTAGGTTGGCAGGACTGAATTCACCCCCGCCAACCTAACGACTTTGACAGCTCGAAGTGCACAGTTATAAAAATTGGGTTATATGTTCAAACGCATAACAGCTGTTTGTTGTGTTTTTGAATGTGTGAGAGGGTGAGTGTGCGTAGGTACCTACCTACGTGTGCGGTGTGTGTGCCTACGTTTCGTGTTTGCAAGGGTTATAGCATGATTGGTTTTTACAGCTATTTGATTTTATTTTTCATTATATGTTGGGAGAAAAAATGCTCCTATAAACATGTTTTTTTTGCGTAACGTGTTTGAGTGTGTGTGTAGCCCTCCCGAAGTTTTTGACATGAATAACGAAGCACCTTATATGGATTATAAAATAATATGTTTGTTATCGGAAAACACAGAACGTAAACATTGGTCGGTTAGTGTGCCTGTGGAGCGCGTTTGTACTAGCCAGGCACTAGGCAGGGAGCGCAGCGCGCTATCTCGCTCGCACGCATTCACCTCATTGCTACCTTACGGACATTGGGCGGATCTGAGCCGGGATGGTGCGTGGCGGCGTGATGGCGTGGTGGCGTGACGACGTGGTGGCGTGGTGGCCAGAAACAAACCGTATGATGACAGAAGTGCTCGCATATGTACGTAGATAAAAAATATCCTATTAAATAAAGCGAAGTTTCTACGGCCGTGTAACGTATGTCAATATATATGAATATCTTTATAACTCGAGAACACTTTATCTATTTACATACAGTTTTCAATGCTACATTATGTCACTTCTCAAGATGGTTTTTGCTTACAAATCATAACACTACGACATCGTCGTCCTGAGCTGCGAGCAACAAGACAAGCGAAGCGATGCCGCGGGCTGTAGCCAGTATTATTATATTATAAATAAGTTCAAGTGCTCGTACACACAGTAGCGATACTAAGTATTATTCAGTATGTCGCTGTAGGTATTATTACATCAATCTTTACATTTATTAAGTTCCAGTCCCCGCGTCTGACAGAAGTCACCTTCACGTGTCGGTGTACGCACAGATGAGTTATGGCCTGGCTGGGCTGGGCTGAGCTGGGCTGGGCTGGGCTGGTCCTACAATTCAAGACAAATGTTTAATTCGTGGCCGCACTGTCATGGCGACGTACTTTGCCCAAAGTCCTTTATTGAATATTATAATAAATAGTAAAAAATTTTAGCTCTCCACGAAAAGTACATAAACATTAAAAATACATAATACAGAAGGATACTTCTGGTGTCACATTACATACCTATGTAAGTATTATACAGGATGTTTCAGGGTAGGGTTTCGTAACTTCAGGGTTCGAAAGGGGTCCATATTTGAAAACGAAAAGCTCTGAAACGTTTTCCCAGATTCAGTTATTTTATAGTACTTTTTGGTGAAAATAGTTTCATCAAGATTTGGTGGACGGTTATCTTCCACCTTTATTAAATAAAAATTAAATGACTAACTTGCATGCTTAACTAGTGGAATTGAACTGCATGTAAGTAAATTCCAAACACTTAAATTTGAATGACATCAAAAGAAAAAGGGGACTAGACTATGTCATAGCACTCCCTAGACCTAGACATCACTGTTGCCAAATCTCTCCATACTCACTGTCCATCGAGTTTTTATTAAAATTAAAAAATTTTGTATGAAAAAAAAATCGGAAAAAAATTTGGGTGATAAGGATTTTTTTCTTGTAATAATGAGTACTTTCTATTCCTGAAGTTTCTCAAGCCTATCCTGAAACACCTATAAAGTAATGCTCTTAATGACATAAACATAAGATTGGTTAACGTGACGTGGGGGGAGAGCGGACGTCGCGTCGCCTCCGTAGCAGAGCGCGTCTCGGACTCGGAGCGGCGCGGCGGCGCGGCGGCGCGCGACAAGCCGCAACCACACGGAGTAAATAGGTAGAGACTCTCATTTCTAGCAAAACATGTGTTGCTAGTGCGTGCGGGGAGGAGCAGCGGTGCGAGACCTGTCTACCAATCACGCACCAGTTAACTCCACCCACGCGTGACTCTACCTGTCTTCTCGGTGACCGTGACCCACCCACCACTCACCACAACATTCACCACTGACCGGCGACCGCTGACCAATGCACGACAACCTGGAATTGCCGCGAGTGGAGTTAGGTAGGAATGCAACGGCTTGTCGGCCGATTGCTATGTCGATTGTATGAACGTAAGTGTGTGTACGTAGGTAGGTATATATGTAGCTATGTACATAAGCGACGAGGCATGAGTGAGTATGTGTCCACTCGTATTGTCGCCCGGTGGAGCACCAGTACACGGTACGCGAGAGACTTAGTGGTCATATTATGACAGAGGGTGTCTGTCGGCGTCTTTGCGCGCTCTCATTGGCTGTAGATGCCGACATGCGATCGCCGAGCGCTCTCGATGTCCCGTCTAGCCATTAACTCTCTGCTCTGTGGTACTCATGTAATTGTTCTGAGCGTGCTCCACCACCGCCCCCCCCCCTACTCCCCCTTTCCCCCGCTAACCGCTAATATATCTGTTATATGCACTTAAATATCTGTGTGTTATTTAAAAAAATCCACATGAAACCTAGAATCCCACCAGCCAGCAGATTATAGGCACATAGATCTGATCATGATCAACCATGGATCAACTGATAATGTCGGCTAGACACGTCATGTGATGTCAGCCCGTCACTAGGAACTGAACGCTACACTGAACTGCAGGTCTATTCTTGTAAACTTTGACAGCGGAATCAGCGCTGTTGTGGCACTGAGAGCCACTTTGGTAAGTGGCTTTCAGCGCCACAACAGCGCTGATTCCGCTGTCAGAATTTACAAGAATAGACCTGCTGAACGGAAACCACATATAATAATATATTTTCATACTGGCTCGACATACCTTCATTCAGTGCGGTGGTATCAATCCGGGCGGGTTTGCAATTAAACCTTATTACCTAGTAAGGTAAGCTGAAGTACTAAACTACAGTTTCACATGACATTCTAACTTATACAATAAATCATCATCACCGCATACACAGCATCAGCCGATCCACCGTCTGCTGAAAGAGTGGTGCACTCCACGCGGGGAACAACACCCAATTAGCTACTAGCCCTGTGAGCCGCTCATTCTATCTACTATACACATACATTCTGGATTACAGTGTGAACACACTGCGGTCTGTCTGCGGGCAAACATTCTTCCTATTTAGCATCAGCTCTGCATCTGGGTGTGACCGACAGACAGACAGAAACCGGAGTGATCCCATAAGCCATCCAGCTATAGGTACACTATGCTAGGATGCACCACCCACTCTCCTTCTCTTTCCGAGTTTGACAAGTGCTAAATGCACTTGGATGGATGCGAGGAGTGGATGGCAACAGCGCGTGTGGTGGTGTGCGCGCGCCGTGTACGCGTGCCTCGGGAGAGGCCTATGTCCAGCAGGCGGTCGACTGGCAAGTGGAAAGTAAAGGGTTGGGCCCAAAATGTGAACCAAAAACAATTTTAGTTTTGTTTTTATTAAATCGAGTATCATCTCCAAATCAATTTTTTTTATTTCTCAGAAAACAGGGAACAAAGTAATGTACAACGGACTGTCTTGAGGTCTCAGTGCGGAGAATATTCCCAAAGAAAGTAACTAAGGCCGAGGTCGAAGGCCGAGCTCCTTTCAGGTAAACGATATTTTTCTCGAAAAAACTAAGTAATTAATGGCGACGGCGCCGAAGGCGGAGGTCCGTATAGGTAAACCACATACTGTCTCAAAGAAATTCACTAAGGGCGAGGCCGAAGGCCGAGCAGCGTTCAGCTAAATCAGTGTTTTCAATCTTTTTGAATACGCGACCCCTTTACAGGTTGAAAAATTCTCGCGACCCCCTTGGGCCATAGACAGAAAAAGGTTAGTAATTTAAAACACTACGTTTATGATTTTCTCTATTTTGGTGCCCATATTCATTATTACTATATGAACTGACGTTCTCTTCCATTCAACTTTAAAACTAAAAAGATAAATAGACTTCTATTAGAAAATGATTTGATTGTTAACATTTCAAGAATAGCACCACTATTTGACACATTGTTGAAAAATAAACAGGCCCATCCTTCTCACTGAAATTGTGTAGGTAAATTGTGTTTTATTGTAAGGGTTTAGAGTAAGGCTTCGCGACCCCGCCCAGGGGTCGCGACCCACAGATTGAAAAACACTGAGATAAATGATAATCCGCGTCGTTCGAAATGGCTATATAAATAGTTCGTGTTTTTCGTCCAGTTCAATGTAGCCGGCACGATCGAAGGGAAGCACTGACGTGGCACCTAGTTCACACCGTGTTATGGGCTAACATCACGGATGTAGTAGGTGATGGAGCCAACGGTGTCAGTTTCCATAAAAAACAAAATCTTATGACATTATAGGTAATATTGTTCGTTAAGTATTATGCATAGAGTCAGGCCAATTATTACCTTGTTCCACTTGTTAGCAGGTGTATTCAATGTGTGGATATTGTATGTGGCTAGTGGCTGGGATGTGATGTGAGGGTCTGTGTGTGTAAGTAAAGTGAGTGGCATATAAAGGCTTCTTTATACGGAGCCAGTGCGCGCAGGCGCCGCCGTCCCACAACATTCATGCTCTCTATAAAGTTCAATAAACGTTTCGTCTTCACTGAATTTCCTCGTCTATCGAAAAATCCCAACAAAAGAAATACGCGTGCACCCTACAGAGATGCGCCGGCGACTGGCCCGGCGCGTTTACACTCGTCCGCAACGCTGGCGCCAGGGGTGAGGGCGACGCGGCGGGAGGACACTGGCTTGAAAAATAGGCAGGCGCTCTATACTGGCCAGCGCTGCCCTGGCATGAAAAATAGTTTATGCGAGGCCAATATCATGACATTTTTAATTTGTTTTAAGGACACAGACACGTTTGTACCACCTAGTAAGGTAAGAAGGGAAGGGACCTACAGTTTTACGTGGAATCCGAAACACGGTCGGCCTCCCACGGCCGAGCGGTCACCCATAAAGTACTGACCGGCCCAGCGTTGCTTAACAATAAATAGCGACAGTCGACTGTCTGCACCACTGAGCTATCGAGGCTGACAAAAATTCACGATTTGAGCGTTTCAATTATCTTAGTTAATCGAAACGGGAAAGGGTGACATTTTCAAACTGGTGTATTTTATTGTATTGTTTATTGCAATGACGTTGGGTTTATTGATAATTCATATGGCAGTTAGACTGCACTCGAACTTGTCAAAAAAATGCTATTCTTCGCAGGGCATTTTTTTCTATACATATTAATACAAGTATTTTATTTTGCTGAGAGTTCTGACTACAGAGACTTATTAATTAAGTGTATCAGGTGTAAAGAGCCTTCGTCCAACTCTGATACGTAATTTGTGTCAACATAATTATGCTAGTAGGTACATGCGGCGCGCGGGGGAACAACGCTGCTGCCTCGCTCCGCGGGACTGCGGTGCGGTCACAGTTCCTACGGAACAGCTTTTTATTTTGATTTACTTATAGTTTGCTTGTTGTTACTAGTTACTTGTTGTTTTCTTTTTTTATGTTTTTATTAATATTATTCCCCCGGCTAGGTGGGCAGATGACCTAAAAAGGTAGCCGGGAGTGGATGGATGAGAAGAGCGGAAGACCGCGTGTGGTGGCGTGCCTTGGGAGAGGCCTATGTCCAGCAGTGGACCGATACAGGCTGATGATGATTAATATTATTGTAATTAGGTTTTAATATAGAAATATTTCCATTTTCTAATAATATTAAGCATTAAATAATATTTTCCATACAGATTATGTCAGTAGGTATATTGAACAACAGAACTATAATGTAGTATAATTGTCAAATATAAAAATATATGAATAATAAGATACCAACTTGAAGTATGAAGTTGTCAATGGATTAAGTATGAAGTGCGTGCGAGTGAGGCGTGGGAGTGGTGTGTGCAGGTAGGTGCTGTGGTGCAGGCTCGTGGAAGCACAGGTGGGAGGGACCACCTCCCCCGCCGGCTCGCTGCTGCAGTCGAGCGAGGCGCCCGCGCATCACATCGTACAACAGCATCGTGTCGAGTAGTTCTCTTCTTTGCTCCAGACTTAGATTTATTTATTTATTTATTTATTTATTTAATTTTAATGAAATCAACAACATTAAATTTAAAATATAACTAACACTATTTATACAAAAAACAAAGCAAATTATAGATTTCACTGATTAGAACCGTATTTTGTTCTACATACAGACAGATGCATAGGTACTAAACAAAACAAAGGATGAAATTAACACATTTTTACAATATATTTTATAAAAAAAATTTTAGCTACCAGGGTGTGTGTGTGTATGTAAGGGTGTGTGCGTGTGTGTGTGTGTGTGATTATTATTTTTTTTATTTATTTATCGCCCTAGTCGTAGGTCGGGTTTAAAATTCCAGACGCTATGCGCTTCTTAAATACCGATTTAATAATTTATGTACGAGATAATAATTTGTTTATGATGCAACTCTGTTTGTAAGGCACTCATCCTTATTTTGAGAGAATATTTTGGAGCTTCACAAACTTTCTTTGGAATCCATTTAAGTAGGTACCCACTCCTGACATAAATAAAAATATATCTTACTTCACGCTTGCCAAAACCTAAACTTTTGTAAGTCCTATTTAATATAACTATTCCAATCAGGTAAACAAAGTGGCCAGACTTCAATGTATGTAGAACTTATGTTTTATCTATTTGTCATTAGGCTGTATGTTTTCTAATAAATAATAAATGAACGAGGATCACACACCTAAATCACGAATAATGTATATCTAGTCAACCGCAGTAGGTCCTGTGGACAAGCTATAAGGCATATTCAAAAGACATGTTGAATTCCTTATAGTGTTAACGTTAATTCTATTTCGTATAATAGTTCTCCGATAGCCTGCTGAGATCGCGCTGGTGATGCTCACAATCCTGTCTGTTCGCTGCGAGAGGAGTGCATCTATGGCAATCTTCTTGTCATCCGCATATAAGAGATATTTAGCGGCTCATTGAAGCAGAAGAAGTAAAGATGTCATAAAGGTACGCAATGTAGTAAAGTGGTTCTAAAAGTGATCCCTGCGGTACTCCTGATCCACGCTGGATGCATTCTGCAGTTGCGAGTCCTGATTGAGATATGATTTCGTCCAGCGCAACAAGTCGCCATGAATCCCAAGTCGTAGTAGTTAGTTTTGCAAGGAGAATTTTATGATCCTTTCGATCGAAGGCTTTTTCAAAATGGGTTTAACCGCATCCATCTGCCCGCCGAGTTATGCCCTATATTATTGTGAAAACTCCATCCAAATTGGTTTAGTAGTTTTAAGTGATGGATGACTCATCAGTCATCACTTAACACTACTAAACCAATTTGTGCACTCATCACTGATGAGTGCACAAAAAAACATTCAAAGAGACTTCGACTTGATGCTATTATCCTGTATGTGTGTGTCATTGATAGTCAGTGTTAGGAGGTACCATTCCAGTCTTCCCTTTGGTCGTACCGGCTACATTGAACGGAAAAGGTCATTTTAACAAAACACACGCCGCGCGTGCCTCGCTCGACGATGCACTGTCGGTCGGTTATCGCGTGCGTACGAGTACTTGCCTACCATAATAAGGTCACAACTGATTTTATTTCGGTGTTTTGTTGTAATGAGAATGATTCGTGACATGCGCGCCATTGCGCGCTGTAACCGGACAGGAAATATTTTGTTATCTCTTACCTAATAAGCAATCTTGTAAGTGTGAATGATATGGAAGGCTTTTGAAGTTTTGATGATGGTCGCCAGACGTTATAATAATTAAGAAGAGTGATACTATGTAGGCCCGCTACTCCTCCATAGTAGGTGATACTATGTGCTGTGCTATGGGGGAGTAGCGGGGGAAGGCGCGACTTCGTAGTCCGCCAATCACGAATTAATTACTCTTCTACTACCTATCTTTTCCCAAAGAGTTTGTACAAACTCTTTGTCTTTTCCGTGTTGCGAGCACTCCGGAGGCGGGGGAGGGGACGGAACACAATATATTATCTGAAAGTTGTGCCGTAAAGTCGCGCGCGCCCGCGCACCGGCCGCGGCGGAGGCGGCGGCGGCGGCGCGTCACTCAATAAAGAAAGCTTGATTTATGCGTTAAGTCGTAGAGTTGATTTACGTGCAAAGTGAACTAGTTACTCTCGCGCGGCGCGGCGGCGGCGGAGACGGAGGCGAGACGTTTGTCAACAAATAAGAAGCGAAAAGTTGGAGCATTACTCAAGCCTCAACGACTCGACACCACGCCGACACACCGACACACCGACACGCCGACACGCCGACACGCCGGGTGTAGGTAAATGCTTCTAAGCTGGAAGGCATGTACGTACATACATAGTGCCACGTACCCCGCCGCTAGGTTCGCGTAGCACATCTGTCATAGTAAAAATTTAATTTACTAGAAAATGTTGGCCAGGGACGCCAGGAGTTCAAAAATACTCCGCACCATTCCTCCAGCGAAATAAATAGAAAGACGACTGTAAAGAATTTTATTAAAAAAAAAAACTAATGAAAACAGATTTAAATTACTATCTTTGGTTGACCAGGTTCACAAACTTAAAAACTTGGTTGGGTAAACTTGCCCTAGGCCTATCGCTTTTTTGTGGACATCTGCCGAACATGGAATCAAATGTCAAAATGTCTTCCATCCGGACAACAATAGTAGTAGTTATTTTTAGCTGGTAGGCGGTAGGTGACCTTCGAGGTACATTGAAAATGAACTCACCAAAATAAAAAAAAGTATTACATTTAAGTTTTAAGTATATATTTTTAATTATTTTTCAGAAACACAAGCAGCTTAAAAAAAAATTGGTTATCTGTAAAGTCGATTTACGGACGATAGTTTTACGTGATGAGATGACGTGGAATAATCGTAGTACATAGAGCAAATATCAGTAATTCTATTCCCAGTAGAAAGATTGATGGCCATTGATGGACATGACTGGCCATCAATAAACTGCTGTTGTCTGATCTTGACAGTTTTACTTCATAAGACGTTTTCATGGTAACTTTGATATACAGATTGTGCCTCTCTATCGCTTGTTACGCGCTCTCTATTGCACACACAGGCTCAGATGGAACGTGACACTTTTTCGTGTGTGCAGCCGGTCTTCATCAATTTATAAGACGTGACGTCATCACGTCAAAATGTAAACTAAAATTTAGAAAGAAAACGAGATAAGCTTGACATAATGTCTAACTAAAGTAACAAGTAAAATATCAAATATAAAAATATAATATAGGTCGTGGGTATTTGTGAGAAATACGCGGAGGAGCATGGGCTCGTATACAATCTAAAAAAAACGGAAATGACGGTCTTCATGTCGGGTTCGGGTCGGAGCCATGTACCTACCGCACGTATTCCTTAACCATACAGAGATCAAACGGGTAGCAGAACATAAGTACCTACCTGGGTCACATTCTAACTTCCAGCTTGAAGGATGACCGTGACATTGAGAGACAACGCCGGTCTCTCTCGATGGTATGGCACCTAGGCAATATGCTGGCCAGGAGATTTGCTAAATGTTCAGATTATGCAAAGTTGACATTATTTGAGGCATTTTGTCAGTCCCTCTATCCGCGTCACCTTTTTTTTTATTGACAGCGCGACATATGGCGCCGAGCCACCCATAAGGTGTCTAACGACGCCCATGGACATTCGGTCGTATGCGGGGGTTGCGAATGCCATGCCGGCCTGACAGGTGCCCATTCACGCCCCTCTTGAAGGACCCGAGACTGTACTTGGGGGGAAATATATGGGCAGGGAGAGCGTTCTAGAGTTTACCGGTTCTGTAGAGGAAAGATCTGCAGAATCGATTGGTACGCATCCGCGGTAAGTCCAGCGTGTAGGGATGCAATCCCTGCCCAGTGCGCGTGGTGCGAAGGTGGAAAGGGGACGGCGGGATCGCATTAAACAGCTCCTCCGAGCACTCCCCATGGAATAAGCGATAGAACACACTTAGGGAGCCGACATCCCTACGGTGTTGCGGTGTTACGGTGTTGCGGTGTTGCACGGAAGGATCGTATAATGCCACAAGAATTCAATACAATCATGTATTTCGGCAAATAATGCGTTTACCGCGCTACCGTACTGTACGTACTGTAGCGCGGGTCAAGCGTGTTTGCTGAGGAGAGTCGAGGATCGGATTTTTGTGCCATTAGGCGAAACAGAGTGTTTACTGTACAAATGTGACAACGAAATAATAGGTGGACTGGCACACACAATAGTGCTACAAGCCGATCTTCAGTGAATGGGAACTAATCATGTTAGGTACTCATTCGCAGTGAGAGGGTAAACTGTGTGTCTTGTGTCTGAAATAAAATAAATAAATAAATGAATGACATTACTTACACCGGCACAGTAGGCAGAGCTGTGGGCGAGGAGCGCCAGCCAGGACTTGCGCTCGTTTCCAACAGTAGGTACGTAACTATTATTTGTCTGTTGAAGTGACATTTGTACTTTTGGCAGGAGCTATGGCGGCTACCTAGCCTAGCTAGGTGCATACTCGTAGCTGGTGCAGTCGGCCGTTGGTGGAGTAGGTGGAGGTGTAGTGGAGTCGGACGGCTGGGCAGGAACACAAATGAAACACACGTGTCTGTCGGTGTATACTCAACTCATACAGTCAGTTTATTTAGGGAACACTTTTGTACATAAGGCATATCGCTCGAACGCGGAGGGCACCGACCGGCCTGAGTTAGCATTGAGGCAATATGTATACAGTAGGTTGTTGTTAGCGAGGAGGTGTGGCTGGGTGGTGGAGCTGGCTGGTGGAGCGGAGTGAGCGCTAGAGCAGGTCCTGGAGCCTGACGGCGCGGCGCACGGCGTTGTTGAACCCCTCGCGGTAGTGGTAGTACACGCTGGAGCTGCTCACCGCAGCGCCGCCTGCAACACACACCACCCCCGCCCCTCAGTACACACACAAGTAACGGCTGCAGATGTGCGTTGGATTGGATGGAGCACCTGCGTGTTGGCTGTATTGTGCGGTGAAGCCACGTGCGTTTATTTTGTTTGGATTGGAAAATTCGCATTGGTGTATGACAATTTGTGGGAATTTTGTCGGCACCGTGTTCCCACACAGAGCGCTAGCAACTATTTCTCCACACTGTACCCAGCACGCAGCACCACGCACCACGCACACATACCTACAGCGGCGGCGCGGTGGTGGTGGTAGAGGAGGTGGTGGTGGTGTCGGCGGAAGGGTTGCGCAAACAATAACTCGTGATTAGCGGCGGCTGCGGACGGCGCGCCACCTGCCACCCGCCGAGATATTAATGTGTCCGACCGACGCGCCTGTTCCCCGCCACCGCCCCCGCCCCAGACATCTCTACAACAACAACAACTTGACTATGTGAATTTGAAAAGTGGAAATTTTGTTAAAACCCGCCAAGTGCGAATCAGACGCGCGCATCGAGTGTTCCGTCCGTACCACCACGTACCAGTTTTTCACTATAAATAACCGCACCAAGTTTGACGCTTGTATTACCGTTTTTACGATATAGCAAAAACAAAAGAAACGTTGAAAAAACACGTTTGTGGTTTGGGGAGCCTGCTTAGTTTTTTACTTTTTCTTTTTTTTGTTAGTATTATATATAACTATATATAACTACGCCATAATAACATACTTTCTGTGAAAATTTCAACTGCTTACCTACGGTTCTGACAGACGGACTAGCGGCGTCAAGAAATGTCAAAAGAGGTATCACTGCTCACTGCAACAACACAATTAAGCTGTCCCATTACACCCCTGACTCGTGTTACACCCTCACCCTGCGCACGCGACGCGCCCCGCCGCCCTGGAGCCGCCGCGCTGTTCACTGTGCAGACTATGCGCGTTACTGTCGCCCGCCGCGCCGCCCCCGCGCCGCCCCCGTGCCGCCAGCGGGCAGCGACGAGCGGCGGCGGGCGGCGAGTGACGAGTGACGAGTGACGAGCACACCTCTACACCGAGTGATATCAATGTAACGAGTGCGGGGACAATGCGATCTTTTCTTTTGCTCTTCGTCTAGTATTGAGAGAATTAAGAATGAAGTAGCTAGTTTAAATTTTTATTTGTAATATACGAGAATCTTTTCAGATATAATTCTACCATAGACGTATAAAGGAAGTATATTATTTCTCTATGAATTCTACAATTTTTTGTTTAGTTTTCAATTGTCTATAAGCGATTTGTTCGTTGAGGTTAGTTTGACGAATGCATTGGTTTTGTTTCACCTCTCTCTCATTTTTGCAAATATTGAGGTATTTAAAGGAATGTTCATTGGTTTTTTTTTTTATTGACAGCGCGACATATGGCGCCGAGCCACCCAAAAGGTGTCTAACGACGCCCATGGACATTCGTATGCGGGGGTTGCGAATGCCATGCCGGCCTGACAGGTGCCCATTCACGCCCCTCTTGAAGGACCCGAGACTGTACTTGGGGGGAAATATATTATATGGTGTTATTGTATTTATTAATATGTTCTTTTAATGTGTACTGTTTCAATTTGCATGCAGGAAGCTGCTCCTCAATCTGCAGAGGAATGAAATATTTTAAACAAAAGAAATACCTACTCGTACCAAGTAGGCACCCTCGCACACACACACCCTGGCGCACACACACACACACACACACACCCCGGCACACGCTGAGCCGATTGGGCCAATTTTGAATTAAATTAAGTGTACAAATATATAAAATGTAAATAGGTTAAGGTTATATTCAACAGTTTTACGTGCGTGCTACCCGAGCCACGCACGGTTCCGACGATCACCCATCGAGAGTGCGACCGCGCCCGGTGTGCTTGAGGCCGACAGCTGACATCTCAATATTAATCGCTGAAGCTATTTTACTCGAAACAATTATAGCGGGACGCGGCGCGGGGGCGGGCGCGGGGGCGGCGCGGGGGCGGCGCGGGGGGCGGCGCGGGGGCGGCGCGCGCGCGGCGCGCTAATATATCTACGAATATAATTTGCTAACTGGAAACTGGGTAATAAATTGAACTCTCTCGTTAATGGAATCCTCGTCCGCCTCAACCCCTCCCTCCTCCTCCTCAGTCAACTCACTCGGTTTTCAATTATATTTGTTTCATTCATGAACACAGTGTTAAAATTTTTATTGAAACATCATCATTATATCATTAAATTTATTGTTTCATTGTGAGGTACTACACCGGGACACTCTAGTTCGTCACAGCTATTACTATACAACAATTACATAGAGGTGGAGGCACCCACCACACGGTTGCGTCCAACTATCACCCGCGCGCGCAGCAGAGCAAGTAGCGAGGAGTACCTAGGTGCTAGCTGTAGGCAAACTGAGTACACACTACTCGCCGGTTAATAATGCACATCGGGCTTTAGAAGCGGCGGCGGCGGGTGGCCGAGTTGTTTGGGCATCGGCTTCTCATGCGAGAGGTCCGAGGTTCGAATCCGGTCGACGTGTACCAATGAGTTTTTTTTGACGAAAAAATTTACGTGCATACCTACACCTGCCTCTTCACCGTTCGGACCCGGTGTAAAACTGTAGGTCTCTTCCCTTGCCCCTTACTAGGTGGTAGGCACAAGTTGTAGCCGACTGGGTTGGTACCACCGTACTGGATGTAAGATGGCCGCATAGCAGCCTCGCTTGTGTTCTCTAGTCCAGTATAGGCAGCAATTCAGGGAAGTGTCCGGTATGGCACCTACTTCTCGGATGTGATATTGGCTGCTCAGAGCATGTACTTTGACTCAGTCACCCATACCGGACTACATAAAAAAAAGAGAGACAGTTCGGTTGTAGAGCGTGGTCTCTGTCGCACTCGCAGGTCTCTGAGCGACTGAGACGTGCGAGTTGGTGCGACAGGGACGGCGCTCTATAACCGGATGGTCTCTTTTTAAAGCCCGATGTGCATTATTGACTGCCGCGTACACAGTAGCACAGATTACTTAATAGTTACTACAGTAGGTCGCGCGTCGCCACCGACCGAGGCGCGGCCTTGCATCTACCCGTCACCTGAGTCGCACTCCCCGCCCCGCACCGCAGCGCACCGGCGACACAATGTTTTACTAGAAATGAGAGCTGGCAACAACTACTCTCTATTCCTCCGCGGTCACACCACTGGCGGCGAGAGTTGGCGCAGCGCGCCGCACAGTGGGCTGGGAATTGAGTTCCATAGTATTAGGATTTCTCGAAAATCAACATTGGATTTGCGGGCAAAAAAGTATGCAAACAGGATGGAGCACATATCTGTATGTTGTCTGTGTATGTATGGTTCCAATAAACCGAGCACATAGTGTTTTATAGGTAATATAAAAGTTTAATTGTATGAAACAGAAAACATTTTATTTTATTCTACGGAAGTGGTTTGAGATGTCAAAATCTTATTACCGAAATAAGGTAATACAGGATAGTAGGAGCAATACTGAGTAAAAAAAAAATCGTACAGTTGCAGCTTTTTGAGTTATGCCATGTCAAAGTTAGACATTTTTTGAAAAATTCATTTTAACGAATTTGATATCGAAATCCGTTTAAAATAATAAACAGCTCTACGGAAAACGTTCACGTCTACCAGAGTATTAATATATTAGTACTACGCGTGTGAATAATCAACACAATTTTGTATAAAACGAAATATAAGGAACATATAAGGAACTATTTTCGCTTAAAAATAGTTTACGTTCAAATTTGCGCGCGACAAAGTATACAAACATCTTGTAGCAGGTGACTATACATCGTGTGTATCCATTCTATAAACCGAGCGCAGAATTTATTAAAAACATTTGAACATTTTTAAAGTATTGAAAGGAAAATATTTATTTTATTTTGTTACTGGTAAGAAATGTCAATGTCTTATTACCATGGTGAGGTAATATAACATAGAAGGGGCCATGTAGAGTAAAAAAAATTCTCAGCAGGTGCAGTTTTATGTCTTGTCAAAAGAATGTATTTTCTAAGATAATTTGTTTCACATATTTCATATCGAAACTAGTTTCAAAACAAATACCCTTACATTAAACGTTCAGATATACTTAGAGCGTTGATATATTACTGTTTAATAGTGCATAAATTTCTAATAAATATATATTGTATTATTTTCCCATACTGTTTACACTCAGATTCGTCGTACTTACCATATGAGATATCGAAGAAATTAACACAAACACCCCTCTTCCCCACCCCTTAAACACCTTATCATAAATACGTACATAGTCCAATTAATTTTTAAGTCATGTGTGCGTAGTAATTCGTTTCACAAGAAACCTATTATAGTGGTTTTGTTACTCACGGGGAGGGCCCGAGTCTGGGATCTGACTCTTCGGGAAGGCTTACTACATCCATCCCATAGGGAAAGGACAAATTCAGGAAGAGGATTTTTGCCAAGAGAGCTATCATGGCAGGATAGTAGGAGGCTCCTGAAACATGGGGTATTTATAAAGGAAAATGCAACCGAAATCGAACAAGAGATTACAACTTTTTAATCTGACTTATTAATACCATGACTATATATAATACCATTTGTACAGATCAACATAAAGCTTTGCTGTCTGTAGCGCTTACTGTGCGAATTATTCTTCGTAAATTTTTTCACTAGACGTTAGGACCCCAAGAATAACGGCCAGACGTTCAATTAAAGTTTTATCAACTCCCGTAATGGCTGCCGTCTTTTCTGGGTTCTAAAAAAAATCCTGGCTGTGTTGCCGTCATTTGTACTACCAGCACCTTGCTTGACAACATCCACAAGCAATCCTAGCTCACTCCTAAAAGAATCTTGAATTTCTTGTTTCTTCGCTTTTAGGATTTCTTTATCAGCACCTTTACTTTGCCACTTCTTGAAATCGAGCCTATATGCTATGTGAAGTACACACTCCATCCATCTTATAAGTGCATGTAGAGGTGATAAACCATATTTATAAATCTCTGTAGCCACCTCTTTCTTCTGTACACTTTCAAGGTGGTTCATTTCAGGAGCACATAAAAATACTGGTATCGCTTACATTACCTTCCATCCTTTGCTTATATAAGCTCTGACCGGAAGCACCATGAAACCCAAATTTACTCACAAGTGTTAGTAGGTTTTCAATTTCTCTGGTCAGAACTTTTGCTATCCTTTTTACCGTTAGATCCAGAAGTGCTTGCAGTTGGACTTTTGCTTGTGTTTCGGTAACCCAACCCTTCTACCCTTATTAATTATTTTCTTCATTCAAGGTTATTACCCTTGAATAAAGAAAAAGAAAACACGGAATTCGTTGATGGGGAAGCTGTATCTGAATCTGAAGTTGAAAGTGAATCTTCTCATTCAAACGATGACAATAAGTTAGATTAAAAAGTTGTAATCTCTTGTTCGATTTCGGTTGCATTCCTTTATAAATACCCCATGTTTCAGGAGCCTCCTACTATCCTGCCATTATAGCTCTCTTGGCAAAAATCCTCTTCCTGAATTTGTCCTTTCCCTATGGGGTGGATGTAGTAGGCCTTGCCGAAGAGTCAGATCCCAGACTCGGGCCCTCCCCGTGAGTAACAAAACCACTATAATAGGTTTCTTGTGAAACTAATAACGCCGCACACGTGACTTAAAAATTAATTGGACTATGTACATATTTATGATAAGGTGTTTAAGGGGAGGGGAAGAGGGGTGTTTATGTTAATTTCTTCGATATCGCATATGGTAAGTACGACGAATCTGAGTGTAAACAGTATGGGAAAATAATACAATATACATTTATTAGAAATGTATGCACTATTAAACAGTAATATATCAACGCTCTAAGTATATCTGAACGTTTACTGTAGGGATATTTGTTTTGAAACTAGTTTCGATATGGAATATGTGAAAAAAATTATCTTTGAAAATACATTCTTTTGACAAGACATAAAACTGCACCTGCTGAGATTTTTTTTTAACTCTACATGGCCCCTTCTATGCTATATTACCTCACCATGGTAATAAGACATTGACATTTCTTACCAGTAACAAAATAAAATTAAATATTTTCCTTTCAATACTTTAAAAATGTTCAAATGTTTATAAACAATTATGCGCTCGGTTTATAGAATGGGTTTACACACGATGTATAGTCACCTGCTACAAGATGTTTGTATACTTTGTCGCGCGCAAAGAACGTAAAATATTTTTAAGCGAAAATAGTTCCTTATATGTATGTTTATTTCGTTTTATTCAAAATTGTGCTGATTATTCACACGCGTAGTACTAATATATTAATACTCTGGTAGACGTGAACGTTTTCCGTAGAGCTGTTTATTATTTTAAACGGATTTCGATATCAAATTCGTTAAAATGAATTTTTAAAAAAATGTCTAACTTTGACATGGCATAACTCAAAAAGCTGCAACTGTACGAAAATTTTTTTTTACTCAGCATGGCTCCTACTATCCTGTATTACCTTATTTCGGTAATAAGATTTTGACATCTCATACCACTTTCGCACAATAAAATAAAATGTTTTCTGTTTCATACAATGAAAATTTTATATTACCTGTAAAAGATTATGTGCTCGGTTTATTGGAACCATACATACACACACAACATACAGATATGTGCTCCATAATATTTGCATACTTTGTTGCCCGCAAATCCAATGTTGATTTTCGAGAAATCCTAATACTATGGAACTCAATTCTCAGCCCACTGTGCGCCGGTGCGGTGGTGCGGCGGTGCGGCCGCCGCGCCTCGTGGAAGCTCGCGTCGCGTCGGTAGAGTCGCGACTCGTTACGCGGCACAACGAGGCCGAATATAAAATTCTATTAGGCGGCGCGGCCACGTGAATACACTCCGCCCGAACAACGCAGAAAGTCATTAGCGGCGGCAAACACGCGCCGCGCCCCGCCCCGCCCCGCCCCGCCCGGCGCCGCGCGCGCGAGTGGATAATGCGCTCTTTCAATTTCATACAGCTTCTTATAGTTTGAGGTCGTCTGTCTGCTAGTGAAAAGAAATAATAATTAGTTTGACCCGGAGCGAGCGCGCGGTGCGGGGCCGAGTGCTCGCGGACGTGTCTTGCTGTGCTACCAGTCAGTACCTACTATTGTAAAGTACAGCACAACACCGACTAAAACGTTTAGCAAAGTATTAGGACAAAATAACTATAAAGCAGCAAGTGAGGCACGGAGACCCACCTGCTGCACTCGACGGAAGGGCCGTGCCGAGATGAGAGGTGGCTAGGTATATGGAAGTAGCGGCGCGGCGTGGGCTCCTCAATACAATAATTAATTAAACAACAATATAAAGTGTAGAAGATGTATGCACTATGGCCACGAGTCAGACTATGGCATTCGCCTACTTGTGGCTATTGTATATTGTTTATTAAGCATTCATTAGACTCGAATTTGTCACAATTTGTTCTATCCGATGCGATTACACCCACGAAGACGAACCGGTAGGAAACTTCGCAGGGTTAGGTGTGCTCATACTGTTTCGAGACACCAATGTTGTACTCACATCACATATTAAAATTTATCTTATTTTAGTAAAGGTTTTGTTGTCTGTCATATCATAATATACCAAATAATAGAAGTGCTACGAATAGATAGTCACGCTACTGAATAATAGATAGCGCTACAGGCTTTTATATTTTGTATTGAATGCAGAAAGACAAAATATAGACGGATATGGTTTTTTAAAAGGTATCGAACAGCGGATCTACGGAACCCTCCGTGCGCGAGTAAAGCTCGCACTTGACCGATTTTTCATTACCGGCCCGACATGCTATTTTGACATGGAATCCATATGTAATGTCTTAGCCGTGCCATTTGCAAAAATCGACCCTAATTTTTAATGCACTTTCAGCAAACCACTATCTCACGAACCGCTCAACCAATCCCAGCTCGCCAGGTGTCAGGTGATATAGTCACTCGGCCGCCTTCCACCCGTGGCAACGTCAATGAATAATATGGACAATTGATGACGTCATAGCCTTTACAAAAAAGTTCCGAAAATCAATAAATGCCTATAACTCGTAAACTACTGGTCGGACCGACTTGTTTGTCCTTAAAAAATTTTTCTCTTTCTGAAATAATGGTTTTTTTTTCAAAATCGGTCCAACCGTTTCGAAAAAAAAGGAAAAAGACTTTGAGAGGGCATATCTCGGAAGCTACTGATCCCAGCCTACTCATTCCCATATGGAAAATTATAAGTCTCGACGAGATAAAACTTTTTTTTAGGGCATATCTCTGAAACTACTGATTCCAGACTACCTCATCTGCTGGAGGAAATGATAGGTCTCGACGAGAGTTTTAGTTTTTTTTTTTATACAGGGTGTTCGGCACATCGACCGACAAAATTTTGTTGTAGGTAAGTAATTTTTGACCACATAGTGAATGATTTGTATGACATGTGGTATACCGTTGGAAAGGGCGTAAAGTAGCGAACTTTTTAAAAGAAAATGAAGCCATGAATTACTGTAAGATTCTGTCATATTTTCACTCGTTCTCTGGACTTTGGGAGGTCATAAGTCCTTCTCATGGTATTAACTTTAAATGATATGTTTTTCTAGAACAAGGGTACATCGTAAAATTCAATAAATTTTATTTCGTGCTGATATCTACAATCATAAAAAAAAAAGTTACAAGGGTTTAAAGCTGGGATGTTGGTATTTTCAAAAATAAAGAAAACAAATCTTATCTCGATACCACGTGACATCTGACAAAAGGTATCATGGGTCAAAACGTTGAAAATTACCCCACTTACCTACAAAAAAAAAAGCCTAAGGTTGCACTCCGGGTGCCGGCAGAAGTGAAAACTTAAACATCAACGTTGTGCATTTTTGAATATTTTGGAATGGTTAGGGAATAATTTCGCACGAATTGTTTTTTTATCAGTATAAAAGTACTATCACTTATGTGGTAAAATACAATATTCATTTATTACGCTATCGTAGACAAACATGACAATTTATATTACATAAAAAATGTAACACTACAGAACTATTATAATTATTTTACATCAAAAAGTTTATGTCTCAGAAAAATCAACTTTTATCCATAATTTCAACGAATCTTACGCTTTTTCGATCAGGCTACGGATCTGACGCGAGTTTAACATTTTTTACCCATCTAAAAAAAGTTCCAAGCGCCGCTAAAGAAGTTTTCACTTCAAAAATTTTGTCGGTCGATGTGCCGAACAACCTGTATATATTTTTATTTAATAATTTTTTTTTTAGTCTTTTGGTGATAGTCACTCGGCCCCCTTCCACCTATGGCTGGCTGCCCAATGATTCCATGTCTATGTCTACCGGTAGTCCCACGACTACCAGGGCACTTGTTAGGTTTCCGTATCCCGTACGGAAGCCTATTACTAATCCGCCGCCGTCTGTCCGTCCGTCTGTCCGAGGGCTGTATCTCTTGAACCGTAATAGGTATCCCGTTGAAACTTTCACAGAATATGCGTTACTATGGCGGATATAACAACAAATAAGAAAATGTAAAAAAATAAGGGGGACCCCATAAAAGAAACGTAAAATAAAATCGATTAGTTACGCTATTGAATAATAGACGGCGCCACATGCTTTTATACATTACATGTTGAAAGACAAAAGATAGCCGCTTCTCTTTGGTCGTTCCAAAAAAAATTTTTTCAGAAGTTTGATGTTTGACATGATCACTTTTAAAAAATTAAGTGACGTTACTATGGTAACAGCTGTCAGTGGGCAAACATGGAGACCTGTCATAACATAAACAAAAAATATCTGATAATTAAAATTCGAAGACCATGCCACCTGAGGGGATAGGGGGATATTATTGATAGCGGATAGATACGGAAACCTCCGCGCGCGAGTAAAACTTACACTTGACAGATTTTTTTATTTAAAATAATAATTTTTTATTACATTTTTTTATATATAACAACTAGGATATTGTCAAAGAGATTAAAAGGGAATGTCTTTGGATATTGTGGAGGTAGTTACCTGACGCGGCCCCGACCCCACCGCCGCCTCCGCCACCACCGTCACCGCCGCCGCTCCGCACCACGCGCCCGAAGAAGTCCTTGTGAGTCTGCAACAACAGCGGAGCCCCTCGTTCGTCCCTCGTTACATCTCGAGCGAGTGCGACACCCGCCCCGACAACCCACCGCGCAACCGCACGCGCTGCCGCATGCACGCAACTTACAAGCCACCGCGCAACCGCATGCGCTGCCGCATGCACGCAACGTACAAGCCACCGCGCAACCGCACGCGCTGCCGCATGCACACAACGTACAAGCCGCCGCGCAACCGCACGCGCTGCCGCATGCACACAACGTACAAGCCACTGCGCAACCGCACGCGCTGCCGCATGCACACCACGTACAAGCCGCCGCGCAACCGCACGCGCTGCCGCATGCACACAACGTACAAGCCACCGCGCAACCGCACGCGCTGCCGCATGCACACAACGTACAAGCCGCCGCGCAACCGCACGCGCTGCCGCATGCACACAACGTACAAGCCACCGCGCAACCGCACGCGCTGCCGCATGCACACCACGTACAAGCCACCGCGCAACCGCACGCGCTGCCGCATGCACACAACGTACAAGCCACCGCGCAACCGCACGCGCTGCCGCATGCACACAACGTACAAGCCACCGCGCAACCGCACGCGCTGCCGCATGCACACAACGTACAAGCCACCGCGCAACCGCACGCGCTGCCGCATGCACACCACGTACAAGCCGCCGCGCAACCGCACGCGCTGCCGCATGCACACAACGTACAAGCCACCGCGCAACCGCACGCGCTGCCGCATGCACACAACGTACAAGCCGCCGCGCAACCGCACGCGCTGCCGCATGCACACAACGTACAAGCCACCGCGCAACCGCACGCGCTGCCGCATGCACACCACGTACAAGCCACCGCGCAACCGCACGCGCTGCCGCATGCACACAACGTACAAGCCACCGCGCAACCGCACGCGCTGCCGCATGCACACAACGTACAAGCCACCGCGCAACCGCACGCGCTGCCGCATGCACACAACTTACAAGCCACCGCGCAACCGCACGCGCTGCCGCATGCACACAACTTACAAGCCACCGCGCAACCGCACGCTGCACGCTCTAACTGGAGTCTACACTCTAGCTAGACGGCCCACCCATCCATGCCTTCTTTGGTCAGTCAGCTCTCTGTCCAACGCGGTCTGTACTGTCTGTACTACTCACACTGTGTGTCTACACTGCACGACATGGCACACACACTGTGCGCTGCGCACCTGCACCGGGCGATCGCTCTAATTATTTCAGTTTGAATGTAGGTACTCGTATGTATCTACTGCGAAACTAAACCGCTCATTGTACGTTAGAGGCTAGGCCGCACGACACGATCAAGGGCACAGTTGTTATTTTTACACAAACATGTACCTAAGTATTCTACTCTATTTGTATTATTTTTTTTTTACAAAAGTAATTAGGTATTGTAATTGCGGAGCGTGAAAACACCAGAGTTGGTAACGGCGCAAGGGCTGTGTGTCTCGCTCGGCCGCGCCGCCGGGGCCGGGCGAGGCGTGCTGCGTTCACTGCTCAGCGGAAGAGCTCTCGTGCCGGCGCGGCGCACCGCGCGCCACTCGGGCACGCGCGGCGTTACTACTCGTTAGCGGCGCCGGCGGTTAGCGCACTAACGAGCCGTCACCTCGCGCCGCCGCGCCGCCACACTCTCATGTTCACTACAGTGATTAAACGAATTCAACAGAATCAGCATATATTCTTTAGGCACTTACCTTAAAGCCCTAACTATTGATTGTATTCGTAGGAAGACGCCGCTAGCGACTATCGCGCGTCGAGTGTGGAAGAGAACCCGCTACGTCGTAGCCCTCGCTACGTCTAACTAGAGGCTGTCGCGCCATCGTAGCACCCGCTACGTCTAGGTAGTGTCGCGCGATCGTAGCACCCGCTACGTCTAGGTAGTGTCGCGCCATCGTAGCGCCCGCTACGTCTATCTAGGTAGTGTCGCGCCATCGTAGCGCCCGCTACGTCTAGGTAGTGTCGCGCCATCGTAGCACCCGCTACGTCTAGGTAGTGTCGCGCCATCGTAGCACCCGCTACGTCTAGGTAGTGTCGCGCCATCGTAGCACCCGCTACGTCTAGGTAGTGTCGCGCCATCGTAGCGCCCGCTACGTCTAGGTAGTGTCACGCCATCGTAGCACCCGCTACGTCTAGGTAGTGTCGCGCCATCGTAGCACCCGCTACGTCTAGGTAGTGTCGCGCCATCGTAGCACCCGCTACGTCTAGGTAGTGTTGCGCCATCGTAGCACCCGCTACGTCTATCTAGGTAGTGTCGCGCCATCGTAGCAACCGCTACGTTTAGCTGGAGAGTCCTGCGCAGTTGTAGCACCCGCTACGTCTAGGTAGAGAGTGCCGTGCCGTCGTAGCACCCGCTACGTCTGGCTAGAGTGCCGTGCCGTCGTAGCACCCGCTACGTCTAGCTAGAGTGTCGCGCCATCGTAGCACCCGCTACGTCTATCTAGGTAGTGTCGCGCCATCGTAGCAACCGCTACGTTTAGCTGGAGAGTGCTGCGCAGTTGTAGCACCCGCTACGTCTATCTAGGTAGTGTCGCGCCATCGTAGCAACCGCTACGTTTAGCTGGAGAGTGCTGCGCAGTTGTAGCACCCGCTACGTCTAGGTAGAGAGTGCCGTGCCGTCGTAGCACCCGCTACGTCTGGCTAGAGTGCCGTGCCGTCGTAGCACCCGCTACGTCTAGCTAGAGTGTCGCGCTATCGTAGCACCCGCTACGTTTATTTTATTTTATTTTCAAATTTTTGGAAAGCATACAGTTCAACATGATTACTAAATAATGTACTATAAAGTACTTAACCTAAAGGCCTAGACCGGTAAAGCTTCCACATTTACATTTATTTATACATAACTTATCAACTAAAACTACAAAGTGAAATCAATTTTGAATAAAGATAAATAAATTAGAAATAAAGAGAGTGAATGAAGAATAAAAAAAAGTACAATTAAACAAATACCAAAAACAATATAATAAAATAATTTACTTAACTAACAAACGATTTTACACAAAGTCTTTTGAAGTTAAATATATTTGAATTAAATAAATCTACATTACTAAATGATTGGTTGTAAGTATTGCAACTCCTATTTACAAAATTATTCTTATGATAATTGCAACGTGTCTTAGATAGGGTGAATATGTCTGTAGATCGTGTCGCTCTGATTGGGCATCTGAATTTAATCTTCTCTAATAGGTATGGTGACTCGACATAGTAATTAATAATTTTTAAAAGAAAGGAGACGTCACATATCTGTCGCCTTTTTATGAGAGGAATAAGAAATGCATTACCTTCATAACTGCAACTAGGGACTCTATAACCAACATATTTTATGAATTTATTTTGAATACGCTCAATTTCGTCAATGTACATATTGTATTGTGGGTTCCATATTATTGAAGCGTATTCCAAGTGAGATCTAACGTAGGCCGAATAAAGAAGTCGGAATGTAGATGGATCTTTAAAAACAGCGCACGTGCGAAAGATAAAACCTAGCATCCTATAGGCTTTTTTAGTTATGTGGTCAATGTGTGATTTAAACAGTAATTTACTATCAAGGATGACACCTAAGTCACGAATCTCATTAACTCTTTGTAGAATTTGGTTATATATATTATAATTATATTTTATGACATTTATTTTTCTAGCGTATGTAATACAACAAAATTTGTCTACATTGAGTCGAATAAAATTGTTTTTACAATAATTACCAAGACGATCTAAATCTTGCTGCAACTGATGGCAGTCTAGAGGAGATTTGATTATTTTAATGATTTTAGCGTCATCCGCATAAAATAATAAGCCCGACTTTAAAATAGAATATAAGATGTCATTAATAAATACATTAAACAAAAGAGGGCCCATATGAGACCCTTGCGGCACGCCTGATGAGACTGGGACAAAACTTGAGCAGAATCCACTCACAGTAACAGCTTGACTGCGATTTTTTAGATATGATGCGAACCAACGAAGTAAGTCGCCGTGTATACCGAAGTTTTCCATTTTTTGCAAGAGTAGACTATGAGATATTTTGTCAAAGCATTTTGAAAAATCAGAATACACGACGTCCACTTGAAAACCGTCACCCATAGCACCTAGTATATTATCAACAAATTCGTCTCAGTCGATTTTTTGGTCAGAAAACCGTGTTGGTTTGGAATAAAATGTGGACGAAGCTTAGGATAAATTATATCGTAGATTACTTTCTCAAAAAGTTTCGGTAAAACAGAAAGTTTGGAAATGGGTCGATAGTGTAATGTCGTGTTTATCTCCCTTTTTAAAAACTGGAACAACAAAAGACTTCTTCCATTCTAAAGGGAATTCTCCACAAGAAAGAGATTCACAAAAAATTATGTGTATTGGCAGAGATAATACATCAGCACAGCGCTTAATAAATAATGGATGTAAGCCATCCGGACCTGTCCCCTTCGAGTCGTCGATAGATTTTAAATATTTGGCTACTGTCCTGCGTTCTAAGTAAATTCGATTTATATTGACGGGAGTGTCAGCGGCGGCGTCGGCGGCGGTGCTAGTACTGGCTGTATTCGAGGACAGGTGAGAGTTGGTCTGTACTGGGCGTTCAAACACAGACTGAAAGAAGGAATTAAATAGGTCGGCAATATTTTGGCCACCGGAGATGTGAGTTTCGCCATGGTACATATTCGAAGGTAAACTACTGGATTGCTGTTTTGACTTCACATATGTCCAGAAATGTTTAGAATTGATTTTGATGTTGGTTTCAGTCTTTGTTATGTAGTTATCGAAACATATTTTTTCAACTAGTTTTTGGCGTTTTCTTAGTAGTGAAAATGTTTCATAATCGGAAACCCTCCCATAAATCTTGTATTTCTTGTGAAATTTTAGCTTATTTTTTATTATTTTAAGCAAGGCTGGACTATACCAGGGTGGGCTCTTAAAATTGTTTTTAATGATCTTAGTAGGTACGTAAGTTTAGCTGGAGAGTGCTGTCCGTCGTAGAACCCACTACGTCTAGCTATAAAGTGCTGCATCGTCGTAGCACCCGCTACGCTTAGAGAGTGCTGCGCGTAGTAGTACCCGCTACGTTTAGCTAGAGAGTTTCGTACCGTCGTAGCACCAGGTACCTCTGCCTAGCTACTTAGAGAGTGCCATGTCGTCGTTACATCCACTAAATCTAACTAGAGAGTGCAGTGTCGTCGCAGCACCCGCTACCTCTAGGTACAGAGTGCTGTGCAGTCACAGTACTCGCTACGTCTAACTAGCTAGAAAGTGCCGTGCCGTCGTCGCAGCACGCGCACGTCTAGAGAGTGCCGCGCCGTTGTAACACCCGCTGCGTCTACCTAGCTAGAGAGTGCTGCATCGTCCTAGCGTCCGCTACGTCTAGGTAGAGAGTGCCGCACCGTTGTAGCACCAGCTACGTCTACCTAGAGAGTGCTGCGTCGTCCTAGCATCCGTTACGTCTACCTAGAGAGTGCTGCGTCGTCCTAGCGTCCGTTACGTCTAGGTAGAGAGTGCCGCACCGTTGTAGCACCAGCTACGTCTACCTAGAGAGTGTGCGTCGTCCTAGCATCCGCTACGTCTACCTAGAGAGTGCTGCGTCGTCCTAGCATCCGCTACGTCTACCTAGAGAGTGCTGCGTCCTCGTCCTAGCATCCGCTACGTCTACCTAGAGAATACTGCGTCGTCCTAGCATCCGCTACGTCTAGGCAGAGAGTGCCGCACCGTTGTAGCACCCGCTAAGTCTACCTAGAGAGTGCTGCGTCGTCCTAGCATCCGCTACTTCTACCTAGAGAGTGCTGCGTCGTCCTAGCGTCCGCTACGTCTAGGTAAAGAGTGCCGCACCGTTGTAAAACTCGCCACGTCTACCTAGAGAGTGCTGCGTCGTCCTAGCATCCGCTACGTCTACCTAGAGAGTGCTGCGTCGTCCTAGCATCCGCTACGTCTACCTAGAGAGTGCTGCGTCGTCCTAGCATCCGCTACGTCTACCTAGAGAGTGCTGCGTCGTCCTAGCGTCCGCTACGTCTAGGTAGAGAGTGCTGCACCGTTGTAAAACTCGCCACGTCTACCTAGAGAGTGCTGCGTCGTCCTAGCATCCGCTACTTCTACCTAGAGAGTGCTGCGTCGTCTTAGCATCCGCTACGTTTAGGTAGACAGTGCCGCGTCGTTGTAACACCCGCTGCTTCTACCTAGAGAGTGCTGCGTCGTCCTAGCATCCGCTACGTCTACCTAGAGAGTGCTGCGTCGTCTTAGCATCCGCTACGTCTAGGTAGAGAGTGCCGCACCGTTGTAAAACTCGCCACGTCTACCTAGAGAGTGCTGCGTCGTCCTAGCATCCGCTACGTCTACCTAGAGAGTGCTGCGTCGTCCTAGCGTCCGCTACTTCTACCTAGAGAGTGCTGCGTCGTCCTAGCGTCCGCTACGTCTAGGTAAAGAGTGCCGCACCGTTGTAAAACTCGCCACGTCTACCTAGAGAGTGCTGCGTCGTCCTAGCATCCGCTACGTCTACCTAGAGAGTGCTGCGTCGTCCTAGCATCCGCTACGTCTACCTAGAAAGTGCTGCGTCGTCCTAGCATCCGCTACTTCTACCTAGAGAGTGCTGCGTCGTCCTAGCGTCCGCTACGTCTAGGTAGAGAGTGCCGCACCGTTGTAAAACTCGCCACGTCTACCTAGAGAGTGCTGCGTCGTCCTAGCATCCGCTACGTCTACCTAGAGAGTGCTGCGTCGTCTTAGCATCCGCTACGTTTAGGTAGACAGTGCCGCGTCGTTGTAACACCCGCTGCTTCTACCTAGAGAGTGCTGCGTCGTCCTAGCATCCGCTACGTCTACCTAGAGAGTGCTGCGTCGTCTTAGCATCCGCTACGTCTAGGTAGAGAGTGCCGCACCGTTGTAAAACTCGCCACGTCTACCTAGAGAGTGCTGCGTCGTCCTAGCATCCGCTACGTCTACCTAGAGAGTGCTGCGTCGTCTTAGCATCCGCTATGTCTAGGTAGACAGTGCCGCGTCGTTGTAACACCCGCTGCTTCTACCTAGAGAGTGCTGCGTCGTCCTAGCATCCGCTACGTCTACCTAGAGAGTGCTGCGTCGTCTTAGCATCCGCTACGTCTAGGTAGACAGTGCCGCGTCGTTGTAACACCCGCTGCTTCTACCTAGAGAGTGCTGTGTCGTCCTAGCATCCGCTACGTCTACCTAGAGAGTGCTGCGTCGTCTTAGCATCCGCTACGTCTAGGTAGACAGTGCCGCGTCGTTGTAACACCCGCTGCTTCTACCTAGAGAGTGCTGCGTCGTCCTAGCATCCGCTACGTCTACCTAGAGAGTGCTGCGTCGTCTTAGCATCCGCTACGTCTAGGTAGACAGTGCCGCGTCGTTGTAACACCCGCTGCTTCTACCTAGAGAGTGCTGCGTCGTCCTAGCATCCGCTACGTCTACCTAGAGATTGCTGCGTCGTCTTAGCATCCGCTACGTCTAGGTAGACAGTGCCGCGTCGTTGTAACACCCGCTGCTTCTACCTAGAGAGTGCTGCGTCGTCCTAGCATCCGCTACGTCTACCTAGAGAGTGCTGCGTCGTCTTAGCATCCGCTACGTCTAGGTAGACAGTGCCGCGTCGTTGTAACACCCGCTGCTTCTACCTAGAGAGCGCTGCGTCGTCCTAGCATCCGCTACGTCTACCTAGAGAGTGCTGCGTCGTCTTAGCATCCGCTACGTCTAGGTAGACAGTGCCGTGTCGTTGTAACACCCGCTGCTTCTACCTAGAGAGTGCTGCGTCGTCCTAGCATCCGCTACGTCTACCTAGAGAGTGCTGCGTCGTCCTAGCATCCGCTACGTCTAGGTAGACAGTGCCGCGTCGTTGTAACACCCGCTGCTTCTACCTAGAGAGTGCTGCGTCGTCCTAGCATCCGCTACGTCTACCTAGAGAGTGCTGCGTCGTCCTAGCATCCGCTACGTCTAGGTAGAGATTGCAGCGATAGGTATGACAATCAAATAATTTGATAATGTTTTATTCCAACGAATTACAGAATAAGGGAAATGTAATCATATCTATAAGTCTATTGAAGACTGCTCTCCGCAAAACATGTGGAAATTTTTGCGCACATTAGGGGTTGGTAAGACAGTGTCTCAGATCAACCAATCGGTTGATCTAGATGGTTTAAATCATCACTTCTCTTCTTCTCCAATAACTATGGATCCTACTGTCAAAGCCAACACACTTCAAATGTTGAACTCTTCTTCATCTCTTAACACTGATGAACTTATCTTCACCCGAGTCACAGACTGTGAGGTAAAAAAGTAAAACTAAAAAACTATTTAAAATAAAAATATAAAAACCGCCTTCAAAAATATATGAAATAAAAACCTAAAAAAAAAAACGAACCCTAGAGTTGAAGGCGGTGCTAAAAAGGCTACACAAATCACAAAGGATATTATCATCCACTCATGTTTTCTTTCATGCATCATTTTTGCTTGCTTTACAAATCACAAAGGATATTATCATCCACTCATGTTTTCTTTCATGCATCATTTTTGCTTGCTTTAGCACCGCCTTCAACTCTAGGGTTCGTTTTTTTTTTTAGGTTTTTATTTCATATATTTTTGAAGGCGGTTTTTATATTTTTATTTTAAATAGTTTTTTAGTTTTACTTTTTTTAGGAAGTCGGTTTTATGTTTTTTAAAACTTTTTTTTTATTTCACAGTTTTTTTTAGTAATTTTTTGCTATTAATGTACTCGGCGGAATCGCTCGGCCTTCGGCCTCGCGATTCCGCCTCGCTTTCCAATCCGATCTTGACCCAATTAAAATAGGACCACGTCAGCTTCGATAGCTCAGTGGTGCAGACAGTCAACTGTCGCTATTGAATTTTAAGCAACGCTGGGTGCGGTCAGTACTTAGATGGGTGACCGCTGACCGTTGGAGGCTGACCAAGGTTCGGATTCCTCGTAAAACTGTAAGTCCCTTCCCTCGTAATTTTACTTGGTGGTAGGGTTTAACCTTCCCGGGTTGGTACCACCGCACTGAATTAAACGTCGGTCGAAACGGCTATGTAAATAGTTGTGTTTTCCGACCAGTTCAGTGTAGTCAGCACGATCAAAGGGGGAAGCACTGACATGGCACTGGTGTTATGGGCTGACATCACGGACGTTGTAGGTGATGTTGCAGAACTTAGTAGAATGGACAGACATAAACGTGTTACGGAAGCCTACTTTTATTATAAAATAACCGTCGGAGGACCTTGGTTGAAAATTGTAAAATTTAGTAGAACGGATAGACATGCATATGTTACGGAACCCTACATTCATTTTGCAGAACTTAGTAGAATGGACAGACATAAACGTGTTACGGAACCCTACTTAACAGTTGCACTCCGGGAGTGCCGGCAGATCCCGTGCCACTCTAACTTAACCCTTAACGCAATGACTTAAGGTTTCATTTTAAAAATGACGCTGACGCGATGTCGCGAGTTATACATTTTTACCCACCTAAAAAAGTGCCAAGAGCCGCTAAAGAAGTTTTCACTTCAAAAACCTCAGGGTTATCCCCTTTCAAATAAAAAAAAAAAGAATTTTCAAAATCGGCCCACAATTGACGGAGTAATCGCGTAACAAACATCCAAAAAAAGAAAACATACCGTCGAATTGAGAATCTTTTAGGTCTAAAGTAAATTTCTCGTGAAGACAAATGCAACGAGCCCAAACACGATGGGTTTATCATGTGTAGTTTAGGAGTTCCTATGGCCACCTTCTGTCTCCATCATCAAACCAGCTCGATGGTACTCGGTACAGTAGGTACTGGCCAGGTACCATAATAAATTAAACGCCGGTCGGAAAAAATAAAAAAATTTCAAATTTAGAATATTCATGAAACAAGGGTCCGAATATGTATCACTAGTATATCGATTCATGTATTTCAACAGGACAGAGAAAATTTCAAAATATTAGGTATTTAATACTTTTTAGTTTTTTTTTTTTGTTTTTTGGAAATCGGTTTAATATTTTTTAAAACAGTTTTTATTTCATTCTTTTTAGTAATATTACATAAAAAAGAATAATCGAAATCGAATAATCGAAATCGATTGAAGTGGTACAGAATTATTCGCCATATGTGTCAGACTGCAAATTGCTGAATAAGTCCACATCACAAATGTTTTGCTGAAGGTAACCACACACCATACTAATTTATCAAACTAAAAATTGCCGAATACGACCACATCACAAGTTTTGCTGAAGGTAACCACACACTATAGTATTATGCTGATTTTACGAAAACCACTCAACCAATTTCGATAAAATTGAAATGGGACCACCTCGGAAGTATGACCTAACTAACAAAAAAAGAATTTTCTAAATCGGCCCTCAATTGACGGAGAAATCGCGTAACAAACATACAAAAAAATAAAAAAAAAAAAAATAAAAAAAAACATACAGACGAATTGAGAACCTCCTCCTTTTTTGGAAGTCGGTTAAAAAGATTTTATTGTCAATAAAGAGCAAGGCTGTAGGCCCTGACGGAATGAGTAGGGAACTATTTATCCCGATAATAGATAATATTATCCACATAGTTTCCCATATCATCAATTATTCTCTATTATCGGGATCGTTTCCTAACTCGTGGAAAAAGGCCTACATGATACCTTTGCCTAAGACCACTTCTCCTATCCAGTACAAAGACTATCGTCCAATCTCTATACTGCCTTTCCTCTCTAAAGTGCTGGAGCGGGTAGCCCATTCTCAGCTCTCTAAGTACCTATCCAAAAATTCCCTCCTTAACCCCTTTCAATCGGGATTTCGTCCATCCCATAGTACCACCTCTGCCCTTGCCAAAATTACTGATGATATCCGCCTAGCTATGGACCATAGGCAACTCACTCTTCTAGTACTATTAGATTTCAGCAGTGCTTTCAATACTGTCGATTATGACATACTCCTGGCTATCCTACATTCTCTAAATATCTCACAGTCTGTTCTCGATTGGTTCTCCTCATATCTGATTGGTCGTTGTCAGTGTGTCCGTGTCGACAATGTTGACTCTGCATGGTGCGACATTACTGCTGGTGTGCCACAAGGCGGAGTGCTTTCACCTTTACTCTTCTCTATCTTCATCAACGCTATTGTTGTCCCTCTTCAATGTTTTTACCATCTGTATGCCGATGACTTGCAGTTGTATCGCCACTTTCATCCAGAAGTCTTGCACACTGCGGTGGGTCAAATGAACGATGACTTAAAATCTGCGCTCGACTGGGCTGTGCGTTTTGGCCTGCTGGTCAACCCCACCAAGACGCAAGCCATTATAGTCGGGTCACCTAAATTGCTTGTTAAACTGGACAAAGTCACTCTTCCCGCCGTTGTGTTCGATGGTGTGGACATCCCTTACAGCAACTGTGTTAAAAATCTAGGGCTCATGATTGATGAGTCTCTCAGATGGAATAAGCAGGTTGGTGAAGTCAGCCGCAAAATCTTTGGTAGCATGCACTCACTCAAGCGACTGCAAAACTTCATTCCTAAGTGCACAAAAATCACACTTGTCCAATCACTCTTACTTCCAATACTCGACTATGCGGATGTGTGTTATCTCGATTTAAGTGAAGATCTTCTAAACAAACTTGACAGACTGTTAAACATGTGCATTCGTTACATCTTTGGTCTGCGCAAGTATGACCATATTTCTGAATATCGCACACGTTTACAGTGGCTCGATATTCGAAGTCGCAGGAATAGCCACGTACTCTCTCTTCTTTTCCGCACACTGAATGACCCTGCTGCTCCTAAATACCTGAGTGAGCGGTTTGAGTTTCTTCGTTCCCATGGTCTCTTTCTGAGATCATCTGACAATCTACTTCTAGCAATACCGACTCACTCTAGTTCATTTTACACGGACTCATTCACAGTCAATGCGGCTCGCATGTGGAATCATTTGCCTGAACAGGTACGGCGCTGCACTACTATCCACATGTTTAGAGAACGTATTCGCAAACTGTTTCTATCTGATTCTGACGGCGACGAGTAATATAAATTTCCCTTAATTACGTTCTTGTAACTTTTATTCAGATGGTTCTATATTATAAAATATATGTTTACATATGTATATGTAGTTTATGTATAAATATAATATGTACGTACCTTATATTATTTATTTTATGTATGTATCTATGTATCTATTGTTTGTGTCCATTTATTTTATAGTTTTATTTTTCACGCTTCTCTCTTGCACTGCATTGTCCGCCCTATCAGCTTCTCCACATCCCAAAGGTTAGTTTGTAAAGAATGATACTCTGCATTAAACTCGCCTGTTGTGTTCCTTTTTATGGTGTACAATAAAGTATATTTTGATTTGATTTGATTTAATCAAATAACTTTCTGAATTCAAAAAGGCCGAACAAGACGGCACGGCAAGGAGGGAGGTCACCTCTGCGTATGTGTGTACTGCTGCCTAGCTGGCGGCCGGCGAGGGGGCGAGGCTGCGAGGCGGCGCAGGGGAGAGTTGAGTACCTACACCAATATTGGCAACAATAACCGTCAGCAAACAAGGACAAATAGAATATGCGGCGGCGGCGGGGCCGGAGACCGACAGAAGACATAAATCACGCGGGAGCGGGTTAAGGCGCGGCGGGCTAATGGACCGACGGCGGCGGCGCGGCGGCTGGATAGCTCGCGGCGCGGACCGCTCGCCGCACATACAGCCTGCTACCAATTACTGCTGTTATTTAAAGCTAGAGTTTTATTTGTGTTTGCCACCATACGAGGGTAGGCGTTTCATTAAGTTGTTATGGTAAGAAATATTACGAATAAACTTTCGTTGTACTTTCTCAATACGATTAATAAAGTTTTATAATTCGAATTCCAAATAATGGAACTGTATTGAAACCTTATTGGTGACTTCATCTTTGTTAATGTTTCCTAATAACTTATATAAAATTATGGAAGCCTTCTTTCAATTTCTGCTGCTCTGGTACTTTGGAACCGTTCCCAGTAGTCTTACTAAGTAGATTTTCGGGTTTCCACACTGTATATATATTTATTTATATTACATTTATTATGTTTTTCGGAAAATAAAGTATTTTTATTTTTTTTTGTTTTTTTGTTGTTGTGTTGTTTAATCTGAAATTAATATTTCACAAAATCTTTTAAATGATACCGTTGGTCGAAACCTTATTGGTGACTTAATGGAAGCCTTAGATGAATGAACAAATCCTGGCACCTATTGAATACCATGAATACGCGTTTTCGAATAGATTTCCGTATAAGTTAATCGCTATTATTATTATAAGTAGTCTTACCAAGTAGTCTTTCGGGTTTCCACTTTAATTACGGTGACTGTATTCTGAACTTTGAAATACTGACGAATAGCAAATCTGACCATTTGAAAGTCTGACGATTTTGATGAATGAAAACAAAGGAATAATATACAGGATGTATTTGAATTAAGTGCGTTTCTTTCAGGGGGTTGTTCTGTATCCTAAACTAAGTAACTTTTGTTCTACAGCTTTTGGAAATTGGAAAAAAAATCACTTTCTCCATACATTTAAGGGCAGACCTAACCTCCAAATGTATGGGGAACGTGAATTTTTTTTTGGAAATTCCAAAAGTTGTATAACCCAATTTTTATAACTGTGCGCTTTGAACTGTCAAAGTCGTTAGGTTGGTAGGACTGAATTCACCCCCTGCTTGCTTTCTCCCCTCTCCGCCGACGCCTATCAGCACACACACACACACACACACACACACACACACACACACACACACACACACACACACACACACACCCTCACAGCTGCACACAGAGCTCAACTACATATAATATTACTCGCATCTCAGTGTTCGCCCAATGATAAAACATACGCGCGGCGGCTCGCGCGGGGCGGCTCTGCAGCGTCCCTCGCGGCGCCGCCGAGCTAACGAGAGCGCCGCCGCCGCCGCCCCGCCGCCGCGTCCGTTATCTGGAGGGAATAAACACAATTTCGCGCTCATAAAAGTTATCGGGACATGCCGTACCGGTAAACCCCGCCATCTATTTGTGCGGAGGACGCGACGGGTCGGCGCCGCGCGGCGCGGCGGGAGGGGAGGGGAGGGTACGAGAGAACTATATCAATTTCCCATCAGCCTACAATCCGCAGCGATCGCACCCCGCCCCGCCCCGCCCCCGCGCCCCGCCCCGCGCACAACCCGCTCGCAAACAATACAATCACGACCAATCTGCCGCGCAAATAGGAAAATAGAGAGTTCCTCCTCGCCGCGCGCCGCGCGCCGCCCGCGCCGCCCCCGCCCCGCGCCGCGCGCAGGGCCGCATCCAGCCAGCGACAACGCCAGCTGCTCTAGCCTCTAGCTAGCTAGACGGTGGTGGTGTGAGAATATGAGTACTGATCTTACTTACCTTAAAATATACTACAATCATACTTTTAGAAGCTCGTTAATATTATTAATGTGCCGTAACAAAGTAAAAAAATAGGTAAAAAAACTTTTAAGTTAAACGGTTTTATTAAAAAAAAAACAGCTGTACAAAAAATTTGAAAAAATTCACCTATACAAAAACTAGAAAATAATAAGGACACAAACCTGGGCCTCCTTAAGATTTTACGTCTGGGTAAGAAATCGTCAATACTAGCGTGCTGTCTTCTCATGTCGGATGCCAAAGGGCACTTTGTGTCGCAGCGCCAGCGGAATCAATCAATACTAATAATAAATCTGTAAGGGATGGTCATGGAGTAAGTTACTTTATTTTAGGAAATATTGAGTTTGTAGCCTCTATATATGATACTAAAGCTAAATTGACGATTTTTAGAAATCTTTTCTGTATGTATGTTTGTATGTATGTATGTATGTTCCTCCATAACTCTTAAAGCCATCATCCGAATTTGATGAAACTTAGTACAAGCCCATTTTACTATACGGGACACAGGATAGGCTAACTAAAATTCACTTCCGGCTACGCTAAGATGTGGCTCCCATACAAATCGAATCGAAATAAAAGCGGCGCGCCGCGGCGGCGGCGGTTTGTGGCGGCTAGCTAGCGGAGGCTGGCGGCGAAGGCGGAGGCGCGCGGGGCGCGCGCGCGGCGCGGGGTGCGGTCTGGCCGATGCAAGTCGATGTTAGCGGATATTTACTTAACTGGAGTTCCTATTTGATTTAAGTTATTTGATCGTATGTTTATTATATTGCACGTAGTGTAGTATGCGCGCACTATAAGCGAAAAGATTCTTATTTTTACCCAACTAAGGCGAAGCGAAAAGGAGAGTTATGTGTTTGACCGGTATGTATGTATGTATGTATGTATGTGTGTATGTATGTATGTATGTATGTATGTATGTATGTATGTATGTATGTATGTATGTATGTATGTATGAATGTATGTATGTATGTATGTATGTATGTATGTATGTATGTATGTATGTATGTATGTATGTATGTATGTATGTATGTATGTATGTATGTATGTATGTATGTATGTATGTATGTATGTATGTATGTATGTATGTATGTATGTATGTATGTATGTATGTATGTATGTATGTATGTATGCATGTTCATCTGTTCCCTCATACTAACTTCGAAACTACTTATCATAATTTGACAAATGAGGTATCGTTGAATGCGTCTTGACGCTGGATAGAGGCTATGTGACGTCCCATAAAATTGTATATGGCGCCCTCTAAAGGACATAAAGTCATGTCATGACCTAAAAAAATGTTCTTTCTTTGGGATCAAATGAAAGGGCTTAATTAACACATTTCAAAAATTTATATATTGTTAGCTGTTGCTTTCGGATTTGCTTGCATGCATCAGATAATTGGGAATAATTTCTAAAATCAGGCCTCACTCCGAACCTACCCAAAATACATCCTACTAATATTATAAACGCGAAAGTTTGTGAATGAGTTGCGTTCAGGAAGACGATAAACGTACTCAAAGAAAGTAAGTAACTAATGGCGAGGCCGAAGACCGAGCTGCGTTCGGGAAGACTATAAACCTTCTCGAAGAAAGTAACAAAAGGCGAGGCCGAAGGCCGAGCTGCGTTCAGGAAGATCCTAAACCTTCTCGAACAAACCAAGTAACAAAGGGCGAGGCCGAAGGCCGAGCTGCGTTCAGGAAGAGGATAAACCTTCTCGAAGACAGTAAGTAACTATGGAGAAAGTAAGTAACAAAGAAGTTACTTTTTTCAAGAAGATTTATGGTCTTCCTGTACGCAGCTCGGCCTTCGGACTCGCTCTCTGTTACTTACATTCTTCGAAAAGGTTATACTCTTCTTGAACGCAGCTCGGCCTTCGGCCTCACCCTTTTTTACTTACTTTCTTAAAGATGGTTTATCCTCTTCCTGAAAGCAGCTCGGCCTTCGGCCTCGCCCATAGTTACTTACTGTCTTCGAAAAGGTTTATCGTCTTCCTGAACGCAGCTCGGCCTTCGGCCTCGCCCTCTGTAACTTACTTTCTCTGAGAAGGTTTATGGTCTTCCTGAACGCAGCTCGGCCTTCGGCCTCGCCCTCTGTTACTTTCTTCGGAAAGGTTATCCTCTTCCTGAACGCAGCTCGGCCTTCGGCCTCGCCCATAGTTACTTAGGTACTGTCTTCGAAAAGGTTTATGGTCTTCCTGAACGCAGCTCGGCCTTCGGCCTCGCCCTTTGTTACTTACTTTCTTCGAGAAGTTTTATGGTATTCCTGAACGCAGCTCGGCCTTCGGCCTCGCCCTCTGTTACTTACTTTCTTTGAAAAGGTTATCCTCTTCCTGAACGCAGCTCGGCCTTCGGCCTCGCCCTCTGTTACTTACTTTCTTCGAAAAGGTTACCCCCATCCTGAATGCAGCTCGGCCTTCGGCCTCGCCCATAGTTACTTACTCTCTTCGAGAAGGTTTATCGTTTTCCTGAACGCAGCTCGGACTTCGGCCTCGCCCTCTGTTACTTACTTTCTTCGAAAAGGTTACCCTCATCCTGAACGCAGCTCGGCCTTCGGCCTCGCCCATAGTTACTTACTGTCTTCGAGAAGGTTTATCGTCTTCCTGAACGCAACTCCGCCTTCGGCCTCAAAAAGTTACTCACTTTCTTCGAGACGGTTTATCGTTTACCTGAATCCAGCTCGCCCTTAGTTACTAGCCTGAACCCAGCTCGCCCTTAGTTCTTCCTTTGAAATACGAATTTCACGCGAGCGAAGCCGCGGGCAAAAGCTAGTAAGTAATAAATTGAGACTTTTAACAGACTAATATAAAAACGTGGGGCGCATGTTATTACGTATATTATACGCCCCACGTTTTTATATTAGTCTGTTAAAAGTCTCAATTTATTACTTATTCCGCTGACGCAGCGACACAAAGTGCCCTTTGGCATCCGACATGAGAAGACAGCACGCTAGTATTGACGATATCTTACCCAGACGTAAAATCTTAAGGAGGCCCAGGTTTGTGTCCTTATTATTTCCTAGTTTTTGTATAGGTGATTTTTTTCAAATTTTTTGTACAGCTGTTTTTTTTTTAATAAAACCGTTTAACTTAAAAGTTTTTTTACCTATTTTTTTATTTACTCGTTTTTAGTTTGATTTTTTTTATAATTTTTTTCTTTCATGTTGTTCCCACCAGTATTAGACCAATAACAGACAACCCCTCCCTGAGGTCCATGTAGTGGCGCAAGGCTCTCATACAACAAGATGTGGCCAGCCTTGAAGTTGAAACGCTAACGACGTATAATTTTTATCCACCCTAATGCCACACAGTCCTCGGCACGTTTCAAACGTTGACTTGGGTGGTGTATCGCTAACAACGTATCATTTTTAGCCAGAACGCCACACAGTTCTCGGGATAATACAGAAACCTTAACTTTGGTGGATTCAAACAAATATCCTGATCCTTATTTTTGTTTTATTTAAGTTCAACAGTCCACCTCCTGCCTCCATAATCAGATCCTCGTCACCAAGTGTATTGGTAGAAGTATGGGACACTCGTCCAAACCAACCAAATGAGCCCAAATTCGAGGGGGTTACTAGTAACAGTTGAAGAGCTCCACTGTCCACCTCCTGAATCCATCATTAGACCCTCGCCACCAAGTGTATTGGTAGAAGTATGGGACACTCGTCCAAATCAACCAAACGAGCCCAAACTCGAGGGGGTTACTAGTAACGGTTGAAGAGTTCCACTGTACACCTCCTGACCCCATCATCAGACCCTCGTCACCAAGTGTATTGGGAGAAGTATGGCACACTCGTCCAAACCAACCAAATGAGCCCAAACTCGAGGGGGTTACTAGTAACAGTTGAAGAGTTCCACTGTGTACCTCCTGACTCCATCATCAGACCCTCGTCACTAAGTGTATTGGTAGAAGTATGGGACACTCGTCCAAACAAACCAAATGAGCCCAAACTCGAGGGGTTACTAGTAACGGTTGAAGAGTTCCACTGTACACCTCCTGACTCCATCATCAGACCCTCGTCACCAAGTGTATTAGTAGAAGTATGAGACACTCGTCCAAACCAACCATATGAGCCCAAACTCGAAGGGGTTACTAGTAACGGTTGAAGAGTTCCACTGTACACCTCCTGACTCCATCATCAGACCCTCGTCACCAAGTGTATTGGGAGAAGTATACTCGTCCAAACCAACCAAATGAGTCCAAACTCGATGGGGTTACTAGTAACAGTTGAAGAGTTCCACTGTGCACCTCCTGACTCCATCATCAGACCCTCGTCACCAAGTGAATTGGTAGAAGTATGGGACACTCGTCCAAACAAACCAAATGAGCAAACTCGAGGGGGTTACTAGTAATGGTTGAAGAGTTCCACTGTACACCTCCTGACTCCATCATCAGACCCTCGTTACCAAGTTGAAATTATCATAATATTGTATTGTCACGAGAACTCAATGTGTGTGCAAAGTTTCATAAAAATCGGTTCAGTAGAAGTAGTTGAAAAAGTTGTCGCAAGATTTGAAACAAAGATAGAAACAAACAAATATACGAAGTGAAGCTAAATAAAACCGTTTAAAAAAACAAAAAGCACTGACGTGGCACCAAGTTCACCCGGTGTTATGGGCTGACATCACGGATGTTGTAGGTGATGTAGCCAACCGTGCCAGTTTCGATAAAAAAAAGTCGACAAGCGCGAGTTGGGCTCGCGCACCGAGGGTTCCGTATCATCAGCATCACTCAATATATTTGTATTATGTAGGTATGTACAAAAACAATTGTTTTGGAAAATTACGAACGCCTAAATAAACACTACAGCAATGGTTTGACTGTGCGGCATTCGTGAAGTTATACAAAAATATATTTCTTATATTATGACTACGACATAACGACATAATATCTAAAATTTTCGGATTTTTTATTTACTTGTGATGTGAGACCATGCTTCTTGCCAAATTTCATTACTCCAGGTCAACGTAAGTACCCTATAGGTTTTGATTTCATTTGAATGAGTTTGCAAGTATTAAAATTTGCCATAAATAGCCGTATGTTTTGATTATATTGATTTAGAAGCTTTCATTTTATATAACTCGAAGGGATCGCAGACGTTAGTATTCCATATTAATTTCAATTTGATATCTTGACTCGTTACTGAGAAAAAGGGTCTTGACTTGACACACAAAACAATCAAATTTTTTTTAATATCATAACTACAAGTTTACAATTTTAGGATTTTTTCCTTTACGTGTGCTATGAGACCTTGCTTATTACCAAATTTTATGATTCTAGGTTGACGGGAAATACCCTATAGGTTTTGATTTGTTTGGAGTGAGTTTGCGAGTATGAAATCTGACATAGATGGCCGTATCTTTTGATTGCGTTGATTTAGAAGCTTGCATTTTCTATACCGTAAAGAGATCGTAGCTCTTAGTATTTCATATTAATTTCAATTTGTTATCTTGATCCGTTCCTGAGAAAAGGGGTCCTTGACATACAAAACAATATATTTTTTTTTCAATGTCAATAACTACAATTTTACAATTTTCGGATTTTTTCCTTTACTTGTGCTGTAAGACCTTGCTTCTTACCAAATTTTATGATTCTATGTTAACGGGAAATACCCTATAGGTTTTGATTTGTTTTGAGTGAGTTTGCGAATATGAAATATGACATAGATGGCCGTATCTTTTGATTGCGTTGATTTAGAAGCTTTGGTATTCTACACCTTAAAGAGACCGTAGATCTTAGTATTTCGTATTAATTTCAATTTGTTTCTGAGAAAAGGGGTCCTTGACATACAAAACAATATATTTTTTTTTTAATGTCAATAACTACAATTTTACAACTTTCGGATTTTTTCCTTTACTTGTGCTGTAAGACCTTGCTTCTTACCAAATTTTATGATTCTATGTTAACGGGAAATACCCTATAGGTTTTGATTTGTTTTGAGTGAGTTTGCGAGTGTGAAATATGACATAGATGGCCGTATCTTTTGATTGCGTTGATTTAGAAGCTTTGGTATTCTACACCTTAAAGAGACCGTAGATCTTAGTATTTCGTATTAATTTCAATTTGTTATCTTGATCCGTTCCTGAGAAAAAGGGACCTTGACATAGAAAACAAACAAACAATTTTTTTAATGCCACATAACTATGAATTTACAATTTTAGATTTTTTCCTTTACTTGTGCTGTGAGACCTTGCTTCTTACCAAATTTCATGATTCTAGGTTAACGGGAAGTACTCTATAGGTTTTGATTTGATTTGCCGGTAGCAAAATATGTGACTTAAATGGGCGTATCTAGTGATTCCGTTGACCTAGAAGCTTGCATTTTCTACACCTCAAAGGTTTCGTAGACCTTAGTATTTGATATTAATTTCAACTTGATACGTCTACCCGTTCCTGAGAAAAAAGGTCTTGACAGACAGACAGACAGACGGACAACAAAGTGATCCTATAAGGGTTCCGTTTTTTCCTCCTTTGAGGTACGGAACCCTAAAAAACGGACACAGTTCAAGAGACTTGCAATTAGACACAGTGAATGCTTGCTATTATTTTATTATTATATACCTATATATATTAATATTATATCCACATTTCACACACAACCAACACGGATTTCTAAATAAAAAGTCTACGGAAACGAACCTGTGTGAATTCGTGGACACGGTTCTCGGTGCCATGAGCGATGGCTTATCGTGTATACCGACTTCTCTAAATGTTTTGATAAAATACCTAACAGGTTACTTTTGCGAAAAATGGAGAACTACGGTATGCACGGCGACCTGCTTCGTTGGTTTCCGTCGTACTTAGAGAAGCGCAGGTCGCGCTCTCGTCGCGTCTAGCTACCTCCTGCGCTCTCCCCTGTCTTGTGTAGCTAGTGCATCTGCCGAGAATAAGCATCTATGTATTACTTCTGGATTGCGAGCCGAGTGCGGCCCACGCGCGCTCGCGGGCTCGCGGGGCGGGGCGGGGCGGGGGCGGGGCGGCTGCTCGGCGCGGCGCAGGGGCCGCACTCGCTCGACGCAATCCAACCCAACATTTTCCAAATCCCACCAATTTCGAGCCGGTCATTTCTCATCATTGTTGGATACTTTACGTCTCCTCCGCGCTTCGCAAGTAAGCGTCAGGTCGCAAGCCGCAACACAGAGTAAGGGCTCCCTACACGCATCACCGATTCCATTCCACGCATCAAATACACAACAATGCACCACCGGCTCCTCCGCGTCCAACTGTCGCACGGCCTCAACTCTCAAAACATGCTCACTACGACCATAGAATACTAATTATATTATTCTATGACGCTGCACAACCATTCAGGCGAAGTTAGACACGATAGTTAGAATTGTAGAACGTTCATTCAAATCTCGATTCAAATAGCTTTGCAATGAATGCCCCACCGCTGTAGTTATTGGTCGTAGCGTAGGTATAGTATACTGCCCATCCTTCTTTAATTAATTATTAAAGAAAACCATAAATTTAAAGTATAATAAATAACTTGTGGTGATAGCGACACCTATCCCACAACTGAATAATAAAGATCGATAATAACCTACATCGCTTCGCGACGAAGAAACAGAAAGATTCACTAGCACACCAACAGGTGGCGAATAACGAGTAATTAAGAATTCCATACGCCACTTAACACATTGCTGAAATATCAAATACGCCTCGCATAAATACAGATCGCTTGGCAGAACAACCTGGCACTAGCCCATACAACAACATCAGCTGCTGCAGCTACACGTGGAGCCAGAGGACACGACACCGCTTCACTTTTTACCTCACAGCTCTACATTTAATAACTCTAGGTGTGATTAAAAAACCTGTTAACTGCGAGTTGGGCTCGCGCATCAAGGTTCCGCACCTACCACGGAGAATAGATTTACCTCATTCTAATGCTATAGCGTTAACGCGCACGCACCATGCTCCTACGTATTTTTTGTATGTAAACCAGCATGGGTGGCTGTGCCGAGAGACCAATGGTGCAGTCGACAGAGCCAAAATAACCTCTCCTCGCGAAACCACGCTCAGTTAGGTGCCATGCCAGCAGATTTGCGGACTTTTACTAGGCTGTCTAGCCCGTTAACACGACGCTTGAAGACACCCAGGTTAAAGGATTCAGGAAATACACTCGCCGGAAGACAGTTCCACACTCTAGCGATGTGAAAAAGAAACGATTTAGAGAACCGATGGGTACTCAAAAGCCCAATGTCAACAACAAAAGGGTGCTGAGTCTCTCTGCGACTAGTCATGCGGAGATAGGACGGGTGGCAGGTGGTGGGTGCTAGTTCCGCAGAGCACGTATGCTGAATAATTGCGAACGCGCGCTGAAAAATGTTAATTTTATATACGAGTACTTTTTGGTGGAATTTGGAAATCGCTATATAGTTTTCGTGTATTGTTCATGGTCACCATAGAGAGCATCCGTGTTCTTGGAGGAAATAGGAGCTATTTACTCCGAGGTACAGAGTACGGGCTGTCATCACTTTACAATTAGACAACACATAGTTATAGCTTCTAGATCTATCATAGATTGTCCCTTGGGGTCATGTCATACATAACCATATTATACACATAAGACATAATATCCACAACGGAAATTGCCTCAGTGGTGTCTCTACAAATTTCTCACTTATTTTGTATTTTATTGAGTTTGGAAAGTTCCCGCAAAATGTTGGAGCAATGCCCGGTTCGCTCTGAGCAAGAGTCACGTGACGCGCGACCGCTCTAACACTGTGTTCATGTCTTTTAATATCTTTACATTCGTGATTTGCGTCGCTCTGCTTGAATGGATCAATGTTCTTCCTGACTTGCTACATGCACGGTCTCATATATAGTATGGATAGTCGGCACTGTTCATTATATACCTTTCTAATGACTGAAATAGTGATAGGCACCATGGTGTGGCATGATCGGCCGCGCCGCGCGCGCACGCGGGGTGCAGCAGCGCGGACATGAGAGTCAATTACCTCAAATAACCAGCTGTTTAGGTACCTAATGGCACGTTTTCAGCGTTAAAGCATAGACGCGCTGTGTTAAATTGCTCGAAAACGAATTATAAATATATATATTTTTTGCTTTTTTTTTATGGGAAGCAAGACGTAAGGCGCGCGCCAGATTAACGCAGAGGTGTAGTCCGACGGCGCCCACTGGCATTCGGATATTTACGGGGGCTGCGAATACCATGTCGGCCGGCTAGGTGTACAAGGCGATCCGGTTCCAACGATGTAACACCACTTGCCACATCCATACGTACATATTTTTTGTATTTTGTAATGTCACACTCGACCAATTAACGCAATTTTTAATAGGTAGTTCTTTAAATGGATCTCTATGCAAAATAATATTTTCTAATTTAGTTTCACATTTCAACTTGATAGGAGCGACCGCTTAGTTAGAAGTTATGTGACCGTGTGACGGACGGACGGACGAGTTACAGCATTACGTACGGAACCTAATAACGAGAACGTTTCGAGTTGCAGTAGGCGGGCGGCAGGTGGACGGCCGAGCGGGACGAGGGGAGCGGAACTAACATCGGATTGGCCGCGCCCCGCGCCCGCGCCCGCGCCCGCGCCTCCCGCTCGCCTCGGAAGGATGTGACCTATAGTTTTTCTTCTTAAGAACTTCCTGGCACCGCGTTGTAGCTCGTGGCGGCCATTGTGCCCGTGATTTATGAGGGCGAATATTGTTTCTGTTCATTGTGAGGGGGTGGGGGTAGTGCGGTCCGAGCAGATTACTCGCCCGAGAGTAGATTAATGATCGCCGGTTTCCGAGTAGGAGAGGGGAGCGCAGTAAGTATGAAAACGATCTAGATCCACAGTCAAGAAGATCCACTTGAGTCTCCCAACATACAAGGTGTGCAATGCAATTAATAAGAACAGAAAGGTAATTTCTTTTACCTATTCGACCGTTGGCTGCATTCTTCAATCGGTGGATTCCATTCGCGATCTGGGAGTAATATTTGAGTCAAAACTTCATTGTGATAAGCATGTGGAAACCATAATTAAGTAATCGAGCCTACCAAATAATGCGATTTGTACTCCGGTCGACTTGTCAATAGCGTTTATATCCACACATATGTTGCTCTACAGATCCTTGACGAAATAGCAGTTGGAATATGCGGTATCCGTTTGAAATCAGCTGAATGAAAAATATTCCCAGTCAATATAAATGATTCAGCGTAAGTTCCTAAGAACTGTTCATCGACGCTTGTGTGGTGCACCGCGGTCTTATTGTATTGTATTGTTTGTTGATCATTCATACGGCAGTTAGACTGCTCTCGAACTTGTCACTATTTGTTCTATCCGGTTCGATTACACCCACGAAGAAGAACCGACAAGAAACCTCGCGGGGTATTTTTTTTAATACATATTTTTACAAGTATTTAGTGACTAGCCTAGCCACATAATAACACCGCCCATAGTCTATCGAAAACACAGCTTGAGAGCAAGATTTTGCTGAGAGTTCTGACTACAAAGACTTATTAATTAAGTGAATCAGGTGTAAAGCGCCTTTGTCAAACTTATTTGTGTCAACATAATTATGTTAGTATATTAAACATACTAAAATGTAGTAAAATTTTATTGTCAAAAATAAAAATATATGAATATGAAAAATATATGATAACTACTTGAAGTATCAAGTTGTCAATGGGTTAATAAAATTGGGGTACTAATGATACCTAGTCAAGAGGTAACTACGAGGCGAGGGTGGATCCAAAACTTCTAAGCCCGACCATGTAACGCTGTGAATAACGATCGTCTACATCGGTCCTAAATCTGGACAAAGACCTTGTACGTCCCAATAGAAAGTTACTTCCCTTAATTTTATGTCGGCTACACTGAACTGTGAGTCGAGTGTTTGGTGATGTTTCACAATAATAAAGCCGAATTTTTGTGCCGATTCGTAACAATGGACGAGATATGGGTCCATCATTTAACAAATGATACGAAAGAACAGTCAAAATAATGGACTCAATGGGAAGAACCGGCTTCAAATAAGCCGAAGACAGTTCCATTTGCTGGCAAGGGCATGGCGTCAGTTTTTGGGATGCGCGAATTTGGATTATCTTCAAAAAGGCAAAAACAATGAGCGGCGAGTATTATGTGAACTTGTACTATAACTACTACTAGCAGCCTTTCTTGATTTCATCACTCAAGATGAAATCAAGAAAGGCTGCTTCTTCTTGATTGCATTGTATTTGGCAAAAAATCAAGTGTTGTTTCATCGAGACAATGCACCAGTTCGCGCATCCGTAATAGCGATGGCTAAAATCAATGACTTACCTAAAGTTCGAATGTCGTCCTCACCCACCGTATTCGCCAGATTTGCCCCCCTCGGATTATTTTCTTTTTCCAAACTCGAAAAAGTGGCTAGGGGTACAATATTCGTCAAGAGGTAGAGTCGGCGGTTGGTGGCTATTTTGTTGTATCGAAGCTATCGAACAGTGCTGGCAACACTGTATTGAGCTAAAAGGAGATGTAGAGAAATAAATAAAATTATGTTTTCTCTGTTAGGTCCGATATAATAAATACATTTTTTTATTTATTTTTTATTGAAAGAGCAACATATGGCGCCGAGCCAACCATAAGGTGTCTAACGACGCCCTTGGACATTCGGTCGTGTGCAGGTTGCGAATACCATGCCAATGTAATTTCGTTATAAGAAACAAACATTATAAAAAAAAAAGTTACACAATTTTTCGAATTCCGCGAAAATAATAAAAACATACAGTTTTCATTCAACCTCATTCGTGAATTTAATGCAGGTATTAAAGCGAATGGCAAGGCAAGTGTAACATAGTATCTCGTCGACCGTGGGTGGCCGTGCGGCCGAGTGGGCGTGTTCGGGGCCGCCGCCGTGGTGCCCTACTGAGACAAACTGAGCCAGGGGGTTGGTTTGAAAAGCATGTTTTAAATAATAAAAAATGTTCAATTGAAAAATCCATATTATTTAAAAAAAAACAGCCCGTTTAAAAAATGATGGTTTGAGTGTTTGTCTCGGAAGTATTTGCGCGGCCGCCTCGGCTGCATTACTTAGCCCTTTGTAGCATTACTCAGCCGGCTGCATTACTCAGTTGTTTGTAGCATTACTCAGCCGGCTGCATTACTCAGTTGTTTGTAGCATTACTCAGCCGGCTGCATTACTCAGTTGTTTGTAGCATTACTCAGCCGGCTGCATTACTCAGTTGTTTGTAGCATTACTCAGCCGGCTGCATTACTCAGTTGTTTGTAGCATTACTCAGCCGGCTGCATTACTCAGTTGTTTGTAGCATTACTCAGTTGTTTGTAGCATTACTCAGCCGGCTGCATTACTCAGTTGTTTGTAGCATTACTCAGTTGTTTGTAGCATTACTCAGCCGGCTGCATTACTCAGTTGTTTGTAGCATTACTCAGCCGGCTGCATTAATCAGTTGTTTGTAGCATTACTCAGCAGGCTGCATGAATCACTTGTTTGTAGCATTACTCAGCAGGCTGCATGAATCACTTGTTTGTAGCATTACTCAGCAGGCTGCATGAATCACTTGTTTGTAGCATTACTCAGCCGGATGCATTACTCAGTTGTTTGTAGCATTACTCAGCCGGCTGCATTACTCAGTTGTTTGTAGCATTACTCAGCCGGCTGCATTACTCAGTTGTTTGTAGCATTACTCAGTTGTTTGTAGCATTACTCAGCCGGCTGCATTACTCAGTTGTTTGTAGCATTACTCAGCCGGCTGCATTACTCAGTTGTTTGTAGCATTACTCAGCCGGCTGCATTACTCAGTTGTTTGTAGCATTACTCAGCCGGCTGCATTACTCAGTTGTTTGTAGCATTACTCAGTTGTTTGTAGCATTACTCAGCCGGCTGCATTACTCAGTTGTTTGTAGCATTACTCAGCCGGCTGCATTACTCAGTTGTTTGTAGCATTACTCAGCCGGCTGCATTAATCAGTTGTTTGTAGCATTACTCAGCAGGCTGCATGAATCACTTGTTTGTAGCATTACTCAGCAGGCTGCATGAATCACTTGTTTGTAGCATTACTCAGCAGGCTGCATGAATCACTTGTTTGTAGCATTACTCAGCCGGATGCATTACTCAGTTGTTTGTAGCATTACTCAGCCGGCTGCATTACTCAGTTGTTTGTAGCATTACTCAGCCGGCTGCATTAATCAGTTGTTTGTAGCATTACTCAGCCGGCTGCATTACTCAGTTGTTTGTAGCATTACTAGGCCGGCTGCATTAATCAGTTGTTTGTAGCATTACTCAGCCGGCTGCATTACTCAGTTGTTTGTAGCATTACTCAGCGGGCTGCATTAATCACTTGTTTGTAGCATTACTCAGCAGGCTGCATGAATCACTTGTTTGTAGCATTACTCAGCAGGCTGCATGAATCACTTGTTTGTAGCATTACTCAGCCGGCTGCATGAATCACTTGTTTGTAGCATTACTCAGCAGGCTGCATGAATCACTTGTTTGTAGCATTACTCAGCAGGCTGCATGAATCACTTGTTTGTAGCATTACTCAGCCGGCTGCATGAATCACTTGTTTGTAGCATTACTCAGCCGGCTGCATTACTCAGTTGTTTGTAGCATTACTCAGCCGGCTGCATTACTCAGTTGTTTGTAGCATTACTCAGCGGGCTGCATTAATCACTTGTTTGTAGCATTACTCAGCAGGCTGCATGAATCACTTGTTTGTAGCATTACTCAGCAGGCTGCATGAATCACTTGTTTGTAGCATTACTCAGCCGGCTGCGTGAATCACTTGTTTGTAGCATTACTCAGCCGGCTGCATTACTCAGTTGTTTGTAGCATTACTAGGCCGGCTGCATTAATCAGTTGTTTGTAGCATTACTCAGCCGGCTGCATTACTCAGTTGTTTGTAGCATTACTCAGCGGGCTGCATTAATCACTTGTTTGTAGCATTACTCAGCAGGCTGCATGAATCACTTGTTTGTAGCATTACTCAGCAGGCTGCATGAATCACTTGTTTGTAGCATTACTCAGCCGGCTGCATGAATCACTTGTTTGTAGCATTACTCAGCAGGCTGCATGAATCACTTGTTTGTAGCATTACTCAGCAGGCTGCATGAATCACTTGTTTGTAGCATTACTCAGCCGGCTGCATGAATCACTTGTTTGTAGCATTACTCAGCCGGCTGCATTACTCAGTTGTTTGTAGCATTACTCAGCAGGCTGCATGAATCACTTGTTTGTAGCGTTACTCAGCCGGATGCATTACTCAGTTGTTTGTAGCATTACTCAGCCGGCTGCATTACTCAGTTGTTTGTAGCATTACTCAGCAGGCTGCATGAATCACTTGTTTGTAGCATTACTCAGCCGGATGCATTACTCAGTTGTTTGTAGCATTACTCAGCCGGCTGCATTACTCAGTTGTTTGTAGCATTACTCAGCCGGCTGCATTAATCAGTTGTTTGTAGCATTACTCAGCCGGCTGCATTACTCAGTTGTTTGTAGCATTACTAGGCCGGCTGCATTAATCAGTTGTTTGTAGCATTACTCAGCCGGCTGCATTACTCAGTTGTTTGTAGCATTACTCAGCGGGCTGCATTAATCACTTGTTTGTAGCATTACTCAGCAGGCTGCATGAATCACTTGTTTGTAGCATTACTCAGCAGGCTGCATGAATCACTTGTTTGTAGCATTACTCAGCCGGCTGCATGAATCACTTGTTTGTAGCATTACTCAGCAGGCTGCATGAATCACTTGTTTGTAGCATTACTCAGCAGGCTGCATGAATCACTTGTTTGTAGCATTACTCAGCCGGCTGCATGAATCACTTGTTTGTAGCATTACTCAGCAGGCTGCATGAATCACTTGTTTGTAGCATTACTCAGCAGGCTGCATGAATCACTTGTTTGTAGCATTACTCAGCGGGCTGCATTAATCACTTGTTTGTAGCATTACTCAGCAGGCTGCATGAATCACTTGTTTGTAGCATTACTCAGCAGGCTGCATGAATCACTTGTTTGTAGCATTACTCAGCCGGCTGCATGAATCACTTGTTTGTAGCATTACTCAGCAGGCTGCATGAATCACTTGTTTGTAGCATTACTCAGCAGGCTGCATGAATCACTTGTTTGTAGCATTACTCAGCAGGCTGCATGAATCACTTGTTTGTAGCATTACTCAGCAGGCTGCATGAATCACTTGTTTGTAGCATTACTCAGCGGGCTGCATTAATCACTTGTTTGTAGCATTACTCAGCAGGCTGCATGAATCACTTGTTTGTAGCATTACTCAGCAGGCTGCATGAATCACTTGTTTGTAGCATTACTCAGCCGGCTGCATGAATCACTTGTTTGTAGCATTACTCAGCAGGCTGCATGAATCACTTGTTTGTAGCATTACTCAGCAGGCTGCATGAATCACTTGTTTGTAGCATTACTCAGCGGGCTGCATTAATCACTTGTTTGTAGCATTACTCAGCAGGCTGCATGAATCACTTGTTTGTAGCATTACTCAGCAGGCTGCATGAATCACTTGTTTGTAGCATTACTCAGCCGGCTGCATGAATCACTTGTTTGTAGCATTACTCAGCAGGCTGCATGAATCACTTGTTTGTAGCATTACTCAGCAGGCTGCATGAATCACTTGTTTGTAGCATTACTCAGCAGGCTGCATGAATCACTTGTTTGTAGCATTACTCAGCAGGCTGCATGAATCACTTGTTTGTAGCATTACTCAGCCGGCTGCATGAATCACTTGTTTGTAGCATTACTAGGCCGGCTGCATTAATCAGTTGTTTGTAGCATTACTCAGCAGGCTGCATGAATCACTTGTTTGTAGCATTACTCAGCAGGCTGCATGAATCACTTGTTTGTAGCATTACTCAGCCGGCTGCATGAATCACTTGTTTGTAGCATTACTAGGCCGGCTGCATTAATCACTTGTTTGTAGCATTACTCAGCAGGCTGCATGAATCACTTGTTTGTAGCATTACTCAGCAGGCTGCATGAATCACTTGTTTGTAGCATTACTCAGCAGGCTGCATGAATCACTTGTTTGTAGCATTACTCAGCAGGCTGCATGAATCACTTGTTTGTAGCATTACTCAGCAGGCTGCATGAATCACTTGTTTGTAGCATTACTCAGCCGGCTGCATTACTCAGTTGTTTGTAGCATTACTCAGCAGGCTGCATGAATCACTTGTTTGTAGCATTACTCAGCAGGCTGCATGAATCACTTGTTTGTAGCATTACTCAGCAGGCTGCATGAATCACTTGTTTGTAGCATTACTCACCAGGCTGCATGAATCACTTGTTTGTAGCATTACTCAGCAGGCTGCATGAATCACTTGTTTGTAGCATTACTCAGCCGGCTGCATTACTCAGTTGTTTGTAGGTCACAATGGTGTAAACCATGTAACACATTGTATTTATACTGTCGAGCAGTATGGCTTTTGCCTTTTACTACGATGGCGTGGACGGCGGCGTGGCGGCGGCGTGGCGGCGGCGTGGCGAGGCGTAGAAGCCACGGAGTACGCCAGGACGCCCCGGGGGGCGGCGGCGGGGTGGCTGGGAGACGATGCCGGCGGCGCCCTGAGTTATATAGCTCCCGCCCCGCCCCCGCCCCGCACGGATGCGGTAAATTTATTAGGTGGGCGTGAATCCCATTCAGATTGCGAGTGGGCTATTACCGCGCGGCGATACACCATTTAAATAGCGCCGGTCGGAGGAATATATCGCCGACAAATGGGCCACGCTTGACCCGCCTGCGCCTCGCGGGTAATGGATTGGCTAAATGTAGGTAATTTACTTTCGTTTAGTAGCGAGCTAGTTACCGCCGCCGCCGCCGCCCCGCGCCGCCCCGCCTACTTGCAACTTTAAAATTTCACCGCACTTTTATATGAACAAAAACAAAAAGGCTTATCTACTTTCAAACAAATTGGATAAGAAAATTGAGGACCGAGGGGTTCTAAGTCGCTCCGTCCATTAGGTAGGCTCCCGCCCCCGCCCTCGCTCCGCCGCCGCCGGAGGCACAGAGTTGCTGGCGCTATCGGTCACTTGAGAATATTATGAGAATGTGAGCTCCCGGGCTGTCTGTCGCGTCGATCTACTCTCTCTCTGTGTGGCATGTATATAATGTCTACATTATACTATCGGTCACTTATGAATATTATGAGAATGTGAGCCCCCGGGCTGTCTGTCGCGTCGATATACTCTCCCTCTGTGTGGCATGTATGTAATGTCTACATTATACTATCGGTAACTTGTGAATATTATGAGAATGTGAGCCCCCGGGCTGTCTGTCGCGTCGATATACTCTCTCTCTGTGTGGCATGTATGTAATGTCTACATTATACTATCGGTAACTTGTGAATATTATGAGAATGTGAGCTCCCGGGCTGTCTGTCGCGTCGATCTACTCTCTTTCTCTCTGTGGCATGTATCTAATGTCTACATTATACTATAGGTCACTTGTGAATATTATGAGAATGTGAGCTCCCGGACTGTCTGTCGCGTCGATCTACTCTCTTTCTCTCTGTGGCATGCAGTGGCGGCTGGTGACCTATGGGACTGGGTGTGCGCTAGCTACTTAGTACTATACCCAAACGTGAATCTAATGGATACCGCGGTCTTGACTTATTTGCAAAAATTATGTACCCACCCAGCGTCCTAATTGCTCGAAGAACCAAAGCGACACTTCACTGCGCGCGCAGTGGCCACCAGCGAGCCGCGCCTCGCGCGCACCCGCGCGCGAGGCGTGCCCGGCGCGGCGCGCGCGCCCGCGCCCGCCCGGCCAGACAGCGTGCGTGCGGTACTGATATTAATGTTTGTGTCGCGTCGGTGTCGCGTCCTTGCCGCGCCGGGCAATGAAGAAAACTTCACAATGTACATGTTAACTGACGAAAAGTCGTTCAAACTGCTAAAAAACGGATTTGCAAAACATCCCGGCGCGGGGGCGCGGCGATTGTCGGTCGACCGACGCGTCACGCGACGACGGGTCTCGCCCCGAACTGAGAACGCGCGGCGGAGGCGGCGCGCCAAACAACGCCTGCGTAGCTCTTTGGGTGATTCCATTTTTTGACTTTAACTAAAATAGCGAAATATTTTCGTAACGCATTAATGTTTGTCGTAACATTCGAATATTTTATAAATTACCATTCGAATATGTATCAAATCGATATTCGAATAATTCAAATATTCAATTGCAAACTCGATCTATTATATATAAGAAACAACCCATATTCCAAAAATGGACTCGCCTGTCGAGTCGTGCAATAGCGTACATACATGTAGGTACTTAGCACTTGTGTGTATCTTCGACCCAGAGTTTGGATCGCCCCCTCCGCGCCCGCGCGCTCCCGCCCGCACGTGCCAGCGGTCGGGTTCACGATCTCGGCTTACTTCGGCTCATCGTCGGCTGGCTCGGTCGCGACGTGTCGCACGCGCGTCTATCCACAATATACTGTCCTTCTTTTTCCGTCGTGTGTCACACGCAGAATGCAACCTTGTTCCACACATAATCGTATGAAGAGTGTTTTGTTTCACGCGGCGGGGCAGCGGCGTTAGACATTTTCTCATAGTATCAATACAAGAGACGTTCGCGGTGTTTTCTAATGCACTCGGCGGCGGCGAGCTCGGCGGCGATACGTAGTATGTAGTACGTATTACGTACAGCAAAATCGTGCCTTGTTGTCTAGGAAATAGGAACGAATTCAGTTTGATATTTTTACTTCGATCGGTGATATTCATGGAAATGTTTAATATTTTAATTTGTTTATTTCTTTCGGGTGAAGGCGCTGTTTTGTGGTAGTGCGGCGCACGAGTGCACTTAAGGGCCAGCCGCCACTGGTGGCATGTATCTAATGTCTACATTATACTATAGGTCACTTGTGAATATTATGAGAATGTGAGCTCCCGGGCTGTCTGTCGCGTCGATCTACTATCTCTGCGGCATGTATCTAATGTATACATTAGGTATAATATCGGTCACTTGTGAATATTATGTGAATGTGAGCTCCCGGGCTGTCTGTCGCGTCGATCTACTCTCTCTCTGTGTGGCATGTATATAATGTCTACATTATACTATCGGTCACTTGTGAATATTATGAGAATGTGAGCTCCCGGGCTGTCTGTCGCGTCGATCTACTCTCTCTCTGTGTGGCATGTATATAATGTCTACATTATACTATCGGTCACTTGTGAATATTATGAGAATGTGAGCTCCCGGGCTGTCTGTCGCGTCGATCACGATTTCACTATTACATTCTGTCACTTCTCAAGAAGGTTTTAGGTTATAAATCATAGAGCTACGTCATCGGTGACCTGAGCTGTGAGCAAAAAGGTAAAAGCTTAAACACGCGAAGCGAAGCCGGGCAAAAGCTAGAAAACAATAAACACTGATCGCTTTTGTGGACACCTCGACCCCCCCCCCCCCGGCCCTTCCCCCTCCGCACAGGCAGCGACATTAGCGAAAATTAAAAATTAATAATAACGAAATTAGAAAAAAAAATCTAAATTTTAATGACTATAAATAATACTTGAATTTAACACACGTCCATTACTTGCACAAACTTATTCTACAGTAGGATACGAGTACTTTCCGAGGCTATTCTCTTCCCCCTTATTACCTACCTCTATACCCTTTTCATCGGGTTTTCGCCCTTCTCACAGTACAACCACTGCCTTAGTCAAGGTCACTAATGATATTCGCCACGGAATTGATAATCGGCAACTCACAATAATTATTACATTACTTGACTTCAGTAATGCCTTCAACACAGTTGACTTTGACATCTTGCTTACGGTATTGAGTTCTCTTGATATTTCTAAGGCGGTACTGGATTGGTTCGATTTCTACCTTAGAGGTCGCCGGCAAAGAGTCCGCCTGTAGAGTAATTTCTCAGATTGGTGTGTCCTTTCAGCTGGTGTCCCTCAGGGAGGTGTGCTTTCTCCACTTCTTTTCTCTGTATTTATCAATACACTAGCCCAAATTCTGGTTTGTAACTACCACTTCTATGCTGACGATTTGCAGCTTTATCGCCAATCTTCCGTATCAGAGCTTCTGCCTACTATCAACCTTATCAATTCAGATTTATCTGGAGTGCATCATTGGACGGAACGTTTTGGCCTTCAGGTCAATCCAGCCAAATCTCAGATTATGGTAGTGGGCAGTAGCAAACTCTTAAATAGAATAGATAGGGACAATTTGCCGCCAGTGTTTTATAATGGTGCCACTATTCCATACAGCAGAGTAGTCAAGAACCTCGGCATTATCATGGATGAATCTCTTTCTTGGGTTCCGCATGTCAGTGGGGTATGCAAGAAGGTCTACGGTGCCATGCATTCCCTTAAGCGACTTAATAGATTCCTTCCTGCCGAAACCAAGACTACATTAGTACAATCCCTTATCCATCCAATTCTGGATTATGGCGATATCTGTAATCTCGATTTAAACGAAGAGCTACTCAATAAGTTAGATCGTTTACTCAATTTCGGCATCCGATTTATTTTCGGATTGCGTAAATATGATCATGTTTCTGCTTACCGTGATCAACTTGAGTGGCTCACTATTCGTCAACGTCGGAACATGCATGTCCTTTCCCTTCTCTTTACAATTCTTAATGACCCCAATTCCCCCATCTACCTCAGAGAGAGGTTTGCCTATCTCTCTTCGCATGGTGTACCGCTAAGGTCAGCTGACAATCTCCTTCTTCTCATCCCTTCACACAGCTCTTCTAGCTATTCTGAATCATTTTCTGTGATGTCAGCGCGCCTGTGGAACAATCTCCCACCAGAAATAAGAACATCTCCATCTCTGGCCACGTTCAAAAAGCGCTTGAAAGCGTCTTAAATCTCCAAGGAATAAGGTGACTTTATTTATTAATTTATAGATATATCTAAGAAGTTTATGTAATTTATTTATCGAGTATCTATTGTTAGTACATAATACATATATAAGTATATGTTTATGTATTCTTATTTAGTATGTTAATATGCCCTATATTTATGTAATATGTTTACTTTATGTAATTTACTTACTGTAACTGTATATATTATGCCTGACGTCTGCTTGTATACTTTTATTAATTAACTTTCGTTAGTATTAAGTTTCTTTCATTTTTCTTCTTTTGTTGCTACCTTTATATTATGTTTTCAATTAAGAAGGTTGACTGGCAGAAATTGCCATAGGTAATAAGTCCGCCTTTTGTAAAATGTATATTGAAGTACAATAAAGGATATTCTATTCTATTCTCCCGGAACACGTTATTAAAATTTCGCAACTTTGATGAATTTTTTTTTTAATTTATTCAGAAAATCTACAGCTTGATATACTTACATATTTAATTAATCGAAAATCTGATATTGTCGCCAATTATAGATTTTCCTTAAAAGCTAATAATTTCATTTACATATTATATTCATCCCGGATCCTTATACTATACTGGGGTTTCGGCACATCGACCGACAAATTTTTTTTGTAGGTAAGTGGGGTCATTTGCAACGTTTTGACCTATGATACCTTTTGTCAGATGTCACGTGGTATCGAGATACGATTTTTTTTTCTTTTTTGAAAATTACCAAAATTCCAGCTTTAAACCCTTGTAACTTTTTTGTTTATGATTTTATCAGTTAGTAGGTACGAAATAAAATTTATTGAATTTTACTATGTGTCCATGTTCTAGAAAAAAAATTATTTGATGAACATGAAAAGGTCTTATGACCTCCCGAAGTCCCGAGAACGAGTAAAAATATGACAGAATCTTAATTTCTTAATTCATTAAAAAAAAACTAACAGCAATTAATAGCTCATTTTCTTTTAAAAAGTTCGCTAGTTTACGCCCTTTCCAACGGCATACCACATACCATACAAATAATTCACTATGTGGCCAAAATTAGGCACAGAGACAGAACAGAACGACAAAATTAGGGATAATTTGCAAGATTGCCCGCGCGACCGGTACATATTCTAAATTTGAAAATGCTCCGGCAAACGCTCTCAAAACGGGAAGCGACCACCGATTAGTGCCCGTGTTGTCGTTCTGTTCTGTCTCTGTGCCTAATTTTGACCACATAGTGAATTATTTGTATGATATGTGGTACACCGTTGGAAAGGGCATAAACTAGGGAACTTTTTAAAAGAAAATGAAGCTATTAATTGCTGTTAGTTTTTTTTAATGAATTAAGAAATTAAGATTCTGTCATATTTTTACTCGTTCTCGGGAATTTGGCCTAAAACCTTTTCATGGTATTAACTTCATCAAATAATTTTTTTCTAGAACAAGGATACATAGTAAAATTCAATAAATTTTATTTCGTGCTGATGTGGTGCTGATACAATCATAAACAAAAAAGTTACAAGGGTTTATAGCTGGGATTTTGGTAATTTTCAAAAATAAAGAAAAAATGTATCTCGATACCACGTGACATCTGACAAAAGGTTTCATGGGTCAAAACGTTGCAAATGGCCCCACTTATCTACAAAAAAATGTTGTCGGTCGATGTGCCGAACACCCTGTATATTATACTATGAACAATTTAAAGTGCGGATGTGTGTGTATGCGTGTAAGTGAGTGTGAGTGTAGTGTTTGAGGGTGTGTGAGGGTGAGTGTGTGAGTGAGTGGGGCATTGTATAAAAAGAAGAGAAGAGAAAAAGAGAGAGAAAAAAAGAGAATGTTCATTCGCTCGTAAAAATAGTTTGGGTAATTTTTTTTTTAAATGCTGACCTGGAGAGTTGAAATATATCAACATCCGCGAATGAGTTGTTGTAGCTGTGTGCTACTCTGGTAAGACCATTGTTCTGAGCGTAATTGGTGAGGTGCATGGGCACATGAGAGAGCGCCGTGTGGCGAGGGCGGCGGAGCGGAACATTCAGCGCCATCTCTCCCAGCAATTCCGCGCTGCCCAAGCGCCCTCGCACCACATCAAATAGGAGCATCAGATCCGCTAACGTCCGTTTTTCTTCCAGTGTTAATAGCTTGAAGCGTCTACAGTTCGTGATGTAGTCACCTGGTGTCGCACAAGTGAAAAAGTTAATGTGCGTCAAGAAAATTTTTTGTATGCGTTCGATCCGTTTCTTGTGATTTTCATATCTAGGGGACCAGATACAGCTAGCGTATTCTAAGATACTTCGAATGTAAGCGCAGTAAACTGTTCTTAGACATGTGACACTGTTAAAAGGTTTACATACTCTCAACACGAATCCGAGACTCCTGTAAGCCCTGCCGACAATCAAATCATTGTGTTCTATAAATGTTAGCTTGCGGCCCAACAGGACTCCAAGGTCCCGGACCGTGTCAGTTTTATCAATCTTAGTACCATTCAAGGAATATGTAAATTGAGTTGGTGCTTTACGTCTAGTATAAAAGTTATGCCTTGACACTTGGCTATATTTACAGAAATTCGATTCCTTGAATAGTACTCAGATAGTCGGTCTAAGTCGTTTTGTAGCAGATGACAGTCTGAGCGATCATTTATTTTAATCGATTTTTTTTTTATATCAGCGTACAACCAGTGCCTAGAGTGCCTTTTCGAAATCTGTGTAGATCACGTCAACCTGTCCGCCCTTTTCCATTTTTTTTAGGATGAAATTAATGAAGGACGACAGGTTGGTCACAGTGGATCGCCCTCTAAGGAATCCGTGTTGAGTGTCAGGGATACAACGAGACAATTACATGTTACATGTTAAACTATAAGTAAACAAACTCATATAGCTAACTAAATTACCTAAAGCATATTAGTGGTTTGTGTGAGATACCTGCATGTTATCATTTAAGTAGCACCTTTAGATAAACCCAACTATGTAATGGCGAGCGTTTCTTCAGTAAACCTACCTAATACCTAGCACAAAGGCAATTATTGTTGTTTTTATTTAAGGCGCTTTGAGTCGTCAATGGCCTTGGCCGTCTGTGCGGAATCTAACGCACGCTAAAACATCGCCACAGCAGAATGGGACCACAGAGATAGGAACCTTGCGTCGGTCCCAGAGACGGCAAAATAGGTGCCGCGCCATACCGCCCTGCCCGGGCCCCCGGCCGGGCTGCGTACAAAATACTTTCACGGGAGCCGTGTTTCGTGTTGAAAGTCAACACGCACGCACACACTCAGGAGGTTCATTACGTAATAATTTCGTGACCAAAATTATCGACTTCCTTGAATTAAAAAACGTATTTAGTTATAATATCAGCGATAAATTGCATGCAATTTACAGAATTTTAATTCTGATAAATTTAATTAAAAACAAAGAAGGGGATATATGTACAAGGAACAAGAGTTATTGCTTTTTAGGGTTTCGTTGCAAAATGGCAAAAAACGGAACCCATATAATTTCGTCCTGTGCGGCTGTTCGTCTGTCCGTCTGTCCGTATGTCCAGTCATTTTACTCGAAGACTATTGGCACTATATAGATGAAAGTTGTAGTGGAAGAAAGGTGTATTCTACTCGTATGAACCGCTATGAAATTAGGAAAAACCAAATTTGGGGTGGCATACCATACATGTAGCCGAGGGATTAAACATTTTTTAATGCACATAAGCGTGTATCGTTGGATAGGTGTTAAAAATATAAATAAGTTTCAAAATAACTTTTTCATTGAAGTCAATATATTCGGAGAAAACAAAAACAAATTACTATTTTTTTCAAAATGTTCTCGAATTTAATGTGTTTTAGCCGTCATAGTTCATATTAATCATATTTCTAGACAAAATATAAGACTCTTTTATTCTTACACGTTCTTCATTTATTTCATTATATTCGGTGAAAAGAAAAAAATAACTTATTTTTAAACCTGCGCACTGGGCCGGGATTGCATCCCTACACGCTGGACTTACCGCGGATGCGTCTTACTTATCGTTTCTGAAGATCTTTCCTCTACAGAACCGCTAAATTCTGGAATGCTCTCGCTGCCTATATATTTCCTCCCAAGTATATTCTCGGGTCCTTCAAGAGGGGCATGAATGGACATCTGTCAGGCCGCCATGGCATTCGCAACCCCCGCATACTACCGAATGTCCATGATCGTCGTTAGACGCCTTATCGGTAGCCAGGAGCGACATGTCGAATCTCGACAATCGGAGTAAGTAGAGTAATCGGTGTTGTGCTGCAAGAACTCGGGTAAATTACAGCACAACACCGACCACCACGTTTCGCAAAGTATTCGAACAAGATTCAATCGATCAAGCAGCAAGTAAGGCACGACTCGCTGCATGACTCGGTGGAAGTACCGTGCCAAGGAGCGAGGTGGCGGGCCTATCGCTCTTTAACACGGCAACTCCGCATTATGCCCACGCTCATTCTTCGTCTTTGTTTTCCGTAAATAAACTTATAAAAGGAAAAGAAACGTGTTATTTATTTAGGTTGTAAAACTACCGTTTTTCACGTTTTTCACATAGTTTTTCATGGTACATGCGTACATGAATTTTGAATATATTTTTTATGAAGTAAGCGCCTTTTTTGAAGTTTTAAATTGCCGCGCAAAAGCCACCATCTTGTTGTAATTACTCAGAGGCGCTGTCCAAAAGTCGATATCCTATGTCGACCGCTGCACTTGGCTGTTTTTTTTTTGTGATTTAATTTATGTTAGCTATTTTACGTAAGAAAACATAGGTGCACGAGTCCAACTCGCACTTGGCTGTTTTTTTAGTGATTTTTTATCTTAGATATTGCATTGCATTGAAATACTTGGTTGCTATTTGACGTAAGAAAACATAGGTGCGCGAGTCCAACTTGCACTTGGTTTTTTTTTGTGATTTTTTTATGTTAGATATTGCATTGAAACACTTGGTTGCTATTTTACGTAAGAAAACATAGGTGCGCGAGTCCAACTCGCACTTAGCTGTTTTTTTTTTGTAATTTTTTAATGTTAGATATTGCATTGAAACACTTGGTTGCTATTTCACGTAAGAAAACATAGGTGCGCGAGTCAAACTCGCACTTGGCTGTTTTTTTAGTGATTTTTTATGTTAGATATTGCATTGAAACACTTGGTTGCTATTTTACGTAAGAAAACATAGGTGCGCGAGTCCAACTCGCACTTGGCTGTTTTTATAGTGATTTTTTATGTTAGATATTGCATTGAAACACTTGGTTGCTATTTTACGTAAGAAAACATAGGTGCGCGAGTCCAACTCGCACTTGGCTGTTTTTATAGTGATTTTTTATGTTAGATATTGCATTGAAAATCTTAGTTGCTATTTTACGTAAGAAAACATAGGTGCGCGAGTCCAACTCGCACTTGGCTGTTTTTTTTTGTGATTTTTAGGGTTCCGTACCTCAAAAGAGGAAAAAGAGGAACCCTTATAGGATCACTTCGTTGTCCGTCTGTCTGTCTGTCAAGACCCTTTTTCTCAGAAACGCGAAGAGGTATGAAGTTGAAATTAATACCAAGTACTAAGGTCTGCGTTCCCTTGGAGTTGTAAAACATTCAAACTTCTAAGTCAACGCAATCACAAGATACGGCTATTTATGTCACATATTTTGCTACTGGGAAATGAAATCAAAACCTATATGGTACTTTCCTTGACCTAGAATGATAAAATTTGGTAAGAAGCAAGTTTTTACAGCACATTTAAAGGTAAAAATGCGAGAATTGTTAATATGTAATTAAATCACATAAAAAAAAAATGTTACTTGTTTTGTATGTCAAGACCCTTTTCTCAGGACCGGGTCAAGGTATCAAGTTCAAATTAATACAAAATACTTACGTCTACGATTGCTAAGAGGTGTAGGAAATTCAAGCTTCTAAATTAACACAATCAAAAGATACGGGTATTTATGTTATATTTTGATCTCGCAAACTCACTCAAAACAAATCAAAACCTATAGGGTACTTTCCGTTAACCTAGAATCATAAAATTAAGTAAGAAGCAAGGTTTCATAACACAAATAAAGGAAAAAATCCGAAAATAGTAAATTTGTCTTTATTTGACATAAAAAAAATTTGTTTGTTTTGTATGTCAAGACCCTTTTTCTCAGGACCGGGTCAAGGTATCAAGTTCAAATTAATACAAAATACTTAGGTCTACCATTGCTTAGAGGTGTAGGAAATTCAAGCTTCTAAATTAACACAATCAAAAGATACGGGTATTTATGTTATATTTTGATCTCGCAAACTCACTCAAAACAAATCAAAACCTATAGGGTACTTTCCGTTAACCTAGAATCATAAAATTAAGTAAGAAGCAAGGTTTCATAACACAAATAAAGGAAAAAATCCTAAAATAGTAAATTTGTATTTATTTGACATAAAAAAAAATTTGTTTGTTTTGTATGTCAAGACCCCTTTTCTCAGAATTGGATCAAGATATAAAATTGAAATTAATACGACATACATACGACGACATTCTTCAATATCTTCGAGATGTAGAAAATATAAGCTTCTAAATTAACGCAATCAAAAAATTAGGCTATTATAATCCCAGATTTTATATTCGCAAACTCACTCAAATCACATCAAAACCTATAGGGTTCTTCCCGTTGACGTAGCTGGAGCAATGAAATTTGGCAAGAAGCAAGGTCTCACAGCACAAGTAAAGGAAAAATCAGAAAACAGTTTTGTAGTTATGTCATATAATAAATATATTTTTGTATATTTAAACTGCACGAATGTCTGACAGTCAAACCCACCAGTGGTTTGACTGTCAGACATTCGTAGTTTTTATTTAGTTATTCAGTAGTTTTTATTTAGGCGTTTCGTGATTTTCCAAAACACAATTATTTTTGTACATATATAATACAAATAAATATTGTGCGATGGTACGGAACCCTCGGTGCGCGAGTTCAACTCCCACTTGGCGGCTTTTTTATGTTAGATATTGCATTGAAACACTTGGTTGCTATTTTACGTAAGAAAACATAGGTGCGCGAGTCCAACTCGCACTTGGTTTTTTTTGTGATTTTTTTATGTTAGATATTGCATTGAAACACTTGGTTGCTATTTTACGTAAGAAAACATAGGTGCGCGAGTCCAACTCGCACTTTGCTGTTTTTTTTTGTGATTTTTTTATGTTAGATATTGCATTGAAACACTTGGTTGCTATTTTACGTAAGAAAACATAGGTGCGCGGGTCCAACTCGCACTTGGCTGTTTCTTTTTGTAATTTTTTATGTTAGATATTGCATTGAAACACTTGGTTGCTATTTTACGTAAGAAAACATAGGTGCGCGAGTCCAACTCGCACTTGGCTGTTTTTTTTGTGATTTTTTTATGCTAGATATTGCATTGAAACACTTGGTTGCTATTTTACGTATATAAGATACACATTCCTATAAATTATATAATGAAAGTAAGGCATGTTGTAGTGATATTACAAATATTCTTGCACGTTGTGTGCCGTTCGCCGTGTCTAAGCAACACATAGTACTACGGCGAATAAATTTTCAAATCGAAATATCACGAGATTCCTCAAGTTTTTTTAGCTTTCAGTTGCTCCACAGGCATCCCTATGTGATAAATTAACTTTCTTTAGTGATGACTGATGACTTACGAGTTATAGTTAATTTTATAAGAAAAACACAGTTTGGAAAATTTCGGCACAGATTCCACGTCCGCATGGCCCGGCGGCGGCGGGCAGACTGAGGACCGCCGCCTCGCACGGCCGCTCGAGTGTTCGTTTCCGTAAAAAATAGTCATGATGTAATTAATAATTAAAATTAATAAATAAATAAAAAAAAAAATTAAAAAAAAAAAAAAATTTAATTAAAAAAAAAATTGTTTTTCTTGATATCGGGATAATCCTACGTCACGTGAGGGAGGATGATTTGGCGAATTTTATGAAAAAAAGAACCAATTCAATCCAAGCAAAATAGCTTGAGTAATAGTTTATTATAAAACTAATTTCCTTATTATTAAAGATTAAGAAATAATTGTTCGTTAGATGAAAATAACACACATATTAACATATATTTTTTTTTAGATTTTTCCTATTCACTAATTCTGAATAATTACGGATATGCTGGCGGCACTAAGCGCCTTAACTGAATGGATTGGAGGGAAGCTGATTCTGCGCATCGGCTGGCGCCTGCTAAACTATGAACGGAGTTTACCCCGCTCGCTCACTTAGCCAATATCGAATGCCCACTCCTGCTTGTGCACTCCCCCTCCCCCTCCCGGTGCGGTGGTGCAAGTACAAGCGCTGCTACTAACCAGTACGTACTTTGTTAATGCACATTGGGTAAGAGGCCAGGGCCCTCAGTCATTACAATTTTATTCATTGAGACGTTTTGAAAAACATAGTATCGGCATAACTTGCAGTAACATGTCCTTACTTGACTAGCTGCTAGGTTTTGGCCCGTCCGGATTGCTATCACCGCAACCCCGCACCACAAACGATTTTAATTTGGTCCAGTGTAGCCGGCACAACAACGGTAAGCACTGACTGGCATGGCACCTAGTCCAGCGAGGTGTGCAGGGGTGAGGTCACCGGTGTGGTGCTCTCACCCCTGCAGCAGCAACTGATGCAGTCGAGAGAGAGAGACAGAGAGGGAGAGAGAGAGGAGGTACTGACCGCCTCCGCCGCCGCCGCCGCCGCTCTGGTCGGCTGCAGCCGCTGCAGGTGGTTGGGAAGCGCGGCGCGGGGCGCGGCGGGCACGGGCGCCGGCTGCTGCGCCTGCACCTGTGCGGCGGGAACACACACACACAGACACTATCATTTTAATTATATTTTTAATTAATATTATTATATGTCGTGTTTCCTATTATTGAGTAGACATAAGGCTAGTTTTAAGAATACCTGTGTTATTTTATGTTATGTTGTGTGTCCTACTTCTAGTAAACCAAATAAATAAATAAATAAATAAATAAATATTATGTTAGGGTTCTGGACACTTTAGTTAGATATATAAGGTCTTTTTTTATTAACTGACGAGGCGTAAAGGGGATGTTCTGTATCGGAAATAGATCATATTAAAATTATGAAAAAGGGGTTAACATTTTTATATTTTATTAAATATTAAAAATAAATATTAAAAACAAATTAATACAAACAGACTCGCTTTTACATATTAAACACCTTTTACTAAGAAACTATGTTTCTATTTCTAATAAATTACCGAGATAATAATTTGTGAAAGTTTATTAAAGTTCGGAATACGCCAACGGTTATTGAACTTTGACCTCGGCACAAATTCGGGTAGCGGCGCGGAGCGGAGGCGGCGGCGCGCGCGGCGATGGGATACTCTGTGGCGATATGTGCGCGCTATCAGCTGAGCGGACATAGGTATTACCCCCCACCCCCGCCCCCTGTCTCGGAATGGAAGGGAACTTCGGCCTTGCGTACCAGGTGGAACTGGCGGCGGCGCGGCGGCGTACAAACAAAACAAAACAAAAAACTTCGGACGTGCGCTCGCCATGATTAGCCAATAGTTGCGCGGGACGCAGACTACCCTTCGGAATGCTTCGGGATACGAATTAATAACGTGCATTCGCTCCATACATACGTAAGTACCTACGCACGCTCTCCGACTTCCGATACTCTGAACAGCTGATTGCGCGTTATTGAAATTAATAATGTGTGTCAAGGCCGAAGTTCAATAACCGCCGCATGCCGCGTAGCACAGATAATGTGCGAAGTTACGTAGGTAGGTAGCTACCTACCCAACGCGTGCTCCTTATGAATTTAAACTTTAATAAACTTTTACAATTATTATCTCAGTAATTGTTAGAAATAGAAACATAGTTTCTTAGCAAAAGGTGTTTAATATGTAAAAGCGAGTCTGTTTGTATATTTTATTTTATATTTAATCAAATATAAAAATGTTACCCTTTTATTATAATTTTAATACGATTTATTTCTGATACAGAACATCCCCTTTACGACTCGTCAGTTAATAAAAAAATACCTTATATACAGTTCAAACATTTTTTCATAAGAAAATAACGAGGATTACCCTCTTGTCATAAATGTAGGTAGTGAGTGCTGCAAAACCCTGTCGACACGCGCGAGCATCTCCTCATCTCAAGTTCTCCAAGCCTCGCGCGCGCAGCGCAGTGCGTTAACTACATCAGTTGCTTTATATAATCACACGAACCTTCACCTCCGCGCGGCGCATCCCCTCCAGCTGCACCTCGCGCGCCAGCGTCTGCTGCACCGCGTACGCGAGCCGCCGGCGCCGCGCCTCCCCCGCGCCCTCTGCACACACACACACACACACATGCATCGTTCTGTTCTCGCTCGTACGCGGCCTGGGGGGCCCGCGCGCACACTAGCTAGGGCACAGAACAACACGCACTGCTCGGGAGGAGTGCATGCGTGTATACACCTAAATGTTGTTTTTTTTTAATGTTGGTTTTATTATTTTGTTTGCTATAATAATATACTGTTTCTGGAATAAAGAAACAGTAATTATTAAGAAATACAATATTTCATTACTTTAAAGGTTTGGAATGTAAGAGCAGAAATCGCACACACGCACACACGCACACACACAACAAACAGCTGTTCTGCGTTTGAACATAGTACCGCTGTCAGGCCTCTTGCACTCTATGTACTTGCGCGCGGTAATTACCTACCGCCCGGCGGACCGCCGCCGCCGGCTTGTACAGAAAAAATTGTTTAAGGGGGGTACTAGGCAAAAGTACTTCGTAATTCCCTAACCAAACCCATATTTCAAGTGATTTAACTATAATTTATATACCTATAGTTAGGTAAAGATTCAAGGTGAATACATTATTTTTAATTTAATCTTATAAATTCCCTTAAAAATATGTGGTTGAAAAGTGGTAAAATCGTTCAAAAATGCCTTTGCTATTTCCCTCGCCATTTTTAGGGTTCCGTATCCGTTCAACAAACAAATGACTATTCTCAAATCAAAACAAACGTGCAGCTCGCACAACAAAATTTTATGGCTTAGTGAAGGGAGATTCCCTTCACTAAGCCATAAAACTTTATTATGCGAACTGCACGTTTGTTTTGATTTGAGTATAACTGATTTTGGGAAAAGAATAAGATGGCTTTAAAGCACGGGCGACCAAGCTGCGGCGCCGCCCGCATAGCGCCGCCGCCACCGGTATATGTAGGTAAATATTTATTTCATTAGAAGAACAAGAAAACACCACACGAAACTTCATAATTTGCTCGTTCCTATCATATACAAAAAATGCTATAGAATTACATGAGTAAAGTTTAGTTAGAATGGCGTCTGTATTCCATCCTAGTAAGTGGCAATTTAGTAAAAAGCGGCACTTGAATAGGGTAAGCACGTAACATGAGTTATAATTACCGAAGAAGGCAACGCGGAGAATGTCTGGCTGGAGCGTGTAGTGGTAGGTGTTGTCGGCGGCGCGCGTCTGCTCGTAGGTGAGAGCGTAGTCGCACATGACGCGCGCCACCGCCGCCACCTCGCCGCGCTCGCGCTCGCTGTACAGCTGCGCACACACAAGCACACGAGTGTAGGTACATAGCGCGGAGGGTCTGTTGTAGGTGAGAGCGTAGTCGCACATGACGCACGCCACCGCCGCCACCTCGCCGCGCTCGCGTTCGCTGTACAGCTGCGCACAACAGGCTGAGGTGTAGGGACGCAGCGCGGCCGCCGCGCCGCACCGCACCGCCGCCGCCCCCGCGCTCGCCAGCGTGAGCGAGTAGGCTCACCTGTATGTTGTGCGAGCGCAGCTGCGGCGTCAGGATGTGCGGCAAGAGCGGCAGCAGGTTGAGCGTGAGCGCGAGGCGCGAGGTGTAGGGACGCAGCGCGGCCGCCGCGCCGCACCGCACCGCCGCCGCCCCCGCGCTCGCCAGCGTGAGCGAGTAGGCTCACCTGTATGTTGTGCGAGCGCAGCTGCGGCGTCAGGATGTGCGGCAAGAGCGGCAGCAGGTCGAGCGTGAGCGCGAGGCGGAGGTGTAGGGACGCAGCGCGGCCGCCGCGCCGCACCGCACCGCCGCCACCCCCGCGCTCGCCAGCGTGAGCGAGTAGGCTCACCTGTATGTTGTGCGAGCGCAGCTGCGGCGTCAGGATGTGCGGCAAGAGCGGCAGCAGGTCGAGCGTGAGCGCGAGGCGCGAGGTGTAGGGACGCAGCGCGGCCGCCGCGCCGCACCGCACCGCCGCCGCCCCCGCGCTCGCCAGCGTGAGCGAGTAGGCTCACCTGTATGTTGTGCGAGCGCAGCTGCGGCGTCAGGATGTGCGGCAAGAGCGGCAGCAGGTCGAGCGTGAGCGCGAGGCGCGAGGTGTAGGGAAGCAGCGCGGCCGCCGCGCCGCACCGCACCGCCGTCGCCCCCGCGCTCGCCAGCGTGAGCGAGTAGGCTCACCTGTATGTTGTGCGAGCGCAGCTGCGGCGTCAGGATGTGCGGCAAGAGCGGCAGCAGGTCGAGCGTGAGCGCGAGGCGCGAGGTGTAGGGACGCAACGCGGCCGCCGCGCCGCACCGCACCGCCGCCACCGCGCTCGCCGCGCGCTCCTGCCCCTGCCGCACCTGCACCGCCATCACTTTCCACTTAAATCTATATCCACCATGTTCTCTAATTATTTTCCACAATGCTCGATTTTCACACGAAGAAGTGTAAGGTTTTTAAGAAATCGGAAACATGGATCTTGCTGTACAATTCGCTCGATCGTAGTGTCCTGGAATATTGTAGCACTGCATATGCTGCACTGCCCTCTTATCAGTCACATCGTGGGTAGTTGCAATTATGTGTAGCGAAATCCACATAGTGTACGTCCTGGGTGCGCGGAGCGTCGGGCGGGGCGTGCGCGTCCGCTCCAGCGGTCAACGCTGCGTTCTTTGGCTGGCCTCAGTGCACTGCAAGCGTGCAGCGGGCAAGGTAGCGTTTTACGTTTAAATCTTGAAGCGACATGGTTGCACGCTGACTTGACCGCACTGAACGCTCCATAGAACGCTCGAAAAGACAAACTGGTTTGAGTTGCACGCGCACGCTCCGCTGCCCGCTCGAGCGCCCGCTCCCCGCTCCGCTCACAACGCTGCGCACTCAGGACACTAGTAGCGCGCGCGCATGTTTGAATTGCCCGCTGCACGCTGCGCTCCGCAAAACGCTGCACGCAACGCTGCACCCAGGACGTACCCATAATTGCCCAACGACAGCGCGGCGCAGGCGCGGCACTTTCAGCGATGTGGTAATGCAGCGAATTAAGTAGGTATACGCCCCGGCAGGTAACTTGGCCTCTGTGCGAGCGGGATAGCGTTATACCAACGATCGCATGCGTATAACGCCGTCCCTCTCGCACAGAGGCCAAGTTACGTGCCGGGGCGTGTACGGTACGATGGCGACCGACCATGGCGCCGCCTGCGCATCGCGCTATCGTTCTACTCCTGGTAGTTACTTTACTTTTCACTGTCTGCGGACGGACGACGATGGACGATCGTGCGTGCATGACACACACGATCGTCCCGATCCACATACTGTAGGTGAATGTAGTGTTTCCTATAATTGAGTAGACATAAGGCTAATTTTAAGAATTTTTGAAGTGAAAACTTCTTTAGCGGCGCTTGGCACTTTTTTTAGATGGGTAAAAAATGTTAAACACGCGTCAGATCCGTAGCCTGATCGAAAAAGCGTAAGATTCGTTGAAATTATGGATGAAAGTTGATTTTTCTAAGAAATAAACTTTTTGATGTAAAATAATTATTATTATAATATGTAGTTCTGTAGTGTTAAATTTTTTATGTAATATAAATTGTCATGTTTGTCTATGATAGCGCAATAAATGAATATTGTATTTTACCACATAAATGATAGTACTTTTATACTGATAAATAAAACAATTCCTGTGAAATTATTCCCTAACCATTCCAAAATATTCAAAAATGCACAACGTTGATGTTTAAGTTTTCACTTCTTCCGGCACTCCCGGAGTGCAACCTTAGGCAATTTTTTTATGGATACTGACACGGTTGGCTACATCACCTACAACGTCCGTGATGTCAGCCCATAACACCGGGTGAACTAGGTGCCATGTCAGTGCTTCCCCCTTTGATCGTGCCGGCTACACTGAACTGGTCGGAAAACACAAACTATTTACATAGCCGTATCGACCGACGTTTCATTCAGTGCGGTGGTACCAACCCGGGCGGGTTAAACTCTACCACCAAGTAAGATTACGAATTAAGAAGGGACCTACAGTTTTACGAGGAATCCAAACCTCGGTCAGCCTGCGACGGTCAGCAGTCACCCATCCAAGTACTGACCGCACCCAGCGTCGCTTAACATTCAATAGCGACAGTTGACTGTCTGCACCACTGAGCTATCGAGGCTGAGAATACATGTGTTAATTGTGTTATGTTGAGTCCTACTTGTAGAAAACCAAATAAATAATAAATATCGATAGGCTGGAACTGCCGGTGCGGAGGTCAGCAGCCGGTCACAGCGCAGGAAGGCGAACGGCAGGTGCGGGTAGAGTGGACAGAGGGAGGGACACGTGAGAGTGCGTACCTCTTGCGCCTGCGTGGGGAACTTGAGGAAGGCGGCGTGCGGGCGGCGCGCGGACAGCAGCCGGTCACAGCGCAGGAAGGCGAGCGGCAGGTGCGGGTAGAGTGGACAGAGGGAGGGACACGTGAGAGTGCGTACCTCTTGCGCCTGCGTGGGGAACTTGAGGAAGGCGGCGTGCGGGCGGCGCGCGGACAGCAGCCGGTGCCAGCGCAGGAAGGCGAGCGGCAGGTGCGGGTAGAGTGGACAGAGGGAGGGACACGTGAGAGTGCGTACCTCTTGCGCCTGCGTGGGGAACTTGAGGAAGGCGGCGTGCGGGCGGCGCGCGGACAGCAGCCGGTGCCAGCGCAGGAAGGCGAGCGGCAGGTGCGGGTAGAGTGGACAGAGGGAGGGACACGTGAGAGTGCGTACCTCTTGCGCCTGCGTGGGGAACTTGAGGAAGGCGGCGTGCGGGCGGCGCGCGGCCAGCAGCCGGTGCCAGCGCAGGAAGGCGAGCGGCAGGTGCGGGTAGAGTGGACAGAGGGAGGGACACGTGAGAGTGCGTACCTCTTGCGCCTGCGTGGGGTACTTGAGGAAGGCGGCGTGCGGGCGGCGCGCGGCCAGCAGCCGGTGCCAGCGCAGGAAGGCGAGCGGCAGGTGCGGGTAGAGTGGACAGAGGGAGGGACACGTGAGAGTGCGTACCTCTTGCGCCTGCGTGGGGAACTTGAGGAAGGCGGCGTGCGGGCGGCGCGCGGCCAGCAGCCGGTGCCAGCGCAGGAAGGCGAGCGGCAGGTGCGGGTAGAGTGCGTATTGCTGGGTGGAGTGCAGGTACTGCAGCACGCGGTCCAGCCAGCGGAACCAGTCCAGTGCGGCGGCGGCGCGCTGCACGCTCGCCGTCCCCAAGCTGAGATAGTTCTCGAACACACCGCTAGCAAGTCTGCAGTGCATTCAAACATTTTTCACACATCAAATTATGTATTTTTTTCTTTAATTTATTTATTTTGGAAATCAACAGCACAAGTTATACAAATTATACACAGAATGAACACTTACGATGGCCTATTAAAGATTTCCATAAGGGATTACATTCATTACGGGTTAGGAAATATAACATATGGAAATATAAGGAAGTAGTAAAGCACCAGCACCAGCGTCGTGCTGGTGTGGTTGTGGCACACGGCACGGCACCCACCTCTCGTAGTCACCGACAGCGGCGACCGAGTGGAGCAACGCGCGGGAGGAGGTCTCGCTGGCGTACAGCACCTGCTGCAGCACCTGCACCAGCGCCTTGCCCGTGTCCTTGCTGCCCACGCTCTCGCCGAGCCGCTTCACGTCCTCCGCGCGCACCTGTCACAACATACACACACACGCCTGCGTGGCGACCTCTAGCCGCACCGTGCAACATCGATAACCGCATCAAAACAAAACTAAATCACTTCGCGCTTCTGAGACAACCAAGTTTCATACCAACGCCGTGAGATGCCACTAACGGCTATAATGTCAGATGCCATATTTCCCTACAACACATTCACACAATTCTTTGGACGCTCTGCATACATATACACTTAGCAACATGGAAAGCATCGGGCAGTAGCGCAAATCAACAGGTTGCTGTTGCTGTGCGCTACTGCCCGATCAGCCAAACAGTGGAGACAGAGGGAGCTGACAACTATCTACAGTCTACACTTGTATCAAAGTCAAAGTCAAAATCGTTTATTTCCCGTTGAGTGGGTTTATACAATTTTATATAAATAAAATTGTTCCACTATGGGACACGTCAAAGATTAAATTTTTTTTATAAAATAATCCAAAATTAAAATATCATTACAATAATAAAATAAAAGCAATATCGCAGATAATTAATTTGTGGTAGATTCCAAATTTACACATCTTCAGTAGAAATAAGTCAAATTCTCAATCACACATACATAAACATCCTCACACACACAGACCCGCACATAAATTAAATGAAATGAAATTATAATAGTAAATTGAATTAGAAATATTTAAATGAAATATAATTTAAAAATGTATGCTATAAAATTCATTAATATTGTAAAGTGGATTAAGAGGTAAAATGTTTTTAATGTAATGTTCTTAAGTTTACACTGTTATTAATTATATTCATTTTTAAGTTTCCGGATTCGTCTGGTGTCCATTGTACCAGACGTCAAACTTTGACGAACAAAAGTTTGACGTCTGGTACAACGGACACCAGACGTCGGCTCCAGGAACTCCCGCAGTTCCTGATGAAGCCCGTGACGTAGCGGGCGAAACGTCGACTTATGTAAGTCTTTAAACCTACTGTTTTTAATGTAGTTTTTAAATATGTTAGGCGACAGTTGCCGTGTGTTCCAATTTATATGATTAAATAATTTAATTTTTTCATAGTCACCGTGACGCTTGGTGCGTTCCAAACGACAGAGAGCCGGTCGTAGGTCCGCTCTCTTTCTCGTAATATACGGGTGAGTCTGCGAGTGCGACGCATATAGCTCCTCTCGTTTGTATACATACAACAAGCAGTCCAAAATGTATTGAGCCACCACAGTTAAAATTTTCGATGCTTTAAATAACGGCCGGCAATGGGTTCTTCTTGGGACACCGTGTAACACCCGTAATGCGGCTTTTTGCTTCACGAGTACTCGGTTCACATCCACCGCATTTCCCCACACCAGCAGACCATATGACAATAAAGAGTGGAAATACCCGTAATATGCCAGTTTCGACTGACTCATTGGTGTATTTCTTCAGTTGTTTCAAAGCGTATAAACTAGAAGAAAGCTTATTACAGAGTTTGTCTATATGACTGGTCCAACTCAAGTTAACGTCCAGTGTTATTCCTAGGAAGGTAACTTCTTTAGCACTACAAAGAGCAGATGTTCGATTTATTTTGGTACATGTAAAATGCATCAAGTGAGTATTTAATTGGTTGAGTACTATTCCGTTTACTCCAAACCAATTATCCGCTGCCTCTATAGTGTACTTGACAGGTTCCTCCATTTTCGTAACAGTATCGGCTGGTATGAGATAGCTCGTGTCATCAGCAAAAAGTATTGGCTTGCATGTGTCACCCATAAGACTAGGTAAGTCATTAATATATATCAGGAACAAAAGTGGTCCCAGTACCGAACCTTGTGGGACACCAATACATGTTGGCCTGCATGTTGAACGTTTGCCATTGACACAGACGGCTTGACTCCTATCAGATAGGTAAGATCGCATAAGTTGAAGAGCGAATTCACTAACGCCATACCACTCCAATTTTGCTAACAATATATCGTGCCTCACACAATCGAAAGCTTTGGATAGGTCACAAAAGATTCCTGCAGATTTTTTCGACCCATCCAAAGAATTCCAAACATTTTTAGTATATCTCCGAGCTCTGTGGTGAGGAGGCGGGGGGTACCTGCCGGTGGGCGCCGCGCAGGAAGTAGAGGGCGGCGAGGGCGGCGCGCAGGTCGCCGGCGGCGCGCTCGGCGAGCGCGGCGAGCGCGGCGGGCTCGGCGCGCAGGCCCTCGCGCGCGGCCACCTCGCCCAGCCGCGCCGCCACCCGCGCCGAGCTCAGCGCCGGCAAGTGCAGCACTAGCGCGACCGCTCTGCGAGCACACAGTCACTACACTTCATTATACATTTCTACACATATTAGTATAACCTGCTTATTACTAGAGAACTCACTCGGCCAACTAACATGCTCCACCGAGTTGCGGTTCACGGTCCTCAAGTCTCTTAGTCGAGCGCGAGAGGCCGCAGCGCGCAGTCGGCGGTCGCCTGCCTGCTGCGATCGCGCCTCGCCTACTTTAAACTAATACATTTACATCTTCGTCCGTGCGCTCACGCAAACGTTAATGATATGTAGCTACTAGCTAGTCGAAGGTGCGATGGATGGCGAATCTGGAGATGAAGTGTTAGAATGAAAAGACAATATGCCGAGAGGTCATATGTAACGTGTGGAGCCGGTACTTTAAAAGAATATCCCCACTGCATCTCTCCCCGTGCATGTCGTAAAAGGCGACTAAGGGATATGACTCCCTTCTTATATTACTAGGTGGTAGGGTTTACCCGCCCGGGTTGGTACCACCGTACTGAATGAAAGGTCGGTCGAAACGGCTATGTAAATAGTTTGTGTTTTCCGTCCAGTTCAGTGTAGCCGGCACGACCGAAGGGAAGCACTGACGTGGCACCAAGTACACCCGGTGTTATGGGCTGACATCACGGATGTTGTAGGTGATGTAGCCAACCTTGTCAGTTTCAATAAAAAAAAAAAAAAAAAGTTCGGGGTTTGAAACCGGAGGTTCTGATGATAGCATACCAATGGGGGAGAATCCTGGACCGAGAGGTCGGGGTTTGAAACCGGAGGTTCTGATGATAGCATACCAATGGGGGAGAATCCTGGACCGAGAGGTCGGGGTTTGAAACCGGAGGTTCTGATGATAGCGTACCAATGGGGGAGAATCCTGGACCGAGAGGTCGGGGTTTGAAACCGGAGGTTCTGATGATAGCATACCAATGGGGGTGAATCCTCGACCGAGAGGTCGGGGTTTGAAACCGGAGGTTCTGATGATAGCGTACCAATGGGGGAGAATCCTGGACCGAGAGGTCGGGGTTTGAAACCGGAGGTTCTGATGATAGCATACCAATGGGGGTGAATCCTCGACCGAGAGGTCGGGGTTTGAAACCGGAGGTTCTGATGATAGCATACCAATGGGGGAGAATCCTGGACCGAGAGGTCGGGGTTTGAAACCGGAGGTTCTGATGATAGCATACCAATGGGGGAGAATCCTGGACCGAGAGGTCGGGGTTTGAAACCAGAGGTTCTGATGATAGCATACCAATGGGGGAGAATCCTGGACCGAGAGGTCGGGGTTTGGAACCGGAGGTTTTGATGATGACGATGATCGTGCTCGGCTAGAATAATTTGCTAAAATATACCACTCGTTAGGCCCTAAGGCACTAAAGACTACGAATAGTCTAGAGGTTACTAGAATAATGTTGTGACGCGAGTGTGTGCAAGTGAGTGCTGTGCGGCTTGATGGTCAAGTGTGAAGTGGTGCCTAAATAAAGGGCAAAGATAACGTAGGGAGGAGTGTTGTGTTCATATTGGATTGCAGTGTGTTCTAGAAATGTAGGAAGATATGTACCAGGTAGACGAGTGTCCTTATATAAGTGATTAGCTAGGGGTTCGCGTCAGTCGCATATCATAGTAAATTCTTGTTCTTTAAGTAAACACGTATGTCTAGATTCAGTAAATAAGCTGATAGCATAGGCCAGGTATAGCTCTTGCTTTGGGGAGACTACATTTGAATGTTAAAGAGTAGAGGATGCCTCAAAGGTACGATGCACGTTTGACGGATCGACTTGAGAGATGACTGGGGAGGGAGCTGAGTTTACAGTTAGAATTGTCTAAGTTTGGCATTTTACTTAGGAGAGGTAGAAGGGAACATAATTAGGTATACTTAACACGTAGGTATGATGTTCTAATAAGGACCATTGTACATACATTACACATACTCAGTTAAAGTAATCCCGGTAGAGGGAACGCTTCATTTGCACAGAATAGTCTGGAAACCTTTAGGTACAGCTTTGAGTGAGGAGTAGTACCTCAGTCAACTGGTTGAAGGTCACAGCGATGGGCGTGGTGGAACTAAGAAGGTGAGAAAACCTCACCCGGTTCTAGGGGCCTATCGTCTACCCCTTCTGGGGTAAATTTTCTGACTTTGCGAAGCAAAAGAAAAAGCGTTTGATATCAAATAGATATAATAAAGAGTCTATAATCATAGAAAGTAGGAATATAGAGCAGGAACATAAGAACCTTTACAATAATAAAGCTAATGGATGTAGACATGAAATGATGTGGAAGAAGAGCCAGGTACAATAAACATTAAATAAATTATTTTAAGACCTCTTTTTTAACTCCTGCTAGGCTGTGAGACTTAATTTCGTAACAGCTGTTATTCTTCTAAAAGAGGAATATGTCCCAAAAAGGCTAGATAAATTTCTTTCAGGGGTTTCCTCTGTCTCCTGCTAGGCTGTGGGTTTCCATTTTTTAAAGCTGTTTGATCAAAAGAGGAATAGAATTTGAAATGCTAAGTTCAAGAAAGCCTAGGCAATTCCTTTTCAGCTGTTTCCCCTAACTCCTGCAAGGGGGTGAGTTATTTATTGTAGGATGTGATAGAACGATTTATCTTTCAGCTGAAGAATAAGAAGCGCTTATACTCCAAGGATCAGTACTAGCCTATCTGATCGTCCGAGGAGGGAAGCATACGGTAGTTTCCTTTCGGTAAGAGAAGTTATTCAACCTTGTAGGTATTCCAGAACTAAGAATAGGGATCACTCACTCAAGGTCACTCACCTTCAGGACTAGGTTACATACTCCCTCTTAGGAAGGGAATAAACTGGTTGAAGAATACACACGTTTTCTTAGGTGTAGGAATTTCCGTAGGAGAGAACATAGATTATTACAATGTGACAATGTGACGTAGGAAAGGCGGACTTAGGCAGGAAATTATATGTGTAGTTAGAATATAACTCACAGAACAAAGATTAGGATAGAAAGGTTAAGGTTTGAGTTAGTACTCTGGGGAATACGGTTACACAACGTTTTCTTGAAGAGAGAAAGAGACAGGGTCCATTTCCGCTTAGTTCACCTAGCTCTGAGCTTACCTAGAGATCACTTGAATGCTAAACGCAGGCCATGGTTTATTTCAGAGTTTACTCGTAGTATCGAGGATTTCTGTGTAAATATTTGACGTCCCCTTGTTGATAGAAGAAGTAATGACAGTATTACTTTTGAGACAAGCGGAGTTACGTTACAGTGTGTTATATAAATAAATGGTACAAGCAATATTGTAAAATGATAGTCGGTTAGAGGACCTGAGGGGGCGGAGCGCCGGCGCCCACGGGTCGTTGCAGATGCAGACGACGGGCCGGCGGAGGGCGTGCGCGCGCGCCTTCTTGCCCGCGCCCGCGCCCGCGCCGCTCGCGTACCGCACCAGCAGCTCCACCGTCGGCAGCGGGGCGCCGTCGATCTCGTCTGGAACATACCGATCATATTTTTTTTCTTAATGTTTCTGGGGCTTTGCTTACAAATTTCGGCTCCATCGTGCCTATTCACATTCCAATATTTATTTCACCACAAAGAATACACAACGTTTACAATATTTAATTGACACACCTGCATATTAAGCATGGTTTGTCATAATTTTTATTTTGTTTCAATCAACAATGCAATCACAAGGAAGAACCAGACAAGAGACCGTTACAGAGCTTACACGTTAATTATTATAACATAAACATGATTGCAAAACAATGAGTTAGCTGTTGGGGCCGCTTGTTCCACTAGTTCTCTAGTCGGTTAGGTAGCAAGTACTTATTTGGGTTTGAATTAGCATGTAGAAATACCGAGCACAGTTTGTATTGTCTTTCTGTGTCCACTATATCTTAAAGAATGGAGGAGGACGAAGAGGGTCAAACATTTGATAGTTCCTTGTTTAATCAGTGTTGTAAATTAGAAAGAGAAATAGTTTTGAGAGGACTGTGTGCAGATGTCGGATAAGTAAGAGTAGTCGGAAGGAACCTAGTATGAGACAGTTTGGCCTCCGGTCCGCGCGCAGTGTGGCCTGCATCTCGGTCGCGTTGCGCAGCGCAGTGCGGAACACCTCCGCGCTGCGGTCGTCCGACGCGTTCAGCTCCAGCGGCCGGTAGCCTGCAAGCGTGAGAGAGCTGTGTACTCTAGTGTATGAGACAGTTGGGCCTCCGGTCCGCGCGCAGTGTGGCCTGCATCTCGGTCGCGTTGCGCAGCGCAGTGCGGAACACCTCCGCGCTGCCGTCGTCCGACGCGTTCAGCTCCAGCGGCCGGTAGCCTGCAAGCGTGAGAGAGCTGTGTACTCTAGTGTATGAGACAGTTGGGCCTCCGGTCCGCGCGCAGTGTGGCCTGCATCTCGGTCGCGTTGCGCAGCGCAGTGCGGAACACCTCCGCGCTGCCGTCGTCCGACGCGTTCAGCTCCAGCGGCCGGTAGCCTGCAAGCGTGAGAGAGCTGTGTACTCTAGTGTATGAGACAGTTGGGCCTCCGGTCCGCGCGCAGTGTGGCCTGCATCTCGGTCGCGTTGCGCAGCGCAGTGCGGAACACCTCCGCGCTGCCGTCGTCCGACGCGTTCAGCTCCAGCGGCCGGTAGCCTGCAAGCGTGAGAGAGCTGTGTACTCTAGTGTATGAGACAGTTGGGCCTCCGGTCCGCGCGCAGTGTGGCCTGCATCTCGGTCGCGTTGCGCAGCGCAGTGCGGAACACCTCCGCGCTGCCGTCGTCCGACGCGTTCAGCTCCAGCGGCCGGTAGCCTGCAAGCGTGAGAGAGCTGTGTACTCTAGTGTATGAGACAGTTGGGCCTCCGGTCCGCGCGCAGTGTGGCCTGCATCTCGGTCGCGTTGCGCAGCGCAGTGCGGAACACCTCCGCGCTGCCGTCGTCCGACGCGTTCAGCTCCAGCGGCCGGTAGCCTGCAAGCGTGAGAGAGCTGTGTACTCTAGTGTATGAGACAGTTGGGCCTCCGGTCCGCGCGCAGTGTGGCCTGCATCTCGGTCGCGTTGCGCAGCGCAGTGCGGAACACCTCCGCGCTGCGGTCGTCCGACGCGTTCAGCTCCAGCGCCCGGTAGCCTGCATCAGGCCGGTAATCTGCCTCGCGGAGATGCTCAGCTACCAGGATCCCCATCTCCCCCCTTACGGGTCTCCACGCACGGCAAAAACACGCGAGTGACGGAGGAAAAAAAAATGGATGGTACGGGTGTGTTGTACACTAATTCTGTCATGTGACCCCAATTGTAAAAGTCACAGGGCATGAAATCCGGAACTCGACCGATCCATCTCAGTGGATAGTTTTCACCCAGCCATTTCCGCACGCCTTGGTAATCTCTAGATTCTAGTTAAATGTTTGGTTGGGAATTATTCACAATAATTTGATTGGATATTTTTTCTTCCCTCAAAATTTGGATGTCGTAACCAATGTAGAACCAGAAAATACCATTAGTTGGTCTTCGCTGTGTTAGTATATATTTAGTATAATGTATATATGAAAATTTTAAAATACAGGGTGGCCCAGTTATAGTAGTCCCAAAATTTTTTTTAGATGGAGGACATCATGTTGACTCATTTAAAAAAAAACATTAGTTCCGCGAAAATCAATAGTTTAGAAGTTATGATTTCTTTTTACTTTTTTTTAAATTTCTCTATTTTAGTCACATAAACCGCTCTAGTTGGATATCTATTCAACAAAATCGAATAAAATTTGGCATGGAAGTAGAGGAGACATGTAGCTAGTACGTAATTAATAGTTTTTAGGTTTACTTCTAGACTGTACTGTTGCTATAGCCCTTTCAGTGAATTTTTGTTCCGTTTACATTAAAACTGTTTAATTTTTTAAAAATCACTGTGAAAAAAAAAGTACTACCGGAGATTTACCCATGCCCTTAAAAACTACCTACACATATCACAATTCACCAGACCAAAAATTGTAGTGGTGTTACAATTGTAACATATTCAAAATTAACATCATTTGTACAAAGTCACTACTATAAAAAGTGACGATTACCTTAATTTTTAAAATCTTATTTTTTTTCACAACGTTAGTTCAACTACAATTTCACATTATTCACAAAACTGTTTCTAACAGCGCTAATCTACACATAAAAAACTGTTTAGTAATGTTTAAAAAAAAAAAAGATTTTAAAAATTAAGGTAATCGTCACTTTTTATTGTAGTGACTTTGTACAAATGATGTTAATTTTGAATATGTTACAATTGTAACACCACTACAATTTTTGGTCTGGTGAATTGTGATATGTATAGGTAGTTTTAAGGGCACGGGCAAATCTCCGGTAGTACTTTTTTTTTCACAGTGATTTTTCAAAAATTTATCAGTTTTAATGTAAACGGAACAAAAATTCACTGAAAGGGCTATAGCAACAGTACAGTCTAGACTAGAAGTAAACCTAAAAACTATTCATTACGTACTAGCTACATGTCTCCTCTACTTCCATACCAAATTTTATTCGATTTTGTTGAATAGATATCCGACTAGAGCGGTTTATGTGACTAAAATAGAGAAATTTCAAAAAAAGTTTAAAAAAATCATAACTTCTAAACTATTGATTTTCGCGGCACTAATGTTTTCTTTAAATGAGTCAACATGATGTCCTCCATCTAAAAAAAATTTTTGGACCACTATAACTGAGCCACCCTGTATAAAAATTTTGGTTATCTTTTTATTTTAGCTAATCAAAGTACTGGCCTAAATTATCTATACAAGTTTGCCATTTTGATGGCAGTTTTTTTATCCCTTTACTGTAGAAGGGAGGCACTGACATGGCACCTAGTTCACCCGGTGTTATGGGCTGACATCACGGATGTTGTAGGTGATGTAGCCAACCGTGTCAAGTTTCCATACAAAAAAAAAAAAAAGAAGTCTGCTGGACGAGAGACGATGAAGTCAGCGAAAGCGTTTTGTACTGCCTCTCGGGTGTTGAATTTTTTTCCAGTTAAAATTTTTTTTAAATTTTGAAAAAAGTAGAAATCTGTTGGAGCAAGGTCCGGTGAGTACGGTGGGTGACGGAGAGCTTCCAGCTGTAACTCTTGTAGCTTTGCGATGGTCTGTCGTGAAGTGTGAGCTCGCGCGTTGTCTTGGAGAAGCAATGGGGAAGAGCGATTGACCAGTCTTGGTTGTTGAATTGCGAGCTTCTCCATCATTGTTTGCAATTCTTGGCAATAGACATCTGCCGTCACTGTTGTGCCATTCGGTAAGAAGCTGTGATGTACAATTCCGGCACTGGTCCACCAGACAGTCACCATCATCTTCCTATGGGTAATCTTTTTTTTAGCGCACTGATTAGGTGCTGTGCCGGGGTCCACCCACTGCGACGAATGCTTATGGTTGTCGTATAGGATCCATTTTTCATCGCAGGCAAGCTCTGCCGTAGATTGAGTTGGATCCGTTTCCACTATCGCCTTCAATTCGTCGTTGTCGACAATAGTTACCGGCCGACTGCGAGACTCGTTCTTCAATTAAAAATTTCCAGATCTAAAACGATTGAACCAGTAATGGACCGTGTTTGAAGCAGTGTTAGGCCCGTACACGTCGTTAATGTTTCGTGTTGTTTGCGCAGCGGTATTTCCACGTAGGAACACATATTCGAAAATTGTACGAATTTTCAGTTTATCCATGGCGCCAAAAACTACCACAGTTTCACAAAAACAAGACACTATCTAAAAACAAATGACTGAATTTGAAATTAGAATAACATGACTTTCTAATAAAATTTATTTGAATTTCGAATTCCGCGCCAATCCACAGATAATAAATTCTGAAAATGCTGGTTTTAAAAATCTCCAATTTCGTATGTAAAGACCTATTATTATACGTATATATCGAACCGGATAGAACAAATTGTGACAAGTTCGAGACTGCCATAATATGAATAATCAAAAAACAATACAATACAATATAGGCGCCACAAGCAATTCGTATGCCCGATAATGCCCATACGAAATACAGAGCGGCATCGCTTGTGCGAAGCCGCTCAACCCGCTCCGCTGGCGCACAGTGCAGTCTCACCGTGGTGATGTGACATAGAAATATGATTATACAGGGTGTATTTTAACTGACTGCATTCCTTTCAGGGGGTTGTTCTGTATCCTAAACTGAGTAACTTTTGTTCTACAACTTTTGGAAATTGGAAAAAAAAAATTCACTTTCTCTATACATTTTAAGGGCAGACCTAACCTCCAAATGTATGGGGAAAGTGAATTTTTTTTGGAAATTCCAAAAGTTGTAGTACAAAAGTGGCTCAGTTTAGGATACAGAACAACCCCCTGAAAGGAACGCAGTCAGTTAAAATACAACCTGTATAGCTAGCCGTCACAAAATCAAGTATTAGTAGTTGTGATGTGAGGCAAACGTGGGTAGTGTGCGTACCGGCGTGGGCGGCGAGGAGGTGCGCGAGGGTGGTCTTGCCGGCGCCGGGCGGGCCGCACAGCAGCAGCAGCCGGCGCCGCGGCCCGCCCGCCTCGTCCAGCTCGGGCTCCTCGGGCGCGCCGCGTGCCGCCGCCGCCGGCCGCCGCGCCTCCCACGCCCCCGCGCGCAAGTTGAAACTGTTTGCCCTCGGAGGCTCCTTCCGATTCACTTCTCGATTGAATACTATCTGCAACGTGCACGCACAATCTACATACATAATATCATTAAACTGTTAATCCTGTTCCACCCATGCCACAGAATATCTAATTTCATGCGCTCAAAATAGAGTCGGCTATGACTCAGCGGAGTGGCGAGCGTCTTTTGGTTCACTAAAGATAATCCTGTAGATTGAAAACCTAAAACATCTCCTATACTCATTTATAACTTTTCACACGTGTGCATCAATTTGAAAGTACAGATGACCCGGGTTGTTGTTCTGTGTCCCGGGTAGTAGCCTCTTAACTTTGCCTGTCTGTACATTTTATATATTTGCATGAAGACATCTAACGCCTGAGTAAGAGTAGTATGCATGTATGCATGTATCCATATATGTATGTATGTATGTACTGTTGTGTATATGTACGTTCGTGGCCTCTGCGGGCGGAGGCCGATAGATCTTTAAACGATTATCCCTGTTTTGTCTTCGTACTTCAACCACGCAATAAAACCTTATTAGATAAATAATTTAATGGCATAAATAAAAAAGAGGTTTCGTAAATGTCGTTACTTTCAGAGATTGATTCACAACACTATACATTCCATTCTCGCTTTCCTGCCGGAGACCACGAACGTATGCGCTGACTGTATGTATTTATGTATTTATATGTATGTATTTATGTATGTAGAAGAAAGAAAAGAAGAAAGAAAAATATTATTTATTGTCATTATATATAGGAATACACAAAGAAAAGAAAACATTACAAAAACATGAACTTATACACGTAAAACCTAAATTAACAACACAAGTAATGACAATATGGACCCATCTCAGCATGTGCTATAGGTGCACAAGGCGACCTATAGCGCTGTTTTTCAGATGGGCCCAGAGTAATAAATATAGAACACTAATAAACATAAACACGATACATTTTTTATCTACAAACAAAGACTAACACTATAAATAACTACATAAAACACTACCTTATAATAACACATAACAAAAACAGAATAATTACAAAAAGAACAGAAAAACAATATACAGCACAACAGAATAACATAACTAAATGCAACACAGCAATAAATATAATTTGAAAGAATTACATAAAATGACATAACATTTAAAATTTTAAATTGGTCACTGGCCTTTTTGTGCCAGCAAGAGTGCAGATTTCACCTTTTTTCTGAACACATTGGTACATCTCAATGCCCTGACTGGTGGGAGAAGGTCATTCCAACACCTCGATACCATTACCTTGAAACCACCCTCGATTGCTGCGTCACGGTGCTGTGGGATTTTTAGGGAAGTACCACTGCCCCGCGTGGCGTGTCCGTGATGTCCTAGCCACTCAAGTCGCTCATAAAGTCTTTCAGGCATTTGTCTATTGATCACCCTATGCACCTGACAAGAGAAGTGCAGGCGCCTTCGGTTCTCCATATTCATAATATTAAGGTGATTGAGAATGGGAGATATTCTAGTCCTGTTGCCCACCCCTCTGCAGAATCGTATGCATGAGTTTTGAATTCTCTGTATCTTTAGTGCTGTCTTCTTTGTTATACGTGGGCCGTAAACAGAGTCGCAATAGTTGAAGTGAGACAGCACTAAGGTTTCAACTAGGGTATGCCTGACGTTCACAGAGAGGTGGTCACGAATACGGTAAAGGGCTCTGAGTCGAATCATTGCAGCTTGGATTTTTTTCGTTACATGTGTATCGAACCTGAGCTCACTATCCATGTACAACCCCAAGTTTCGGGCGCATTCGACCAGTGGGATTGTACATCCATTTAGGTATAGCAGCGGGTTACTCGTCTTCATTTGAGAAATAACTTTCCTGTTTCCCATAATCATAAATACAGATTTTTGTGGGTTGAGGCACAGTCCGTGACTCATTGACCACTGCCAGACCTTATCCAGATCCTGATTTATCAATCCGATGGCACCAGAAGACGCGCTCAGGGGAAAAGAGAAGTACAATTGCGTGTCGTCCGCACATAGGCACCGCACTGTACTCAAAACGTTCTCTAGATCAGCTGTATATATTGTGAACAGCAACGGTGACAGTACGGAACCTTGCGGACTACCTCGCGTGAGAATTGTATTCTGAGAATACTTTGGTGTGCCATCGGATTCATAACATTTTGTTGTTTGGGAACGGTTGGTGAGAAACTGCTAAAGCAATCCGCACGCACCATCCGAAAGACCGTAATGAGAAAGTTTAACAACCAGGAGATCAGGAGGGACATAGTCGAAGGCACGGGAAAAGTCAAGCAGCAAAGACACGTGTCCTGCATCAAACGCTGACAGTAAGTGATCCGTCACTTGTAAGAGCGCTGTGCTGGTCGAGTGTCCCTTTCGGAAACCTGCTTGAGCCTCCGGTATGACACCATTATTGTGGAGGTAAGTAGAAAGTTGATCATGTAGTATGACCTCGTAAATTTTGGACATTATAGGTAGTAAGCTAATTGGCCTCAAGTCCTTAACTGTTGTCTTAAAGTCTACTGATTAATGCGTCGACTGACCACGAGAAACCACTCGGCATTAGTTCCTAGGATGAACGCAGTATAGGGAACAGTGCAAGTTTCATCAAAATCCGATCAGTAGTTGTCAAGATTATGGGCTGTTAAGTGTGTCAAATGGTTGAATAATTCTATACCACACAACAGATTTCTGTCACTATTTTGTATGTGATATTACGAGTACTAATAAAAAGAGTGAAACAAAAAACTGTTTAACATTGAACTGACTATAAAAAACTACTACTTAGATAGAACTAAAAATTATTAAATAATTGAGTTGAAGGCGGCCGGCGGTACAATAGCTCACCAGAAAATTGATAGATGGCGCCCTTTTGTTCTTTTGTACCGCCTTCAACTCAATTATTTAAGAATTTTTATTATTTATTTATTTAATCCAAAACCTCCTATTTACAGATAAATATCCAATTCTTAGGTTAGGTTAATAATACAGATAATTAAGGATAAGGATAATAATTCTTAGGTTAGTATAATAATAATGGATAATAATGAATAAAACCGTCCACGCCGTCGGTGCATTTCATCGACGACTAAGATGGAGTGTTGACGTCGGCCGAGCCACAAGAACTACGGTGAGGGCGGCGTCCACCACCGGCCAGCTTGGGGCCATCGGGACCTCGCGTCCCGTCTAGTGCCCCCGCTACCGGTGGTGTAGTGCACCCATGAGGCGACGCGCGCGCGAAGATGACGACGTTTAACAGACCTGCGCGACGACGTCGCCGTGCAGTGCGGCGGATACGGAGCTCTGCGAGATGGGGGTGGTGGTGGCCTACGTGTCTAGTACCACCACCTATCGCTCGTAGCTTGCCTCGCGTCGTCCCGGAGAGCTCCGTAGCCACGGCCTGCACCCGCCGGCGTGCTTGGAGACTTGTCTCCCGCCGCCGGCGGTATTACCGTATTTAATTCTTATATTAATTTTGTGTATTTTTATTACTTTTTTGTATAATATATATAAAATTAATGTAAAATTTTCAATATGTGAAATAAAGGAAATAAAATAAAGATAACATGATATCTACAGTACATAATTTATAAATTAGTCTGTTTCAAGTAATCTGTGGCTAGTTTTATAAACTGCCTACGGTTACAGTTGAAGATATCCAGCTCTGGCAGTTTAGCCACCATTCCATTGAGCCCGTTCAACGCCCGAGGTACCGGAGTCTGCTGATAGTGGACGGTACGAGTCCGCCTTACTGCAAATAGTCTGTGATTCCGAGCACGAGTGTATTTGACCAAGAACTAAATATTATCAATCTGACCGTTCATTAGTATCAAACCAAGAACTAAAGGATTATCAATCTGACCGTTCATTAGTAGGAAAAAATGCAGAAATATATGCAATCCCCTCCTGTTCTGTAGCGTGGTGTACCCAACCATTCCGCTTACAAACAGAGACGGATAGTTATATTCGAGTACTTCATTATAAGGATAGTATCCATACATTTTCTTATATAAAAACCTATTAAATTTCCTTTGAACTCTTTCAACTAATAATATGTATTTGGAATCATGTGGGTTCCAGATGATCGCATTGTGATCGAGTTTGGAGCGCACGTAGGCGTCGTATTAGTTCTAAGTAGTAGTTTTTTGAAGTCGGTTCAATGTTTTTAGGGTCACGTCGCAAAATGCGAAAACACCAGAGCGATCCCGTAAGGATCCCTCCTTACGGGATCGCTCTGGTGTCTGTCTGTCGGTCACACACAGATATCTCCGGACCTACTGAACCGATTTCGATGAAACTGACGCCAAATTACGTATAATTTTTGCCGCTAAATAGATTATAGATAAGTTTAATAGTTCTGTGGAACGTACAGGGTACCCCAAAATGTGAAATAATATTATATGTTTTTTTTTTTTAATAAATCAAGTCATTCTATATGTATTATTAAGGCAATTAAAAAAAATATATAACTTTGCTTTAATCAATAAGTACAAGGCCACGTACAAGCAAACGTAGCGTGGGACGCCCCCCGGCTAGGTGGGCAGATGACCTAAAAAAGGTAGCCGGGAGTGGATGGATGAGAAGAGCGGAAGACCGCGTGTGGTGGCGTGCCTTGGGAGAGGCCTATGTCCAGCAGTGGACCGATACAGGCTGATGATGATGATGATGATGAATCAATAAGTTTGCTTTAACAAATATTTCGTTTAAAAGTTGACAAAAAACTGCAGTTTTGTCGCAGAACTTTTTCCTATTGAGGATTGTTTAAAAAAAAAGGAAGTAAGATAAAGGGATGAAACACAGATTCAAGTGGAATCTGACCCACTACAAACTTCAACGGTCGTATGGCAAAGCCTGATCGCACCCTAGTAGAAAATATAATTAGATGAAAGCAGAGCAGCGGTTACGGGACCCTTGGCACGTTTTTTTTTTTTTTTTTTTTTTATGTGAACCAGCATGGGTGGCTGTGCCGAGGGACCAATGGTGCAGTCGACAGAGCCAAAATCACCTCTCCTCGCGAAACCACGCTCAGTGAACTTGACTTTTTTTTCTATTTGAGTGTGTGAATTCTTTGTAGGTCTGTTTCATGTCAATGGAAAGGCCTTTTAATCATCTATCTAAAGTGCTTTCTCGTTCGTTTGAATTCATTGAAATAGCAATAGATGTAAACTTTCACTGTTACGGCGCGTCATGCGAAAGGTGGAAATGTTGAAATATGTAAGCCGGGCTGAGCGGAGAGCGCTGGTAGCGCTGGTAGCGCGTCCTTGTGTCGCGGGCGCCAGGCCAGCAGCGGCGCTCCATCAGTCGCTTGCAATGAATGTGGAAAGTGGTCGAAACAGCACCGACTGAGTTGTAGCACTATCACAATGGGCCGTCCATTGTACTAGTGTAGAGAATGCCCCTCCCACCATCACTAGCAACGTGTGCAAACAGCAACGCGTACCTTGTCCCAGAGTTTGAGCCAGCGCAGGACGGCGCGGTTGGTGGGCTCGTCGGACAGCAGGTGCGGGTAGGAGCGCGGCCGGTAGCGCTCAGCCCACGCCCCCGCCTCCCCCGCCGCCACCTCCCCCGGCCCCGCCGCCTCCTCGCACCGCGCCTCACACTTCTCCTCCAGCTGCAAGCAGAGCATACTCTCATCCTGTCTCCCACTTCCCTCCTCCCACCTTTTTATCATAATTTTTAGGGTCCCGTCCCAAAATGCGAAAAAAGCGTACTTTTATGGGATCGCTCTGGTGTCTGTCTGTCTGTATGTCGGTCACACGCAGATATCTCCGGACCTAGTGAACCGATTTGGATAAAACTGACGCCAAATTACCTATTATTTTTGCCGCTAGATAGATTATGGATAAGTTTGTCTATTAGTCCTGTGGAAAGTACTTACAGGGTAAGGGTCGACCGAGACTGGTTTTTCAATCTCGCCCGAGACAGAGAATAGATAAATTATTTTCCTATTACGGGTTGTTTGAAAATTCTGAAAAAAATAAATAAATAAACCATATAGGTACTCTTATGTAATTGCACAAAACTATTAAGTTTGCTCAAAATGTCATATACATTTATTTGTAGATAAAGCCTCTACCACTCGGGTTATCTGTGCCGTAGGATTGATGCAGACATATTAAAAGTTAAAGATGAGTATATTATCTTTATTGAACCTCGACGTTCAAACAGCAAGTTTTTTAACTTCGTTTGAGAAAAAAAATCCAAACATTCCTTATTTTTGCGGCAATTTCATAAAGAATTAGTTAATGTTCCTCACTTCCACCTCTACCTCACCTCTGTCCTGGGGGCTCACTTGCGGAGAACTCCAACCTGGACGATGGGGTGCCATCCCCCCATCCATAACTAGGTGTGAGAACTCCATGCCGGAAGTGCAGTTCCGACAACGAACTGTGCAGGCGGAGCTTCTCTCCCTAGACACCAGGAAGGCGAGTGGGCCGGATAGGATTCCTGCATTGGTGCTGAAACGGTGTGTCCCGAGCTGGCTCCAGTGCTAACGCGCCTCTTCCGCCTCTCTTATTCCACTTCCCGTGTGCCAGCAGCCTGGAAATCTGCATTTGTCCAAGCGGTCCCCAAAAAGGTTGACCGCTCAAACCCTTCGAACTACGAGTATTATCAATCGAGCGCATTATCAATGCCCAGCTCATGGCGTACCTAGAGACATCAGACAAATAACCTCATCAGCGATCGGCAATATGGCTTTCGGCCAAACCGATCCGCAGGTGATCTCCTAGCGTACGTCACTCACCTGTGGGGGGAATCGCTTGAAGGACATGGTGAATCCTTGGCAATTGGCCTCGATATTGCCAAAGCATTCGACAGGGTTTGGCACAAATCGCTTCTGGGCAAGCTCCCGGCGTACGGACTTCCTTCTGGCCTCTGCGACTGGGTCGCCGACTTCCTACATGGGCGCAGCATTCAGGTCCTAGTGGACGGTTGCTCGTCGGACGTCATGTCAGTGAATGCCGGCGTACCGCAGGGATCTGTGCTGTCACCAATACTGTTTCTTCTGCATATCAATGACATGCTGCCACTCGGCAACATACATTGTTATGCGGATGACAGTACAGCACATGGATCCTATACCAGTCACCCTTCAGCCAGACGGGAAGTTGTGGATGAAAAGAGGCGAAGACTTGTGTCTTATCTCGAACAAACGCTTCGGTCCATTTCCGAATGGGGCCGCAGTAATTTGGTCGGGTTTAACGCTTCAAAAACACAAGTTTGCGCGTTCAGTGCGAAGAGAGTGGCGTTCACACCAGCTCCTTCCTTCCAAGACACGTCAATATCACTTCCCAGAAGGTTCCATACCGGAGACTTCCCTTTGGATTGCTGGCTCTAGTGGACTAGAGGAGAACACAGTCGATGCTGCATGTGGCCATCTTAAATCCAGTAAGTACGGCGGTACCAACCAGTCAATATCACTTCCCAGAAGGTTCCATACCGGAGACTTCCCTTTGGATTGCTGGCTCTACTGGACTAGAGGAGAACACAGTCGATGCTGCATGTGGCCATCTTAAATCCAGTAAGTACGGTGGTACCAACCAGTCAATATGACTTCCCAGAAGGTTCCATACCGGAGACTTCCCTTTGGATTGCTGGCTCTAGTGGACTAGAGGAGAACACAGTCGATGCTGCATGTGGCCATCTTAAATCCAGTAAGTACGGCGGTACCAACCAGTCAATATCACTTCCCAGAAGGTTCCATACCGGAGACTTCCCTTTGGATTGCTGGCTCTACTGGACTAGAGGAGAACACAGTCGATGCTGCATGTGGCCATCTTAAATCCAGTAAGTTCGGTGGTACCAACCAGTCAATATCACTTCCCAGAAGGTTCCATACCGGAGACTTCCCTTTGGATTGCTGGCTCTACTGGACTAGAGGAGAACACAGTCGATGCTGCATGTGGCCATCTTAAATCCAGTAAGTACGGCGGTACCAACCAGTCAATATCACTTCCCAGAAGGTTCCATACCGGAGACTTCCCTTTGGATTGCTGGCTCTACTGGACTAGAGGAGAACACAGGCGATGCTGCATGTGGCCATCTTAAATCCAGTAAGTACGGCGGTACCAACCAGTCAATATCACTTCCCAGAAGGTTCCATACCGGAGACTTCCCTTTGGATTGCTGGCTCTACTGGACTAGAGGAGAACACAGTCGATGCTGCATGTGGCCATCTTAAATCCAGTAAGTACGGTGGTACCAACCAGTCAATATCACTTCCCAGAAGGTTCCATACCGGAGACTTCCCTTTGGATTGCTGGCTCTACTGGACTAGAGGAGAACACAGGCGATGCTGCATGTGGCCATCTTAAATCCAGTAAGTACGGTGGTACCAACCAGTCAATATGACTTCCCAGAAGGTTCCATACCGGAGACTTCCCTTTGGATTGCTGGCTCTACTGGACTAGAGGAGAACACAGGCGATGCTGCATGTGGCCATCTTAAATCCAGTAAGTACGGCGGTACCAACCAGTCAATATCACTTCCCAGAAGGTTCCATACCGGAGACTTCCCTTTGGATTGCTGGCTCTACTGGACTAGAGGAGAACACAGTCGATGCTGCATGTGGCCATCTTAAATCCAGTAACTACGGTGGTACCAACCAGTCAATATCACTTCCCAGAAGGTTCCATACCGGAGACTTCCCTTTGGATTGCTGTCTCTACTGGACTAGAGGAGAACACAGTCGATGCTGCATGTGGCCATCTTAAATCCAGTAAGTACGGTGGTCCCAACCAGTCAATATCACTTCCCAGAAGGTTCCATACCGGAGACTTCCCTTTGGATTGCTGGCTCTACTGGACTAGAGGAGAACACAGTTGATGCTGCATGTGGCCATCTTAAATCCAGTAAGTACGGTGGTACCAACCAGTCAATATCACTTCCCAGAAGGTTCCATACTGGAGACTTCCCTTTGGATTGCTGGCTCTACTGGACTAGAGGAGAACACAGGCGATGCTGCATGTGGCCATCTTAAATCCAGTAAGTACGGCGGTACCAACCAGTCAATATGACTTCCCAGAAGGTTCCATACCGGAGACTTCCCTTTGGATTGCTGGCTCTACTGGACTAGAGGAGAACACAGTCGATGCTGCATGTGGCCATCTTAAATCCAGTAAGTACGGTGGTACCAACCAGTCAATATGACTTCCCAGAAGGTTCCATACCGGAGACTTCCCTTTGGATTGCTGGCTCTACTGGACTAGAGGAGAACACAGGCGATGCTGCATGTGGCCATCTTAAATCCAGTAAGTACGGCGGTACCAACCAGTCAATATCACTTCCCAGAAGGTTCCATACCGGAGACTTCCCTTTGGATTGCTGGCTCTACTGGACTAGAGGAGAACACAGGCGATGCTGCATGTGGCCATCTTAAATCCAGTAAGTACGGCGGTACCAACCAGTCAATATCACTTCCCAGAAGGTTCCATACCCGAGACTTCCCTTTGGATTGCTGGCTCTACTGGACTAGAGGAGAACACAGTCGATGCTGCATGTGGCCATCTTAAATCCAGTAAGTACGGTGGTACCAACCAGTCAATATCACTTCCCAGAAGGTTCCATACCGGAGACTTCCCTTTGGATTGCTGTCTCTACTGGACTAGAGGAGAACACAGTCGATGCTGCATGTGGCCATCTTAAATCCAGTAAGTACGGTGGTCCCAACCAGTCAATATCACTTCCCAGAAGGTTCCATACCGGAGACTTCCCTTTGGATTGCTGGCTCTACTGGACTAGAGGAGAACACAGTCGATGCTGCATGTGGCCATCTTAAATCCAGTAAGTACGGTGGTCCCAACCAGTCAATATCACTTCCCAGAAGGTTCCATACCGGAGACTTCCCTTTGGATTGCTGGCTCTAGTGGACTAGAGGAGAACACAGTCGATGCTGCATGTGGCCATCTTAAATCCAGTAAGTACGGTGGTCCCAACCAGTCAATATCACTTCCCAGAAGGTTCCATACCGGAGACTTCCCTTTGGATTGCTGGCTCTACTGGACTAGAGGAGAACACAGTCGATGCTGCATGTGGCCATCTTAAATCCAGTAAGTACGGCGGTACCAACCAGTCAATATCACTTCCCAGAAGGTTCCATACCGGAGACTTCCCTTTGGATTGCTGGCTCTACTGGACTAGAGGAGAACACAGTCGATGCTGCATGTGGCCATCTTAAATCCAGTAAGTACGGTGGTACCAACCAGTCAATATCACTTCCCAGAAGGTTCCATACCGGAGACTTCCCTTTGGATTGCTGTCTCTACTGGACTAGAGGAGAACACAGTCGATGCTGCATGTGGCCATCTTAAATCCAGTAAGTACGGTGGTCCCAACCAGTCAATATCACTTCCCAGAAGGTTCCATACCGGAGACTTCCCTTTGGATTGCTGGCTCTACTGGACTAGAGGAGAACACAGTCGATGCTGCATGTGGCCATCTTAAATCCAGTAAGTACGGTGGTCCCAACCAGTCAATATCACTTCCCAGAAGGTTCCATACCGGAGACTTCCCTTTGGATTGCTGGCTCTACTGGACTAGAGGAGAACACAGTCGATGCTGCATGTGGCCATCTTAAATCCAGTAAGTACGGTGGTCCCAACCAGTTAATATCACTTCCCAGAAGGTTCCATACCGGAGACTTCCCTTTGGATTGCTGGCTCTAGTGGACTAGAGGAGAACACAGTCGATGCTGCATGTGGCCATCTTAAATCCAGTACAGAGAGTTATTGGAAGAACAAGATTGATTTACTATCATAAATGTTTCTCTCTTACGTTTTGTTTATAGACGTCCGGAAATACCAGCCTTCCGGCTATAAAATTCAGACGTCTAACCCTGTACAGTACAGAGATCATGATCAGTACAGTGATCATGTATGCCAGATCGAGGCCCCATAGCTGTACCGTTCTTCCGAAAAAATCCCATGGGAAACACAGACTGAAGCTTTTCCCCAGCCGATCCGAGCCACCACCCGTCCACCCGAAGGAACCCCCGACCGAAGCCGAGAGCCGGGGGTGAAGCCATCTCTGCCACTGGGGTCCGCACCCTATCCAACAACAGCCTGTGCCCAGGGCCTCAGCGTTTTGTACTAGCCGACAGCTTTTGTTTTCACCAGCTATGTATATGCGTGGAAGTGCATATGACCACCACCTAATGTGTACCGGGGATCCACCGGTCTTAACGAACTTACAGCTTTCTTTGACTCGTGAGAAGTTCAACCCACATCCACATATAAGTGTGTGTTGCACCGACATACCGATCTACTTTATTCTTATGTCTACCAATTATCCACATTGGATACGGAGCTCTAAGTGGCTCACCATTCGCAGCTTTCGCTACTTATTCCCGTTTTGATACATCGAAAGAAGACCAGGGAATCAACGCTAAACCACAACCCATGCAAGACCAATACCAGTCTTCCGTGCAGAAGCACGAAGCGTTCTGGGGCTTAACGGAACCCCGCAGATACTCAACCCAGCGTTTAGGGTAATATCTCATTTGACCCCCCAACCTGAGTGGGGTCAGCAGCGTGAGCTAAGAGGAGGCCTAAACCCCAACTTAGTATTCATGTTAGACTTGCAACGTTTAATGAGCAATCGTCGAGAACAAGTTCTCTACCACACATTATATTCTAACAGTGGCGCCCGTTACGCCGCCCAGTTGCGGGATAGGGTAGCCAACTGCTAGTTTTAACGGTAACCGCCGTGTGACCTACAAAGGAGAGCGGTCACGGACACTAGTACCCAACTCCGACACCTTGGGTGACTGAACACCTCTGCGATCCCGCTCGAGGGTCGCTCGATACGGGGTCTCTGGATCCTGGTGTATGGGCCCGACACCTTGGGCGACCGAAGCCTACCACTGCGATCGCATCCTGCGATTACCCGATTATTGGAAGAACAGTACAGTGGGGGGTAAAGTTGTTCGCGTCCGTGACACCTTAAGGTCCTCAAGTCACACGTGCCTCCTGGGTGGTGCCAAATGAACAGCAAACAGCGTGTGGTAGATCTTCGGATCGCCTGGGTCCGCCACCACACCCCGGGAAACAATTACACCGCCATAATAGTTCGCTGTGTTCCGGTGTACTTCCCGGGGACCCAGTAGCAGGTGGGGCTGGTCACGACAAGGAGCGGGCCAGCGGATCTAAAGCGGATTCGCTGTTCGGGAGTGATGCATCGACACGGTTGCCAGGGAGACCCGGTTAAACGGTTATTCCGCTGGCCGCCCGCCGGGTAGTATAGGGGCCCAATCGCGTCTAACCAACGCGAGAGGCTGCCCTGGTCAACCGGCGCATAATCCCGGAGTGGTCCGTCGTGCCGGATGGTGACCGGAGTAGGGGTCCCGGCGGCCACTTCCGGGGGGGACCGGGGGCCCTTCCGTCTTCCGTGTCGGTGCGCCACGAACCTGAGCAGATAGCGATGAAGCTAGGAGCTGCGCTTTACCCGTAAATTGTCGTGACCGCCCTTCAAGCCTACCTCTCCCCCTCTAAAAAACTATGGCAGCGCAAAGGAAAGTGAAAAAACGTTGTACAGCGGTGCACACCCCCACCTATTTTAGCGTTGACATGACCAACGTGCGGGGGTTGCACTCCAACTTGAATGCCGTCCACCATCACCTGGAGACGGCGAAGCCGGCTTTACTCTTCCTGACAGAAACGCAAATATCCTGCCCTGCCGACACTACTTACTTGCATTACCCCGGCTACACCCTGGAAGAAGCCTTCCGACCTCGGGCCGGGGTTTGCATGTTCGCTAGGGCGGATATTTGCTGTCGTCGCCTGCGCTGCCTGGAGGATCCCGAACTATCAATTCTGTGGGTTCATGTGGATTTGGGGACGGAATCGCGTGTGTACGCCTGTATCTACAGGTCGCACTCAGGCGACGCCGGGACAGCTCGATTATTCGAGCACTTGAGTAGAGCGGCAGATGAAGTGCAAGAGCGGTTTCCCTCCGCGGATATGGTTCTGCTTGGAGATTTTAATGCCCACCACGAGGTGTGGCTGGGCTCCGGGAGAACTGACTTCGCGGGGAGAGCCGCCTACGACTTCGCCCTGACGCATGACCTGTCTCAACTGGTAGATCAACCTACCAGAGTGCCAGATATAGACGGTCATGTACCCTCTCTGCTGGATCTTCTGCTGACGACGAACCCTGCTGGATACAAAGTCACAGTGAGCGCTCCTCTTGGCTCCTCTGACCACTGTCTAGTGGGGTCCACGGTGCCATTTTCGCCTCCGCAGTCCCGTACTGGAGGAATGCGTCGAATTTGGCACTACGCCTCAGCAGATTGGGATGGTATGCGAGAATACCTCGCATCCTACCCATGGAGAGAGCTATGCTTCAGTTCGGATGATCCGTCGGAATGCGCCAATGCCGTAGCCGAGGTGGTTCTGGGGGGTATGGAGATGTTTATTCCCAGCGCCCTCGTCCGCCTCGGTGGTAAAAGCCAGCCCTGGTACAGCCGCGACTGTGCTGAAGCTGTCGCAGCTAATGGCGCAGCTTATCGTGCATGGTCGTGCGCTCGTGCCAGACGCGATCCAAATGTATCCGAACTGAAGAAAGAATACAACCGCCTCTCCAGATCCTGCAAGAGGGCTATTGCCAGGGCCAAATTCGAGCATATCGGCAGAGTTGGTGATAGGCTGAACCAGCACCCAACTGGGAGCCGTGAGTTTTGGTCTCTCGCCAAATCTGTCGAATCGAATTTTTGCCGCTCCTCACTTCCACCACTGCAGTGTCCTGGGGGCTCACTTGCCCACTCCGCAAAGGAGAAAGCCGATTTATTGGTGTCTCTCTTTGCGGGGAACTCCAACCTGGACGATGGGGGTGCCATCCCTCCATCCATAACTAGGTGTGAGAACTCTATGCCGGAAGTACAGTTCCGACAACGAACTGTGCGGGCGGAGCTTCTCTCCCTAGACACCAGGAAGGCGAGTGGGCCGGATAGGATTCCTGCATTGGTGCTGAAACGGTGTGCTCCCGAGCTGGCTCCAGTGCTAACGCGCCTTTTCCGCCTCTCTTACTCTGCTTCCCGTGTGCCGGCAGCCTGGAAATCTGCATTTGTTCAAGCGGTCCCCAAAAAGGGCGACCGCTCAAACCCTTCGAACTACCGACCTATAGCGATTACCTCCCTACTCTGCAAGGTGATGGAGCGTATTATCAACGCCCAGCTCATGGCGTACCTGGAGACAAATAACCTCATCAGCGATCGGCAATATGGCTTTCGGCCAAACCGATCTGCTGGTGATCTCCTAGCGTACGTCACTCACCTTTGGGGGGAATCGCTTGAAGGACATGGTGAATCCTTGGCAATTGGCCTCGATATTGCCAAGGCATTCGATAGGGTTTGGCACAAATCGCTCCTGGGCAAGCTTCCGGCGTACGGACTTCCTTCTGGCCTCTGCGACTGGGTCGCCGACTTCCTACATGGGCGTAGCATTCAGGTCCTAGTGGACGGTTGCTCGTCGGACGCCATGTCAGTGAATGCCGGCGTACCGCAGGGATCTGTGCTGTCACCCACACTGTTTCTTCTGCATATCAATGACATGCTGCCACTCGGCAACATACATTGTTATGCGGATGACAGTACAGCACACGGATCCTATACCAGTCACCCTTCAGCCAGACGAGAAGTTGTGGATGAAAAGAGGCGAAGACTTGTGTCTGAACTCGAACAAACGCTTCGGTCTATTTCCGAATGGGGCCGTAGCAATTTGGTCGAGTTCAACGCTTCAAAAACACAAGTTTGCGCGTTCAGTGCGAAGAGGGCGGCGTTCACACCAGCTCCTTCCTTCCAAGGCACGTCGCTTAAATTAAGCGACCACCTCGGGGTCCTCGGAGTCGAACTGTCGCACGACCTAAATTACCGGCGCCATATCGAGGGCAAGGCCAAGCTGGCCTCAAAAAAGCTAGGCGTACTCAATAAGGTTCGACGGTACTTCACGCCGGGCCAAAGGCTGCTTCTGTATAAATCGCAGATTAGGTCCTGCTTGGAGTACTGCTCGCACCTGTGGGATGGCTCAGCCAAATACCAGCTTGCGCCTTTGGACTCGATCCAGCGTCGAGCCGTGCGACTTGTGGATGACCCCGACGTGTCCCGCGATCTAGAACCGCTGCAACTTCGTAGGGATGTCGGCGCCCTAAGCGTGTTCTATCGCTTATTCCACGGGGAGTGCTCGGAGGAGCTGTTTAACGCGATTCCGGCGTCCCCTTTCCACCTCCGTACAACGCGCACTGGGCAGGGATTGCATCCCTATACGCTGGATTTACCGCGGATGCGTACAGATCGGTTCTGCAGATCCTTTCTCCACAGAACCGGCAAACTCTGGAACGCTCTACCTGCCCACATATTTCCCCCCAAGTATAGTCTCGGGTCCTTCAAGAGAGGCGTGAATAGGCACCTGTCAGGCCGGCATGGCATTCGCAGCCCCCGCCTGCGTCCGAATGTCCATGGGCGTCGCTAGACACCTTATGGGTGACTCGGCGCCACATGTCGCGCTTAGTATAAAAAAAAAAAAAAAAAAAAAAAAAAAATCAGAAAGTAGCGGAACTGACGATGCGGCGTGCCTCCTCCCACACGGGGGTGTACACCAGGCGCAGGTGCTCCGCCACGCCGCGCCCCGCCCCCGCACCCTCCCCCGCCGCCTCCGCCTCGCCCGCCAGCCGCACGTACACGCGCGCGCCGTCCCCGCGCGTCACACACACAAACGCCCACCTGCAATCAAACCACACAGACACATGATTCAATACTTAGTGCCCAACAACTAGCTGATATTTGAAATTTAATCTTATGGGTGTTCCAAAAGTCATGGATAAAACGAAAAGACCTGGGTATATGGCTTGACAGAAAGGAAACGTGGAAAGTTCACATCCAGTGGAAAGTTCAAATGTGCGACAAACTTTACATCAGACTTTACAGGTATGAATAGGAGAAACTCTATCTGACCCTAGACCAGTGATTGCTACGACTCTCTACAATATATACACAACTGTTCTTCACGCTATCATTAAATGCCACTTCAAATTCTTTGCTGACGATTCAAAGTACTTCGCTTTGTACGCCAACTACCAGCCACAATAAACCGCAAGCTGATCTGAACAACATACACCAGTGGTCTTCGGATTGGCTGATAAAACTAAATGCCCAAAAATGTACAGTTCTCCACCTAGGAATGCAAAACCCTAGATTACCATATCACCTAAACCACATACAGCTACAGCCTGTTCATCGCAGAGGGATCTCAGTTTAACCATCAACTATGATCTGAAATGGGAGCCTCACATATCAGAAATCGTCAAGAGAGCCAACTCTCTGGTATACCTGATTCCTTGTCTTGTCTTTGTGTCTTTACACTGCCTACAATGCTTAAAATGTTCAAGTCATTTGTCCGCCCTCTACTTGAATATGGGTTTCAGATCTGGCAACCGTAGTTCTCGAAGGATATTCAACAGCTAGAATGAGTCCAAAGAAAATTCACAAAAATATCACGGGAGCTAGACATCTTAGTTACGAAGAGAGACTCAAAGCGCTAAAGCTGCCCTCCCTGGAAGCTCAACGCCACAGCATGAAACTAAGTCGAACAATCTTTAACAGCAATACTCGCAAACATTTCATAACAAACAGAGTGGTGGACGACTAGAACCAACTTCCAGAGGAAGTAATAAACGCACTTAGTACCAACCAATTAAAAAATAGACTAGATAAATATCTAACAAATAAAACATAATCTCAAAAAGAGTGCTCAAGAACGATAATTTAAAAAAAAAATCAAGATAATGACAAAAACAACAAATTTTAACTGGATTTAGACGTATCAGCCTACGCTGCCTGTCTAAAATAAATAAATGAGTAATAGACTTCCCTCAATAATGTGGCTCATTGAGACATTCAAGACTGACCCTGAACAACAAACTTTTGCTTTACATATCTCGAAAAAAAACCCAGATCTAATTGACTTTTGTGTAGCCAAGGGAATTACCAACGATTACATTGAATGCAAAAATAGCTTAGAATTTATCATCTGACCACGCTCCCGTCTTTGTAACATTGAAGAGAAAATTATTGAAAACAATAAAACCTTGCAGGCTACATAGTCGCAAAACAGACTGGATCTATTTCCAGCATCTAGTTGCATCATCGCTTAACATAAAGCTTGATGTTAAGCGATGATGCAACTAGATGCAACTACACTTAAGAGTGATAGTGACATTGAAGAAGCAGTTGAACACTTTAACAATTGTATTCAAGCATCAGCTTGGCAAGCCACCCCCGACACTGTCGTTACAGACAAATTTCAGTGCTCCCAGACGATAAGAGAAAAGCTATTAGAAAAACGCAAAGCAAGGAAACTATGGCAAAAAACTAGATACCTACCCTAAGGATAAAGCACGACTAAACGCTACCACAGCAGAACTGCGTGGTGCGAAATGATGCTGAGAAACGGGAACATTTGCAACTCATTTGGAAGGCGTATTTAGACCGAATACTGATAATGGGTCTCTGAAAATATCGGAAGTAAAATCAACACTCGAACAAACTCACCAACTTGACCTTCCGATTGGGAAATTTTCTAAGAGTGAGGTCCTCACTGCTATAAAACAGCTCGATCAGCACAAATCTCCAGGTTACAATCTCATAACTGCAAGTATACTTAAGCTAAGAAGGTATTACATTTTTAACACAATTATACAATGCTATACTTTGGAGAGGAGCAGTTCCGTCACAGTGGAAAGTAGCTCAAATTATTATGATACTAAAACCCGGAAAACCTCCTGATGATGTCAAGTCTTATCGGCCTATAAGCCTGCTGCCAATCCCATCCAAAGTGATGGAAACCCTGTTCCTAAAAAGACTCAAGCCAATCATCCAGCAGAATAAACTTATACCCGCTCACCAATTTGGCTTCAGGCAGAAACATAGTACAATAGAACAAATACATAGGCTTGTGGATAAAATAAACTCTACCTATGAACATAAACAATACTGCTCTGCAGTATTTTTGGACATATCCCAAGCATTTGACCGAGTCTGGCACGATTGCCTATAAAGTAAGATAAAAAGGAATCTGCCAATATATTACTTCCACTTTATCAAATCTTATTTACACGATAGACACTTCCTAGTGAAACAGGGCGAGGAAATGTCAAATCTGCACAAAATAGAAGCCGGAGTCCCACAGGGCAGTGTCATGGGCCCAACGCTATAGCTCTTATACACCGCAGACCTTCCAGTTGAAGAAGAGGTCGTTACCAGAACTTTTGCCGACGACACAGCCGTTCTGGCCGTGGATGAGTGCCCAAACCGAGCGTCGGCCAGAACAGCCTTAATAAAATCTCAGATTGGCTTAGAGATTGGCGTATAAAAGCAAACGAAACGAAATCTGTGCAGGTGACCTATACGACCAGGCAAGGCACGTCCCCGCCAGTGCTACTAAACGACGCACAAAACCCTCAAGCTAATGAAGCGAAATACCTGGGTCTGTACTTGGACAGACGCCTCACATGGCGAAAACACATCTTTACCAAGCGGAAAGCACTTGGGTTGCATCTTCGGAAAATATACTGGCTCATAAATAGGAAATCCCAATTGTCACTAGAAAACAAACTTCTCCTGTACAAATGTATATTGAAGCCGATATGGACGTATGGCCTGCAATTGTGGGGTACAGCAGCTAGCTCAAACAGAAATTCTACAGAGGTTTCAATCGAAAACACTACGAATAATCGTAGACGCCCCCTGGTACATAAACATAACCAATGAGAGATTACACCGCGATTTAAACATCCCAACTGTTAAAGAAGAAATAAAAACACAAACAATTCAATACAAAGTGAGAATACAAAACCACCCCAACGAACTGGCTTGCGAATTAATGGAAGACAAGATTACCTTCAGTAGACTAAAGAGGAAAGCTCCACAAGATCTACTCTACTGAGAAGACATTAATATAAATACAGGTGTAATCAATGGATACTGTCTGTGCAAGACAACTAACATTTATAACCAACTGTTGAATGTCAAATTCCTGACAGCTTGCAGTATCATAAGGAGATTAAAAAAAAAACATATCTCTTCACTTCAGTCTCTCGACTGTCGCCCATTCCGCGCACATGAGTTCGGGCGACAACACCGGCGGCGCGGTACCACGCAAAAAATGGTGAAGTGTGGACAATGTTCCGTGGTCCTGATCATTAACAAACTGTTAACACTTGTGTCGCATAAGCTTAATGTTATGACTGAGCCGATTATATGCAGATATGTGAGAGCGCCTACTCGGAAGAAACTATTGAATCTGCCCGAGCAGTCTTGAACAAGCTCTAGGCAAAGCGGAACACCAGAATGGGAGATAACCGAAAGTCCAAGACTCTCCAAGATATTATAAAAATGCTAAAAGAGACGCCTGAAGGCCAGCTCCCTATTTTTGCAGCAAGGGACCTAAACAAGCTGCCACCGGTCTACTTTGACCATATCGATGCGACATCATTCCTGAAGGAGTTCGCTATTATTAAAACGCACATAGACAAGCTCCGGAAGGACAACGCTGAGATGCGAAAGCAATTTGCTGAGAAAAGCACAACACACCAATCTGGCACTAATACCGAGAGCTTTGCATCAGTAGTCGCAACGAACTCGCGGCAAGTGGCGTCTAAGCAGGTAGCCGACAACACAATGTGTCCCAAGCACGCTGCCGCCACCTTCCTCGCCGCCTCCGCCCCCATCGCCGCTAGTCCAGAGAGCAACCCTGCGCTGATCGCACCCGCCGCGGTTGCTCTCCCATCTGCATTCCCTTCGACCACCGCTACCGCCGCCTCTCACGTCTCCCTGCCCCCGCCGAGTCTACAGTCGCCGCCGTTCCCGCCGGGAACATCAACAGGTCCAAAACTAAAGTTTGACTATAATATCAATCCAAATTTGACTGAGAAGCTTCAAATAATATTGAGACAAAGAAAAATTTATGATAAGAAATTTCGAATAGAGCGGTACCTACCTGAAAAAACAGCTGTGACCAAAAAACGATATGGATGTATATAACTGTTATGGGAGAGAGTATTCCTCCGTGCAAGCTGTGTTTATATACTTCATGGGAACAATTTTCGACCAACTCCACAAAAGGAGGAGGTAATCAATTTGACTGAATGTTTGTGTGTGTGTTTTAATTAAGTACCTACTGGACTGAACTCAATGCATTAACCAAATAATCTAGAAACCTAGGTACGGCACATAGCGTGGGTACCTGCACCTAAAGTTACTAAAAGTACTAATACATAATATACTATAGTGTACCTACTTAGTAACCTTCCTACGGCTGGTATTACTTATATGTAGCTGGCACAAAATTATTTGTCATAGACTTTGTATGGGCCTCTTACATTTTACATTAAATTTTCTTTTTTTTTTTTAATTCTTTGTTCTTCTAAAGTGATGTATTTCTGATACAGAACCCCTAGTAGTAGTAGCGTACTATTAACTAATTTTGAAAGACCTAATATATGAGCCAATGCTGCCAGTCTAAATGAATAAAAATGAGGTTCACCGCGGTATGTGGTAGGAGAGTTGGGCGGTGTGGGGCGTGGGTGCGGGAGGCAGGGCGCGCGGGCCGGCGGCGGCGCGGCCGCGCGCGCGCCGCGCTGCCACGATGCGCTCCGTCAGCTCGTCCGCCTCGTCCCGCTGCGGCTCCGGCTTGTGTCTCTTATGCGCGGCGGCGGCGGGGGCGGGCGAGCGCCGGCGCTTGCCGCCCCGCCCGCACACCCCCAATGCCCTGTTCGGCGAAGCCGCTCTCCCCGACTTCTCTTTTATTGTGGGACTCGAAAAATCCAAAGATCTGCGCACTGTATTTTCTTGATTTCGAAGAATGTTGCCTCCTGGAAGTGTTCATAGTGAGTAGGTATTATTATTTTGTCTCCTCTGTCTCCTCTTCTCTTCACGACTAATATAGTGCACCGTCTGTCTGTAATGGTTAAACGGCGGAGGAGCTGTTCAACGCACACCCGTCGCTGCGTGCTGTCCTCTTTCCCCTCCGCACCACACGCCCTGAGTGAAGCACTTGCCAGGCCGGCATGGCATTCATCCATGCACATCATTAGACACATTATGGGTGGCTCAGAGTTACATGGCGTATTTTCTATAAAAAAGCCTAAGGTTGCACTCCGGGAATGCCGACAGAAGTGAAAACTTAAACATCAACGTTGTGCATTTTTTAATATTTTGGAATGGTTAGGGAATAATTTCGCACGAATTGTTTTATTTATCAGTATAAAAGTACTATCACTTATGTGGTAAATAAAATACAATATTCATTTATTACGCTATCGTAGACAAACATGACAATTTATATTACATAAAAAATTTTACACTACAGAACTATTATAATTAATTTACATCAAAAAGTTTATTTCTCAGAAAAATCAACTTTCATCCATAATTTCAACGAATCTTACGCTTTTTCGATCAGGCTACGGATCTGACGCGAGTTTAACATTTTTTACCCATCTAAAAAAAGTGCCAAGCGCCGCTAAAGAAGTTTCGAATCTTACGCTTTTTTGATCAGGCTACGGATCTGATGCGAGTTTAACATTTTTTACCCATCTAAAAAAAGTGCCAAGCGCCGCTAAAGACGTTTTCACTTCAAAAAAATCACAATGCGCTGCATTTCTGCGCACCAGCCCCACCAGCTCCGCTGCGCTCACCTCACCATCCCCGCTCCTCTTTTATTTTTGCGATTAGTGTAGGTAGTACCTAAGTTACTTTAGTGTGAAAAAAAAACTATTTATTTAAGCAGAACTCCTTGGAGGAGATGAGAAGCGGTGTATAGGACTGGTGTTGGTTTTTTTTTTAATGTAATCCGGTATGAGTGGCTGAGTCGGAGGAGCCAAAGCACATGCTCCGACCAGCCAATATCACCTCCGAGAAGATAAATGCCATACCGGAGACTTCCCTGGATTGCTAGCTATACTGGACTAGAGGAGAACACAACCGAGGCTGCTATGCGAGTATCTTGCATCCAGTACGATGGTACCAACCAAGACTGCTACAATTTGAGCCTACCACCTAGTAAGGGGCAAGGGAAGGGACCTTCAATTTTACACCGGTTCCGAACGGTGAAGCAGCAGGTGTAGGTATACACATAATTTTTTTCGTCAGAAATAACTCATTAGTACCCGGAGATATAACTTACAGGGATCCACCAGCTCCAAAACCCAAAGAACCTGCTCTAGCATTTGATGCTGATTCACCGACGATGGAAGAGCTGGAATACCACATAAAAAGGAAACCAAATAGTTCCGCCCCGGGACCCGATGGCATACCATACATCATATACAAAAAATGTCCATCAGTGCGGAAACACATGTTGAACATCTACAAAAGAATTTGGACGAATAGAGAAGTGCCAGACTGTCTTGGTAAAGCCGTGTTTGTTCTTCTACCAAAAAAGAAAGAAGTTACTGATCCCAAGGATATTAGACCTATAGCTCTTACCAACACAATTTCGAAAATATTCTTCTCCATTATACAGGCCAGACTACTCAAACACATGTGTACCAACGACTACTTACCGAAGAAGTACCAGAAAGGTTTTCTCCCAAGAGTTGCAGGATGTCTCGAACATAATTCTTTGCTGACTGAATGTCTTAGAGATGCAAGGAAGAATGAGAGACAATTAACTGCCACGTGGTTAGACTTTGAAAACGCCTTCGGTTCGGTGCGCCATGAGTTACTATTAAAGGCGCTAGAGTGGTATAATGTGCCACCTCTGATCTGTAATATAATAGCCTCCTACTACAAAAAACTTTCCTTTGTAATACAAGTAAAAGGCGAAACGGAGAAGATACCGGAAATTCGTTACGGCATAGGACTTTTCCAGGGTTGCTGCCTCTCTCCTGTTACATTTAACATTGTTATCAACATTCTAATTGATACGCTTGTCGTAAAAGAAAACAAATGGGGATACAGGTTCAAATATGGAGACACATATATGGCGGCCATCCTGGCATTTGCGGATGATATTACGCTGTTAACCCGCAATCCAAAACAAAATCAGGCGCTTCTTAAGGTGGTAGATGACTATTGTGAATGGACTAAAGGGATGAAGATAAAACCAGCGAAGTGCTACTGTTTGAGCTTAACCAGGAAAGGTTCAAAGTTTACCTCGAGCAATCCAGGTCTGACAGTAGCCGGAAAACCAATCGCAACCGTGGCTGATGAAGCTCCTTTTAAATTCTTGGGAAAAAGGATCACCAGCAGAGGAAAGGAGCATCCTACTGATGATATTGTCCAACTTTTCGAAGAGAGCCTCCGCCAAACTGACAATCTTCCCCTCCTGGGTACACAAAAGGCATGGATTTACGATAACTACCTGACATCAAAACTTTCATGGCCATTTCTCGTCTACGACTTCACAAAGCAAAACCTGACTAAATTAGACTCGTATGTGACCAGATTCCTGAAATCATGGTTTGGACTGGCTCACCCGGCTGACTCGTCAACGCTATACAGATCTCACAATAACTTTGGACTGAACATTAAGAAACCGTCGATATTTTATCAAAAGGCGAGAATAGCCAAACGATGTATACTCAAAGACTCCAATGATAGCGCTATTCAAGCCTTACCCAACACATCACTATCAGATGAACTGGAATCGAGACTCGACTTCTACAAATCATTCCAAGTTGGTACACGCACCAATAGATCTGGATTGGGCATAGAAACAGCAAAGTCTGATAAAGAAATACTGAAAGGTTTTGCTCAGGAGGACATGGAACAAGGCTTCAAACTTCACGCCTTAAACCTAGAAATGCAGAATGATTGGCTAACAGTGGGTGACTTCTGCATCCCTCCTGCATTGAAGTGGAAATCCATAATATACAACTGGTCCCCTGAGCTGCTTAAGTTCTACTTAAATGCATTCCAGCTTACTCTCCCCGACCCGAGTAACCTAGTTAGATGGGGGAAATCTACAAATAGACTATGCCCGTCATGTAAGGAGTTCGTAGGCACGGCCAAACATTTGTTATGCGGATGCAAAATACTACTTGAGCGAGGCCAGTATTCCTACCGTCATGATAAAGTCCTCCAAATCATCAGAGAGGCCATCAACCTGTCAATTGCACGGACCAGGAAAGGGCAAACCAGTAGCGGCTTCCAGAAGGTCAACTTTGTGAAACCTGGAGCCAATAAGCTGCCCAAAGATAGGACTAACCCTTCTTCAATTTTGGGAGCAGCAAAGGATTGGGAATTGTTGATGGACACACATGAGAAGCATTACCAAATGCCTTCGGAAATCTGTACCACAGCATTAAGGCCGGATATACTCATATTCTCAAAAGCGACAAAGCATGTAGTACTTGTTGAACTTACAGTTCCATGGGAAAGTAACATACCGAAGGACCACAACATCAAGCTTAACAAGTACTGCAACTTAGTAGACCGGATTGTGAGAAACGGATTCAAGACTGATCTCTTCGCTGTGGAAGTCGGAGCAAGAGGACTACCAGCGAAGTCGCTCTACAGTCTCTTCAAGAATCTAGGGCTCCCAAGATCGACGCTAAGCTCATATATGGAGAGAGCTTCGAAAACGTCACTGGAAGCATCCTACAGAATATGGATAGGTAGAGAGAGGGAGGTCGAGAGCGGGACTGGTGGTTTCCCCGCGTCCTAGTCAACGCAGACTAGCTGACGAGGGCTTGACGCGAGCCGAAACGTGAAGCATGCGCGGGAAACTTAGAGTGGCCACTCGCTAGTCCCGGCCTCGATTAATACCCTCCTCTACTGCCGATGGGCCCGGATATGTTCGGTGAAGCCATCGTAAGCTTAGATCCACACCTTCGAAGTGAGGACCTCTCGCATGAGAAGCCGATGCCCAAACCACTTGCCACCCGCCGCACACACACACAAGTGAAAAAAAACAATGTCTTAAATAATAGAAAAACAAAAATGTATACACCTAAGTATATACTTATCATCATACATCGGAATCCGCGGGGCACGAATGATTCAAGGTTGTTTAGTGATGGGACAATGTATCCACAAATATCGAAAATCAATCGTTATTTTAGAATAATATGAAATAATGTCGATTATTAAAACTAAGAGTATTTCTATAGAAAATAAGATATAATAAACAAATGTTGTATTTACTTTGTAGGTACAATACAAATCTGTTCAAACCACAATTTAGTTTTATTAGTATGGAATAGAAAGAATTTGATTTTTTTTACCAACTTACACGTGTTACATCATAATGATATTGAAGACTTTTTTGTTACTGTTATGAAACTGAATCGATTAGGCTATAAAAATCTACCACCTATTTTTTTATTTAAACACATAAAAAAATATTTTACATAAAAAAAAGCCAAGGTCCAAAAAAATAGGTCTTACAAAATTAGTTCATAGTAAGCTAAGGGGGGGTTCTGTATCGGAAATAGATCACTTTTGAAGAACAAAGAATTTTTTTTTCACAAACATTTTTTTTTTTAATGTTAAATGTAAAAAAATTTTTTTCTTAATCGTTTCGGTTTCGTGCTAGGAACAAAAAAGTCTTCCAACACGTATATCTCTTTCTTTCAGAAATTGTGAAAAACCACAATTTTAGTTTTATTAGTATGGAATAGAAAGAATTTAATTTTTTTTACCAACTTACACGTGTTACATCATAATGGTCATGAAGACTTTTTTGTTACTGTTATGAAACTGAATCGATTAGGTTATATAAATCAACCACCTATTTTTTTATTTAAATACCTACATAAAAAAATTTTTTACTTAAAAAAAGCCCAAGGTCCAAAAATTTTTATATAGGTTTTACTCCCTATATGATACAGAACCCCCCCTTAGCGTACTATGAACTAATTTTGAAAGACCTTATATAAATATGTATTATATTTACTTAATCGTTAACATAAAGTATACATGTTTATATAAGTACTGTAGGTATATAAGTATTCAGGTCTGAAATATGACATGAATAAAATACAATAAACAAATAAATATGAGTATCGATAACAGTGTCGATTGTTTATTGATCGCCGTAGTCAATCCCTAACAAGGTCGTATTCGTGCCCCGCGGATTCCGATGTATGCTTATCATACATATAATTTATAGTAGCCTACACAATAAGCTTACTAGCAATTTGCTCGCTAGGGGCTACTTTACTACTCCACGCCCTTCTAAGCCGGGGTGGCTATACCTAATAAAAACACCCTCCTCCCTACCCCTGTTACCTCCGGCAGAGGGGGTGGAGTAGTAGAGCGTCGTCCCTGTCGCACAAACTCGCACGTCTCTGTGCGACAGGGACGATGCTCTACAACCGGATTGTCTCTTTCTAAAGCCCGATGTTAATTATTTACTGCCGGGTACAACTGTAGCTCCACAGACAGACAACAAGGTGCGCAGGTACCTGAGTGCTCCTCCGACTGTCTCATCAGCTCCAGATCCTCCTCGAACAGTCGCTCGTACGCATCGTCCAGCTCGAGCTCCACGTCGCCCGCTGCCGGGAACTCGTCCGCGCTCACCGGCGCCGCCACCACTTCCGCCGCCGCCGCCACAGGCAACTCTGCCAAGTCGCACATTCTTCTAATGTACCTCTCTCTGTCAATAGTGGATTTCTTTCTTTCCTATAATTACCAGCGTTGAGCCTATTGTCAGATCTATCAGAACGATCTTTCCTTGCTTCCTGTTCTTCTATTATTAGCCAAACCAAGCTTTCTCATTTGGTTTGTTGGTTATGTTGTGGTGTATAAATAAATGGTTTGTTTGTTTTTTTTTTTTTTTTTTTTGTTGTTTGTGGCAGTGGCAGGGTTGGTTGTTGTTGTTGTTGTAGTTGTTATTGTTTTCGCCATAATTAGGCAGGCAAAGATAATTTGACCATACAGCAATTTTCTTCTTTATAGGTATTTTTGTAATTAAATGTTTCCAATTATATTTCTTATATAAATTATATGTTATTATGGCTGGGAAATCGTATATATACAGGGTGTTAAAACGGCGAGTACATTAATTTCGCCAGCGCAATCCTTATGTTTTTCCTAGACAAAAAAGCAAATAAAGTTTTTCTTTAAAGTGTCTAGTTTTCGAGATATTATCTTTTGAAATGTATGTTTTCGTATAGTGTAATTTAATACGTTGATGCCGCTCCGCACCCTCCGTCTGCCGACCTCCAGTCCTCCACTCACAAAGTCAACCCCCGCCCCTCCCGCCAACACCTCCTTGCGAGGCGCTCACGTCTCACCCGCTCTTCCCCCCTCCGCGCCGCCCTGTTGCCATTAGATCATTTTTACACTAAAATAATCAATAAGTTTGTATGAAAACTGTAACTTTTTATTTAAAGGGAATTCAGAAAAAAGTTATTTGACTTTTTTGTTACTCTTGATCCCAATAATCATTTCCTAAATTTAATGTACTCGCCGTTTTTACACCCTGTATATACAGGGTGTCCCAGAAACCGACGATAATCCTTTAACAGGAGATAGGGCTGCTAATTACCTCTCAGAATATCTAATTTTAGGTTTAGTAAAAATGGCTTAGTTTTTGAGATATTGTCATTTTTGTAAAAATCCAAAATTTTCTCCCTCAGCTCATTTTTTTAAATGCCACAAGTACAAATGTAAGATTTTCTTAAATCTCGTTTTTGTCAAATATTCCTGAAAAGTAAGGCTTTCACACAGTATAATTTATTTTTTCATGTTTAATCCTGTTTAGCTGAAAAACGACTTAAGAGCCACATGGTAAAATTTTTTTAGCCTCATCCCTTGAGTTTGGCCCTTCGCGGTGAAAAAAAAAATTACTACACTAAAGTGGCATTATGCAAGAAAAATACGCCCATCTAATGTACTTTTTAAAATGGTACATCACTTACCGATTTGCCCAATAATTTATGAGATATTGTTATTTAACTGCAAAAAGACCTAGGAATTTGATAACTGTTCTACCAACTACGAATTGGAATAAAATGAACACTTGAAGTAATTGGTCTTTATTAACCTGTTAAAGTAGATGTTCAAATTGTTTACAACCTGCACAAATGCTAGCTCGACATCTTCTCACAAATGCCCGGTTGATGCGTCGAGCAAGTACTCGATGCAAGTGCAGATACGTCCACCTATGCTATGTAAATAGTTTGTGTTTTCCGTCCAGTTGACTATAGTCGGCACGACCGATGGGAAGCACTGACGTGGCACCAAGTTCATCCGGTGTTATGGGCTGACATCACGGATGTTGTAGGTGATATAGCCAACCATGTCAGTTTACATAAAAAAAAACCTGAGCTACTGCCGTAATTCTTTCTTTGAGCTCTATCAAGTTTTCCACCGGTTTCCCGTAAACTTTTTCTTTTAAATAGCCCCAATAATAAAAATCTAACGGATTTAAATCCGGTGACCTAAACGTCCGATAATGCTTGGTCTAAAAAATTACGCACTTCTCTAGCGTAATGGGCTGGGCAGCCATCATTTTGCAACCACCTCCGTATGGCCAATGGTACATCTTCTAAAAGGCTCTGAAGCTGCTGTTGCAGAAAATCAAGATAATTCGCCCGTTTAAAGTCTCTACAATTCAACGGACGTCTTGTGGCCTCCTAGCCACTTGCATCCCCACAGATAGACCGGACATCTAGATCACCGGATTTAAATCCGTTAGATTTTTATTATTGGAGCTATTTAAAAGAAAAAGTTTACGGGAAACTGGAGGAAAACTTGATAGAGCTCAAAGAAAGAATTACGGCAGTAGCTCAGGTTTTTTTTAATGTAAACTGACATGGTTGGCTACATCACCTACAACATCCGTGATGTCAGCCTATAACACCGGGTGAACTTGGTGCCACGTCAGTGCTTCCCTTCGGTCGTGCCGGCTACACTCAACTGGACGGGAAACACAAACTACATAGCATATGTGGACGTATCTGCACTTGCATCGAGTACTTGCTCGACGCATCAACCGGGCATTTGTGAGAAGATGTCGAGCTAGCATTTGTGCAGGTGGTAAACAATTTGAACATCTACTTTAACAGGTTAATAAAGACCAATTTACTTTAAGTGTTTATTTTATTCCAATTCGTACTTGGTAGAACGGTTATCAAATTCCGAGGTCCTTTTGCAGTTAAATAACAATATCTCATAAATTATTGGGCAAATCGATAAGTGATGTACCATTTTAAAAACTACATTAGATGGGCGTATTTTTCTTGCATAATGCCACTTTAGTGTAGTAATTTTTTTTTTCACCGCGAAGGGCCAAACTCAAGGGATGAGGCTGAAATTTTTTTAACATGTGGCTCTTAAGTCGTTTTTCAGCTAAACAGGATTAAACATGAAAAAATAAATTATACTGTTTGAAAGCCTTACTTTTCAGGAATATTTGACAAAAACGAGATTTAAGAAAATCTTACATTTGTACTTGTGGCATTTAAAAAAATGAGCTGAGGGAGAAAATTTTGGATTTTTACAAAAATGACAATATCTCAAAAACTAAGCCATTTTTACTAAACCTAAAATTAGATATTCTTAGAGGTAATTAGGAGCCCTATCTCCTGTTAAAGGATTATCGTCGGTTTCTGGGACACCCTGTATACCGTTCACAGTTATTTTACCTATAGCCATCAAGTTGGCTAACCTGAGCTCTGTGTTGCCATAATTGGTCCGTACTATTTCCCTGTACAAAATATTTGAACATATTTTTAGATTAGAATAGAATAGAAACTCTTTATTGCACACAAATTGAAAGGAGAACAGTACACGACAAGAAACAAGAAATGAAGGAGTGCGCAAAGGTGGACTTACCACTAAGCCTCATCCACACGTTTGGCAAACCTCCAAATCAAACCACAAATCCAAACGTGTGGAGAGGCGGTTTGGTTTTGCCTCATCCACACGTTTGGCAAACCTCCAAATCATACCACAAATCCAAACGTGTGGAGAGGCGTTTGTGTTGGTTTGGCATGGTTTGCCACCGATCCGGTCGAGTGTCGGTTTTTTGACACAAACCAAAGGAGTTTGCGGCAAACCACGGCACGCGTTTGCGATCCGTCCACACGTTTGCCAAACGCATTAGTATCGCTTGCGCACTGGAGGGAGGTGGACGTATAGACGCGCGTGCATAATTGCGATTGTTTTAACTCTTTTCAGTGATAGTGTTCGTTTTAAAGTAAAAATGAGTAACTGGACCAACGAAGATGTTCTATTTTTCCTAGAATGTTATCAAGCAGAGCCTTGTATTTGGGATCCCACTAACAAAGACCACAAAGAAAAGAAAAAAAAGGTTGCAGACGCATGGACTCGCCTGGGGAAAGTCCTAAATAAGCCAATTGAGGAAATAAAAAAAAAAGAAAGTAAACCTTATGGTCACATTCCGTAAATATTTAAAGAAGAAACAAGATTCAATGCGTTCAGGTTTTTCTGGCTTCATTTTGTTTATTTTTGCAATATAAATATGTTAAGCCGAACGTTATTGCCGACACTAGCTCGACGTCCATCACGTTTGCCTTTCCAAAATACACCAACGCACTTCACAAACCATCGCAAACGTGGGGATAGCGACGTTTGGTTTGTGGTTTGTGGTCTGTGATTTGTGGTTTGTGGTTTGCGGCAAACATGTGGACCCGGCATTTGGTTTGTGTTGGTTTGGCATGGTTTGCCACCGATCCGGTCGAGTGTCGGTTTTTTGTCACAAACCAAAGGAGTTTGCGGCAAACCACGGCACGCGTTTGCGATCCGTGCACACGTTTGCCAAACACGTGTTCCAAGTGCCTAAAGTTGATATAACGTACTTTAAAACCCCGCCAAAATATGGCGACGGTCTATGTGCCGCCACCCGTTTCGTGCCAAACGTTCCATGTGCCAGATTTTACCTTTCAAACTTCTGTCGAAAATTCTCGATTGCTTTCAAAGAATATTATATTTTGACTAGAAAAAACATTCGCACCATGGAAAGTGAACCAAGTAACAATGATCCTCATGGTGGAGGTGGCAGGCGTTCTGAAGGCTCGATTGATTTGATTTGAAAAGTGCCTGCGACAAAGTCCTTAAAATAAATTTTCCTATTTCGAAGGCCAGCATGTTAAGGTATCTAAAGATAACCCCGGTTGTATATAAACTATAAAAATACCCGGCCGGGTTTTATGCGGCGCGCACCGGTCACCTCCCGCAACACCCGGCCGGGTGTCGGCGCGGTGAGGCGGCGCGCGGCTCACTATTTAATTCATAACAAATTCTACCAATTTTTCTTAGTAGAACTGAATACTGGTAGACATTCTTGGTTAAATTTACTAGTAACTATTCTCAAACACGACTGTGCAGCACCATCACCATCACCTTCACACAGAAAATATTTTTTGAAAATGTCAAAAAAATATGTCACCTTTGACGTCTGACATTTCCACAGACACTGGAATACACGCAAGCGGCACATGACATGACAGAACAAAGGAACGCTTGCGCTGTAGATCAGCTGATTGTAAACGTGAAGTGGCAGAAACGAAACGTAACAAAAACGACATGCACCGCCTCAACATTAGGTTAGGGTTAATATAGAGAAGATGCGTCGCTAATCTTCTTTATACGACAAGGTGGGCCAAAAGTAATCACCTGATGTTCTTTGGCTGTAATTTTTTTTTTAAAAGGAAAACATTGGTTCGACTTATGGATTATGTTTATTTAATGAATTAGAATATTTTTCAATAAATCGAGAAAATGATATCGGTTAAGGGTCGTTCCGCCATTTCGTTCAAATTGCATTCGCGCGCAATAAAAGCGTGTGAAAATGTATGTTTTTTAAAATAATTTTATTGAAATATATAGGTTTAGATGAAAGGAAAAAGTAGTATTTAACGAATCAGACATTTGTCCATTCAATTAAATAAAAAAAAATAAAAACCTTCAAAATTCTCATTCCTATCCTCTTCCAAACGATGGATCAGTATTTAGTATAATTTTTTTTTTTTAGTTCCTTCAAGTAAAATGAGTATATTAATAAACCCAACTATAGTGTAACTAATAACGCATGTTTCTTTGGGATTCATTTATTTTTAGAGCCATTATATCATAAAAAGAATTAATATTTCATTTTTGTCCGTGGAAAAACGTCATTACCTTCCGCAGAAGTGGTATTACAAATTAGACAGAGTGTGACCCGACTTTAGCCTTCGCTCTACGCTCCGCACGTCAAACGCCCCTCATTGTGTCCCTGGATCTAGACAGGAGAGGACGAGCATCGCTGGGGAAGAAAATACTCACGATGTTCGTGCTCATCAACTACTTTGTCACCGTCCAGGCATCATTACCTTCCGGCTTTTTTTAACATAAGTACAAGATATAAAAATTTCATTTAAATCTTAATGAATCAAATTTTAGTCAGAATATTCGTTAATTAATATAATAAATTTGTAATATCAGTAATAAGGCAGCAATTGAAGAAATACATAAAAATTTCATTACCCTCCTTTTCATTACCCTCCTTTACCCTCAAAATGTTTGCCGGACGGTAATGAAGGGGTTCGGATGGTAATGAAATGTTTACTTGATTTTCCTTCCCTCCTACCTAACTGGGTGGTAGGTTATATCCCGCCCGTGTTGGTACCACCGCAGCACTGAATGAAACGTTGGTCCAAACGGCTATGTAAACGTCCGAATGTCCATGGTCATCGTTGGACACCTTATGAATGGCTTGGCGCCATATGTCGGGCTTTAAATAAAGCAAAATATTTCGTGTTTTCACTCGAGTTCAGTGTAGCCGACACGATGAAAGGAAAGTACTATCAGGGCACCTAGTTCACCAAGGTGTTATGGGCTGACATCACGGATGTTGTAGATGATGTAAATATGTCAGTGTTCACAAAAAAAATTGTGTGCACGTAGTAAGTAGTACATAAGTAATAAAAATCCAATAAAACTGGACTTTTAATTCTATTTGGCACGTAAAGTATCTACATAACGTATAATGGAGTACGGGGTTTAACCCGACCGGGTCGGCACCAACGCACTGACTGAAGTTCGGTCGAAATGCTATAAAAATTGTTCATGTTTTTGACCAGTTAAGTGTAGCCGGTTCAATTCAGTGATATGTAAGAGTATAGTTGTTTCCACTCAGTGCATAGTGTGTGTGTTCACTAAGTTACTGTATTTTAATTGCGTAGGTTGGACTTCAATACAGCGCCGAGTCTAGTGAAATATTCACTAGATTCAGCATAGGTTGTGGCCAGTCCTATTTTTTTCTTCTTCTCTTATTAACCGACGAAAGCAAAAAGGAGTAGGTTCTCAATTCGAAGCTCATATATTTTTATTTTTTTATTGGATAGGGTATACGTCAAAGTTAGTCCCATGTTTATTTGAAAAAAATAAATAAAATAAAAGCTTTAACAAAAAATTTTACCGACGAAAAACTGAAAAGCGAAAAATCCAATTTTGGCGGGTAATAAACCTTCCTAGTCTTACTAACAATCTCAAAATTAGTCACTTGCGTAGCTATTAAGACTAAAAGGGTTTATTACCCGCCGAAATAATATTTTTCGTTTTTCAGTTTTTTGCAGGTTGAATTTTTTGTTAAAAAGTTTTTTACAATGTATTTTTGTTTTGTTGCTGGTTGTAATGAAGGAACCGGAACCCTCTTGAAGGACCCGAGACTGTACTTAGGGGGGAATATATGGGCAGGAAAAGCGTTCCAGAGTTTACCGGTTTTGTAGAGGAATGATCTGCAGAATCGATTGGTACGCATCCGCGGTAAGTCCAGCGTGTAGGGATGCAATCCCTGCCCAGTGCGCGTGGTGCGAAGGTGGAAAGGGGATTTGTTATTTCAGTTAAAACTTTTTACACTATGAATTATAAATTACTTAGCTAAAATTTTGATGTTAATAGTGTCGAACTTTTAATAATCGTTAACATTATTACTACCATCAGCTAAATAATGATATCTTTATCATTATCATAATAATAATAATATAAGAAGAAAGAGCTGTCAAACGGACATGTCAAAAAAATTTCACTTGAAAAAAATTTTTTACAATTTTTTTTCCTGGGACGAATTCATCGAGCTGCCGCCACGCGCGGACCCTTCTCCAGCGGCGCAGCGACCCGCACGGTTGGAGGCACCGTGCCGGCACCACCACCGCCGCAGCTCGGCGTCCTCGGTACTTCACCAGCTCGACATGCCTGGCGACAGAAGCGGCTGCAGACCACCCGGGTCGCGACGCGCGTGATGGAGAGCAGGCTCTGCAGCGACGGTCGGCCGCCGCCGCGCTCGACTTCGACGCCGCCGCCGCCACCGCTCGCCCGCAGCAGCACTGCCTCCGCCCACCGCGTCGCCCGGCCTCCCCGCGCCCGGGTCGTCCAATACAGGAGCCGCCTTTCTTCTCGGACACCACACGCACACGCCCACCACCCAGCTCCACGCCGCCGGTGCATTCATCGACGAAGAAGATGGAGCGTTGACGTCGGCCGAGCCACAACATCTACGGTGAGGGCGACGTCCACCATCGGCAAGCTTGGGGTCATCGGGACCTCACGTCCCGTCTAGTGCCCCCGCTACCGGTGGTGCATGCGACCATGAGGCGACGCGCGCGCGAAGATTAAGACTTCAAAGAGCTGCGCGACGACGTCGCCGTGCAGTCCGGCGGATACGGAGCTTTCCGAGATGGGGGTGGTGGTGGCCTACGAGTCTAGTACCACCACCTATCGCTCGTAGCTTGCCTCGCGTCGTCTCGGAGAACTCCGTAGCCACGGCCTGCACCCGCCGGCGTGCTTGGAGGCTTGTCTCCCGCCGCCGGCGGTATTACCATTTTTAATTTTTTTATTAATTTTGTGTATTTTTATTACTTTGTATTTTTAATACTTGTATAATATATGTAAAATTAATAGAAAATTTTGAAAATGTGAAATAAAGAACATAATATAATAAAGCAAATTTCATTAAGACATACTAGCATTCTTCATTACCATCCAACCGCAAAAATTACCATCCAGGTGTTTTTCATTACCATCCACACCTTCATTACCTTCCATCAATTTTCTCCAAAACTAAAAGTTGTACATAGATGCCTCTCTTATGTTACTACATCTAATAAGTACAGGAACACATATATATATAAATATATTTCAGAAAATAAAAAAATAAAAATTCCGCCGAAACATGCAAATTTGAACGAAATGGCGGAACGACCCTTAAGTGTCCGCCGTCAGAATTATGACCATACGGGCTCGTTTTATGGCATTTTTCATCACTTGGTGTCAGAACTTCCGGCGATAGGTTCTTTGTGCTTCAAGAGTCCGAGGATTGTTTACATACACCCGGGACTTTAAGTAACCCCACAAAAAATAGTCTGGAGCGGTCAAATCGGGTGATCTGGCCGAAGTCGGAAATCTTCGACGAAATTCACGCTGCGTCAATACTACCACAGACGAATTATTGCGCAAAAAAATGGATGCAATTGTTCCGCGTTCTTGAGGAGAATGGCGTTCCATGGCTTATTGACGTGTATTCTGCATCTGTTTACTTCACAAATGTCAAAACAGAATTTACATTTCGTCGCTCCAGTTCGGGAGTTGTCTAAGTCACATTTTTAGCGAAAATGAGCTTTGAATGCAGGTTGATTCAGCAGATTTTTCTGCATATTTCTGCATTTAAAAAGTAAAAACATTTTATCCAATAAAGCGGGGTTTTTTTATATTTCAGGGCATATTATTACTATCTCCATAAGTACTGGTAGTGCAAAATTAATGTATGGTTTGTTGCTACATCTATTGAGCGACATAATAAAACACGACTGATGCTGGTGAAATTATAATGTACACTGAATTACAATGACGTATCATAAAGAATTAAGGTTAAACTGTTGGCGCGTGCGCGGCCCGTGCCGCGGCGCATGACTTGCTGTGTAGGCAAATGTGCGGTTGCACCGTACATGCTCCCGAACGAGAGAGAAACGCAAAATTACAACAATCTGTATGAGTTTACATAATACATGTTAGTAGTCTATGTAAGTAAGCACGATTATTTGAACGTTTGTTTTGAAAATATGGGAGAGGTGGCAATGTCATTTTGTTTTTTGGTTTCACTTTCGGAACGCGCTTTTTTGGTTTCACTGAATTGACACTGCACACCGGTGTTGCTCCTGGAGGCGGCGGAGGGTTGAGAGTCGCCTCCCGCAGCCCTCGCCGCCGCCTCAGCCGTCGCCACCTGCGCTGTCGCCGGCGCCGGCGCCGCTATGTTGAGCTGATGACGTCGCTGCTGCTGCGTTCTCCTCCATATGAAGATTGCTCCGGCGATGATCGTCAATCCGAACATCCCGTAGATTAAACTGTAGTGGTGGATGTCGTGGTAAGATATGGATTGTTCTATCGGTCTCTCGTTCTCTTTCATTATTCGTATTTTGTTCTGAATTTGCTCGAGCTGTCTTTCTCTGCTGTCAGCTTCTGGATCGACAGTCGTATAGTTGGTTTCTTGAATGCTGATATTGATAAGGTGATTTATAGGTGCGATCTTTGGTATATATACATTTGAAGTGTAGGTAGTTTCGCTTTCGTGATTGTTGTGTGAGTATATGGTGAACCGTTCACTCTTGATGGCGCAGTTTCGACCCATGCTGAGGATCCCCGTGTAGTTAAGCTGAAGAATTTCAACTCGGCGATCGCATATGACTCGAATTTTGCAAGGTTGGCAACAATAATATAGGAATGTATTTATTGCGCTAAGTCTAATTGTTTTCACAAGCCACGATATTAATTTTACATTTTTGTGTTGATATAACGAAGATGCATAAGTCGTAATCAGACTTTATATTACTGATGGGTGTTTGGGTCTGACACAATCTTATGGAGGTGTCGTATAGAACACAATTTTGAAGGTCATTTTCCGTCATGGTTATAAATGTGTCCTTTTGTAAGTTCATTGCCATTATGTGTGTGACAGGACTTACGGTTTTCATTACGTCTCCGATCCTGTGTGGAATTGGGAATACTTTGTAGATTTCGTAGCTGTCGCGACTGATTAGTGGAATTTTTGTTTCAAAAATTAAGTATTGCTTTGTCATTCGTGCTCTCACACTTAAAAGTGGGTATAATTTTCTTAATTCAAGGGTTGGTAGCGATAAATCGGTCGTTAGTTGTCCTGATATGATGTTTAATTCCTTACGTAGTTGCTCAGGGGGAATTATATGTATGTTGAATTTTCCGTTTTGAATATTCGTGACAGTCTCTACCAGAGTATCTTGAATTCCTTTTATATGTTGTAATATATTGGTTGCTGTGATTGATGATAATATAAATTCATTAACCATTTCGGTATTTTCAATCTCTGATTTAAGTTTTCTTTCTTCGCTTGCTAATTTGATAATGTTCGACTGAAATGCTGATTTTGCAGTATGCTGTTGTAATGCTCCAGTTCATTGTATTCGTGACGTAATTGTAATAGGATACCTTGACAATGTGATGTATTGTTCAGTAGTCGACATATGTTTTCAAGGTGAAGGTTGTACTTTTGAACAGCTGTTTTCCCTTCCCAATATGGGTTCAAGTCGTAATATACCACGAGTTTCCATTGGTCTCTGATGAGTTGCATGTCAGCCACTTTGTCAAAATAGAGACTTTGACTTTCATTCAGTGACGTTTTATTGAAGGAAGATGTATGTGATACAGTCAAAGTTGAGAAGATAAGAATGATTTGTAAAAGTGTAGTCAGTACTGAAGTGACGCTCCGTGTAATGATTCGCCGACGTGGTTGGTCGGTCGTTGGTGTAGGTATTTGTTCTGCTGATTCGGATTCATGTCGCGATGCTGAATTTACCGGAAGCAGGGATAATTTTACTATGGGGCGCTAGAGGATTCCATTTTTTGTTTTTAGCGAGACAACTCGCACGTACTCATCTTTACCTGGGTGAAGCTCGGTCACTCTGCCCAGGGCCCACTTTCCTGCAGGTAGATTGGCGTCATGAACTACGACGACGTCGTTGATTTTAATGTTTGTTTGTGGTGGTTGCCATTTACTCCGAGGTGATAACTGACTAAGGTATTCGGATTGCCATTTATTCCAAATGTCTTGAAATATTTTTTGTGTGAATTGCCATCGTGTTCTTTCATCTTTTTCCGTCTCAATGATTGTTAATATCGGTCCACTAGCGAGGAAGTGTGATGGTGTTAAGTAGTTTAAATCATCTGGATCTTCTGTCAGTGCGCATAGTGGTCGGGCGTTGAGACATGCTTCTAGCTGAGCTAGCAACGTCGAGTACTCTTCGAATGTTAGCTTCTGTTCTCCTATCACTCGGCGTAAATGATATTTGAGGCTTTTGACGGCAGCCTCCCAGAGGCCCCCCGCATTTGGCCAGGAGGGGGCGTTAAAATGCCATTGAATTTCCATTTCACTGATATCTCTGAGTAGTTCGTTATTTATTATTTGTTTCAACAAGGAAGTCTCCCTTTGTAGTACTCTGCTTGCTCCAACGAAATTTGACCCGTTGTCGCTGTACATATGGCGTGGAGATCCCTTTCGAGCCGCCATTCGTTTTAGCGCTGCTAGAAATGCTGATGTAGACAAGTCCGAAACTAATTCATAAAACTTAATGTGTTGCCTTTGTCGCCATGCAAACGAAGACGGCTATGTATCCTTTGCTTGTTTTTATTCCTCGACCTTTGTTGGCCTTTACTTCGACGTGTCCCGTGAAGTCTACTCCCGTATGATAGAAGGGGCGCGTTGGGTTGACTCTGGATGCTGGTAAATCCCCCATTAATTGGGTTTGTTTGGTTGGATTGTGTCTCCTGCACCGGACACAATTTCGAAGCCATTTTTTGACTGCTCGATTACCACCAACAATCCAGTATTTTTGTCGTAGGTATGCTGCTGTCAACCGTGCTCCTCCGTGGTAGGTTTGCGCGTGTGCGTTATCTATGAGTAGATTGGTCATTTCACACTTGTTTGCGACGATTGCGGGATGTTTCATTTCTGTGCTGATGTGAGCATTCTCAAGTCGTCCGCCGACTCGAAGAATTCCATCTTTGTCTAGAAACGGGTTTAAGTTGCTGATTTTGCTTTTTTTGGGAATTAACTCTCCGTCTTGAAGATGTTTTATTTCCGTACCGAAGTGTTTTAATTGAACATGTTTCACAATAAAACTTTCCGATTTTTTCAACTCTTGTACTGTGAGGAAGGGTTGTTTCTCCCTTTGTTTTGATGTAGCTCTTAGTACCCAAGCTAGCACTCGCACTACTTTTCTAAATGAGCTATATTTTAGGAGTAGTTGGTGTATAATATTTTGATCGTTGTTTTGTATAACTACATTAGTTTGGGTTGATTTTCTTATCTCTTGATCTGTTTCGTATGTTTTTCTTTCAGATGTAATGTCCTTAGTGTAAGTCGAAAGCCAATTTGGGCCTCGCCACCACAGGGAATGATCTTTGAGCTGTGAGGCTATTATACCTCGGCTGGCGCAGTCCGCCGGGTTTTCCGCTGATTTAACGTACTGCCAGCTTTCCGTAGGCATGATTTCTGTGATATTTTTTAATCTGTTTGCTATGAATGGTTTCCATTTTTCGGGACTTCCTTGGAGCCATCCTAGAACTACTTTGGAATCTGTCCAACCAAAAATCTTGATTGTATGATCTGTCAGGCATGCTTTGACATGAGTTTTGATAGTAGGAGCGCACCGCATAGTTCTAATCTAGGCAGTGAAACCTCTTTGGTAGCTGGTACTAGTCTCGACTTTGCTGAAAGTAGTGTTATCTGTGGTTTTCCATTATTGATTATCTTGCTGTATATGACGCATGCGTATGCTTTGTTTGAGGCATCGGAGAATCCGTGTAACTCTATGTTGTCCTTTTGCTGTGTGCCTATCCATCTAGGTATCTGTAGCTGATTGATGTGTTCTAAGTCAGATTTAACTTTCAACAACTCCGTATTAATTTGATCTGGCAGGTTACTGTCCCAGTCAAGGTTTAGTTGCCAAACTGTCTGAAATAGTAATTTCAGTTTGGTTGTGACTGGTACGATCCAGCCTTGCGGATCATATACTTTAGAAATGTCGGACAGAAGTGATCTTTTAGTGGGAACTTGTTTGGAAATTTCCACCTTTGATGCAAACGTAAAAACGTCGTTTTGAGGATTCCAGCTGAGTCCTAGCGTCTTTTTTGATCCAGCTTCTTTGAAATCGAAATTTTCTTGATAAGTACCATCTTGAAGTAGCTCAGAAGTGTTTGATGACCACTTTCGGAGGTTGAATCCTCCCACTTTCAGAAGATTAATGAGATCTCTCTGGAGCTGAAGTGCTGCTTCTATAGAAAAGCATCCATGTAAAACATCGTCCATGTAGAATGAATTTTCCAGGACTGTAGGTGCTTGACTTTCTTGGTAATGCTCTCGCTCCTCATTTGCTAATTGTTTCAGCGTCATCATGGCGAGAAATGGCGCTGCCTTTGTGCCGTAGGTCACAGTGGTAAGCTGATATTCACGTAGGACCTCGGCGGGGGAGTTTCTCCATATGATTTTTTGATATTTTTGGTCTTGTTCGTTGACCCATATTTGTCTAAACATTTTTTCGATGTCTGCAGTAAATGCTATAGGAAATTGTCTCCATTTCAGTATCAATGATTGAAGGTCTTGTTGTAAGTTTGGACCCTTTTGCATTAAATCGTTCAAACTGTACCCAGTCGACGTTTTCGCTGACGCATTAAAAACTACACGTAGCGCAGTGGTCGTTGACTCTGAACGTTGCACACAGTGGTGCGGTAAGTAATAGTCAGTTTTATGCTGATCCGTCGATAGTTTCATGTGACCGAGCTGTTGATACTCCGCCACAAATGATTTATATTGTTTCGCAATACTTTCGTTTTTTCCGAGTCGTCGTTCTAGTTGTTGAAATTGTGAAATGGCCATTGCTCTCGATGGGCCTAATTTTTCAGTGATGTTCTGTTTCATCGGAAGTCTAACTTCGTAGCTACCATTTTTCCTGCGTTGGGTCGTTGCTTGATAATACTCGACGCACTGGTAGTCTTCCGCTGAGAGACTCGTTTCCTCTGAGATATCTTCGATTTCCCAGAATTTTTTAATATCTTCAATATTGTTAATGATGACGTTGCAGTGTAATGTTGTCACATTTCCACATAGAATCCAACCGAGCCGCGTTTGTTGTGCGACCGGTAGACTTTGATCTGACTTGCTCAGTCCGTTTAGAATTATATTTGAATATATATCTGCTCCTAGAAGAAGATCAACTGGGCGGCTGACGTAGAAGTCTGGATCTGCCAGGTTGAGACTCTCCAGGTGTGACCATGATGGTCGGGGAAACGTGTAATTTGGTAGATTTTTTATCAGGTTGTTCATTATAACGACATCCGTGTTGAATGAATAGTCGCTGCATATTGATGAGCAGGTTATGTTTATTATACCTTTACAGTGGTTTTGTTTTGTACCTATGCCGGTTATCGTGCCCTTGTAACTTCGTCTGCTGAGGTTCAGCTGCTGCGCTGCATTTTCTGAGATGAGCGATGATTGAGACCCTTGGTCGATAAGAGCTCGCATTTTAATATACGATCCGTCCTTTGTTTGGACCTTGACAATGGCTGTGGCTAAAAGAATTTCGCACATGTTCTGATGTTGCGAAACATGAGTGCTCGCCTTCGGGGAATTTGAATTCTTCGGCGCGACGAATGCCTCGTGCAGAAGTGTATTGTGAAATCCGTTGCATTGACGACAACGATGTTCGGAATTACATATTCCGTCGTGTTTGTGTAGGCAGTTTTTACATAAATCGGTTCTTGCCACCTCCTTACGTTTTAAATTTGCTGGCATGTCGATGAACTGTGGACATCGGTAGATTGCGTGTGCTGCATTGCACACGGGGCATGGTGATTTCCATGAATGAAACGGTTTTTTCTTTGATGAATTTTCTTCATAGCCTGAGTAAGCTTGTTTGCCGTATGCGGTTTTCTGATTATTAATTCCTGTGTGGGCTTGGTTGTAGCCTGATTTTTGAGTACTCGGTTCAGGTTTTTTCCTTGAGCCTTCTAATGCCTGGAACTTGTTTTCGAGAAATGTCAGGAATTCCGTGATTGTAGGCAATTCTCGCGGTTGTTTCAAGGAGGACACGTACTCGTTGTGTGTGTCGGCATCCAACTTTTGAGATAGAATGTATACGAGGAGTGGATCCCATGTACCTATGTCTACGCCCAAGTTCTTGATGGCGTTTAGACTTTCGGTAGTCGAGTCGTGAATGCGTTTGACCTGATTTACCGAACCCGATTGAGACATGACAGGGAGCTCCGTTAGAATTTTAATGTATGACGTGAATATTAGCTTTCTGTTATTAAATCTATTGTTAAGAATTTCCCAACTTGTTGCGTAGTTTTCTGAACTGATATTTAGATGTTGTATCAAACGTTCCGCTTCACCCTTGACCTTACTTTTTAGGTATTGAAGTTTTCGGGCGGTTGGGATAGATGGGTTATTGTGGATGGCTTCCACGAAAAGATCTTTGAATGAAACCCATTCTTGGTAACTACCTGAGAATGTTGGTATTTCCAGTTTTGGGGTAGACTCGTCTCTGTGAGCGGCGTTCCACCTCTTGTTATTAATATTTTTGACTAATGCATTGTATGATTTTTCGTGGTGTGAGTAGGCTTGCTCGTACTCTTCATTATTTTCGTTTGACCAACTGTCGATCTCCCAATGTAGAGAGTCGATGGCTGACCAGCGAGATTCGAGCTTCTTTAGAGCATCCTCGAATTCCCATTTCTCCTTGAGAGAATCGATGTCTAAGCTTGTCCTTGTCCTATCGAAGGCTTTGAAGTTGCTTGCCTGTTTTCGTCTTATCTGGCTCTGTGTGGCCAGCAGATTCTCCATGATGAAAACTTGAAAGATCTTACTTGTCTAGATGTTGATGATGAAGAAGGGAGCCCGGCTGCCGGATCGTTGCTGGCGACGATCCCGTGTTGCAGGCAGGCACTGAACCCTCCTTCTGGCCGCTGATGGTCTGGACTACGCGCACGACGATGAACTGTCTTTCACACGTAACGCGAGGTCCAGTGAGCTCGAAGGACCATTTAGATGTATGGTTTGTTGCTACATCTATTGAGCGACATAATAAAACACGACTGATGCTGGTGAAATTATAATGTACACTGAATTAAGGTTAAACTGTTGGCGCGTGCGCGGCCCGTGCCGCGGCGCATGACTTGCTGTGTAGGCAAATGTGCGGTTGCACCGTACAATTAAAGCCATTATTATTCTATGGCTCCATACAGTTTCACAATACATTTTCGTCCTATCTCTAAGATTCCACAGCTTGCGCTGAGTTCGTATTTTGTCGAACGACCAAACAGCCAATCACGGACGAGCAATACAAACATAGCAAAAATACGAATTAAAGCTGATGTCAGCTAAGTGACCTCTATATCCAGTGTGTGTTGTGCTATGTCCGCCATTCGCAACGTCCGTTTAGTCAGTTTTGTCTATCTCCAAACAAAAATAGAGTTTTTGTGTTATTTATTTCATTAATGTTAAGGAATTTATTGTTTTTATAGCGATTCTAATGCAGTTAGTCAGTTTCCAAACATATGCTTAACAGTAACGCAATCACACAGTGAAAACCAAACTATAAACTTTAAACAGCTCTCCTGTAAAATTTGCTCTGTGGCACTTAGACAACAGACTCCCGAACTGGAGCGACGATTTGTCGCCATTTTGAAAAGTTATAGCGTCGTCCAATAGGGTGATTACTTTTGGCCCACCTTGTATTAACCCTGGTTATTTTTTGACGTGATAACGTCACGTCTTATAAATTGATGAACACCGGCTGCACGCACGAAAAAGTGTCACGTTCCATCTGAACCTGTGTGTGAAAGCGAGAGCGCGTAACAAGCGATAGAGAAGCATATAAGGAGAGTAGGAAATACAAAATATATTTGTCCGTCTTTTGCGAGCCTCGAACCCGCGGTCCCTGCCACCAATATTGTGTGACCGACCAGACGTCTTAACCACCCGGCTAAATCGATCATGTACTAGCGAAGCGAATTCGGTCAACAGTATAGGTGAAGATTTCATGGCGTTGAGTCTTTTGGAGCGACATCTAGCGTCAATAGTAAATGAAATACTTCAGCGGTAGTTTACTTGATTCGCAGTTAGGTAGGTGTTGCAACGTTGTAGTATGCGCTTTGATATGTAGATGGCGTTATGTAGGATTATTGATAAAAAAGGTAGATTTAATTATGTGTTATGTAGAAATTTACAAATTTAAAGTTTATATTGATAATTAATATTATTTGTTTTTAAAGTACTCACATTTGCGATTTAATAATTAAACTTCTAAGCACGATAAAGTATTATAAACTGAATTTGTATCTGACATCGCACTTTATATGCTAATAGTTTTTATTTTAGTTCGTATTACTTTGAAATAACACTTTCACTTACTGTTCTAATAACAGGCAATATGTTTATCACGTTTATTTTCTCTTTTATAGACGTTTTGTAATGAATTTTGTGATTTATTCGACTGCTTATTAATTTGATTGACTGACTGTCTGTCTGACGTAGATTCAGTCCGAAGTCGCATTGCCTCAATTTCTTCTGCCCTGGTACTTTAGAACCGTTCCCAGTAGTCTTACCACTTTATGACGTTATCACGTAAAACTATCGTCCGTAAACCGACTTTACAGACAACAAATTTTTTAACCTCCAAAACATCACAGCTGATCTACAGCGCCATCGTTCCTTTGTTCTCTCTTGTCCCAGATCCGGAATACACAGATGTTGTACCGTATTTCGGGTAACCGTATTCTAGAGTAAGTTTCAATGCCTATATTTTGATGTGCGACATGTTGGGTGAAATTATACAGTTTTGGTCAGAAAAAAACGGAAAAAAATGTCGAGTCTGTTTTGTTTTGCCTGAAGTTCAAAAAATCGGTCTGTGCTTCTAAATAAGTGAATCCTGAAGTGTTTGTATGACTGAATGCGTAATTTCAGTACAAATAAGACTGAACACGGATGATTGATGAATCGATCGATTGAGGCGGGATATTCGAATTTATGCGGGAGCGCGCGCGCCAAAATTTTGCGTTTTTGCGCGCGGCGAAAAGGGCTGGGAGTTAACGGTAGTACGAATATTTATATGCTGAGGGCTAAAGGGTTAAAGTTCTAAAGAAAGGAATAACAGTTTCCACCATTGCAAGAATCGGCATGTCTCTTATAGACAAACCGAGTCTTACTGAAGGAAAGAAAAATGACTTAGAGGCGATGCAGGACTTTTTACAGGACAGGCGGTGGTGGCTGCGCAGGCGCAATCCCACTGTGCTACCTATGATAAAGGAGCGAAGGACACAACATTGCCACCTCTGCCTTCACCACGACTAAAAAAGCGTATGATGGCGGAAGTAGTTCAGCTGGGAAATCCAAGAAGGGAGGAAAAAGAAAATAAAAATGAATGGAAGATAATTGAAAGAAAAAATAATAGACAAATAAAAATAAGCGAGGTAAAGCAGAAATTGATGCGTCTATTGCGTTCAATTTTCGTGCAGCTGAGCGGGAGGTTCCGCTAAATGTGTCGCGTGTTGATAAACAATCCAGCGAGCGTAATATCAGTGACTATATAAAGCACCGCGCTAACATTGAAGTCTCTGTTGTTAAAATTAATGCACATGACAACGGCTTCAACGCCTTCAAGGTGATTGTGAATGGACGCAAGTTGAGCGTCTTCATGGACCCCGAGTTCTGGCCTGATGATGTCGCCTACAGGCGGTTCATCGAGCAGAAAAGGCCTCGCCGCCAGGAACCCACTGCCACACCCAATAATAATGGATAGCAACAATAAGAGGATAAAAATAGCTAGCTTTAATTGTAGGTCGATACGTCGCTCATGCTTGCACGTGCGTGACCTGTGCGCCTCCCATGACATCGTCCTACTGCAGGAGCTATGGCTGCTGCCCGATGACCTGGAGTTCCTTGGATCCATTAATCCCGACTTCGGACACTATGGTGTTTCTGCTGTGGATACGACAGCCGGTACTCTGAAGGGCCGACCCTACGGTGGAGTAGCGGTGCTGTGGAGAAGATCGCTGTTTGCCGACGTGACGCCGCTCGATTCGGGCACCACTCGAGTTGCAGCCGTACGCGTGCGTCTGGCCGACGCGCGCAGCCTGCTCGTCCTGTCTGTGTACATGCCGACACAATGCCCCGACAATATACCTGAGTTCATCTCCGTGCTGGGCGCGGTCAGCGCGGTCATCGAGAGCGACGAAGATGAATGCGCGCTGGTGCTGGGAGACTTCAACGCCGACGTTGGGAGTACGTTCGGGGCGGAGCTCGAGCGCTACTGCAGAGAACAGCGGTGGGTATGTGCCGACACCGAACTCTGTGCGAGTGATACCTATACTTACCTCAGTGACGTGCACGGAACAACCAGCTGGCTGGATCACCGCATTGTGACTGTGTGATTTGACATAGCTGCAATTTCCCCAAAGTGCGTCGAAACCGATATTCAGAGTGCCAATAAAGCGATCTGGGGTTATAGGACACCAGAACAAATTGAAGAGTACAGGCGTTTATGTGACGAATATTTCAAACAAATATATGTAAATAATGTTCGCTTACCTTGCTCTGGTTTTCTCTGCAGCAGTCGCGAACACTGTAGCAATGTCGAGTCCATCTACTCCGACATCGTGAACGCGCTACAGCGTGCGGCCTCGGATACCTACAGAGAGAAGAAACGTGGACGAAAACCTATAATTGGATGGAACTATCATGTGCGCGAGCTGCACGGTGTAGCGCGTTCAAAATATCAAATGTGGCTGTTGATGGGAAGACCAAAGCAAGGTAAAGTGTATGATGAAATGTATACTAGTCGTAAGAAATTTAAAAACAAATTGCGTTGGTGCCAAAAGAATGAAGACAGAATAAAGATGGATATTATTACCAAGCATAGATAATTTTTAATTAATTAATTTTATTTAATTTTTATTTAATTAATTTTTAATAAAGATTTTTCTAAATTTTGGAAAACTACAAGGTTGAACGACAAAGGAGCGCTGCCCCTATCTGTAAATGGAAATGAAAATAAAAAAGATATTGCTAATATGTTTAGGCAACACTTTCAGGTGAATGGCGCTCCGCTGCCGCCCCCGCCTCCGCCGCCGCCTCTGCTGCCTGCACCGCCAGCGCCGCCGCCGTCCGCTGCGATGGCGGCCCCGCCTTCGACACCCGCAGGTGGGGAGGAGGGGCGGAGTTGCCTCCGCTTCACGGCGGAGCAGGTAGCTCTGGCGGTGCGTGCCATGAAGCGAGGCAAGTCCCCGGGTCACGACCACGACGCGTTAAGTCTCGAGCGCTTGCTTCACGCCGGACCAGAATTGGCATATATACTCGCTCACCTTTATAATATGTGCATAGCGCACGGATACCTACCGGACCGCCTCATGAAAACGGTAGTAGTGCCTGTAGTGAAGAACAGGACCGGTGATGCATCCGCCCTGTCGAATTACCGCCCGATCTCGCTCGCGACGGTAATATCTAAAATATTTGAAAGATTGCTCCAACCCGAACTCTGTAAATATCTCAATTTACACGATGCGCAGTTTGGTTTCCGTCCCGGTCTCTCAACGGATATGGCGATATTATCACTGAAACGTACAGTTAAGTACTATTTGGATAGAAAAACGACTGTGTACGGGTGCTTCTTGGACCTCAGCCGGGCATTTGATACAATAAATTATGACATCCTGTGGAATAAAATGAAAGCGGCTGAGGTCTCGGAGGATATCGTGGGTCTGTTCAGATTCTGGTACGGAAATCAAACAGTGCGGTGGGGTGGTGAGCTGTCCGACGAGTACCGATTGAGTTGCGGAGTGACTACAGGGCGGACTGACATCACCGGCCTGTTCAACCTTTACGTCAACGGTCTCATAGAGGAGCTCAGCAGCGCCGGTGTCGGCTGCCACCTGGGTAGCACATGCATGAATAATCTTAGCTACGCAGACGACATGGTGCTGCTGAGCCCATCTGTGAAGGGTCTGCGGAAACTGATTGGTATCTGCGAGCGATATGCCGAGGCACACGACTTAACCTACAATGTCAAAAAAAGACGGAGGTCGTCATCTTCAGACACGGCGCCGGACCAGATCACGTGCCCCCTATAACTTTGCGTAATTCTCAATTGATAATCGCTACAAAGTTTAGGTATCTAGGGCACGTGATCACGGACAGGCTGAGAGATGACGAGGACATGGAGCGGCAGCGGAGAGTTATCGCTATGAAGAGCAACATGTTGGCTCGCAGGTTTGCGCAGTGCTCCGAGGAGGTCAAACTGACCCTGTTTAGGGCGTACTGTCAGCCGTTCTACACCGGACACTTGTGGTGCAGCTACACGCAGCGAGCGTTCAACTCGCTGCGTGTGCAGTATAACAATGCTCTGCGTTGCATGTTGGGACTGCCGTGGCGGTGTAGCGCGTCTGGCATGTTCGCCGAGAGCGGGTTGGATGACTTCTTTGGTGTGCTGCGCAAACAGAAGGCTGCGTTCCTTTGTCGAATAGCGGAAACGGAAAACGTTATAGTTCGTAGTTGTCTATCAGACATATATTATAAAGATTTAATTAATATTTAATTACATAATTACCTACATAATTACATGTGGCAATACATTCACTAATCACTCCACTATCAACACCACAATGTCTTATTGTTCTATATTTTAGCAAAACTTGAGCTGACTTAGAAATGCCGTGATTTAAAATTGACGAAAACTCTTAGATAGAGATTTTATCGTGGTTTTGCAAAGCAAGTTGGTGATATCGTAAAATAATAGCTGGATGGAACCCTGAGAGAGAACAAACATCCAATATTGCCAAGCAAGGAAGTTCGCGAGTGCGAACCCCGAGCTGCGCACCCGCCGCGCCGCCGCCGCCGGCGCCGCCCGGTCGCGGGTGTGGCGTCGCGCTCGCGACTATAGACGCGACTCGCGCGCGACTCGCGACGCGACGCGTCTAGCGACTAGTCGTAGCGCGCGCCCGCTGCCTCCGCTTGAGATTCACCGGCTTGATTGGTCGTTGAGTGCGATATGGTGGCGTTTGGCACGGACAAATCAGGGAGCTAGAACTGAATTCTAACCAGGGACGCACGTACGGCACGTAGCCTTAGGTGGGATGAGGTTATTATTGTGGACGGGTTGGGACTTGGGTTGCGACCAGGGTTGCCAGATGGTTTAGTTGAAAAAACCGAACATTTTTCATCAAAGGGACATTTGATTTTTCAGGTTCAAAATTAAAGTTGATTTTATGTACAAAATGTTTTATGACCTTTACTTTTGAAAATGGATGGGAGATAGAGTAATAAATAAAAGGGTTGAATTGATCGAACTTACTGCAAAATCGAAGAACACAGTAAGATTAGTATTAAAATGTTCTGAAAAAGTAAATATTTGCGTTACATGAAGAAAAAACCGGACGTTTTGGTATCCGGTTTTTCATTATTTTGGAGACCGGACACAAGCCTCAAAAACCGGACTGTCCGGTCCAAAACCGGACATCTGGCAACCCTGGTTGCGACGAGTGGACTTAGAGAGAAACTTCAACGTCACTTATGAAATTTTATTTTATTATTGGGTATATTTACATAGGTAGGTATAATAAATAGGTAACAAATAATGAATAATTAATTACCTATCGTTAGTGTATGTATGGTAAAGATTCTTCACTAATAAATAAGTTAATGGACTGAGCGAGCGACGAGTCACGTCAACGACGCGACGCCACGCCACGCCACGCCACGTTACAAAATGCTACGCCACGCAAATGTCGGGAGTCGGGACTTCGGGAGTAGGTAGGTAGGTACCTAATAAAATCGTAAGCAGATAGAACCAGACACTATACTTCTACGAGTACTATACGCAGGTAGTATAAGTACGTACTATAAGTAGGTACGCACATGTCGAACTAATACTTCTTGCCAGGTTCAGCGAGAGAGAGAGAGAGAGAGAGAGACAGAGTATACGTACTTAGTAATATAAGATATAGATAATCTGTAATTTATGTAATAATTTTAAAATATTTTTTTCATTACAATAAAAATATATTTTAACACACAGAAGTATTTATAGAAAACGATAAAAGAAAACTTAATAAAGATTCAATTTCTTCTTCGAATTTTTCTCAGAAATTTTTAAGTAGGTACCTAGGTACCTAGGTTCCTATCTAATCTTGGTAATCATACCTAATCTTGGTACATTGTAGATTGATCGATGCTATGAACTTTCATAGAACACATTGATCACATCAGTAATAAATAAATAATAATAAATATGACAGAGTTGTTGAACATTTTTTAAACATTGACAAAAACATTTTGTATTCGGGAACTGAAATAATAAATTATCGTACCGACTGTATGCAATATACCTACTGTATGCAAATAATTTGATGGTTGATTTGTAAATTGTTTTCCTCCCTGAGCCCCTTAGGGATTTTCCATGTAGTTGAACCGCAAAGAGTTTGCTCTCTGAGTTTGAGAGTGCGTTGTTGCCGTGCGTGGCGCGTGCGGTGCGTTGTTGCCGTGCGTGGCGCGTGCGGTGCGTTGTTGCCGTGCGTGGCGCTTGCGGTGTCGTGCGTGGCGCATACGGTGCCGCCGTGGCGCGGCGGCGGCGGAGGACTGAGGAGGCGCGGTCGAGGCGTGCGTGACGCTTGCACAAGCGTCCTTGTGTAAGTCAATACCAACTACCAAGGCTACACTTGTATGTTCCCTGGCTACAATTATTGTATGTTCCCTGGCTACACCTTGCCTACAAAATGTTTTAAAATAACGCAAATTGCACTATAATTGCACCGAGTTCGACGCTTACGTAAGTTTTTTTATGGATACGCGAGACACTTGGCGCCGCACTGCCGCGCCGTCAGCATGCATTATTGAGCCGACGAGACGCCCAAAAACATTCGGTTTAGAACTATACAAAAATAAAACAAAAAACAAAAACAGAATAAATTATTATACCTTAGTATAGGTACTTACCTATGTACCTATGTACCTAGGTACCCGTGTTATGTATAGATTGAAAACCGGAAATAATCTAAGGTGCTTACAATTCCTAGCCATGGATATTAATATTATTGGTATTTGCCTTACCAGATTAATACCTATTGTTTGCTATGTATGACACACTTCTGACACATTCGATTGAATATTGAAAATGTTTGTTTCTACCTACCTGGCTTGTGAAGTTATAGCACACAACTGTAGAGTTCACACAGTGTCATATAGAAAGTATTTTTATTTCAAATGGGGGCGTGGAGTGGCCTGGATTGACTTGAAATGGAGAATAAAAATTACAAATTTAAAATACGCACCTACTAGGGTATGTGGTACCCTCGTGCTACATACCGACATACCGTCCGGTCCCGCGACTCCCGCCCCGCCTGCGCCGCCACTGTCTGTGTCCGATTCTAGTCATCACGAAACATAGTGACCTACGTCCCAATATCATATTTGTTCAGAATAGTGTGATGGGATGGATGAATCACCGACTCACCGACTCACCGCCGGCTGATGTCGATGTAAAGCCGCGTCTCCTGCGAAGGTTTTTCGAAACATTACACAAGAAATATTACTCAAAAACATTATTTCTCTATGGTTTCCATACAAATGTGTATGGCCACGCCCCAATGTGTCGATGTTTCTGCGTAATGTTTCGAAAAAAAAACATTCGCAGGAAACCCGGCTAACACACACAACACAACACAATAATAAATGTATTGTTGTGTGAGTTAGAACCTGAACGTCCGCTCGAACGAGCGGCTTTTGTTGCCCAGGGCAACATTCTCATTTCGAGCCCTCAACTAAAACTATTGAAATGAAACAATTTGCCTAAAAACGTTCACCGTCTACGTAAGTATACCTATCTGCGGCTGAAGTCGCATACGGCCCACGGGTACACCGCACTATCGTTCTAGATTCCGATGTAGCTTGCTCGGTACGGTTCTGTTGTCGGCATGAGTCTTGAGCGCTCAGCGAAAGTGTTGGAGGAATGCACAGTAGTAATCTCCTGTAATAGGTACCCAGCGATCCATTCAGACGTCTCTCGCGTCTACTAGGCAACGAATCTACTAGGTACATTCGCTAACATTGTTTCGATACTCAGTTAGTGGAAATATGCCGAAAAAAGTGACGACATTACGACAAAACTGTTTGTTATTCGCATTAGTGATGGGATGGATGACAGCGATGGATGACGAGTGCTTGCGTCATTCAACCCGAGATCCAACCGCAACCATCTTCTTTCATAAGTTCATAACTCTAAGAGTGCTTGCACCATTCAACCCGAGATCCAACCGCAACCATCTTCTTCCATAACTCTACGAGTGCTTGCGTCATTGAACCCGAGATCCAACCGCAATTATCTTCTTAAGAGTGCTTGCGTCATTCAACCCGACATCCAACCACAACCATCTTCTTCCATAACTCTACAAGTGCTTGCGTCATTGAACCCGAGATCCAACCGCAACCATCTTCTTCCATAACTCTACGAGTGCTTGCGTCATTGAACCCGAGATCCAACCGCAACCATCTTCTTCCATAACTCTACGAGTGCTTGCGTCATTCAACCCGACATCCAACCACAACCATCTTCTTCCATAACTCTATGGAACGACGATTTAATGGAAGGAATATCACCACTGCCAGATGATTAGAATTTTAAGGAAGATGTGTTGTATGTATAATATTACAATCATAATATTAATAATTAACTAGTGTTCTTTATTTTTAATCGACTTCAAAAAAAGGAGGAGGTTCTCAATTCGACTGTATTTTTCTATAACAGATTATTAGACAAATTATTAAAAAAAAGTTCAATTTCCATTTGCGACAATATTATTTGAAATATTTTTTATTGACCACGCGGTCAATAGCCCTTCGGCCGTCTACGTAACCAGAGTTTCGTAACCGGTTTCGTACGAGGCTTTTTTATTACTTGTACGTAACTAGTTACGATGAAGGAAATATTTTTACTTCTACGAAACCTTGTTTCGAGAGAGGCCTTTTTATTACTTGTACGTAACTAGTTTCGATAGAGGATTTATTTTTACTTCTACGAAACCGTTAAGGAGACCAATGAAGAACAATTTGGATTGGATATAATTTTCAGACAATGACGGTTAAAATATTTACTCGTAATATTATAAAATACAATGTCTTGTTATTAAAGAAATTTTCTTTATTCTACAAATTAAAATAAAAACATCTTCGTAGTAATTAAAACTTCACCTTATGAATATTCTAAAACTCAAATGTTCTTTAAAATATGAATGCATAAGAACATTTGAGTTTTAGAACACTCATCAGGTGAAGTTTTTTACTACGAAGATGTTTTTATTTTAATTGCAGAATAAAGAAAATTTGTTTAATAACAAGACTTTGTATTTTCCCTCGTTCAGGAGTTTATCTTAAACAGAGGGTCAGCATCGCCACACAGCGTGGGAATGCCGCGAGTATGCTGGGAACATTCTGCTCCATCTTCAGGCAAAATTTCAGTGAAATATTTTATATTGTTATGTAAGTAGTTTGTTTAGCATTTTAATATTGTATTCATTTTATATCAAATAAATCTTCCAATATTTTATAATATTAGGTACGAGTAAATATTTTAACCGCCATTGTCTGAAAATATATCCAATCCAAATAGTTCTTCATTGATTTCCTTAACGGTTTCGTAGAAGTAAAAATAAATCCTCTATCGAAACTAGTTACGTACAAGTAATAAAAATGCCTCATACGAAACCGGTTACGAAACTCTGGTTACGTAGGCGGCCGAAGGGGTCAATAGAAATATATTTGAAGTAAATAAATAAATATTTGGTAGTTGAACTATTTTCAAACCTTCACTTTGAAACTGCAATGAATATCACATTTAGTAGGTAATTATTATATGCGCGAATATATGCGCGAACCAACCCCACCACCTAGAGCCCACCCACCACTCGCCGAGCGAGCGCTCAAAACCTATACTTCTATCATGCCTGGCTACATCACCATCAGACCTTGTTCAAATATGTGCCATGCCAGTACTTCCCTTTGCTCGTGCCGGACTGGACGGAAACACGAACAATTTTCACAGCAGTCCCCACCGGCCAGTGCGATGGTACTAATCGAGACTCTACCACATAGTACATACATACAGGGCACAGGGTGTCCCAAAAGTCAACGTTATCCCTTGGAGGGCTGATAGGCCAGCTCATTACTGACCAGAATATCACAATATGACCTTAATAAAAAATCGTTAGTTTTCGAGATATTCGCACTTTTATAAATTTCGTGAAAATCGACACGCTGGATCAGTTTTTCGAGTGCCACGGGTACAAAATTCCATATTCTAAGATTCTATTTATTGTTACGCAACCCTGTATAGTCCTGCTATTGATCACAGTCCAAAAAAATAAATTACGAATAGTGCAATACCCTAAAAAAAATTGTTTTGTCGAATTCATAGTAATTTATTTTTTAATAGTCAATTTCGACCTCTTCATACTTTAAAAATAATGTACCACGCTTATCTGGCAAGTTATTTTAAAATATTGCTTATTTAGTGTAGTTTTTAAAATGATAAAACATTTGCTATATTTTCCTTTAGAAAAAAAATATTACCATTTTAGTGCAAAAATGAAAGTCCGGCCCGGTCGATTGCCAGATTCAAACTTCGAAATTATGCCGAATTTGACAGGTATTTTTCGCAGTTTTATGTCAAATTATTAATTTTAAGTGTAAAACCACCTGGCATGTCATTTTAAAAAATAGCTCATTTAGGGAGTTCTTAAAATTTTATAACATTAACTATGTTTTCGTTTAAAAAAATATATTGCCATTTTAGTGCAAAAGGAACTCGTTGTAAAATCATTTCAGTAAATTAGTAATTCGAATTAAAACACTTGTTAAATTAAAGTGACAGGAATTTATTAAACAAAAAATTTTTTTTTTTTTTGGAAATGTAATATTTATGAACATTTTATGTTTTATAAAAATATTTTTTTTATTTAAATCTTACTCTTAAAATTAATAATTTGCCATACATTTCGAAAAAAATTCTGCCAAATTCGGCATAATTTCGTAGTTTGAATCTGGTAATCGACCGGGCTGGACTTTCATTTTTGCACTAAAATGGTAATATTTTTTTTTTCTAAAGGAAAATATAGCAAATGTTTTATCATTTTAAAAACTACACTAAATAAGCAATATTTTAAAATAACTTGCCAGATAAGCGTGGTACATTATTTTTAAAGTATGAAGAGGTCGAAATTGGACTGTGATCAATAGCAGGACTATACAGGGTTGCGTAACAATAAATAGAATCTTAGAATATGGAATTTTGTACCCGTGGCACTCGAAAAACTGATCCAGGGTGTTGATTTTCACGAAATTTATAAAAGTGCGAATATCTCGAAAACTAACGATTTTTTATTAAGGTCACATTGTGATATTTTGGTCAGTAATGAGCTGGCCTATCAGCCCTCCAAGGGATAACGTTTACTTTTGGGACCTGTATAATCAAAGAGTTTGCATTAGGTCACTGCGCTCAGTGACGTAATACAAACTCTTTGCATATAATATAGTATGAAGGGTAAGGCAAGGAACCTACAGTTTACGTGGAATTCGAACCACACGCGCCGCGCCACCGAGATCCACCGCCGAGACGAGCCGCGAGCCGCCCGCGAGCTACCAGTATAAACTACCGCGGAGGCTGACAAATGTAGCGCTGCTGCCTTCATGCAAAGTCCTTTGCATCGTGCGCGTCTAGTCTTGCTTGACTTGATAGACGTGAAATGTAGCCACAACACATTTCTATGTGTGATGGTGGCGCGCGCCGCCGCCGCGCCCCCGCCTCCGCCGCGCCTCCGCCCCGCCTCCGCCGCCACCGCCGACCGCGCACCGCGACCGCGTATCAACATCAGATGACATCTTCACCACGATGCTTCACAATAGCTGTGCCGCGCGGCGGCGGAGCGGCGGCGGCGCGGGCACAGCGTACGGTACCGGTACCTACGTACATATAAAAATCACAACATGCTATGTTATGTACAGAAGTAGGTATTCACAATTGAAGTAGCCTAAACTCAATTGTATTCACACACACAACACAATTCGCTATTTACGTACACCCCCAGAAGGTTCAACCGATATTTCAGTCAACAATCATACGACTATATTATTACTTTCCTTACAAGATACACAATGACAATTTAGTACCGGATCAATTTTAGATAAAAAGAAAATGCGGATATGTATTAACGAAAATAAAGCTAGAACAGCATAACAACGAGGTATTGCTATTGCGCACAACGCGATGCGCGTCGCCGCGTCCGTCTCGTCGCGCCGACCCGACCACCCCCATCCCATTCCTAACATTCAACACTGTACAGCGTTACCACACAACAAATATATATTTTCAACTATTGAACTCACCAAAGCCTACCCTTTAATTCCAGTAAATTCCGAAGACATTCCGAAAGCAGCTGTAACCGGCTCTGACAAGAACATTCGGTTTACTCGCATGCCATTTGACTTTCGAATTTTCCACAGAGTTCTCAGCGTTTTATTGACTTTGTAGTGTGAGGTATACTTTTTTCTACATGAACGTCATAATTAATAGCATCTAAAAACACACACGTCACTCTTCTCGAGCAACTTCTCGCTCGACTACAACGGCGAGACATGTCTGATGTGATGATGTCGCCATGGGAGCCAATGCACCATTGCGCAACCCACATCAACATTCCTCGGTTATCAACTTTCATCTCAAGGCATCGCTCCCATCCCACAGATGAAAAATAAGTATTTTCCCAAGTCATAGATCACCTGTGAATTGAAACGCTTCCCAGGACAGGAATGCCCAATTTTCACCATCGTTTCATTCCTGACACATATGCAACACAATGATCTCTTAATTGACATGACACACCAGTAAAGTGAACTGCTGCTATGGAAGAATCCTTTAAAAAGTTAAAAATAGAACTTCTTCTTTCCTATGCAAACCCCGATGCTGAGCTCTCGCTGATGTCCTACTGAGTCTGGCAGTCATCGGAGCCGTCCTCCATCAAGTTATCCATTGGAATAAGGAACATCTTGGTTTTCTTTAAAAAAAGTCTACTCAACCAACACAACAGAAATACTCGCCTTACGACAGAGTTACCACCGATTTATTCAGCAATAAAACATTTCTCTTTCGTGTTAGGAGGGGGAGGGATATCGTCATATGGATCGATCATAAACCGCTAACCGACGTTTAAAAAAAAATTACTACTGACACTACTGATCGCCTCAACAACAACGCCAACTTGCGTTCATAAGTAATTTTCCAATCCAACAAATATATGGGGCCAAAAACTTATAGCAGATACATTGTCGAGAATTAAAAGTATCGAGAAACGCCAAATTAGTAGAAGATTTAAACCGATATTGAAAGATATTACTGGAATCCCAAAAGCGTAAAATTTGAAAGAATAATGATTGAGAATACAAATATTTTCTGTGATGTAATACCTACACTTGAGGTTTGATGTAGACGGAAGTCGATGGTGGACGCCATTAGACACCTCATGGGTGCTTAGGCGCAATATGTCGCGGTTTCAATAAAAAAAAAATGCAAGTCAACCATACAAAACTTACCATCCACAAGCTAACGGATTTATTGAAGGATATCACACAATTATAGCTGCTCTTATGTGCACACTCAAAGAGGCCGGAGAACATTGGTACACAAAACTAACCGTTGTTTTATTCGGATTACGTTTGGCATAAAAAGAAGCTTGAAAGCGGCACCCACTGAACTGGTCTATTGCACAAGTCTTCTATTACCGGGAGATTTTTTTGAAAAGCCTGTAACGGGAAGAGCCGAACGAGAGTTTTATATTATCAACAAACTAAAGCGGGCTTTCGAAATAGTCGAGCCGCAACAGTGGGTGTGACGAGCCTCGACGACAACAAATACAAATACCTACAACGAAAACAGATGCTTTAACAAAGTTCACATACGAAGATAGCGACATCCCCCAACAATCACATTCACCGCCATTATCAAGATCTAATGTGATCAGAAGAGCTCAACGTGTACATTTTCCTAAACAGCTATAATAGGGGTCGTCCATATATTACAACACAGTCATCCTATCATCGTCATTATCTGATTAACCCCCAACCATCTCGCAAAACTGACGTCATTCCATTAACTGATTAACTGTACGACAAAATCAATATTGTTGTTTAAACAATAGGTTGTTATTTAGGACCAACTGACAACCCTGCCTCCACCGCGCCTGACTAGGTGCACAGTACACCTCCTCCTCACTAACAATCAGCTCAACTAACGGACGGACGACGAGTGTTACGAAGCCATAATTATCTCAACTTGAAATCTATCAAATATATTTTAATATTTGAATGTCTTTGAAATCTATCATGGGGTTAGATTACGAGCCGTCTTAGTAACACACGAGCCGCGCGCGAGCAACAGCTAGCTAGCTGCAGCTACTTCCCGCTTGCGCGCACGCACACGAGCCGCGCGCGAGCAACAGCTAGCTAGCTGCAGCTACTTCCCGCTTGCGCGCACGCACACGAGCCGCGCGCGAGCAACAGCTAGCTAGCTGCAGCTACTTTCCGCTTGCACGCATGCACGCACGGCGACTACGGCGAGTGCGCGCGGGAGCGCGCGCAGACAACAGCTGTCGTTCTCTTGCGCGATCTATATTTGTTATGGTGTGGTGTCCGTTTTCTTTGACTAATCAATAATAATCATTGTATTGTGCTCTGGCCTAGTTGCCAAGTAAAACAAAAACAAATAAATTGTAATATCAGCTGTTCACGATATGTACGAGGGCGGGGGCGGGGGCGGGCGGCAGGCTCATTGCACTACTCACACTACATAAGTCACTCAGACACGCTGTGCGTGCACTTTGCAAAAACGCTCCTACAAATGTGGCTAACTAAACGGCGCGCGTAGTAGTTGTCTAACATATTATTATCAGCGAGTACACGCCGCGCCGCGCCGGGCGGCGGCGTACAGTCGGCCACCGTAATATACATACTTACAAGTATATACCTAGTAGGTCCTTTGGATGGCCACCTACTAACATTAGATATTGCGCTCGAGTAACCTATGTAGGCACACGCATTTAAGTCTAGGAGTCTGTCACGCACGCGCGGAGCGGGGCGCGCTCGCTACACGCGGCTCGGCCGGTCGGCGAGCGTCAGCTTCAGCACCGTCACCTCCGTGCGTCAAGCGGCCCCCGACACGCTGTAGCACGGCGGCGGCGGCGGTGGAGGCGGCGAGGCGGGCGGCGGGGGCGGTGTCGCGGCGGCGGGCGGTGAGGCGGGCGGCGCGGGCGGGGAGGCGGGCGCCGCCGGTGCCGCCGCGCCGCACGCCTTCAGCTCGGTGAAGATCTCTGTGAAGAAGCCCGGCTCGGAGTTGATGCGCAGCATGCTGCAGGAGAGGCGCTCGACGATGAGCAGGCAGCGGTCCCAGAACTTGTCCTTGCAGTCCTCGACGAGGAAGGGCTTGAGCGGGTAGGAGATCTCGTTGCCCATGTACGAGTAGGAGAGGTAGAGGCAGGTGAGCACGACCGCTTGCAGCTCCTGCTCGCGCGCCACGCGCTCCCCGTCCACCAGCTCGCGCACCAGCATGTACACGAACACCACGTTCGCCGGGTTGATGAACGCCACGTCCTGCAACACAAACACCCGCGCGCTCAGTTCAACCATTCTACCCCGCACTGCGATTATGAAACCCATCCCGAAAAAAAGTGCAATCTCCGTGTTAAAGGATCTTCGCCCAATCAGCATATTACATGTTCTGTCAAAAATCATATAGAGAGGACTGTGCAAAAACAACTTTATGCGTATATGGAGTCTCAGGGTGTTATACCGTCAGTTCAATCATGTTTTCGTGGGTCTCACGGTACAAACACGGCTCTACTCAATGTCTTAGATGATGTCATTTCCGCATCGGACGGCCAGAAGGAAAACCTACTTGTGCTGTTAGATTTCTCTAGGGCCTTTGACTGCATAAACATCCCGCTTCTCCTCGCAATACTCTCCTATTATGGCGTGTCAGTTGATTGTATAAGTTGGTTTAGTAGCTTCCTTAAAGAAAGACAGCAATTGGTGGGCTGCGAGGGCGACGAAGCCAGTATCAGATACTCACAGCCTAAATACTTGACACGGGGAGTCCCACAAGGTGCCATACCTAGCCCTTTACTCTTCATGATATACACAGCTGATCTCCCGAGTGTTATAAATAACTGCAAAATCCACTTGTATGCGGACGATACACAAGTCTACACCTCCTTTTACCCAAAGCACACTTCACAAACAGTGAACACTTTAAACCTCGACTTGGAAAAGATTTTCGCCTGGTCCAAAAATAACACCTTAGTTCTAAACCCGTCAAAGTCCAATTTTATGGTGCTAGGTACCAAACATCAGACAGAATTAATAAAGTCGCATAATCCCCAGATAGCAGTAAACGGAATCCCTGTAGAGTGTGTCCAATCTGCACGTAACCTTGGACTTATTGTGGACAAAAAATTGCGCTTCGAGGAACACATAAATCTCAAGGTGCGTGCAGCCTTCTGTAAACTTAAGACATTTTATAGGCTTAGAAACCATCTTTCGGAGAGAGTCAGAACCATGCTGTGTGAGGCTCTCGTCTTGTCTCCATTAAATTATTGCGATACAGTTTATGGACCTCGCCTATTGGTCAAGACGGAGCGTATCGTACAAAGAGTCCAAAACGCTTGTGCAAGGTTCTGCTATGACATCCCCAGAAGCGCGCATGTCACTCCGTTTTTTAATGAAAAGGACGTTTTAAAAATGAAGGCGAGACGAGAACTTCACCAAGCATGTCAGGTACATAAAATAATATATACCGAAGAGCGTGAGTACCTATATAAGAAGCTATCGTGGTCTAAGGATGCTCACCCGTACCCAACTCGAGCAAGTGCACATTTGCTTTTAGTGCCACGCCACCTCACTGCCGGCTTTGAGGGTTCTTTTAAATACAGTGCAATTAAATGTTGGAACAATCTCCCACCGCCTATACGAGAGAAACCCTCAAAATTTAGTTTTAAGCGCTCGTGCAAACCATTACCGCTGATAACCTGAGGCAGGGGTCTGGGGGACCTTCCGTGCTCCGCGACTGTCGTACAGTCAAGCTCACGTGAATGTGCGACGGCATAACTGCACATTCGATCTGTTCTTTCCTTTACGCCACTTAATTACAACCCTCATAATAATATCATGGCACGAAAAACTAAAATAAAACGTTCCTCTGCGGGTTGTAACAATCCCCCAAATTTTTTCCGCGTTGACCTCGCCAACATTCGAGGTCTCCGCACAAACTTGGTTGCCGTCTCCCATCACCTGGAGTCGGCAAAACCCCATTTACTGTTCTTGACGGGGACTCAAATCTGCCAGCCTGCGGACTCCTCCGACCTCATCATTCCTGGGTACACTCTGTTCCAACGTTTTATACCCAAGAGCGGTGTCTGCTTGTACGGTCGATCTGACGCCTCCGTCAAGAGACTTTGCCATGTTGAAGACTCCCGCTTCCCCGTGATGTGGGTCCGTGTGAATCTACCACATGTGGTTAGAATTTATGCGGGCCTATATCGCTCACCTAACCTGGGTGTCAACGAATCGACCTCATTCTTTGAGCACCTTAGCAGTGTGACGGACAAGTTGCTTGGTGAGCTTCCAACGGCCGAAATTGTGATGGTGGGCGACTTCAATGTCAAACACAAGGAATGGCTTGGGTTCCCCGTCACCAATCACTCCGGTCGGGAAGCTTACAACTTGGCCATAGCTCATGGATTGACACAGTTGGTTTCAGGATATACGCGTATACCTGACAATCCTGCGCATAAGCCCAGCTTGTTGGACCTTGTGCTGACTTCTGAACCTACAGGATACAGAGTTAGTGTCAGGGCTCCCCTAGGGAGCTCTGATCACTGTCTCGTGTCCTGTAATGTGCCGACTGTGTACTACGACGCGGAATCACGCGAGCCTAGTACACGCACAGTCTGGCACTACAAGTCGGCGCAATGGGAGGAATTCCGATCTTTTCTTGGAACTTTCCCTTGGAGAGAGGTATTTTATTTTATTTTTATTTATTTATTTATCTCTTTATTTCAGCCAACTAGGGCCATATTGAAAATACATATTAAATGTCTTAACCTAAGAACTAAAATTACTTTTTCTTCACTTGTGTCTGTACGGGTCCCAATAGAGACCCGTATGCGTCATATTAGTCTGCTGACGTGGTGGATCAGGTGCGCGTAGAGTGGGCGCAGATTGCGTCCGCGGCGCGGGCGCCGGCAGCGGCGCGGGCGTCGGCGGCGGCGCGGGTTCCGTCTCCTGAATGTGCAGGACGGCAGTTGTAGACAGCTCCGGCGCGGCCTCAGCATACTTATGGCGCGTGACCTCACGATGAAGGTCGCGATTGTAGCGCCGGAACACCACACCGGAGGGCCAAAACTCACTGCGAAGGAATGTCTTCACCTTCTCGGCAGGAATGCACAGCTTGAAAGCGCAAAAGTTCGTGTCAGCCCAGTGAGAAGGAAGAGCCTCTACACTCTCAACTGGCTCATCCTTATCCTGGACGTGGCGGATGAGGTCCTCGATCTTCATGTCCTTTCGCAGGCGAGACACGTAGATGAGAGCCGTGCGGGGAGCTGCCTTCAAACAGCTCTCTTCAGGGGGCGCAGATCCGCGCTTATTGCACCTCTTCCTTCTCTTCTTCCTGCTCTCGACGAGTACGAACCCGTCTTTGTCACGTGCAGCCTCCTGCCGACAGTCGGGACGCGATTCCAAGCGCGGGGATACCATTGTTGTTTTCTCCACCGTTTTACTGATGCGCTTCGTCATAGGTCCGCGTCGCCTTTTCGGACAAGTGGCAACGGGGCGGGTGGGCGGAGGAGCGGGAGGGGTGCGCAGTGTAGAAGTCGAGGCATCAACAGCACCGTCAGCGCTTACGATGTGCAATCTCTGGGTGACGACACTTGAGCACCTCGCCTGCGCATATTGATGTTACGCACACTCTGTTCGTATGCTTTGCCTCAGCGGACCCATCAAAGTGCGCCGTGTCTATTGCCGAGCTGATACAACACGGTATGGAATATTTTGTTCCGTCTTCTGTTGTGCCGGTGGGCGGCAGACACAAGCCCTGGTTCAACCGCCAATGCCGCCTTGCGGTAGAGGCCAAGCATCAGGCCTTCAGGCAATGGCTGTGCGCCCGTACTGCTGAGGCAAGACGCACACTTAATGCCTCCTCCAGGTCTTGCAAGCGAACACTCAATGTGGCCAAGTACAAGCACGACCATAAAATTGGCGAGAGGCTAGTCCGCTGTCCAACCGACATCCGAGCATTCTGGTCTCTCGCCAACTCTATTGGTCGAAACTTTTGTCGCTCTGCTACAACACCGCTGGAACGTCCTGATGGATCACTCGCTATCCTCGCGAAGGAGAAGGCGAACATTTTTGCTCGCCTTTTCGCGTCCAACTCAAATCTGGATGACCAGTGTGCAACCCCTCCCTCGATTCCACACTGTGGGATTTCGATGTTGGAGCCAAGGATGCACCCTAGATAGGTCTACAAGTGCTTGAAGACGTTGGATACTTCGAAGAGTAGTGGTTCTGATGGCATTCCAGCCATAGTGCTCAAGATTTGTGCCCCTGAGTTGACACCAATCATCTCCCGCCCTTTCCGTCTCTCCTTCGCCCGTGGGATTGTACCCTCTTGCTGGAAAATAGTCTCGGTCAAGCCAGTTCCAAAGAAGGGAGACTCCGTGAACCCCTCCAACTATCGGCCCATTGCGATAACTTCACTATTATGTAAAGTTATGGAGCGCCTTATTAACACCCAGCTCCTAACGTACTTAGAAGCAAATAAACTCCTGGATGACAAGCAGTACGGATTCCGGAAAGCGCGGTCAACAGGAGATCTTCTAACGTACGTTACGCATATATGGGCCGAAAGATTGGACAATTTTGGGGAGTCGCTGGCAGTCGCCCTGGGTATTTCCAAGGCTTTCGACCGCGTTTGGCACCGAGGCCTTCTAGGCAAGCTTCCGTCCTTCGGCATTCCACCCAAACTCTGCACCTGGATCGCCAGCTTTTTGGCGGGTCGTTCCATCTTCGTTACCATCGATGGCTCGAAATCGGACGACTTTCCAATTAACGCTGGTGTTCCGCAGGGATCTTTGCTGTCGCCTACGCTTTTCTTAATCTTTATAAACGATCTACTGTCCTTGGGCATGATACACAGCTATGCAGACGACAGCACGGAGCACGAGGGCTATGTTAAGGACTGGAAGAGTAGAGATTCGCGGCACAGGGAGGCTCAACGCTCAATTGTTGATAAGGTCGATAACGTTCTCGGAAAAGTAGCTATATGGGGCCAGGAGAACCTTGTCGCCTTCAACGTTAGCAAGACTCAGTGCTGCGCATTATCTGCTAAGGTCGATCCCTTTCCTTTCCAAGCTAGTTTCCAAGGCAGCGTCGTACCTGTCTCGGAACACCTGGACCTCCTGGGCACCACTATTTCCAAAGACGTGGGTTTCCGGCAACTAATCGAGTCTAAGGCCCAAACTGCATTCAGAAAATTGGGAATACTTTTCCGTAATGCCCGTGTGGGTTCGGTACTTAAAAAGAATAGCCCCACTGCATCTCTCCCCGTGCATGTCGTAAAAGGCGACTAAGGGATAAGGACAAGATGCCGTGCTAAAGGGCGACAGGCTCGACACCTCTCACCTTGGCACGGTACTTCCACCGAGTCATGCAGCAGGTGGGTCTTCGTGCCTTACTTGCTGCGTGATCGATTTAATCTTGTTCGAATACTTTGCGAAACGTGGTGGTCGGTGTTGTGCTGCAATTTACCAGAGTTCTTGCAGCACAACACCGATTACTCTGCTTACCCTATTGTCGGGATTCAGCGTGTGTGATATGTATGTATGTATGTATTTTCCGTAATCGGCGGTTCTTCTCACCGGCACAACTATTCCTGTCGAGATTCCTGTTGTATAAAACACAGATTAGGCCGGTGATGGAGTACTGCAGTCACATCTGGGAGGGTAGTCCCAATTATCTGCTAGCATCCTTGGACTCGATACAGCGCCGAGCCATCCGTCTTGTTGGTGACCCGAAACTTACAGATGGTCTGGAGTCCCTGAGTCACTGAGTCAGTTCGCTTAGTCTGTTTTACAGATACTACCACGGACGCTGCTCTGCGGAACTAGCATCCCTTATTCCCTGCCACCCGTCCTATCTCCGCATGACTCGTCGCAGAGAGACTCAGCACCCTTTCGTTGTTGACATTGGGCTTTTGAGAACCCATCGGTTTTCTACATCGTTTCTTTGTCGCACCGCTAGAATGTAGAACTGTCTTCGGGCGAGTGTATTTCCTGAATCCTTCAACCTGGGTGTCTTCAAGCGTCGTATTAACGGGCTAGACAGCCTAGCAACAGTCCGCAAATCTACTGGCATGGCACCTAAGTGAGCGTGGTTTCGCGAGGAGAGGTGATTTTGGCTCTGTCGACTGCACCATTGGTCCCTCGGCACAGCCACCCATGCTGGTTTACATAAAAAAAAAATAAAAAATAAAAAAAATTGTTTAAAATTTTATTTTATGTAGGTAGGTACATTCTAATGTCTAGTCGGTTCTTTGTTTTTAGTCATAATATTTAATGTTTGTCATTATTATTGCTTTTTAATGTTTTAAAGGTAGGTAGTTTCTATGTACTGGTTATTTTTTTTTCTTTTAAATGAAATGCGTATTTATTAATATTATTCTCATCATGTTTTAATGTTTCAAGTGTTGTTCTTGCTGTTTTAATTGAATATGCTGAGCTTTTTACTGTACTTATTAATGTATACATGTTCTTAATTTTAATGTTTTTTGTTTTGTTTTATGTTTTATTTTATTTTCTAATATTGTACTAAGTAATATTTATTACTGTGTGTATTGTATGTAACACGGGAGCCGCTGAAAAGCTGAGCGGTTTCCGCTTCACCATCCTCATGTGTAATTCGGTACCTATGTAAAAATTATTGTGTTTTACTGTAAATGGATAGTGAATAAATACTTTAAACTTTATTGCAATATGGTTTTAGAAGTAGTATACAGAGTGATTTCATTAATCTATACATATAAAAGAAAAAAGAACAACCCCAGACCAGTGATATGAATGAGATCTGTAAATCAGGTTGATAAATAAAAAATCTCATCCATACCGACCGATCCGGGGAAAGTTCCCAAGACACTCAGCGCATTAGCCCTCTGTATGGCCAGACTAATGCGCTGAGAGAGGTAGGCCCCAGCTCGGGCCTCCCCGGACACTTCTATCAGTCGACTGCCTAAATACTTGCAGAGAGACTTTGCTTCAGCTGACCAGGGGCCTAAGGTTTCTACAGCGAAAGCAATCATTTAATAATTTTGTGGTATTACAATATAATGATTATGCTTCACTGGCGCTGCAGCCTCAGCAGCGGCACCAGCTTTTCTTGCTGTCGACACAACGTAGCTATCAGCTAGCGTGTCGACGCAAGTGGCGTCCCAGACGAGAGCCTGACCGCGCGACCAAGGCACCAAGGTCATCCCGTCTGGGCGCTTACCGTCCTCTCTGCTGAGACCGCAGTGAATAAATATATTTCTTTCTTTCTTTCTAAAATTATTTAAGTAGTCTTGTATGGAAAAACAAAATCAACAGATTTTACGTGTACGCAACAATGGCTGCATTGGAAATGTATCTTAGAAAAATTAATTATTTAGTAAACCCAACAAAAATAAAATTCCAAAAAATTGCGACGTTTTCGTAGAATATGTATGTATATATTCTTTATTGAACACCAATTTATAAAAATTAGGTACAACAGGCGAGCTTAATGCCGCGAGGCATTCTATTCTAACTAACCTTTGGGATGTGGGAGAAGTACATGCAGGCGAACAAGAATAGTTTGTGGCAATGTGTTAAGACTGTAAAGAAATATGTATTATAAACTACATACGAATACTACATAAATACTTTAGTAAACATATATATGTATATAATAAACTTACATATTATGTACATCGATCGGTGGTACCGTTGTGCGACACAACCAACTGAATGTCAAGAGAGTAAGAGAAGGGGAGTAAAGACCAACTGAATGACAAGAGAGTAAGAGAAGGGCAGTAAAGATATGTATCTAAATATTATACATTGCATTTACTTCGGTAACGAGAGGAGCAGTTTGTTTAAATTAATCTTAAATACATTCATAGATGTAGAGGAGCGTAAATGCACGGGCAGATTATTCCAGAGGTGAGCTGTTTTTACTGTGAAAGAGTCCGTGTAGAAAGAGCTTGAGTGAGCCGGTATTGCCAAGAGTAAGTTGTCAGCAGATCAGAAAGAAATTCAAACCGTTCACTCAAATATTTGGGAGCAGCAGGATCATTAAGTGTGCGGAAGAGAAGAGAGAGGGCGTGAGAGTTCCTGCGACCACGAACATCGAGCCACTGAAGGCGAGCTCTCCTCAATAGTCCTTTTGATGTGCAATCTAGCTTTGGTTTGGCGCGCGCCTTTGCACCCGGCTTAGTCATCCAACGTCAAGCGGCGCAATGGCGCAAAGCAGCGAATATACTATTAATAATATTAAAATTAATAATATATAATATATAGATTTTTTGCCCAAGTTTTTCGGTTTTTTGTATTTAAAAAAAAAATTACCTATTTCGAAATTTCCCAAATCTCATATCAACGAATACGTCTCGATAAATTCTGCGTCGATTGCCCTGTGCGCGCGTGTGACCTGGCTGGGTCATGCAATGGTGTTCCTTCATTAGACCAAAACAATGCCCGTGACCTCCCAGCTGTGTCCCTCAATCAATACGCGGCGCGCGCACATGTTGACCTAATTTTCCTAATCGCGTTAAGTTCTTAATATTAATGTCTCTGTCGCCAACAGTAGTACCTACGCCCCGAGACTCTCTTTAAACTTCGATTAGTGGAAAAAAGATATATTTCCTATAATTATTATCCTATTACTTTAAGTGAGCTAAACTTGTATATATATATATATATATATATATAATTGGTTTCTCGGAAACGGCTCTAACGATTTGGATGAAATTTTGTATTTAGATAATGTTATTTTTTTTAAGTTTATCTAGATAGGTGTAGACGCCGAGCGAAGCTCGGTCGCCCAGGTACTTACTATATAATATACAAAAACACAAAATATTTCGGCCCGTTATGGGCCGTCGTCAGTTGATTAATTATAATATATGATAGATAATAGATTATAAATTTATTATTATTTTTTATTTTTTATTATTTTCTATTATTATTTTTGGTGATGGATGGTGGTTGATATGCAATGATTGTAATTTTTTCCGATTTTTTTTGGTTTTTTCAAAAAAAGTATTTCGAAATTTTCAAAATCTCATATCATCAAATACGTCTCGATAAATTCTGCGCCGATTGAGCCCTCACTGACCCTCGTAACCCTAAGTTATAAGCATTTTTGTGTATCAACAGTGCAAATTTTCGAAAAATTTCTGAACTTTGGGGTCACGCTGCTCATCAACCATAAGTCGCACATGACAACCAAAAATACCCTCGCGTAGCCCAATTCATTTTCTAGGTGCATTTTTTTTTCTTTTTTGCCCTAACCCTTAACCGGAACTAAAAAAAAACAATGACGAAAAAATGACACAATTTCTTTCCGAAATTTTTGTTTTTTTTTTTATTTTTCAAAAAAAAGTATTTTGAAATTTTCAAAATCTCATATCTTTAAATACATATAAATTCTGCATCGATTGAGCCCTCACTGACCCTCGTAACCCTTATATCAACAAAGTTATAAGAATTTTTGTGTATAACGCAAAATCGATCCATTAAACATTTCCAATGTTAAAAGTTCACCGTAGAGCAAAATGTCATCTAACTTTTTTGCTCCAAATAGGCTCAGGAGTACCTGGTTTGCTTGTTGACCTATAGTCATCAAACACCCTGTATTGTATAATATACACGAATAGGGTTTTTGTATATTCCAACTACAAGAATGCCTGAAAGTATACGTATAGTAATCAAAGATATATAATATAGATATATTATGTACTAGCGTACTAGATAAATCCCTCGGCCAACTAACATGTTCCACCGAGTTGCGGTTCATGATCCTCAAGTCTCTTAGTCGAGCGCGAGAGGCCGTAGCGCGCTGTCATCGCCTGCCTGCTGCGATCGCGCCTCGCCTACTTTTAACTAATACATTTACACATTTCGTTGATGCGAAGGTGCGATGGCGAATCTGGAGATGAAATGTTAGAATTAAAAGACAATATGCACACCGACGCACGAGTGCGATCGTTCTCCTTGCCTCTCTCCCGCACGCTTCCCGCCCCGCGCGAGCCCCCCCACACCGGCCGCCCGACCGTCTCCAACACGCTTCCCGCCCCGCGAGCGCTCCCCTCTACCGCTCGACCCTGCGCTCCGCTTCCCCGCTACCTTTTCCCATACCTCAGACGCTGGGACACCGCTTCTCTGTATATTTCTTCGGAGCGATAACTCTATACGAGTATTATAATATTTCCTTAAAGATAGTAGATAGAAACGTCATTTGACCGGTCATAAATATTATTATTAGGCATCGATTTTATTAGGTAGGTAACTATTAAGTACCTATCTGCGTACCAATTCCCGACACTCGATTATGCCAACTAGTAGCTACTCAGTCGTGATTTTGGATAGAGTAGAGTACTTTGGCATTCTTGAAATGCGATCGCAGCGCCAATCGATCCAGCGACGACTATTGAACTATTTGGGGTCGAGTTGACAATCGAGCTGTAAAAATTTTAAGGGAAAATTTCAAACGTGGTATTCCTGTCCTGACGCACTCTGACAGTTCTAAACATCGTTTGCGCGGTTTTGCGATAGAGTTGTGGATCGAGTGTGGATTTTGGCAACTTTTAATGAATCTGGGAATATGCCATTTTTAGAGAGTTATTTACAATATCTGTTAGCGGGCCGATGACACTTGTTATAGATTTCAATAATACAGGTGAGATCGTAGACAGAAAAAATAGTTATTAAATAAATATTTTTTATGATCGAAGGGTGAGATACTCCAAAGACCTTGGTAATGTTTAGATTTAAGGTCCCTAATTACTCTCTTAGTATCTAGGTATGTGACAGGTGCAAATATGGCTGATTCAGAATTCCGAGGGATAAACGCTTTGAGGTAGTTTAATGATACTTCTTTACTAGCCTTTAGACTTTGAGTAGTATTATGGGCTATTGTGGAAAAGAATTTATTCACATGATTGGCAATCGCTGTGTATTCCGAAATTATTTCTGATCCAATTTTTAACTCTAGCTTGGTGTTACAGTCTTTAGATTTGCCAGTTTCTTCTTTAATTATGTTCCAGGCCATTTTGATTTTATTATCTGAATTCATAATTGAAGGGTTGAAATTCTATAGGGTCTAAGTGCCAAAAAATCGCAAAGCGATATTTTTTCGGAAATGCAATCAATGTGCCAAGGCTAATAAATAACATACAAAAGAGTCTAAGTGCCTAGCTCCGCCCGCCCTACTACACAGACGCTGTTAAAGCAAGGACCGGTCTATGTGCCACTATGCGTGTATTTTTCAGTTTTCTTGTTATATCTCGACTTTAACTTTTATGTACATAGACCCTATAGAATTTGAACCCTTCAATTTGGTTTTTAAGGAACAGTTGCTTGGCTTTAATGGTAGCTTGTTTAAAGATTTTGCTGTAACGTGTAACATAAGATCTAAGATCTGGGTTATTGTTAACTTTTAGGAGATCATATAAATGAAATAATTTTTCTTTAGAAATAATAATAGCTGGAGTAGCCCAGCCGGCAAATGTTTTTTTATTATTTACACATATACGTTTTAATGGCAGATGATTGTCTATGTATCTTATAAATATATTAAAGAAGTCTTTAAAAAATATAAATATTATTACCATTGAATTCAGATTGTAAATCTAAGTTTAACGCGTTTATCTGGCCCTTGTTTGATATGATATACTTGTTGATACATATACTGTCTACATACATATACTATCCTTGTTTGATACATATACTGACCGCGCTCAGCGTTGCTTAACAACAGTCGACCGACCGCACCACTGAGCTACACGCTGTGAATGACAGAGGAGATGAGAGACGCCTGGCTGACCGATTTTAGAAGGTGAAGGGAGAGCCTTATCCGCAGAATCAAAACAGTATATTCGGATGCGTTGAGTTGCGCGCGCAGCGCAGGTAATTAGTCTTATGGCGGAACCACACTTCGTTATTCGTTATTTGTTATGCGGCTATGCCGTATTCGCCCAAATATTTGCTATGTGAGCGAGCAACGAACATGCTATCCACACTTCGTGCCAGTATGCCAAACATGCCAAATATGTGTGTTGTTTGCGTAAAATCATTAGTCCACATGTAGGTTCTTCCATATGATTTTTAATTTCATTCCACGCATCGTTTATCTTGGTTTTTACTTTATGGCAATTATTTTTGGGGTCCCAGATGCAGGGCTGCATCTGATATAGTTCCAGAAAGCGCATCACTTTTTCATTCGTCCACTCCATTTTAGTTTCGCACACACAGGACCACAGCACACGTCGAGCGAGCGAGACACGACCGTTATGAGCGAGCGAACGCGCGCGAATGAGTGAACGAAGTGTGGGCAGGCGACGCACATATTCGGCTTATTCGTGTCCTTTGATGTGTGCCAAAAAACCGACAAGTGGACGGATACGCGTATTCGCTATTCGCTTATTCGTGCTATGCGGGCGAATAACGCAAATGTAGACGAATGAGCCCTCCACACTTCGTCTTATGCGGGCAAATAAAGCGAATAACAAATAACGAATAACGAAGTGTGGTTCCGCCATTAGTATTTCGAACATAAATAGTTTATGAGAATGTGTGAGACGCCCGCCGGCCGGACATCGAAATATTTTATCAAGAACTAGAAATATTTTATCTGTCCACCCACATTGATTGTTTAAATATTTTGTGGAACTATTTAAAGGCCTTAACCATTACGTCTATTTGTTTATGTAGGTACCCTGTTATAAAAAATGTGCTCATGCATAAGGACCTATATGAACATTACAAATAAAAAAAAACTCCGACACTTAAAAAGTAAAAAATAATTTCCGTTTATTTATTTAAAGGAGTCGGGGGACCGGTGGCCGCTCAGTAAATACCCGCGCCGCTCTCAGTTTTGTATTTTACTAGCTTTTGCCCGCGGCTCCGCTCGCGTGAAATGCGTATGGTCCACGCCGTCAGGCGCCGCTCCGCGCCGCACCGCACCGCGCCGTTCCGCACCGCGCCGTCTCCCGCCGTATCGCGCCGTCCCGCGCCGCCGCCCCGCCCCGTGCCACGCCGCCCCGCGCCGCCCCGCCCGCCCCTCGCCGCTCGTGAAAAATTATCTAACTGATGGTGGAAACCGCATGAAAATCCGTTGCGTGGTTTAGGAGGAGTTAGCGGATATACAGACAGAGGCGCAAAGCGACTTTATTTTATACTATGTATTGATTTACTAGCGGTCCCCCTTTTTTACTGTTTAAGGGTTGGGTATTAAAATTTGTAAATTTAACTTTTATTTAAAGCTTTTTTAAGAAAATCTTATCGAAATCGAGTAATAAAAACCTCTTTATTTATTATCACATTCACATATTACTTCAAGTCATACTACTATAACAAAAATAAGTATATAAAGTAAATACAACTATACACTAATACACTAAAACTAAAACTAATCTAAAATTAATATTCAGAAAACCTACAAAAAATAAATTTCTGAAAAGTCCGCCGAAGCCCGTCTCTGCCGACGCCAAGTGTACCCAGTACGCTCGCCGCGTTACCCCTCTCAATCTCAATACTAATCCGCCGAACGACGGTCGCCAGTCCTCTCCGCGAGAAGCTTTCCCAGCTCCTCCGTGAAAACCTTGGTTTCAGACGACCATGGTCCCAAAGTCTCCACGGCGAAAGGTTGAAACTCAAAGCGATCACGCAGCGAGCTGTACAATCTCGTCTTGGCGGCGGCAGCCTTGTTTGCCGCGGCCCCGGCAGACAAGGAGGTAACGGGAACATAATCAAGTAATTATTTTATTACTTCATAATTATTATTGTATTACTTGATTACTAACATAGCTGAGAGTCAGAGCCCGGTTAAACCATTTTTCTAATAGAAAAAAAAACAGCATCCAAATCGGTCTATTCGTTTAGGAAGACGCCACCTGTAGGCCGGTCAAAATCGACAGAAAAAATCGCTAAATTCGCAAAACATGATGTATCTCTGATTTTTTAGTATGTTTTTTTGACCCATTAGGGCTATGTATACCCAAGTTTGCAATTCTCAAAAAGTTGTGGAAAAATTTGTACACACCAAAAACCGCGAAATTTTAGCCTTGTTTCAGATTCTGCTCTATATCTCCTAATCTATGCATTTTCGTCGAAAGCTACTTTATACATTTTTAAGAACATTAAATTTGTGACAAATTAAGCCCAACCATTTTTAACAAAAATGGAAAATTTTAGTTTTGGTCCTTCTTTGGACCGAAACGGCGTCGAAACCATTGATCCTACAAGTAGAACTTGTGAAATATAATTTGTAGGCAATTTAATTAGCTTTATAACACGGAATGTTACAAAATGTTTATTTAGCGGGATAGAAACAAATTACATTAGTAAACACAGCGAGGCACACATTGCTCCGTGCGGCAGCCATAGATCAGTCTTGCCAACCTTCCGGGGAGGGGAAAACGTGTATCTCCGAGGAGTGAGGGAGAGAGAGACTGCGAGAGCGGGAAAGGGCACTCCAGTGTTGCCAGGATGTGGTCAATCGTTACAGGCTCCCCCTCGAGTTCACATGGGGCGTCCTCGCTTGTGGACTCGTGACATTCTTCTTGGGTCGTCCCCTTCGTCTTTTCTGCTGCACTGGTTCGACGACTTGCCCGACGAAGGGAGTGATCTGGGAACAATGGTACTTGCCGAGGTCTTCACCAGTTTGCATCGACTCCAGTATATAGACAGTGTTACCGCAAACTTCCTTCACACTGTATGGTCCGTCGCGGCGGGGGGCAAATTTGGAAGTAAGACCTTTAGCTGCATTGCTCAGCATGTGCGTCCTCAGCAACACGAGGTCGCCCTGCTTGTATTCGGGAGCAGGCCGGCGATGTTCGTTGGCGTACCGTCGTTGTCGCGCTTGCTCACGTTCGTACTTGTCGCGTGCTTCGACGAGAATGGTGGAGACAGATTTTAGGTATGGTGTGATCGCAGGCAAGAAGTTATCTCTCTCGACGACTGCGCGCATATCTGAGAAGGCATCGTGCGGTGCACGCATTTCCCTGGCGAAGTTTAGGAAGGCAGGGGTGTACCCGGTACCTTGACACGTCGCCGAGTTCATCGCAAAGCGGATGGATGGAAGCGCTTTGTCCCATGACGTGTGATCATCTCCCACCATGATTGCCAATTGAGGTTTCAGGTCTCTGTTCTTTCTCTCTACGGGGTTCGCCTCAGGGTGGTACAAGGGCAGCAGGGACTGGTCGATGCCAAATATGAAACATACCTGCTGCATGACTTCGGATATGAACTGTACACCATTGTCGCTCACGAGGCGACGAGGAGTTCCAAATCGAAGGAAGACTTCCTCAACAAGCGCCTTGGCGCACTCAACCGCCGTAGCCTGTTTTAAGGCGAATAGCTCCACCCACCTGGTACATGTATCCTCCACGATCAGTATCCAGCGGTTACCATTAGAAGACTCTAGTAAGGGACCGAACAAGTCGACGGCTAGGACTTCGAATCTTCGAGTAGGCGCCGGCGTCTGCAACAAACCAGCTGGCTTGCGGTTGTCGACCTTGAACCGTTGACAAGCGCTGCAACCCCTTATGTATTCTGTAATAAACCGCCTCATACCAGGCCAATAAAATCGTGCATGTATGCGTTGGAGCGTTCTCTCTACTCCGAAGTGGCCGGCGGTTGGCGCATCGTGATACTCCACAAGGATCTGCTGGCGTTCATGTTCTGGAACGACCAGTTGGGCTTCATCTCCTTCTTGTTCGGGGGCGTATCTGTAAAGGACACCGTCGCACATCAAATATCCCCTGTCGAGCCAAATCTGGGCAGCACGATCGAGGTCGGTCTTTTCCAGGTCATCAATTATTTTCTTGAGATCAGGGTCACGTAGTGGTGGGTGCGGACATCCTCGGGGCTCCTCGAGGGAATATCAACAGAAGCGGTGCACAGACTGCACACGTCGGCGTCGGCGCACGGGGGACGGGAAAGAGTGTCAGCAACTACATTTGACTTGCCTGGTATGTACTCGATTTTCAGGTTATAAGATTGCAGCTGTAGCGCCCATCGAGCGAGCCGGCCCGATGGGGATTTCAGGCTCATGAGCCAGCGCAGGGGTTGGTGATCAGAAGCGACGGTAACCTCGGAGCATTCAATGTAGCCGCGGAATTTATTTACCGCCCAAACTACGGCGAGGGCTTCTCGTTCCGTCGTCGAATAATTTTTCTCGGCAGCGGTGAGGAGGCGGCTCGCGTACTCTACTGGTCTTTCGTCGGGACCCTCCCCCTGGAGGAGGCATGCACCGAGGCAATGCGCGCTAGCATCAGTTCTGAGTATATAAGGCTTTGTCTCATCTGCTTGTCGGAGGATCGGCGCAGTGGTTAACAGCACTTTCATTCGCTCGAAAGCTGCCTGCTGGTCGCTGTTCCAAGCCCACGCTGCGTTCTTCTTCAACAGCTGAGTCATCGGCCGTGCAACGTCGGCAAAGTTCGGGATGAAGCGGCGATACCAGCTGCACGTCTGAAGAAAACATTGCAGATGTTTGATGGTCTTGGGAGGGGGCATATCCGCAATCGCAGATGTCTTACTGGGATCAACTTGTATTCCACCAGGGACAATGATGTGGCCGAGGAACTTAACAGATTCTCTAGCAAAGACGCTCTTCTCTCTATTAATGCGAAGCTTGAACATGGCTAGTCGGTCAAAAACATCGGCGAGGTCCTTCAGGTGCTGGTCGAAGCTTTCAGACAAGACGATCAGGGGCCTTATTCCGAATGCTAACGCCTAATCGATCTCGCTTAGGCGAGAGCGAATATCGCTTAGCTCCTCTTTCGTATGAAAAGAACGCCACTATGACGTATCGTCGATCGCCGAGAGAGCGAGAGTCGATACCGACTCGGCGGCAGCCAAGACCCTCCCGCCAGACGTCTCTCGTCACGGACGATATCTCGACACTCTCATGTCGTTGCGTATTAGTTTGCGTGCGTACGAAATACGAATTGTCATACAAAAGAGGAGCTAAGCGATATTCGCTCTCGCCTAAGCGAGATCGATTAGGCGTTAGCATTCGGAATAAGCCCCCAGATCGTCGAGGTAAGCAAATATGTTGATATGTTGTAGGTTACTTTTAAATCTATCCATCATCCTTTGGAAGGTCGCTCCTGCGTTTCGCAGGCCCATGGGCATCCTTTTGTATCTGTACGTACCCAGCAGTGATACAAACGCCGTTTTGTCACAGTCTTCCTCGGCTACTCTCACTTGTCAATAGCCCGAGCGAAGGTCTAAGGTCGTCATAAACTTGGTGGTCTTGGCAGCGTGCAGGACGTCTTCCACTCGAGGTAGCGGATACCGGTCGGGTTCCGTTGCAGCGTTTAGACGTCTGTAATCAATGCACACACGTACATCACCAGATGGCTTGTCAACAAGAACGACGGGGGCTGCCCAGGGAGACTCGCATTCTTCAATAATATCTTGGGCGAGCATCTTTTCTATTTCTTGTTTCAGCTTCTCCTTTTTCAACTGGGACAAGCGGTACGGAGGCGAAGCGGCAGGTATTTGATCTTTGGACATTAATTGTATACGATGTACTGCAAACTCACAGGGTTCTCCTGCTGGTGCAAATCTGTCAGCTTGTTTGCGAATTAATGCATCAAGTTGGGTGCGCTCAATAGCATTGAGTGTGGTACCTTCATCTGCACGAAGGTTCAACTTCGTCTCAAGTGTCATGGCCTCCGTGCTTGGGGTTATAAGATTGTAGGCGGCGGTAAAGGGATGCTCTACATCTTTGTCGGCGAAGGAAAATGAGCCTTCGGCAAGGTCTATCTTCATCTGGGCCTCCTTCATAAATTTTCGTCCAAGTAAAGACCGCTCCGAATTTGGCATGACGAGGAAGGAGGTAAGAAAGGTACGACCTTTGATGTTGATGTCAACAGTAGTGGACAGGAGCTCCAAGTTCTGGCAGGAGCCATCGGCGAGGGTGACATCGAGGCGGACCGGTGAGAAGATGGCTCCATCTTGAGACAGCACCTCGTAGAGATGTCGGCTCGCAAGATTGTGCGTGGCTCCTGAATCAAGTAGAATGACACCGTCGTGTCCCATAATATTTACGGAAATAATGGGGCGTTCGTCAGCAGGAGCGGCTCCGATTACGGTGGTCGGCGCAGGTGTGAGCATCACATTAACAGGGACGCTCAGAGTGTCTGTAGCGGCATCCGCGGAACGAGCATAAGTAAGCGAAGTCGCGTGAAAAGTCTCACTCGCGAAGGGGCGTGCATCCGCGGCGGTAGATGCGCTCGCGACATGCGCGGCTGCGTCGCGGGACGCGCGCTTGCGTGTCCGCATTGCTACACTTCACGGCCGGAGACGGGGGGGCCTGCGGCGGCGCGTCGGCACCGGCCGAGGTCGAGACGGCGGCGGCGGGCGCGGCTGACGGGCCGACGCGTGCGCAGGACACAGTCGTACTTGCACTCGCGGAATGGCCGAGCACGGATACATGTTGAAATTCCGCTTCATTCGCGGCGGCGGCGGGTTTACAGTTCTGACATTTCGCGCGCGTCACTCCCGGCGCACCGCACCCATAACACCGGATGCGGGGCTCGGTTGCTGTCACGGGAGGTGCCGGCGCGGGTTGTGGCGGACTGTTCTCACATTCAGAAAGCCGGGCACCCAAACATGGTGGACGGGGGAGTTAAACTCCCTCAGAATAGCGTATGGGAAGGCCAGAAGAGTAGCCCAGAAATGCAAGAGGACGAACGACAGGCCACTGGCGCTAGAGCGGGCGCTGTACGAATACCGAGCGATTAGGAGGACGTATAAAAGCGAGATTCGGAATGCGAGAATGAAGGAAATCCGAGACCAGGCGACCTTCGCCGGGAACGAGGATCCTTGGGGCATCGCCTACCGCACGGCTCAAGGGAGGCGGCCGGCAATGGAGAACACAGTGATAGGAGTTACCCATGGGAGCACCGATCCATCGGACGTGAAAACGGCGATGGATCATCTATTGTACGCGCTCTGCCCAGATGATAACCCGCTCCGGGACACTCTACAGCACACGAGGATTCGGGGGCTCGCCCTCGTGCCCCCGGGTGGTGAGAGTGCCCCACCGGCCACGCAAGAGGAGTTGGGACGGATCGTGAAGGACCTCCCGAACACTGCTCCGGGTATAGACGGCATAACGGCCAGGATCGTAAAAAAGGCTTGGGAGGTCATGAGCTGGGAGATGCTCATGACATTCAACAGGTGCATGGCGGCTGGCATCTTCCCCGACTGCTGGAAGGACGGGAGGCTCATCGTTCTCCCCAAGGGGAACGGTAAGCCTGCGTCAGACCCAAAGGCCTACAGGCCCGTAACTCTCCTGCCGATTCTTGGGAAAATACTGGAGAGGCTCATGGTTCGGAGATTGGAGTGCGTGAGCAACCGCCTGTCGACCCACCAGCACGGATTTATTAAAGGGAAATCTACCGTCACCGCCATCACGGAACTGATGGATAAGGCGAAGAACACGAAGCGGAAGTACCTGCAGGTAGTTTTCTTAGACATATCTGGAGCGTTCGACAATGCATGGTGGCCCATGATCTTGGTCAAGGCGCGGAGGCTGGGATGCCCCAGCAACATCTACCGGATGCTGATGGGATATTTCGCGAAACGCCGCCTCGGGCTGTTCTGCGGTCGTCGTGTGAGGTGGAAACGCTCTACGATGGGGTGCCCACAGGGGTCGGTGCTGGGCCCGCTGCTGTGGAACATTCTTCTGGACGACCTTCTATGCATGCCCCTGCCGGAGGGGTGCCACCTCGCTGCATATGCAGACGATGTGGTACTCACGGTGGAGGCGGACGCTAGGGCGGGGATTGAGGGTAGAGCAGCAGCTGCCCTTGAGCTCATGGTAGAGTGGGGCCGCACCAACCGCCTGGACTTCGCCCCGGCGAAGTCCAAGACCATGACTGTTAAGGGGCGGTTCACAAACAGAGCACCCACGATCCGCATGGCAGGGTCGAGCATAAAGACAGGGTCAGTCACCACGTTCCTGGGCCTCGAGGTTGACCAGACATTCAGCTTCGCGCAGCATGCTCGGGTCATCGGGGAGAAGGCAAGCAGCTCCTTCGGGAAGATGTCGAGGGTGTCGAGAGCATCTTGGGGGATTAAGTTCCGAACGCTGAAAACTATATACGCGGGAACATGGGTCTCCACGGTGACCTACGCAGCTGCGTGCTGGTTCGACCGATCCAGACAGCATGCCGTGCGCAGTCTGTTGCTCCGCGCACAGAGGCAAGCTCTGATTCTTCTAACGAAGGCGTATAGAACGAATAGCACAGCGGGTCTCCCGGTCCTTGCGGGTGTCCTGCCTGGGGACCTGGAGGTTCTACAGGCCGGCCGCACATGGCGAGCGAGGGAGCTCGCAGCAAATCGGGAGGAGTTCTCGAGGCTTAGGCGGGAAATTAGGTGAGAGACTCTATCGATCTGGCAGGAAAGATGGGAGACTGCTACCACGGGCAGACACCTCCACAGGTTCTTTCCCAGTGTCGAGGAAAGGTTAAGAAGCCACTGGGTTCACCCGGACCATCGAACGTCTCAGCTCCTCACGGGGCACGGGAACTTCCGGGGCAGACTGTATGACCTGGGATTGGCTGAAAGCGAGATGTGTGAATGTGGGTATGGTAGAGAGGATGCTGACCACGCGCTCTGGCACTGTGCGCGGTATGAGAACGAAAGAGACTGCATGATTGCAGAGGTGACTAAACGGTGTGGCGGCCCTGTGTACTATTCTGATCTAATATCGTCGGAGGAGAGCTTCTCTGCTTTCAGGAGGTTCGCAGCCGGGTGGTTCAAGAAGCGAGCAGACATAGGGGCAGACCGGACGTTTACCGACGAACCTACGACGGGAGACGAGCACGCTGGGGACCAGGACGTCTGTGACAGGACGGGACACGCAGCGCAAGACGGATTCGACGGGACGACACATGAGGGCGACGTGTAGCCTGAGGGGTGACGGCGAGCCTGCCTCAGCCCTTGCCAAAAAGAATAGTGGCAGAAAAACATAACAGCAGAAGACGTCGTATCCGAAAAGAGCAGCGGCAAAAGAGGGGTGGCCGCCTGCGCCCCCACGACGCAGGGCGAGGCATGGGGAGCTACAACTAGAGGACCACGTGAGGCGCGACGACAGACTGGCGCAAGCAGACGCCGGGGCGATTCTGGGACGCGAGGACCGGGGCGACAAGTCGCTGTTTGTGACGTTGTTTCCCATCTGGGACGTAGACTGACGGACGCAACACGTAGATGGGGACAATCTTCGGAGTCGGTGCACTCCAAGGGGGGGACTCAGAACGACTCTATGAGTCCCTCCAAGCGGGAGGCTGGACCGCAATCAATGCGCGTCTCCTGAGCCAGACCATCGGCTCAGGCAGCGGGCCTCCCTGCGTGCAGTGGCTCTCAAATGATTGGTCCATGATGAGGTCGCGGCACTGTGCGGGTGCTATGGCCGCAAGGCTGGTGCACTCGGGTTAGTGGCGGGTTAAGATTGTTCTCACATTCACCTTTCGACTTGCGTGCTAGAATCTTACACTCTTCGACTGTATGTCCATAGTTCTTGCAATATTTGCAACGCTTTCGTGGTGACACCCGGATCGAACTGTCAATGTCACTGACACTAAACTGTTTTGGCACGTTATCACTGGATGGCGTTCCGAGCGCAGCGCGGCTGACGGGCGGCGGCGGAAGCGGCGCCTGTGGCGGCGCGGAGATGGCAGCTTTGCGAGCGCTCGCCGGTGAGGGCGGTGTTGTAGTACGCGCCGGCGGCGGAGGGGGCGCTGCGAACGCGCGAGTCTCGGCTATCGAATCTTCAACAGCGCGCGCCGCCTCGATTAACTGTTCGAAGGTCTCCACGGATCTTCTTTGCACGCGTTTTCGGAGTTTCCTGTTGAGGAGCCCGTAAACCATATCTATTTGGATTTTCTGTGTCAAATCGTCCGGTATTTTTGACAGTAGGGCGCGCGCTTTAGACACGAAAGTATCCGTCCGTTCATTCTCCGCTTGTTCCCGCGCAAATAGCTCACGGTACAGCTGATAAGGTTGCTTTGTTATTCCGTAAGCGGCGCGGAGGCGGGAGATCGCATCGTCCCAGCGCGTCGCATGGTGTTTGACGCCGGTCCACCAGATGGCGGCGTCTCCCTGCAGTAACATGGGGAGTCCTCGGAGAGCATGCTCATCTGATACTTCGGCACACTCTTTATAGGTCTGGATGGCGTCTATGAAGGCTTCAACGGCGTCAGATGTGTCGGACGGGGCTCCGTGGAATCTCGCCATGCACTTGGCGAAATTACCGCGCGACGAAATCGCGGCGGGCGCCGGGCTAGCGGGAATCACGGGCGAAAGCGGTGGCGCAGAGGAGGCTCGCTCGAGAAACTTCTCACACATTTCTAGCTGCGTCTTCTGCAATGATGTGAGAAGTGTGGCGAAGTCCTGTTGCGACATTGTTACCACACCAGCTGTGGTTGCACGCTGTTCTCCGTCATCCGAGTCGCCGGAATGCGAACTTTCCCTTGGCTGTTGTCCTATGCGTTTGCGTGTCGCCATGTTGGGTGGGGCGCACGCGCAAGGTGGAGGTTATAAATGCACGACACTCGCGTTTTACTTTTGTTATTGTTCGTCGGGCCGCAAGTCGGGCGCCAGTCTATAACACGGTATGTTACAAAATGTTTATTTAGCGGGATAGAAACAAATTACATTAGTAAACACAGCGAGGCACACATTGCTCCGTGCGGCAGCCATAGATCAGTCTTGCCAACCTTCCGGGGAGGGGAAAACGTGTATCTCCGAGGAGTGAGGGAGAGAGAGACTGCGAGAGCGGGAAAGGGCACTCCAGTGTTGCCAGGATGTGGTCAATCGTTACAGCTTTAAATTAAGCGCAAAGCGGTGTCTGTAAGCTTCGTATTTCTCTCAAAATCTAAAAAAAAACATACAACATACAACATACAAACATACATTATTTAAGGAATCGTGTGGTGACCCCTCAACTAACTTAAAAAAAATGCCCCAAATTAGTTAAGGAATCGTATGGTCACCCTATTCAAATTATTTAAGGAATCACATGGTCTTTTTTTTTTGTCCCACATTTGGTAAGGAATCGTATGGGCACCCTATAAAACCATTTTTTACTAATTAAAAATTTTAATCTTATGGTCACCCTATCAAAATAAAACCATTTGTCCCACATGCATTAGGAATCGTATGGTCAACCCTGCACAATTGTTTTTTTCTGGCGTTCGATTGCGATGGCTGTCTGCGTTGGTCTAAGATTCTCATACAAAAATTACCAATTTAGATTTTTGAATCTTTATGCTATGGTATTAAAGTTCAAACTGACTTTTAAGTGTTATTACGAATCTTTTGTATGGGAGTATAGAAAAGTGTTGTTTTTAGATTTTCAGGCAATTTTTTAAATTTTTCTCTCCGTAAGAACCTTCCTCGTACTTCAAGGAATATTCTAAACAAAGAATTAGCGAAATCGGTACAGCTGTTCTCGAGATTTTCGGTTAGGAAATTCAGCGATTCATTTTTATATATAAGATAAAATTTGGTGTACCACAGGGGAGTGTCCTAGGCCCAATTCTATTTTTGATATATATCAATGATCTCTGCAACATAAAACCAGAAAATGGAAGAGTGGTGACCTATGCTGATGACACGGTGCTGATTTTCTCTGACAACAGGTGGATAGACACATATAAGAGAGCTGAATTGGGTTTAGGTATTATAAAGAAATGGTTGGATCTTAACTTATTAACATTAAATGTAGTAAAAACTAAATACATGTGCTACTCAATCACTGCGGCAGGAATGCCTGATGATAAAATGAATGTGATTAAACTGCATACATGCTCAAATACCACCACATGCACGTGTGAGCTACTGGAAAATGTGACAAAAATAAAATATTTAGGAATTGTCTTAGATAACCACCTGAGCTGGCAGCCACATATAGAAGGACTTGCAGCGAGGTTAAGAAAACTTATAACTGCGCCGATAACAAGCTCCTTCGTACCGTCTACTATGCTCTAAGTGAGTCTGTTATCATGTATTGTATCACTGTCTGGGGTGGCGCAGCAAAAACATACCTGATAGAGCTAGAGCGAGCTCAGCGTGCTATCCTGAGAGTGATCTTCAAAAAGCCCTATCGTTATAGCACTTTCTCACTACTATCAGAACAGCAAATTCTCTCCGTCAGACAATTATACATAAGTCGCCTTATTTTGAACACGGCCAACATGCAAAACCCACAGAAAATGATCATGGACAGACCACGGACAAGGCATTGCGGTAACCACCAACCACCTAAATTTAGAACTGCATTCACTCAGCGGTCTAGACTATTTCTTACCCAACATCTACTTAACAAAGCTAAAAAAGAGTGTGATTTTGCAAAAGAAACAGCAAAAGTCAGAAGAAAAAAAATATTAAAAACATGGTTAAATACCCTAGATTACACAAAAACGGAAAACCTATTTATTATAATAAAATAAAACGTCAAAATACTGCCTTGCTAAGCATGTAGCCTTATTTAGAATATTTTACACTGTCTGTGATACAATTAATAAATTATTATTATTTATTCATTTTATATTTCTGCAATGAATTAATTTAAAATCAAATTACAATTGTTCGTGACATTTTTTATTTATTTATTATCAAATTTTAAATTGATTGTTTTTATTATTATATTTTATTTTAATTTTAATAATTCTACACAACTGTATATTTGAAATGATTACACAATGTTTAGATTTTAAATTTAGAATTTAAGTAATTTACGTAGTTATATAAATTTTTTTAAATGTATATATATATATATATTTTTTTTTTGTTTATATCAGATGGGAATAATCATTAATTACCTTTTCATTTTATAAATTGTTTGTGTTCCATTATTTTTTAATATAATAACTAATTCCATGATAAATTTTAATGAGCGCATGTTTATGATTATTATAATTTGTTAAAGAACATGACGGCGTCACCGGCCTGGAAGTGGCGAAGCTTGTAACGGAGCGCGTGCAGGGAGGCCGGTATACAATACACAGTATACGAAGGCGAGACGCACCTGCCAGCCCTGCAGCAGGAGACTGCGGTCCACGGTGCGCAGCCACATGACGGCGTCACCCGCTTGGAAGTCGCGCAGCTTGTAGCAGCGCGCGTGCAGGAACATGCCGAGACACTTCAGCAGTTCTGATGTTGATGCTTGGATGACGGTCTTCTTAGGCTGCTGGGCGTGGGGCGCGGCGGCGGGCGCGAGCTGCGCGCGCGGCTTGTCGGGCGCGGGCGCGCGCGCGAGCGACGGCTTGTCGTGCGTCGGCGCCGCGAAGGGCTGCACGTTGTTGTTGAGGTTGTTGGCGCGCACGACGTCGAGCGCGAGCGGAGCCGGCGCCTTGGCGCTCGTCGCGTAGTACACATTCTTGTTGCGGTCGAGCGGCGGCTGGGCGTGCGGCGGCGCGTTGTCGACGAGCGGCGGCCGGAAGGCGGCCAGGCTCTTGCTCTTGCTGTCGAGCTTCTTCTTGTTGTGGTTGGCGGTAGAGAAGCGTCTCCACGACAGCGCGTTGATGAACAGCGAATGCTTCTTCAGATTCTTCTCGAGAGCGCTCTTCTCGGAGATGATGCGGGCGGCGTCGTCGAGCGTGGCGCGCCGCTCGGCGTCGCGCTCGCGGTCGCGCGAGGCGGGCGAGACGGCGCGCAGGTTCGCCTCCACGCCGCGGTTCTCGCGGTTCTTGGCGTTGTTGAGGCGCTCGTAGGAGTAGGCGTGGAGCGCACGGTCGCCGGGCGCGGCGGCCGCGGCCGCGTACGCCGGCGCGGGCCGCCGCTCGCGCGGGCTGAAGCTGAGCACGGTGCCCATGCCGGCCGCGCGCGCGCGGGCGCTAGGTCGCCTCATGCATGGCAGCCGGAGCGCACCGCACACCGCACTCCTCTCGGTGCCGCGGCCGGGGCGAGCGGTCGCGGTCGATGCCGCCCGTCGGCGCGCAGGCGCGGCGCGCTCGCTCGATACCGCACCCTGCACCCCTGCACCACCCTGCACCCTGCACGAGGGAGATATCGAGCGAGATATCCGGCGCGCCGGCGCGCCGCCAGCCGCCCTCTCCGCGTCGCCGCGATGTCTTCGTCGTCAGCGAAGATGCGACTCGGCGCGCGGCGGGGCGCGGGGCGGGGCGCGGGGCGGGGCGCTGGGCGGGGCGCGGGGCGGGGCGCGGGGCGAGGCAGGCCGAGGGGTGATCGTAGCTAGTTTTCAGTAAACAAACCTGTGTAGTGTGTGCGGCGAGCCTCGTCTGCGCATTGCTTACATGTCCTGCACGCGACGGGTGGGGGAGCGAGGGGGGGGGGGGGGGGGGGGGGAAGGTAGTATACATACAATAAAATAAAAACGCCGCTAATATGAAATTAAATTTTATTAACAACTAAAACCAAGCAGTGCAATAAATGAGCCGCCTGCCCTAGAAAATGTCTGTTTTTTGACATTGAAAATGTCTTTTGGTTCGTTCCAGTATAGGCCCCGATTTCACGAAAAAGTGCGATCCCCTTATATCTCGGAGAGTTGTGAAGATATGATATTCAAAAAAGGCTCAAAAGAGGCGTATTCATGAGAGCTGTAAGGTGCAAAAATAATTATTCGAGAAAGTAAAAAAGGAAACTAGTTATGGCCGAAATAGTGAAAAAAAGATTAAATTTTTTGATGATATTTTTATTTTCGCGCTCGATATTTGGGAAACGAAGAATGATATCAAAAATTTGAGAAGATCTCCTCTGGAAAATTTTGTCAGCTACAATTTGAGCCTAAAACAAAGACGATCATGTTAAGGGTTTGCCCTGTAGCTGAACCTTTTTGAAAAAATAAATTCACAGATTTCGTGCCTCACACGACTTTCGAGCACATTGGAAATGAATCTACGGAATTCGAAAAAATATTGTCGCCGAGCGACACGAGATAGTCGGGATAAGGAAAAGGTTGGTTGGGGTCTGATGATGGAGCCGGAAGGAAGCCATAGGAGCTCCTAAACTACACAAGATAAGCCCATCGTGTTTGGGCTCCTTTGATTTTTCTTCGCAAGTACTCTAGTCATATTATGTTATTTCCATCCAGGGTCCTGATGATGGAGCCGGAAGGAAGCCATAGGAACTCCTAAACTACACATGATAAATCCACCATATTTGGGCTCGTTTGATATAGGAATATAGGAATATAGGTTTGGTTAGAAGATGCGTTGCATTGAAAATGAATTCAACAAAATTAAAAAATAAAAATTACATTTAAGTACCTATATATTTTTTTTATTTTTCAAAAACACAAAAGCAGCTTAAAACTGTAAACTAAAATTTAGACAGAAAAAGAGATAAGCTTGACATTATGTCTAACTAAAGTAACAAATTAATAAATATCAAATATAAAAAATATAATATATGGATATAGAAGATTAGAATATAGGTTAGGTTAGAAGATGCGTCACGTAGCGACGCATCTTCTAACCTAACCTATATTCCTATAGTGGATATATTATGCTGGATTTATCATGTGTAGTTCAGGAGTTCCTATGGCTTCTTTCCGGCTCCATCATCAGAACCCAACTAACCTTTTCCTTATCCCGACTTTCTCGTGTCGCTCAGCGACAATATTTTTTCTAATTCCGTAGATTCATTTTCAATGTGCTCGATAGTCGTGTGAGGCACGAAATCTGTGAATTTTTACCCGACTGCGCGACGCAAAGGAGGGTAATGTGTTTATCAGCCTATATATGTATGTATGTATGTATGTATGTATGTTTGTTCCTTTGTGGCACTCTAGAGACCAAACGCGTGGGCCGATTTTGATGATTCTTACGTCAATCGATTTGTCTTAATCTTGCGAGTGTCACTGAAGACACGACAGTAATCAAAATTCACTATGGCGACAACTAGGTGCCATATTGTGACAAAGAAAAAAATGAAAGTTGGCTAACTATGTTAAGTGGGGTGTCGTTGAATAGGTATTTGAAAATGATCTTTAGGTTTCTCTTATCATTTTTCATTTCGAATGACCATTTAGGATCTATAATGATTTAAAGTTGGTTAGCAACCATTCTCACTCTTATAATAATAGAGCTGTGATAAAGTTCTTATTATACAGGGTGTTCGGCACATCGACAGACAATTTTTTTTTTGTAGGTAAGTGGAGTCATTTGCAACGTTTTGACCCAACATACCTTTTGTCAGGTGTCACGTGGTATCGAGATACGATTTTTTTTCTTTATTTTTGAAAATTACCAAAATCCCAGCTTTAAATCCTTGTGACCTTTTTTTTCATGTTTGTATCAGCACGAAATAAAATTTATTGAATTTTACGATGCATCCTTGTTTTATAAAATAGATTATTTGGAAGTTAATACCATGAAAAGGACTTATGACCTCCCAAAGTCCCGAGAACGAGTAAAAAGATGACAGAATCTTAATTTCTTAATTCATTTAAAAAAAAACAACACCAATTGAGAGCGTCGTTTTCTTTTAAAAAGTTTGCTAGTTTACGCCCTTTCCAAAGGTATACCACATTTTATACAAATCATTCACTATGTGATCAAAATTAGAGATAATTTGCAAGAGTCTAAACATTAATATTGGAGAATTGAACAAAGTGCCCGCGCGACCGGTACATGTTCTAAATTTGAAAATGCTCCGGAAAACGCTCTCAGTACGGGAAGCGAGCACCGATAAGTAAGTGGCCCTGTTACAAAGTGCCCGTGTTGTCGTTCTATTCTGGTCTATGTCCCTAATTTTGACCACATAGTGAATTATTTGTATGACATTTGGTATACCGTTGGAAAGGGCGTAAATTAGCGAACTTTTTAAAAGAAAATGAGGGGGGCAGCGGGGCGAGGCGTATATGTATGTATGAATTTCCTCCATAAAATTTAAGCCGATCATCTAAATTCGATTAAAATTAGTACACGCACATTTAGCTATACGAGACACAGGATAGGCTAAATAAAATTCAGTTCCGGTTACGCTAATAGGTGGAATATTTTATTTAGTTAGGTAGTATTTGATTTATTTTAACTGAAGTTTATTATTTTAATATCGATAGCTTTTTCCCGCGGATTCGCTCGCGTGAAATTCGTATTTCAAAAGAAGAAAGTAAGTAACTTAGGCCAGGGCCGGAGGGTGAACTGGATTCAGATATATTCATTTTTAAATTTCCGGATTAACAGTAGGTTTAAAAACTTACATAAGTCGACGTTTCGCCCGCTACGTCACTGGCTTCATCAGGAACTGCGGGAGTTCCTGGAGCCGACGTCTGGTGTCCGTTGTACCAGACGTCAAACTGTAAGTCTTCTTATGTAAGTCTTTAAACCTACTGTTAATCCGGAGATTTAAAAATGAATATAATTCAGCGGCGGGTGGCCGAGTGATTTGGGCATCGGCTTCTCATGCGGGAGGTCCGAGGTTCGAATCCGGTCGGCGTGTACCAATGAGATTTTTCTGACGAAAAAATTTACGTGCATACCTACACCCGCTGCTTCACCGTTCGGAACCGGTGTAAAACTGTAGGTCCCTTCCCTTGCCCCTTACTAGGTGGTAGGCTCAAATTGTAGCCGACTGGGTTGGTACCACCGTACTGGATGTAACATGGCCGCAAGCAACCTCGGTTGTGTTCTCCTCTAGTCCAGTATAGCCAAGAATCCAGGGAAGTCTCCGGTATGGCACCTACCTTCTCGGAGGTGATATTGGCTGGTTAGAGCATGTGCTTTGGCCTTTACCGGATTGCATAAAAAAAAATTAATAACAGAGTAAACTTAAAAACATTGGATTCAGATAAACAATAAACATTCTCAAAGAAAGTAAGTAACATACTAAAGGCGAGGCTGAAGGCCGAGCTGCGTTCAGGAAGAGTATAAACCTTTTCGAAGAAAGTAAGTAACAAAGGGCGCGGCCGAAGGCCGAGCTGCATTCAGGTAGACTATAAACCTTCTCGAAGAAATTAAGTAATTGAGAGCGAGGCCGAAGGCCGAGCTGCGTTCATGAATACGATAACCTTTTCGAAGAAAGTAAGTAACAGAGGGCGAGGCCGAAGGCCGAGCTGCGTTCAGGAAGACCATAAACCTTCTCAAAGCGAAGCACTGACGTGGCACCAAGTTCATCCGGTGTTATGGGCTGACATCACGGATGTTGTAGGTGGTGTAGCCAACCGTGTTAATTTCTATAAAAAAAAAGTAAGTAACTAAGGGCGTGGCCGAAGGCCGAGCTGTATCCTGGAAGACGCTGACAGTAAGTAACTATGGGCGATAGTTACATACTTTCTTCAAGACGTTTTATAGTCTTCCTGAACGCAGCTCGGCCTTCGGCCTCGCCCTCAATTACTTGATTTCTTCGAGAAGGTTTATGGTCTTCCTGAGCGCAGCTCGGCCTTCGGCCTCGCCCTCTGTTACTCACTTTCTTCCAAAAGGTTATCGTCTTCCTGAACGCAGCTCGGCCTTCGGCCTCGCCCTCAGTTACTTAATTTCATCGAGAAGGTTTAGTCTTCCTGAACGCAGCTCGGCCTTTGGCCTCGCCCTTAGTTACTTACTTTCTTAGAGAAGGTTTATGGTCTTCCTGAACGCAGCTCGGCCTTCGGCCTCGCCCTCTGTTACTTACTTTCTTCGAAAAGGTTATCGTCTTCCTGACCGCAGCTCGGCCTTCGGCCTCGCCCTCAGTTACTTACTTTCTTCGAGAAGGTTTATTGTCTTCCAGAATGCAGCTCAGCCTGAAGCCTCGCCGTTAGTTACTTACTTTAGTTGAGAAGGTTTATTGTTTACCTAAACGCAGATCGGCCTTAGTTACTTACTTTCTTCTTTTGAAATACGAATTTCACGCGAGCGAAGCCGCGGGCAAAAGCTAGTAGTCAATAAAATTATCAGTAGTTTACACCACCGCAAGCTACTTAATAATCCCCACGATATTAACTTTCTCAATGAAATGACAAGATTACGAAATTTACGGTATTATAATCCTAACTAAAAAGTGTAAAATAAAAAAAGTTTATTTAAAAAATAAAAAAACCCGACTGCGTAAAAAATTTACTTGAAATAAAAACTGAAAAGAAAAAAACAAGTCCAGTAGTCTAGAACTCTGTTAAGTAATATTGAATAACTACACCATTGAAATAGTTTCATTATCGATACACACATATAATAAAACAAATAATAAACTCTAATGCGGAACATAGCGACTTTAACAGTCGGGACCCATTATTGGGAAAATGTCAATGGGTCCCGACTGTTAAAGTCGCTATGTTCCGCATTAGAGTTTATTATTTGTTTTATTATATGTGTGCATCGATAATGAAACTATTTCAATGGTGTAGTTATTCAATATTACTTAACAGAGTTCTAGACTACTGGACTTGTTTTTTTCTTTTCAGTTTTTATTTCAAGTAAATTTTTTACGCAGTCGGGTTTTTTTATTTTTTAAATAAACTTTTTTTTTATATTTTTTGATATCACACTCCCGTCATCTGACGAATTCCGCGAGCAGCACGCAAGTCTGTAGCAAGAAAACTTGCTTCAACTCTTGACAACTGTTGGAATGATAATAACATAGCCGCTTGGCAGGAGTTGTTCCTCTTTGCCTATAATTATCTTCATGTTGATACGAAAGCTAAAGGTTCCTTAGCAACCAAAATTAAAAATAATATTAATCAAAATAACATTTGCACAGAGGTTCCCAGGCAGCCGTCTTCACGTCTAAATCACGGCTCCGTCTATAAGCTGGCAGAGAGGAAAGTCTTTGACGGAGACGTCCGTGGTGCCGTCAGGGTACTATCTTCATCCGACTCCATTGCTCCACCGAATCAGAAAACCCAATCGGCGCTCAGACTAAAACATCCTCGGCCATCTCGAATCCTTAGCATACCTGACGCTCCTGGAGTGAACGAAGAACATTTGGTCGCATCTGAAGAGTCTGTGCTGGGTGCCATAATATCTTTTCCGTGTGGTTCAGCAGCTGGTATAGATGGCCTGTCTCCACAACACTTAAAGGATTTGGTTTCCACCACCATTGGCGATGCTGGTAAAAAATTGGTAGAATCCCTCACAAAATGCACAAACATCATGCTTGCTGGCCAGGTTGTTGAAGCATTTTGCTCTTTCATATATGGTGCGTCACTCATCGCTTTAAACAAAAAAGATGGAGGTATCAGGCCGATTGCGGTCGGTTGCACAGTTCGTCGGATAGTCTCCAAATTAGTTTGCGTTTCAGTGAAAAATCATTTATCAAAATTATTCTGTCCGATCCAACTCGGTTTTGGCACAAAAGGCGGCGCAGAGACCGCAGTTCATGCAGTTCGTACATACATTAACTCGAGTTCTTTCGATTGCCTCGTCAAAATTGATTTAAAGAATGCCTTTAACTGTATGGAAAGGGACTGTCTTCTTTTATCAGTTAAGGAGCAAGTTAAGATGCCAGTTCACACGGCCGACCTTCCAAGCGGAAGGACCACCCACACATTTATCTAGAACTGCATGTTGCAGTTTCCAGTTATTATTGAGTAAAGATGTCGGTTCCCATGGTCGACCTTCCAAGCGAAGGACCACCCAGACATTTAGCTAGAACTGCATGTTCGCAGTTACCAGTTATTATTTAAGACCTGCCACCGTGCCCGGTGGCCATTCTCGTCTTCACACTTGTACCGCACACATTGTATCATTGTTCGAAATAAATAAATGTTTTTTTAAAAGACAATTTATTCAAGTGGAAACTTAACTGGCGCAGCCGGTAGGATAGCGGCACCGTAAAGACCTTCAAATTCAGTGACTTCGGGAGTGTATCAACACATTAGCCGCTATTCAAACCTACAAATAAATAAGTTATCTTCCACGAGTGAACTACAGACGCACCGCGTACGAGTGACCCTGGAACGAGAATCCCTGGTGGAGCATGGGAGTAGTGGCTTACTGGTGAGTAGACCTTTTTCACTAGTTCCCCTACTTCTCCCTTCTCTCCGCCTTGTAGTGAACGTGTGTACCCTAAAATTCGGGATAATCTTCAAACTAAGATTTATTTAAGTGTACCCTAAAATTCGGGATAATCTTCAAACTAAGATTTATTTAAGTAGACCCTAGACTTCGGGATAATCTTTAAACTAAGATTTATTTAAGTAGACCCTAAACTTCGGGATAATCTTTAGAATCAGATTTATTTAAGTAGACCCTAAACCTCGGGATAACCTCTAAATTGGTTTAATTAGTTACCCTAAAATTCGGGCTTAAGCTTAGTTTTCGATTATTAGTAGTACTAGTAATACCTAGCAGAAATGGCGGAGGAAGCGCCTAGGGAACAGCTAAACATAGTTCCATCAGAGCTGGCGAAACTCATCCCTAACTTCGACGGGGAGCGATCGCAGCTAAATTTATTTTTACAAAAATGCGAATACATTATAAATGCCTACCGCGGGCAGGGCCACGCCCAAGGTATATATATATACCACTTAATCACAAGTAAACTAAGAGGCGCCGCAGCGGCTCTCATCGGCGAGAGAAGCGATATAATAACGTGGACCGAATTAAGAGAACTATTCAAGCAACATTTTGGCGATCCTCGCAGCGAGGACTGCCTCGCACTCGAGTTGGAGTCAGTCAAGCGCAATCAGGGGGAGCCCTGGCTTGACCTCGCCAACAGAATTCAAAGGGTGAAAAACACCCTCCTATCAAAGGTAAACCAGAGTGAAGAGGATGCAAATATTAGAACTAGCAAACAAACTATATATAACAATACTGCGCTTAACGCATTCCTCTATAACTTGCCACCAAGCATGGTCAGGACCGTGCGTTTGACCAAACCCTCCAGCCTGGAGGACGCCCTCAGCGTGGTCCTCGAAGAGGACAACTTTCAGAAAACTTACGACACAAAACACAACCTCCTCCATCCGAGGCACAAACCCCCACAAGGCAGTGTGGCTCCACGCCCATCGACCTCTCAAAAACCCTTTTCACAAGGTCAGGAAGCCCGAACGTACAACCCTAATAAGGGTGTGCCTCAACATCGTCCCCAATACAATAGCCAGTTCCGTCAGCAAAACCAGAATCAATACCGCAATCTTAGCTACGGCCAACACAATCAGCAGAACCCAAGAGGCCAATTCAACCCTCAAGGTTCGCAACAGGCGCGTAACTCGGACGTAACAATGCGCACTCTACCACCGAGGCAGCCAGCCCCACAACCTCCGCGACAAAATGGAGTCCGTGCGGAAGAACTGTTCAACCTCGACCAGGACGCATCGTGCACAGACGATCCTGAGGAAGCGACGCACAACGAAAACGATTCGTACGAAGACGAGCCGTACGAAGACGACCAACAATATCTACAAGACGAAAATTTTCAGAGCAGAGCCTCAGGACGGCTCGAATATACCTAAACTACAATAAAAACTTAAAATTGCCCCATATCTACTTACCTGAGATACAAGGCAAATTTCTTATAGATACGGGTAGCACAAGGTCATTTTTAAACCCTTCAGTGTTGCAAAAACACTCCATTCTCCTAGACTATAAATACAGCGAGCCATTCGAGGTGACAAGCACCCACGCCACCAGTAGGCATAACGAGGTATTAATCATCCCTCTCTTCAAAACCTTCCAATGCAAGGATTTTCATAAATTCTTCATATATGAAGTGGACCCCAGATACGACGGTGTAATAGGGGCCGACCTACTAGAACAACTAGACTCCACTATAGATATGACTACGAAAACGCTTCGCACCAAGAATACTTCAATCCCCATGCGATACACCCCACAAGAAAGGGAGTACATATTGCCGCCTCGTTCGAGCAAACATGTAACCCTACTCGTCAACGTGACCGATGGCGAAGCGATAATGCGAGGCAAGATGTTCTCGGAAGGAGTCGTAATGCCGACCACACTCGTCAAGTGCACGGATAGTCAAGTTAACACGATTATTCATAACTATACAGATGAGACAGTGACGCTCACAGTAACAGCCCCATTCATTGTAGAACCGTATATCAAGTTACAACAAGTGGAATCAAATAATTTAGACATTGGCGATTCTCAAGTAGAACAAATACTTCAAGAAAACTTACAGAAGCTCCGATTAGACCACATGAATGCCGAAGAAAGAAAATACATACATCGCATTTGCAAGGAATATAAGGACATTTTCTATACAGAAAAACTACCCCTCACTTTCTCAAATCAAGTGAAACATAGAATCCAGACAAAGAATGAGGACCCAATCTACTCGAGACCCTACAGGCAACCCCCGGCTCAGACCGAAGAAATTAAGCGCCAAGTCCAAAAACTTTTGAAGGACAACGTGATAACCGAATCGAGTTCACCATGGAGCTCTCCAGTCCACCTAGTCCCCAAGAAAGCTGACGCATCGGGTCAACAGAAATGGAGAATGGTCATCGATTACAGGAGGCTGAACGAAATCACAGTGGACGACAAGTATCCACTACCACACATAACAGATCTATTTGACAAATTGGGACGAAGCACGTACTTTACCACCTTAGACCTCGCCAGCGGCTACCATCAGATAGAAGTGGAGCCGCAAGACCGCGCCAAGACCGCCTTCAGTACGCAATCTGGCCATTATGAATTTAACAGGCTCTCCTTTGGCCTGAAAACAGCCCCTGCAACATTCCAACGCGTAATGGACCATGTCCTGCGAGGCCTGCAAGGACCAGATTGTTTGGTATACCTAGACGATATAATCATCTTCTCTACTAGCCTACAAGAGCATTTAGAAAAACTGCGAAGAGTCTTTCAACGCCTGCGCGACACGAATCTGAAAGTACAGTTGGATAAATCCGACTTCTTAAAGAAGGAAGTTCTATACTTGGGACATACCATCACAGAAAATGGACTTAAACCAAATGATGACAAAATCGCTGCAGTACTCAACTATCCAATACCTAAAACAGTAACCCAGATTAAGGCCTTCCTTGGCCTAGTCGGCTATTACAGACGTTTCATTCAGGACTTCGCTAAGGTAACCAAACCCCTAACCACATGCCTTAAGAAAGGGCGAAAAATAGAATTCAACGAAGAATACATACAAGCCTTCAACGAATGCAAGATGTTACTAACAAACGCACCCTTGCTTCAGTTTCCCGACTTCGAGAAACCCTTTATCTTGACTACGGATGCTTCCAACGTGGCAATTGGAGCCGTTCTTTCTCAAGGAAACCCTGGAAGCGACAAACCCATAGCCTTCGCCAGCCGTACGCTCAGCGATACGGAGTGCCGATACAGCACGATAGAAAAGGAACTTCTCGCAATCATATGGGCTGTTAAACATTTCAGACCATATCTGTATGGCACCAAATTCAAAATCTGCACAGATCATAAACCCCTCCAGTGGCTATACTCTCTGAAAGAACCTAACTGTAAGCTGACGCGCTGGAGACTACGACTCATGGAATATGACTTCGAAATCGTCTACAAGAAAGGAAAGCAAAAATCCAATGCGGACGCGTTATCTAGGATAAGAGTCAACGCACTGGACGGAGACGACCTAATGTCACTTGCCGTGAACCCCGACGACCAAGATCAGGAGCAGCAGCTGAGAGATATACAACAGCTGCTAGACGAAGGACGAGACGAGGAGATACAAAGGATCAGCAGAGAAATGGACACATTTGATGAGGAAGCGATGCCAAGGAATAATGCACCGCCTTCCGTGGAAATGATAGAAATCTTAGATGAGAACTCAGCCGAAAAACCTATAGAAGAAACACCGACAAGCGAGGACATAGCCACCGCCCACTCCGTATCCAACAGAGAACACGATGGGATACCGATCCTCCGCGAAGCCATAGATACCAAACCAAACCAAATACTAGTGTATACATGGCTGAAGGACAAAATGACGGTGAAGGATCTGTCGATCCCCAAACAAAGAATATTAGAAGTCCATCTCCCAACAGACAATGAGGACCTAGTAAAACAATTCCTGAAAGAATACGTGGACTATAAAAAAAAATATTACATATTCTTTGAGTCAGAAAAACATCGAGTAATATTCTCAAGAGTAGTAACAAGGCTTTTCAAAAAGGATACCCAAAACCTAGTTGAATGTACTGAACGTGTCGTAAATATAACTGACGAAGCAGACCAAAGAGACTTGATAGCCAAATACCATGAAGGTAAAACCTGTCATCGAGGTATAAACGAAACTCTAGCTCGCCTAAAACGAGACTACTACTGGAACAACATGCGAGAGACGATCGCAGCAAGGATTAACGCTTGCGAACCATGTAGGCGCATGAAATACGACAGGAAGCCTATCAAACCATACCTACAGCTGACTCACACGCAAGAGAAGCCGTTTGAAGAACTATTTATTGACGTATTCACTATAGAAGCGGCACACTTCCTGACTATTGTAGATGCATTCAGCAAATTGGGACAGGCTATACCGATACCCGATAGAACCGCCCCCCAAATAGTTAGAAGCCTAATCAAGTACTTCTCAATGTACGGGGTACCCAATAAAATTAATTCAGATCCAGGGAAAGAGTTCGATAATGAACTACTTAAGGAACTCCTATTACTTTATAAAATTTAATGCCATGTGACCACACCAAATAACCCGAACTCTACCTCGATTGTGGAACGGTTCCACAGCACTCTAAACGAAATATATCGCCTGGCAAAGTACGAGCGTAAAGAAACGGACGTGTCATCAGTAATGACTTACGCAATAATGGCATACAATAACACCATACATACAGCCACCCAACTAACACCATTTGAGGTTGTATTTGGCCACACTGACTCAAAAAATGCATTCGATATAGAAAGAAAGAAACACCTAATGCAAAAATTGGTACAGGATCACAGAAAAAGACTAACTATACTGTACGAAGCAATAAGTGAAAATATGGCAAAGGATAAACGAAAGGTCCTGGAAAAAAGAGGAGGTGAAAATCCCCCGGAAGTTAAGGAAGATGATGTGATCTACATGAAAACAACCAGAACTAGAAAAGGAAAGGACAAACCTAGGTTTGAAAAGGCGGATGTCACCGGGACACCGGCAAAAAATATAGTGCCAGTCAAGCTGAGGACTACACCAACAAAAGTCCACTTACGCAACGTTAAACGACCTCCACAGGTGGTGGGCGGCGATGCTGTCGCTGGCCCTAGCGATTCTGGGAAGCACCAGCCGTCTGGAAGACCTCAACGGCAACCCCGGACTACTGCCCCTCAGACTGGGTCAAGCTCGGATTCAGAATGAGAAGTGGCACATTCTTAGGATAGTAAATCTAGATGACATAAGCTCAGATTTAGAATACAGCATAGATAAGTATAACCACTTAGATAATATAATCATACAACATAAGACTTACCTTAAAGAATTTTTAGGACTAAAGAACCAAGCGGATTTCCTGAAGCAATTGGCTATTGATAAATTGGAACAACTGTTGCCCAACAGACGCGCAAGGCGTGGACTAATAAACCCTCTTGGTTCTCTAATTAAGTTGGTGACGGGAAATTTAGATATTAATGATGCTGAGCATTACGAAAAAATGATTCAACAGGTTAGTAATAGGCAAAGCATAGAAAATAGGAAGATTACACTTATTGCACGTTTTATGAATAAGTCTATTAACAGCACCGAAATCCTTAATCAAGATGTCATCACCCTAGACAAAAGGTTACAACGTATAGAGTCTATCGTAGAAGAAGTAAACACAGATGTCATAAAAATCTTTTATTACGTAAATATACTAACCACATATAATCAAATTATGAGTAAGTTTAGAACAATATACACACAACTTAACGTAATCGAAACTGCCGTGGCCTTCAGCAAGCTTAACACACTGCACCAATCTATTGTAAACACCACAGACCTTCTTAAAATCCTACAAGATATCGAAAAAACTGAAACGCTAACATTCGCAGCTAATAGAGAAAACTTGATTAAAATCGAACAAAATATTATTGTCAAAGCGTATTCAAAGGGTCCAAAGATAGTATTTATTCTAGAAATACCCCTTATAGAGAGGGATACATACGTATACTACAAGGTCATTCCAATTCCCATTTACAATCCCAAAACCCAGCAAACTCATATAATTATCCCAGAATTCCCCTACCTACTAGTGAATGGGTTGAAATACAAGTCTGTCGTGAAACCATGCGAGACCTTAGAGGGAAAATATTACCTGTGCCGACTCGAGGAAGAGGCACCATACACCAGAGGAAGCTGCATCGAAGATCTAATGAAGTACCACTCCAACCTATCGTCCTGTGAGTTACACCGAGTCGAGATCGAGGAGGTGAAAGCTCATGCCATCTCTGGAAACCACTGGTTAATATACACACGGAAGGAGTCCGTCATGTCGGAGATATGCAGTAACGAGATACACAACAAACTACTGAGGGGTACATACCTCCTCTCAGACATCGGACCCTGCGAGATCACCATCGGCGATATCAAGATCAGACCGACACATTCTACAGACATGCAGACCGTGGAGCAGACCCCTGCCGTCCTGCTACACCTACAAGCACCAGGAGACCCCCAGCAAAGGCTAGGACTAGCCCGCACAAAACCCATTAGTTTAAAAAAAATCAACCTAGATGATCTTAAGCTATTACAACATGCAGTGGAAAGTGAAGATATTCCGGACATTGTGAACACTAGATCTATAAGCCTCGGCACTATAATATTGTATGTCTCTGCTTTAATCGCACTGTTTATTTATCTGTTTTATAAATTTAACCTTATTGCATATTGTACGAGAAATCCTCGGAGTCTAAAAACAGCCCCTGCGGATTTCTCACTTAAGGAGGGAGGAGTTAAGATGCCAGTTCACACGGCCGACCTTCCAAGCGGAAGGACCACCCACACATTTATCTAGAACTGCATGTTGCAGTTTCCAGTTATTATTGAGTAAAGATGTCGGTTCCCATGGTCGACCTTCCAAGCGAAGGACCACCCAGACATTTAGCTAGAACTGCATGTTCGCAGTTACCAGTTATTATTTAAGACCTGCCACCGTGCCCGGTGGCCATTCTCGTCTTCACACTTGTACCGCACACATTGTATCATTGTTCGAAATAAATAAATGTTTTTTTAAAAGACAATTTATTCAAGTGGAAACTTAACTAGCACATACCCTCAGCTTTCCCATACTTATATCAGTGTTATTCTCAAAGTTCTAATCTATTTTTCAATGATTCCATAATCGACTCAGTCGTTGGTTGCCAACAAGGAGACCCACTTGGACCAGCTGTTTTCAGCCTCGGAATTCATGAAATAATAAAGAATCTTACTTCAGAACTAAACATCTGGTACCTGGACGATGGCACCCTGGCAGGAGACCCCAGCACTGTTCTCGAGGATTTAAAAGTTTTAATAGAAAAATTTAAACAAATAGGTTTGGAATTTAATACATCAAAATGCGAATTATTTCTCAATCCAAATTTAGACGAATTTGAAAAGCAGTCGATTTCATCAAGATTAGACTCGCTGCTACCCAACATAAATATTGTTGTCAATGAAGATCTGTTCTTATTAGGCGCACCTCTTTGCTCCGAGAGCATGGAAGCTTTACTAGATAAAAAATCTAATAATTTGAAACTATTTAGTGATAAATTACAACATATTAACCCTCATGTAGCTCTTCATCTCCTTCGGTTCGGTTTGGTATCCCGCGCCTTGTGTATTTCTTACGATGTTCTCCTTTTTTCCTAAAATCCGAGTGTCTGAATTTTTTTGATAATCACTTGAAATCATCTTTGGAAGCAATTTTGAATATAAATTTTCAAAATTCACAATGGACTCATGCGTCTCTGCCTACACGTCTTGGCGGAATAGGTATCTGACGGGCGTCGGACATAGCACTTCCAGCCTTCATATCGTCCACTCAGGCATGCGTCGGGCTCACGTGTAAGATCTTGCAACCATCACTAGGCGACAACATTGAGGTCGACAACATGGCTGTAGCAGTGGAGCGCTGGAAGTCGCTGTGTCCAGACATTGAGGAGCCGTCCAACAAAAATAAACAACTACAGCGTTTATGGGATGAGCCTTTGGCAGTTAAAAATCGGGACAGCCTTTTATCTGAGGAAAACAGGATAGATCGGGCGCGCATCCTTGCATCAATGGAGGAGGAATCGGGGGCATGGCTTAAGGCCTACCCATCACCTGGGCCTACACATCTGGGTACGCTCCTAGACGGAGTCACGGTCAGTATTGCTGTTGCTCTGCGTCTGGGTGCGAGGGTGTGTCAACCACACGTCTGCGTTTGCGGTGAGAACGTAGACTCCTCCGGAATTCATGGCTTGTCTTGTCAGAGGAGTGCCGGTAGGTTCTCCTGTCACTGCGGTTTAAATAACATCATATAGCGAGCGCTGGCTTCAGTCAATATTCCGTCTATGCTGGAGCCACCAGACCTTAGCCGCGGTGACCATAAGAGACCTGACGGCATGACCCTAATGCCGTGGAGCCGGGGGAGGGCTCTAGTGCGGGACACCCTGGCCCCCAGCCATGTTCCCGTTACCTCCTTCTCTGCCGGGGCCGCGGCAAACAAGGCTGCCGCCGCCAAGACGAGATTGTACAGCTCGCTGCGTGACCGCTTTGAGTTTCAACATTTCGCCGTGGAGACTTTGGGACCATGGTCGTCTGAAACCAAGGTTTTCACGGAGAAGCTGGGAAAGCTTCTCGCGGAGAGAACTGGCGACCGTCGTTCCAAAGCCTTCCTTGAACGGCGGATTAGTATTGAGATTGAGAGGGGTAACGCGGCGAGCGTACTGGGTACTCTTGGCGTCGGCAGAGACGGCGCTTCGGCGGACTTTTCAGAAATTTATTTTTTGTAGGTTTTCTGAATATTAATTTTAGATTAGTTTTAGTGTTAGTGTATTAGTGTATGGTTGTATTTACTTTATATACTTGAATAAATTTGTTTTTTTTTAAAATAGTTTTTATTTCACAATTTTTTGCTATTAATGTACTCGGCGGAATCGGTCGGCCTTCGGCCTCGCGATTCCGCCTCTCTTTCCAATCCGATCTTGACCAAATTAAAATGGGACCACACGGGAAGCACCAGCTTTCAAATATAAAAAGAATTTTCAAAATTGGTTCACCCAGTCGAAAGTTCGGAGGTAACAAACATAAAAAAAAATACATTCAAATTGAGATCCTCCTCCTTTTTTGAAGTCGGTTAAAAAAGCATAGTACACTATAAATGAAGCATTGACAGACAAAACCTTCTTCTGTGCTAGCTAGATATTAGCTGATAAAAATATATCTTGAGGTTCTGATTACATAATTAATTAGTTAGCGATTGACTCGATACTAATGACCTGAATATAACTACCTATACATAGTGCACTTATAATAGGAGCGCTAATATAAACTTAAACGAATGGCCGGTGGCATATGGCAGTATCTATCTGCTCGTTTTGTACTTCAACTTATTAATCGATTGACAACTTGATACTTCAAGTATCATAATTTATTTTTTGCTAATTATACTACGTTGTAGTATGCGCAATGTACTAATATTTTTGAGTTGATACAAATTACTGATCAAAATTTGACAAAGGCTCTTTACACCTAATTACTAAGATACACTTAATTACTAGTTAAGTCTTTTTTATTCAGAACTATCAGTGAATTTTTTTAATTTTTTTTATTGACAGCGCGACATATGGCGTGGAGCCACCCATAAGGTGTCTAACGACGCCCATGGACATTCGGTCGTATGCGGGGGTTGCGAATGCCATGCCGGCCTGACAGGTGCCCATTCACGCCCCTCTTAAAGGACCCGAGACTGTACTTGGGGGGAAATATATGGGCAGGGAGAGCGTTCCAGAGTTTACCGGTTCTGTAGAGGAAGGAAAGAAAGAAATTGTTATTCTTATACGTTATAGGAATACAAAATTCACAGATCTCGTGCATTACACGACCTTCGAGGTACAATGAAAATAAACTCAACAAAACAAAAAAAAAAGTATTACATTTAATTTATATATTTTTTATTATTTAATTAATTAATTAATAAATACCAAATATAAAAATATTATTTAGGTTAGGTTAGAAGATGCGTCCCGTAGCGACGCATCTTCTAACCTAACCTAAATAATATTTTATGCTATTATTATTTTATTTTTATATTTTATTAACATTATATTTATATGTAAACATCATAACCTTTAATGCTACTACTCAGATTAGTCCGCGCGCCGCACATACCTCCCGCGGTATTCAAAATGTATCCGCATAAAGGATAAGCTACAGCCTAGACCGTGAGAGATAGCGAGATCCCGTTTTTTGCAAATTGTAGCCCAATTCAATACCCCGAGGGCTTTTTTCATTTTTTCGATATCGTTTTTAGTTTTTGAGAAATCGACGATTCAATGAGAGTATCGACACCAAAAAATCACGTCATTTTTCGATTTTTTTAAAAAAGTTTTTGACTTTTCCCAAAAAAAATTACGCCATATTGTAGCCCTCGCCGAGACGCATCTTTTGATAAAACGATTATCCACGTAGCTGTAAAATTCACGAAAGCAGGGCGATGTCGCACTTTTCCTTGAAATGGGTGCCCTACCAACGCGATCGAAAAAACATTTTCAATGTTAAAATAGTATTAAAACTGAATGTGCACAAGAATCTTAAAAAAGTCATGTCGTGTTTCCGCTGGGGTAGTGCATCGCTTCAAGCTTGCTCCGGGTCGCCTCTCACCCTCAAATATGCTTGAGGGAGGCGATGCCTGGCCCTGGCGTGATGCTCGTGAACTGGTGCTGTTTGTGGAGACCGGCCTGCTCCAATGGCTCCAACATGTTATATGAATGGTTTACGCTTATGGAAAAAAAAAAATTTGTACTTGTGATACATTTTTAGAAATAGTGATGACTCGTGACATAGTACTAGTCATTAGCAAACACTTTTAACCCCCGACGCAAAAAGAGGGGTGTTATAAGTTTAACGTGTGTGTGTGTGCGTGTATGGGTGTGTTGGTGACATCGTAGCTCCCAAACTGATGGACTGATTTGGATGGGTTTTTTTTTATTAGAAAACAGGTTTAATCTGGATGGTTATTTATTAGCTATGTTTGTAATCAAGTAATTAAATAATAAAAAAATAATTGTCTTAAAAATTGAACCGATTTGCATGCGGTTTTTTTAAAGCTTGAAATGAAAGTTAAATTCTAATTTAAAAATCCCGACCCTTAAGCAGTCAAAATTTTTAAAGGAGTCCGGGGAGCGCTAGAAGTAAATAAAATATAAAAATTCAGAGCTGCGCGGGAATTTACTTTGCGGTCCCCCGACTCCTAAAGTAAACGGAAATTATTTTTGACTTTTTAAGGGGTAGATTAGTGGACGTAAAAAAAAAGTATCCAGCGAAGTTTCTTGCCAGTTCTTCGCTGTGATAATCGAACTGGCAAAATGTTAAAAATATTGCGAATCCGAGTGCAGTGTACTGTCTATAGATGATGAATAAAGAATATAGCCACAGTGTGGTCCTGGGATCAAGCCCCCATGTCTTACTTATGTATGAGTCTACGACACATGCCAAAAGCCTATACGAGCTTTGTTAATTTTGGGAATAAGATGTTATGCCCAGTTAGCTTACTGTCAAGTATGATGCCCAGGTATTTGATATCTGTGAGGGGTATTTGAGTGTTGAAAATTCGCCCAACTTGTGTTTGTGTGTAAAGAGAACTAGGTCTAGTATTATTGGTGTTGACATTTGGCTGAATACATGACACATAGCGTTAAATAATTTAGATAGGGACCTTCAAACCCACCGCCTCCCGAGCGCACCGTCCTCGTAGCACTCGCGTCCTCTTGTCATCGCTCGTCAGAGCGAGTATCATCCGAGTCCGATGCGCGCGCAGGGATCGCATTCGATTGATTCGAGTGGCCGCCGCCGCCGCGAGCGGACCCAGCGAGGCGTTCTAGATCCCCCCCTTAGAGCGCACCGGCTCCGAAAGGTGTCCCCATCTATCTGTCTGTCTGCCTGTCCTAACGGCCCTTTTGGCCAGTCACGTCACAAATGGCGACTTGTCCCCCCGTTGTCCTCTAACCTAAACCTCACCTATTCCCCAGCTATGACTATACTCGGTGCGTCCGTCGTGCTCCGCATCTTTTGGTTTGCTAGGGAGCGCAGTCTACTCGGATATATATCCGATATCGATCGAAGGTACTCATCGGAGCACCTTCAGCTCACTTGCGGAGCTTCTTCTATCCCGCCCGCCCCGCCCCGCCGCCCCGCCCCGCCGCCCCACCGCGCCGCCCGACCGCTCCGCGCGCGCGCGCACCTAATCCGTTTACTGAGAGGGTCGAGGGGTTATTATGGCGCCGTGGTGGCGGTCGGATACAATTTATAATAATAGCTTAATACCATAAATATAATTTTCGGAAATTATTTATAAAAATAATTTCCGTTTACTTAAAGGAATCGGGGGACCGCTAAGTAAAAACCCGCGCAGTTTTTTTAATTTGTAATTTGACTTTTATTTTTATAAAATTTATATTAAAAAAAAACCGCATGCAAATCGGTCCACTTTTTAAGATAATGAATTTTTTTATTACTTAATTACTTGATTACTCGATTAAAAACATACCTAAGAACCATTCCGATTAAATCAGCTTTCTAATAAAAAAACGCATCCAAATAGGTCCATCTGTTTGGGAGTTACGATGCCACAGACAGACACAACCATACACACCTACACACACACGTAAAACTTATAAAAAAACTTATAACAACCCTCCATTTGCGTGGGGGTTAATAAATCAGACCTATTATATAACCTATGGTAACAGTAGTATGGTGGTGGTCCAGGACCAAACTCAGCACAATCATTAGCAAATTACAAAGTTTCCAGCGTCTAGTGTGCGTTGCGACCTCAGCTCAGGGTGCATGCGTATAACATCCACGACAGCGACGGAAGCCATGCTCTGCCTGCCGCCTCTCGAACTTTTCATACAACGAGAGGCGGCAGCCGCAGCAATCACCTAGGACTCATGAGGAAGGCTACCTGTCAGGCCGGTATGGCATTGGCAAACCCGCATACGACCGAATGTCCATGGGCGCCGTTAGACACCTTATGGGTGGTTCAGCGTCATTATGTCGAGTTTCAATGAAAACAATTCTGGGGTAGGTAGGAGTCGCGAATCACGGTGGCACGCGGAGAATGCATGTATGTCGTATGTATCTACATATGATCTCTTGTTTAATGTCAAAACATATCAAAAAATGGTTACTCTTAAAACGAATTGAAAACAAAAAGTGGTTGATGACTCACTGTGCCTGCAAATAATAATAATATACAGGGTGTTCGGCACATCACCACAAAGAGAAAAACAAATACCTCAAAAAATTCATAAAATACAAGAACCCAAGAGATTATGACTCTTTCTCGCTCCTACGCTTTTATAACTAACGTAGAATCATCACTAAAAACTAACTTGAAATTGTTCTGGTCTTATGTCAAAAGCAAGAGAGCCACAAACGCCATTCCACAGACAATGCAACATGGAGATGTCCATTCGTCAGATGACTTTTCATCAGTATTCGAGGCAGACGCCGACCTATCTATCGTTGGAACTCTCCCTGACGTTGATTATGGCAGTGTTTTATCGCGAGTTGAAATTTCTGAGACTGATATTCTGAAAAAGTTAGTCAAGCTTGACATAAACAAAGGACCGGGACCAGACGGTATCCCAGCATATTTCATTAAGTCATGCGCCAATGTACTCTCTCAGCCTTTGAACATTATATTTGATAAATCGTTAAAATCCGGTATATTTCCTGAGGTCTGGAAGATAGCCAACATTGTTCCTGTTTTTAAAAGCGGTGACAAATCACACTGTAGTAATTACAGGCCCATTAGCATGTTATCATGTTTTGGCAAAATTTTTGAATCTTTAATTTTTGATTCCGTATATAATCACGTTAAAAATATGCTGAACCCTCTCCAGCACGGGTTTATTAAAGCAAAGTCAACTACGAGTAATCTGTTGGAATACACCAATTACATTTATGAGGCTTTTAATAAACGTAACCAGGTTGATGCTATTTACACGGATTTTCGTAAGGCTTTTGATAAGGTCAATCACAGACTCCTCTGCCGAAAACTAGCTGCTTATGGGATTCACGGTAGCCTCTTGCGTTGGATTACATCATATATGTTTATAATCGATGTCAAATTGTTACTGTGAATGGATTTAGATCTTCACTAGTAGCTGTTACCTCCGGTGTTCCGAATTTTTGTTATTTATTAATGATCTGATCTCCAGACTTAGCTGCTTTTACTTGCTATATGCCGATGACTTAAAAATATGCAAAGTAATTCGAAATGTTGAAGACTGTACTGACTTACAAAACGACCTAAATCTTGTAGCAGATTGGTGCCAATCGAATCTCATGTTCCTCAACATTTCGAAGTGCTTTGTAATATCATTTACCCGAAAGATAAACATTGTACCTTTCAATTATACTCTAGACTCTAGATGGTCAGAACTTAACACGCTCAAACTCAGCAAGGGACTTAGGTGTTACATTGGACTTTAAATTAACCTTCAGTAATCATTATGAAGCAGTGGTAAAAAAATCTAATCAACTCCTTGGATTTATATTACGGATAACCAAAGGTTTCAAAAATTACAGTAGTGTAATCAATTTATATCAGAGTCTAGTCAGAAGCCGTCTAGAGTATGCCTCTGTCATATGGTCACCCCACTATACTATACATAGAGACCGTATAGAAGTGTTCAAAAAAAATTTCTTCGGGCAATATCGATTAGACATGGTTTAAAAAGGTCATTGAAAACATATGACCAGAGATTGCAACATTTTAAATTAGATTCTCTTGTCGTTCGACGTAATATGCTGGACATAATGTGCCTCTATAATATAATTAATGCCCAGCTACATACTACTATTCTTTAAAAAATTTGTTTTAAAACTTGTTGTGCTAGGACTAGGCGACCTAAGTTGTTTTTGCTTCCGCTTTGTAACAATAACATGGCATACTATAACCCCATATTGCGAATGTGTCGTTTATATGAATCTGTTAGAGATAATGATGCTGAAGTGGATATATTCAGTTACTCGTCTCGCCGGTTTAAAAAACGTGTACAGGATATTTGTCGTACACTGTAATTGTGTGTACGCGCGGATGTTCTTTCTTCTATTCGCGTTCCTGGATACACACATGTTATACACACACATTTCGTTTCTGTTAGCTTATTTTAATTTTGCTGTCATTCGCCTACATATTTCTAGTTATTGTTGTCAGTTTCATTTTTTATATTTAACTTTTTCTTTCTGTTCTAATTATTGTTCTAATTATTCTGTTCTAATTATTTATTATTTATTCTGTTCTAATTATTTATTTTACTGCAATAAATTAACCACGAAGTGTACAAACGTTTAGGAACTATGTCGGTAAATTATAGTTATTTTTGTATTTTAACATGTGACATATTTCTGTTGTTTGTGCCATAAATAAATAAATAAATAAATAAATACATGGACTGACAATATTTTTTTGTAGGTAAGTGGGGTCATTTGCAACCAGTGGCGGCTGGTGACCTATGGGACTGGGTGTGCGGCGCACAGCACACCAGTCCCATAGGTACCTAGCGCACAATGTGCGCTAACTTACTCGTAGTACTAAACCCAAACGTGAATCTAATGGATACCGAGACGTGATTTTTTATTTTATTTTCATGTCTGAGTTAATTGCCCAAATTATATAAAAGTATTCTCACTCAACAGATACATAGTTGAAAGACAAAATAAGGTAAGAATAAAAGTGATAAAATTATTAAAATATATGTAATAAAAATGTACTCACTTTTAGATTGAAATATGTAGGTATGGTGTTTTGAAGAACACGCCAGCGAATTTATGAAAATTATGAAGAAATCAGTCACACACACACACACCACACACACTACAGTTTGATTGGGTAGGTCTAATATTGTTCTATTTATAATGTAAGTCTATTCGTCAGGTTTTATCTTGCGCAAATATTTCTATCACTTTTTTGTCACGCACTAGAAACACAACCAGAGTCCTAATTGCTCGAAGAACCAAAGCAACACTTCACTGCGCAGTGGCCACTGAGCCGCGGCCGCCGCACTCTGGGCTGAGAATCGGCTTCCGAGGTCTTTCGATTTTTTTTTTACGAACTTGAAGATTTCGGAAAACTTTTTATGCAAGTTTATAGGGCTATGTAAGAGAACACTTTATATGTAACATAAGTTGCTATCCATCAATCACATATTTTAAAAAAAAATCTTGAATTTTTTTTTGTATGGAGAAGAAAATGTTTAGGTCATTATTTGAAAAGTCTTAGGAGATCTAGAGTTCTGATTAGTATAGTGATAAAGTGCACCGTAAGTAGAATTGTTCTGAATAAAAAGTGTAACCGTAAGCGTCCATAAGAAAGAACGGTGTAAGTTGGAATTTTTAAATTTTGATAAAATTTCGATAAATTCATTTCTATATTTTCCAATATTTTTTTTTTTACATTTCAACTTCTTTTTGGTTTGTAATTATCTGTATATATTGTAATATATAAATTATTCAAAAACTATACCACTAAATGACGATAATCTGCTTACATATTAGCTATTAGAAATTTCTTTTAAAACATTGAAGTTTTAAATATTATATTTATGCAAGCGTGTAGAGCCACGTTAGTGAACGCTTAGTATGTAATAAAATTTGTTACCCGCCAAACACAAGTATTTTTTTTTAATATTTAACTTTTATTTGTACAGAAAGGAAATGGTTTTGACCATTTTTTCATAAGGTTTACAAGACCTAGACGTTCTTTTGCTATATTGATGAACTAGAGTATGAGTGGAATCACGCTCCATGAAAAGTGATTCCAAATGCGTTCATATAAAGGAACGGTGTAAGTCTGAATTTATATATTTTTTAAATTCAATAAATTAATTTTAATAACTTACCTTAATAACGTGCTAAGCTCCTCGTAACTAAGCTTAACTAAGCTCCAGCGTAACTAAGCTCAAGTGGAAGTGGGCTGGCCACGTCAGCCGAAGAGACGACGACCGTTTGAGTAACCGTGTTCTACACTGGCGGCCGTGGACAAGAAAACAGAGTGTGGGAAGACCACCTGCCAGGTGGGACGACGCCATCAAGTACGTCGGCGGAAAGCAGTGGTTCCGTACCGCTGAAGGCCAGGAAGACTGGAGGAAAATTGGAGAGGCGTATGTCTAGCAGTGGACGCTTACACGCTGCCTGATTGACTGACTGACCTTAATAACTAATATCTGGGTACTTTGATTAGTTTAGTTATGGCGTATTAATGTTTTTTATGTGTATCTAAAATTCCAATTTTTGGTTACATAATACTATTTTAATGTCTTTCGGAAAGTACCTTAAATTTTGGGAATATTCTAAATTAGAATATGAGTCATAAATCTTCAATTTTTGGAAATTGTAAGGTTTTAAACAAAGATTAGTGACTCATATGGTAGTAATGTTTTTAAGTTTCCTCTGTTATTCATCTATACTAATTTTTAATTTTACGTATTAATAGTGGATGTGGCTTAGATACATAAGTCGACGTTTCGCCTGCTACGTCACAGGCTTCATCAGGAACTACCGGGAAATCCTGAAGCAGATGTCTGGTGCTAGTTGCATTAAACGTCACACTGATTGAGTCTCAAAGGGTACAGCTTTGCTGGCAATTCTGGCACGAAAGGTTCTCCTTCTTCACGATTTGCTTCTTGGTGGATGAGCTGCATGTATACTGGCCACTTAATGTCGGATTCCAACCACGTTTCGTATTTACTTTTGAAGTTATTGAATGAATAACTCGCACTTTTCCACTTTGTGTACAAATTTGAGACGAACTTTTTACAAAAACTATTCAAATTAACTCGGATTATCATCATTTCGTGATATAATCGTAGCTCTTTGTATAATCTCTGTAAGAATCCGGTTTTCGTCAAGTAATTCGGCTTCTGATGGGTGGCGAATTTCAGTTTAGTATTTGTTAAGTGCTTGCAAGTGACGGATCTTGGATTTTGAAACGAATTTTCGCTTTTCAATTACGTGCCGCTTTGCATTTACTTTTAAAACGTCGACTAGTTTCACTTTGCTTATTTAAATTCTTAATTTATTAAGTCAGTTATAAGCCGTGAAAACCAATTAGGGAAGAGTTTAAATGTAATATTGATGTTTTTGCTCTCTTGCAAAGTCATCAAGATCTCTCGAACTCTGATATACTATTCGATAAGCTGCTTGTTCATGTATCGGACAAAAACCGAGTTCATTTGAATAGTTTTTGTAAAAAGTTCGTCTCAAATTTGTACACGAAGTGGAAAAGTGCGAGTTATTCATTCAATAATTTCAAAAGTAAATATGAAACGTGGTTGGAATCCGACATTAAGTGGCCAGTATACATGCAGCTCATCCACCAAGAAGCAAATCGTAAAGAAGGAGAACCTTTCGTGCCAGAATCGCCAGCAAAGCTGTACCCTTTGAGACTCAATCAGTGTGACGTTTGGTGCAACTAGCACCAGACATCTGTTTCAGGAATTCCCGGTGGTTCCTGATGAAGCCTGTGACGTAGCAGGCGAAACGTCGACTTATGTATCTAAGCCACATCCACTATTAATACGTAAAATTAAAAATGAGTATAGATGAATAACAGAGTAAACTTAAAAACATTACTACCATAAGAGTCACTAATCTTTGTTTAAAACCTTACAATTTCCAAAAATAGAAGATTTATATTCTAATTTAGAATATTCCCAAAATTTAAGGTACTTTCCGAAAGACATTAAAATAATATGATGTAACCAAAAATTTTAATTTTAGATACACATAAAAATACATTAATACGCCATAACTAAACTAATCAAAGTACCCAGATATTGGTTATTAAGGTCAGTCAGTCAGTCAGTCAGCGTGTAAGCGTCCACTGCTGGACATACGCCTCTCCAATTTTCCTCCAGTCCTCCTGGCCTTCAGCGGTACGGAACCACTGCTTTCCGCCGACGTACTTGATGGCGTCGTCCCAACTGGCGGGTGGTCTTCCCACACTCCGTTTTCTTGTCCACGGCCGCCAGTGTAGGACACGGTTACTCAAACGGTCGTCGTCTTTTCGGCTGACGTGCCCAGCCCACTTCCACTTGAGCTTAGTTACGCTGGAGCTTAGTTAAGCTTAGTTACGAGGAGCTTAGCACGTTATTAAGGTAAGTTATTAAAATTAATTTATTGAAGTTAAAAAATATATAAATTCAGACTTACACTGTTCCTTTATATGAACGCATTTGGATACACTTTTCATGGAGCGTGATTCCACGCATATTCTAGTTTATCACTATAGCAAAAGAACGTCTAGGTCTTGTAAACCTTATGAAAAAATGGTCAAAACCTTTTCCTTTCTGTACAAATAAAAGTTAAATATTATAAAAAAAACATGTGTTTGGTGGGTAACAAATTTTATTACATACTAAGCGTTCTCTAACGTGGCTCTACACGCTTGCATAAATATTATATTTAAAACCTCAATGTTTTAAAAGAAATTTCTAATAGCTAATATGTAAGCAGATTATCATCATTTAGTGGTATAGTTTTTGAATAATTTATATATTACAATATATACAGATAATTACAAACCAAAAAGAAGTTGAAATGTAAAAAAAAATATTGGAAAATATAGAAATGAATTTATCGAAATTTGATCAAAATTTAAAAATTCCAACTTACACCGTTCTTTCTTATGGACGCTTACGGTTACACTTTTTATTCAGAACAATTCTACTTACGGTGCACTTTATCACTATACTAATCAGAACTCTAGATCTCCTAAGACTTTTCAAATAATGACCTAAACATTTTCTTCTCCATACAAAAAAAAATTCAAGATTTTTTTTTAAAATATGTGATTGATGGATAGCAACTTATGTTACATATAAAGTGTTCTCTTACATAGCCCTATAAACTTGCATAAAAAGTTTTCCGAAATCTTCAAGTTCGTAAAAAAAAAATCGAAAGACCTCGGAAGCCGATTCTCAGCCCAGAGTGCGCCGGGGCGCCTCCGCGCGCGAGGCGTGCCGCCCGCCGGCCAGCCTTGCCGCGCCGGGCAATGAAGAAAACTTCACAATGTACTGTTAACTGACGAAAAGTCGTTCAAACTGCTAAAAAACTGATTTGCAAAACATCCCGGCGCGGCAAAGATATATTACGTACAATATTTCATCCAAGCGGCGCGGCGGCGCGGAGCGGCCATTATCAGTCGACGCGACGACGACGGGTCTCGCCCCGAACAACTATTAAGTAATCTGTGCCCGAACTGAGAGAGATGGCGCGGCGCGGCGAGCGATCGATCGGATGATCGCGCGACTAAACAACGCCTAGGTCTTTGGGTGATTCCATTTTTGACTTTAAAATAGCGAAATATGCAGTATCATTAATGTTTGTCGTAACATTCGAATATTTTATAGATTACCATTCGAATATGTATCAAATCGATATTCGAATAATTCAAATATTCAATTGCAAACTCGATCTGTTATATACATATAAGAAACACCCATATTCCAAAAATGGACTCGCCTGTCGGTTCGTGCAACAGCGTATATGTAGGTACTTAGCGCTTGTGTGTGTGTGACTTCGACGCAGAGTTTAGATCGCCCCCGCCGCGCCCGCGCGCCCGCGCCCCCCGCCCGCGCGTGCCAGCGGTCGGGTTTACGATCTCGGCTTACATCGGCTCATCGTCGGCTGGCTCGGTCGCGACGTGTCGCACGCGCGTCTATCCACAATATACTGTCCTTCTTTTTCCGTCGTGTGTCACACGCAGAATGCAACCTTGTTCCACACATAATCGTATGAAGAGTGTTTTGTTTCATACGGCGGGGCAGCGGCGTTTAACATTTTCTCATAGTAACACGTTCGCGGTGTTTTGTGATGCACACGGCGGCGAGCTCGGCGGCGATACGTAGTAAGTAGTACGTATTACGTACAGCAAAATCGTGCCTTGTTGTCTATGAAATATGAACGAATTCAGTTTGATATTTTTACTTCGATCGGCGAGATTCATGGAGAATGTTTAATATTTTTATTTATTTATTTCTTTCGGGTGAAGGCGCTGTTTGGTGGTAGTGCGGCGCACGAACGCACTTAAGGGCCAGCCGCCACTGTTTGCAACGTTTTGACCAATGATACCTTTTGTCAGATGTCACGTGGTATCGAGGTACGATTTTTTTTCTTTATTTTTGAAAATTACCAAAATCTCAGTTTTAAACCCTTGTAACTTTTTTGTTTATGACTCTATCAGCACGAAATTTATTTAATTTTACGATGTATCCTTGTTCTAGAAAACATATTATTTGATGAAGTTAATACCATGAAAAGTTCTTATGACCTCCCAAAGTCCCAAGAACGAGTAAAAATGTGAAAGAATCTTAATTTCTTAATTCATAAAAAAAAGTGTAAGCAATCGTTAGCTTCATTTTCTTTTTAAAAGTTCTCTAGTTTATGCCCTTTCCAATGGTATACACCACATGTCATACAAATAATTCACTATGTGGTAAAAATTAGCGACAGAGACAGAACAGAACGACAACACGGGCACAAATCGGTGGTCGCTTCCCGTATTGAGATCGTTTTCAGGAGCATTTTCAAATTTAGAACATGTACCGGTCACGCGGGCACTTTGTTCAATTCTCCATTGTTAATGTTTAGACTCTAGCAAGTTATCCATAATTTAGACCACATAGTGAATTATTTGTATGACATGTGGTATAGGTACCGTTGGAAAGGGCGTAAACCAGAAAACTTTTTAAAAGAACGCGTTTATCGATTCGTATAGCGCGTATAGCGATTACGATACTACGCAAGGTGATGGAGCGTATTATCAACGCCCAGCTCATGGCGTACCTGGAGACAAATAACCTCATCAGCGATCGTCAATATGGCTTTCGGCCAAACCGATCCGCTGGTGATCTCCTAGCGTACGTCACTCACCTTTGGGGGGAATCGCTTGAAGGACATGGTGAATCCTTGGCAATTGGCCTCGATATTGCCAAGGCATTCGATAGGGTTTGGCACAAATCGCTCCTGGGCAAGCTTCCGGCGTACGGACTTCCTTCTGGCCTCTGCGACTGGGTCGCCGACTTCCTACATGGGCGTAGCATTCAGGTCCTAGTGGACGGTTGCTCGTCGGACGCCATGTCAGTGAATGCCGGCGTACCGCAGGGATCTGTGCTGTCACCCACACTGTTTCTTCTGCATATCAATGACATGCTGCCACTCGGCAACATACATTGTTATGCGGATGACAGTACAGCACACGGATCCTATACCAGTCACCCTTCAGCCAGACGAGAAGTTGTGGATGAAAAGAGGCGAAGACTTGTGTCTGAACTCGAACAAACGCTTCGGTCTATTTCCGAATGGGGCCGTAGCAATTTGGTCGAGTTCAACGCTTCAAAAACACAAGTTTGCGCGTTCAGTGCGAAGAGGGCGGCGTTCACACCAGCTCCTTCCTTCCAAGGCACGTCGCTTAAATTAAGCGACCACCTCGGGGTCCTCGGAGTCGAACTGTCGCACGACCTAAATTACCGGCGCCATATCGAGGGCAAGGCCAAGCTGGCCTCAAAAAAGCTAGGCGTACTCAATAAGGTTCGACGGTACTTCACGCTGGGCCAAAGGCTGCTTCTGTATAAATCGCAGATTAGGTCCTGCTTGGAGTACTGCTCGCACCTGTGGGATGGCTCAGCCAAATACCAGCTTGCGCCTTTGGACTCGATACAGCGTCGAGCCGTGCGACTAGTGGATGACCCCGACGTGTCCCGCGATCTAAAACCGCTGCAACTTCGTAGGGATGTCGGCACCCTAAGCGTATTCTATCGCTTATTCCACGGGGAGTGCTCGGAGGAGCTGTTTAACGCGATTCCGGCGTCCCCTTTCCACCTCCGGTTAGGTTAGGTTAGGTTAGGTTAGGTTAGGTTAGGTTAGGTTAGGTTAGGTTAGGTTAGGTTAGGTTAGGTTAGGTTAGGTTAGGTTAGGTTAGGTTAGGTTAGGTTAGGTTAGGTTAGGTTAGGTTAGGTTAGGTTAGGTTAGGTTAGGTTAGGTTAGGTTAGGTTAGGTTAGGTTAGGTTAGGTTAGGTTAGGTTAGGTTAGGTTAGGTTAGGTTAGGTTAGGTTAGGTTAGGTTAGGTTAGGTTAGGTTAGGTTAGGTTAGGTTAGGTTAGGTTAGGTTAGGTGAGGTTTTTTTTTTTTTTTTTTTTTCCCAGTTCCAGTAAAATACCTCGGCTATATAGGCCGAGTCCTTGCACAGCTAACATACTTCTCGCCCCCATGCACCCTCCTGCACACTGGTTCCAGCAGGGTGCAGGTTCCTTCTCTCATATTCGATTAATTTAATTTAATTTTGTTTAATTTACAGATTCACAAACACAATTTTACAAATAGAAATACAAAAAACAAAAAGGTTTACAGATTTATAAGTACAATTTTACACATACAGATACATAAGCATACAAGCACATACAGATACAAAAACACATACAGCTACAAAAGCAAAAGCAAAACGGTTTACTGATTCACAGATACAATTTTACAAATACAAATACAGAAGCAGAAAGGTTATAGATTCACAAATACAATTTTACAAATAGAAATGTAAAGCAGGAAGATTTAAAGGTCTATAAATACAGAGTTTACAGGCTTAGAAATAAAAAGATCTATGTACTGTTCTCTCTGGCCACCAAGGCCATTATATCCTCGCAGAATAAGACGAAAGCCTGCCCCACTCCCTCGTCGTCGATCAACAAAGATTCGTAGTTCTCCGGCTTTATATCCATCCCGGCAAAGTGCTCGAGATTGTAGCGCTTGGCGGAGAATCTCGGGCACTCTGATTCTCCGCCAGGGTTAGGTTAGGTTAGGTTAGGTTAGGTTAGGTTAGGTTAGGTAAGGTTAGGTTAGGTTAGGTTAGGTTAGGTTAGGTTAGGTTAGGTTAGGTTAGGTTAGGTTAGGTTAGGTTAGGTTAGGTTAGGTTAGGTTAGGTTAGGTTAGGTTAGGTTAGGTTAGGTTAGGTTAGGTTAGGTTAGGTTAGGTTAGGTTAGGTTAGGTTAGGTTAGGTTAGGTTAGGTTAGGTTAGGTTAGGTTAGGTTAGGTTAGGTTAGGTTAGGTTAGGTTAGGTTAGGTTAGGTTAGGTTAGGTTAGGTTAGGTTAGGTTAGGTTAGGTTAGGTTAGGTTAGGTTAGGTTAGGTTAGGTTAGGTTAGGTTAGGTTAGGTTAGGTTAGGTTAGGTTAGGTTAGGTTAGGTTAGGTTAGGTTAGGTTAGGTTAGGTTAGGTTAGGTTAGGTTAGGTTAGGTTAGGTTAGGTTAGGTTAGGTTAGGTTAGGTTAGGTTAGGTTAGGTTAGGTTAGGTTAGGTTAGGTTAGGTTAGGTTAGGTTAGGTTAGGTTAGGTTAGGTTAGGTTAGGTTAGGTTAGGTTAGGTTAGGTTAGGTTAGGTTAGGTTAGGTTAGGTTAGGTTAGGTTAGGTTAGGTTAGGTTAGGTTAGGTTAGGTTAGGTTAGGTTAGGTTAGGTTAGGTTAGGTTAGGTTAGGTTAGGTTAGGTTAGGTTAGGTTAGGTTAGGTTAGGTTAGGTTAGGTTAGGTTAGGTTAGGTTAGGTTAGGTTAGGTTAGGTTAGGTTAGGTTAGGTTAGGTTAGGTTAGGTTAGGTTAGGTTAGGTTAGGTTAGGTTAGGTTAGGTTAGGTTAGGTTAGGTTAGGTTAGGTTAGGTTAGGTTAGGTTAGGTTAGGTTAGGTTAGGTTAGGTTAGGTTAGGTTAGGTTAGGTTAGGTTAGGTTAGGTTAGGTTAGGTTAGGTTAGGTTAGGTTAGGTTAGGTTAGGTTAGGTTAGGTTAGGTTAGGTTAGGTTAGGTTAGGTTAGGTTAGGTTAGGTTAGGTTAGGTTAGGTTAGGTTAGGTTAGGTTAGGTTAGGTTAGGTTAGGTTAGGTTAGGTTAGGTTAGGTTAGGTTAGGTTAGGTTAGGTTAGGTTAGGTTAGGTTAGGTTAGGTTAGGTTAGGTTAGGTTAGGTTAGGTTAGGTTAGGTTAGGTTAGGTTAGGTTAGGTTAGGTTAGGTTAGGTTAGGTTAGGTTAGGTTAGGTTAGGTTAGGTTAGGTTAGGTTAGGTTAGGTTAGGTTAGGTTAGGTTAGGTTAGGTTAGGTTAGGTTAGGTTAGGTTAGGTTAGGTTAGGTTAGGTTAGGTTAGGTTAGGTTAGGTTAGGTTAGGTTAGGTTAGGTTAGGTTAGGTTAGGTTAGGTTAGGTTAGGTTAGGTTAGGTTAGGTTAGGTTAGGTTAGGTTAGGTTAGGTTAGGTTAGGTTAGGTTAGGTTAGGTTAGGTTAGGTTAGGTTAGGTTAGGTTAGGTTAGGTTAGGTTAGGTTAGGTTAGGTTAGGTTAGGTTAGGTTAGGTTAGGTTAGGTTAGGTTAGGTTAGGTTAGGTTAGGTTAGGTTAGGTTAGGTTAGGTTAGGTTAGGTTAGGTTAGGTTAGGTTAGGTTAGGTTAGGTTAGGTTAGGTTAGGTTAGGTTAGGTTAGGTTAGGTTAGGTTAGGTTAGGTTAGGTTAGGTTAGGTTAGGTTAGGTTAGGTTAGGTTAGGTTAGGTTAGGTTAGGTTAGGTTAGGTTAGGTTAGGTTAGGTTAGGTTAGGTTAGGTTAGGTTAGGTTAGGTTAGGTTAGGTTAGGTTAGGTTAGGTTAGGTTAGGTTAGGTTAGGTTAGGTTAGGTTAGTTAGGTTAGGTTAGGTTAGGTTAGGTTAGGTTAGGTTAGGTTAGGTTAGGTTAGGTTAGGTTAGGTTAGGTTAGGTTAGGTTAGGTTAGGTTAGGTTAGGTTAGGTTAGGTTAGGTTAGGTTAGGTTAGGTTAGGTTAGGTTAGGTTAGGTTAGGTTAGGTTAGGTTAGGTTAGGTTAGGTTAGGTTAGGTTAGGTTAGGTTAGGTTAGGTTAGGTTAGGTTAGGTTAGGTTAGGTTAGGTTAGGTTAGGTTAGGTTAGGTTAGGTTAGGTTAGGTTAGGTTAGGTTAGGTTAGGTTAGGTTAGGTTAGGTTAGGTTAGGTTAGGTTAGGTTAGGTTAGGTTAGGTTAGGTTAGGTTAGGTTAGGTTAGGTTAGGTTAGGTTAGGTTAGGTTAGGTTAGGTTAGGTTAGGTTAGGTTAGGTTAGGTTAGGTTAGGTTAGGTTAGGTTAGGTTAGGTTAGGTTAGGTTAGGTTAGGTTAGGTTAGGTTAGGTTAGGTTAGGTTAGGTTAGGTTAGGTTAGGTTAGGTTAGGTTAGGTTAGGTTAGGTTAGGTTAGGTTAGGTTAGGTTAGGTTAGGTTAGGTTAGGTTAGGTTAGGTTAGGTTAGGTTAGGTTAGGTTAGGTTAGGTTAGGTTAGGTTAGGTTAGGTTAGGTTAGGTTAGGTTAGGTTAGGTTAGGTTAGGTTAGGTTAGGTTAGGTTAGGTTAGGTTAGGTTAGGTTAGGTTAGGTTAGGTTAGGTTAGGTTAGGTTAGGTTAGGTTAGGTTAGGTTAGGTTAGGTTAGGTTAGGTTAGGTTAGGTTAGGTTAGGTTAGGTTAGGTTAGGTTAGGTTAGGTTAGGTTAGGTTAGGTTAGGTTAGGTTAGGTTAGGTTAGGTTAGGTTAGGTTAGGTTAGGTTAGGTTAGGTTAGGTTAGGTTAGGTTAGGTTAGGTTAGGTTAGGTTAGGTTAGGTTAGGTTAGGTTAGGTTAGGTTAGGTTAGGTTAGGTTAGGTTAGGTTAGGTTAGGTTAGGTTAGGTTAGGTTAGGTTAGGTTAGGTTAGGTTAGGTTAGGTTAGGTTAGGTTAGGTTAGGTTAGGTTAGGTTAGGTTAGGTTAGGTTAGGTTAGGTTAGGTTAGGTTAGGTTAGGTTAGGTTAGGTTAGGTTAGGTTAGGTTAGGTTAGGTTAGGTTAGGTTAGGTTAGGTTAGGTTAGGTTAGGTTAGGTTAGGTTAGGTTAGGTTAGGTTAGGTTAGGTTAGGTTAGGTTAGGTTAGGTTAGGTTAGGTTAGGTTAGGTTAGGTTAGGTTAGGTTAGGTTAGGTTAGGTTAGGTTAGGTTAGGTTAGGTTAGGTTAGGTTAGGTTAGGTTAGGTTAGGTTAGGTTAGGTTAGGTTAGGTTAGGTTAGGTTAGGTTAGGTTAGGTTAGGTTAGGTTAGGTTAGGTTAGGTTAGGTTAGGTTAGGTTAGGTTAGGTTAGGTTAGGTTAGGTTAGGTTAGGTTAGGTTAGGTTAGGTTAGGTTAGGTTAGGTTAGGTTAGGTTAGGTTAGGTTAGGTTAGGTTAGGTTAGGTTAGGTTAGGTTAGGTTAGGTTAGGTTAGGTTAGGTTAGGTTAGGTTAGGTTAGGTTAGGTTAGGTTAGGTTAGGTTAGGTTAGGTTAGGTTAGGTTAGGTTAGGTTAGGTTAGGTTAGGTTAGGTTAGGTTAGGTTAGGTTAGGTTAGGTTAGGTTAGGTTAGGTTAGGTTAGGTTAGGTTAGGTTAGGTTAGGTTAGGTTAGGTTAGGTTAGGTTAGGTTAGGTTAGGTTAGGTTAGGTTAGGTTAGGTTAGGTTAGGTTAGGTTAGGTTAGGTTAGGTTAGGTTAGGTTAGGTTAGGTTAGGTTAGGTTAGGTTAGGTTAGGTTAGGTTAGGTTAGGTTAGGTTAGGTTAGGTTAGGTTAGGTTAGGTTAGGTTAGGTTAGGTTAGGTTAGGTTAGGTTAGGTTAGGTTAGGTTAGGTTAGGTTAGGTTAGGTTAGGTTAGGTTAGGTTAGGTTAGGTTAGGTTAGGTTAGGTTAGGTTAGGTTAGGTTAGGTTAGGTTAGGTTAGGTTAGGTTAGGTTAGGTTAGGTTAGGTTAGGTTAGGTTAGGTTAGGTTAGGTTAGGTTAGGTTAGGTTAGGTTAGGTTAGGTTAGGTTAGGTTAGGTTAGGTTAGGTTAGGTTAGGTTAGGTTAGGTTAGGTTAGGTTAGGTTAGGTTAGGTTAGGTTAGGTTAGGTTAGGTTAGGTTAGGTTAGGTTAGGTTAGGTTAGGTTAGGTTAGGTTAGGTTAGGTTAGGTTAGGTTAGGTTAGGTTAGGTTAGGTTAGGTTAGGTTAGGTTAGGTTAGGTTAGGTTAGGTTAGGTTAGGTTAGGTTAGGTTAGGTTAGGTTAGGTTAGGTTAGGTTAGGTTAGGTTAGGTTAGGTTAGGTTAGGTTAGGTTAGGTTAGGTTAGGTTAGGTTAGGTTAGGTTAGGTTAGGTTAGGTTAGGTTAGGTTAGGTTAGGTTAGGTTAGGTTAGGTTAGGTTAGGTTAGGTTAGGTTAGGTTAGGTTAGGTTAGGTTAGGTTAGGTTAGGTTAGGTTAGGTTAGGTTAGGTTAGGTTAGGTTAGGTTAGGTTAGGTTAGGTTAGGTTAGGTTAGGTTAGGTTAGGTTAGGTTAGGTTAGGTTAGGTTAGGTTAGGTTAGGTTAGGTTAATTTTTTTTATTCCTACTACACTACTACACGACAATATCGACATAAATATCGAGTATCAGTCTTTTCTCGGACAGTCTCACAAGTTTCGACATGTCCTCACGTCAGAGACTACGTCAGCACGCGTCATCACGATGAGAGCCTACCATACATGAGACCCAACCCACCATACAGAACGCAACCGACCATTCCCCCTTATTCCTACTACACTACTACACGACAATATCGACATAAATATCGAGTATCAGTCTTTTCTCGGACAGTCTCACAAGTTTCGACATGTCTTCACGTCAGAGACTACGTCAGCACGCGTCATCACATGGGAGACACGTCAAACGCGTCATCAGAGACATGAGCCTACCTACCACACAAACCCGACCGACCATTCCCCCTTAGTAGGTTAGGTTAGGTTAGGTTAGGTTAGGTTAGGTTAGGTTAGGTTAGGTTAGGTTAGGTTAGGTTAGGTTAGGTTAGGTTAGGTTAGGTTAGGTTAGGTTAGGTTAGGTTAGGTTAGGTTAGGTTAGGTTAGGTTAGGTTAGGTTAGGTTAGGTTAGGTTAGGTTAGGTTAGGTTAGGTTAGGTTAGGTTAGGTTAGGTTAGGTTAGGTTAGGTTAGGTTAGGTTAGGTTAGGTTAGGTTAATTTTTTTTATTCCTACTACACTACTACACGACAATATCGACATAAATATCGAGTATCAGTCTTTTCTCGGACAGTCTCACAAGTTTCGACATGTCCTCACGTCAGAGACTACGTCAGCACGCGTCATCACGATGAGAGCCTACCATACATGAGACCCAACCGACCACACAAACCCGACCGACCATTCCCCCTTCCTACTACACTACTACACGACAATATCGACATAAATATCGAGTATCAGTCTTTTCTCGGACAGTCTCACAAGTTTCGACATGTCCTCACGTCAGAGACTACGTCAGCACGCGTCATCACGATGAGAGCCTACCATACATGAGACCCAACCGACCACACAAACCCGACCGACCATTCCCCCTTATTCCTACTACACTACTACACGACAATATCGACATAAATATCGAGTATCAGTCTTTTCTCGGACAGTCTCACAAGTTTCGACATGTCCTCACGTCAGAGACTACGTCAGCACGCGTCATCACGATGAGAGCCTACCATACATGAGACCCAACCGACCACACAAACCCGACCGACCATTCCCCCTTAGTGGTGAGGCCTCCAAACTAGGTATGAAAATTACCCGAGGGCAAAATCTCACTGGGACAGATCATACCCAAGTGGGACAGATCATTCCCAATAGCAAACAACCCTTATTTGGCGCTGGGACAGATCATTCCCGAAAACAAACATCTCTCGCTGGGTACAAATCATACCCGATGGCAAAGCGCGAGAGAGCGGAGATCAATGGGTGACCAACCCTCATATTATGACTCACCAAAGGGGGGGGGTATTAATAGGTTACACCCTCAGTTAGGTTAAGTTAAAAAACACTAATAAATAAAAAAGAGGTTAGGTTAAAATAAAGGTAGAAATAAAAGGTTAGGTTAGGTTAGGTTAGGTTAGGTTAGGTTAGGTTAGGTTAGGTTAGGTTAGGTTAGGTTAGGTTAGGTTAGGTTAGGTTAGGTTAGGTTAGGTTAGGTTAGGTTAGGTTAGGTTAGGTTAGGTTAGGTTAGGTTAATTTTTTTTATTCCTACTACACTACTACACGACAATATCGACATAAATATCGAGTATCAGTCTTTTCTCGGACAGTCTCACAAGTTTCGACATGTCCTCACGTCAGAGACTACGTCAGCACGCGTCATCACGATGAGAGCCTACCATACATGAGACCCAACCGACCACACAAACCCGACCGACCATTCCCCCTTCCTACTACACTACTACACGACAATATCGACATAAATATCGAGTATCAGTCTTTTCTCGGACAGTCTCACAAGTTTCGACATGTCCTCACGTCAGAGACTACGTCAGCACGCGTCATCACGATGAGAGCCTACCATACATGAGACCCAACCGACCACACAAACCCGACCGACCATTCCCCCTTATTCCTACTACACTACTACACGACAATATCGACATAAATATCGAGTATCAGTCTTTTCTCGGACAGTCTCACAAGTTTCGACATGTCCTCACGTCAGAGACTACGTCAGCACGCGTCATCACGATGAGAGCCTACCATACATGAGACCCAACCGACCATGCATAACCCGACCGACCATTCCCCCTTAGTGGTGAGGCCCTGAATCTAGGTATGAAAATTACCCGAGGGCAAAATCTCACTGGGACAGATCGTACCCAAGTGGGACAGATCATTCCCAATAGCAAACAACCCTTATTTGGCGCTGGGACAGATCATTCCCGAAAACAAACATCTCTCGCTGGGTACAAATCATACCCGATGGCAAAGCGCGAGAGAGCGGAGATCAATGGGTGACCAACCCTCATATTATGACTCACCAAAGGGGGGGGGTATTAATAGGTTACACCCTCAGTTAGGTTAAGTTAAAAAACACTAATAAATAAAAAAGAGGTTAGGTTAAAATAAAGGTAGAAATAAAAGGTTAGGTTAGGTTAGGTTAGGTTAGGTTAGGTTAGGTTAGGTTAGGTTAGGTTAGGTTAGGTTAGGTTAGGTTAGGTTAGGTTAGGTTAGGTTAGGTTAGGTTAGGTTAGGTTAGGTTAGGTTAGGTTAGGTTAGTTAGGTTAGGTTAGGTTAGGTTAGGTTAGGTTAGGTTAGGTTAGGTTAGGTTAATTTTTTTTATTCCTACTACACTACTACACGACTGTATCGACATAAATATCGAGTATCAGTCTTTTCT